>CM061541.1:173753255-174991469 GCA_030864215.1 Capsicum pubescens
TGGACCAAGTTAACATATTTTATTTCTATTCAGATATCTTTCAGTGCCGAGAGATTGGCCCATATCTATGTTTAAGAGATAGTTCATTTACATGGTGTGCCCATTATTATTATTTCATACTGAGGTTTTTTGTTTACATTGAGATTTTCGAGAGCATTCTAGGAGGATTTGGGACTCAGGTGAATCTCAGTACAACTTTCCATTTGTAGACTGATGGTCAGTCAGAGAAGAATATACAGATGCTTAAGGATATGCTCTGAGCCTATGTTATGGATTTTGGGGGCCAGTGAGAGCAATAGTTAGACTTAGCAGAGTTCGCATATAATAACATCTATCATTCGAGTATTGAGATGACGCCTTTTGAGGCTTTGTATGGTAGGAGATATCTTTCTCTAGTTGGATGGTTTGAGACTTTCGAGGTTAGACCTGTATGAATTTGCTTCAGGAGTCATTGGATAGAGTCAGGGTGATTCAGGATAGGTGGAGAGAGGTTTATTTTAGGTAGAAATCCTATACAGACCATAGGCTTTGTGCCTCGAGATTTGGAGTTAGTAATTATGTATTCCATTGTATATTGCCCATGAAGGGTGTGATGAGGTTCGGGAGGAAGGGGAAGCTCAGTCTTAGATATATTAGACCTTTTGAGATTCTTTGCACAGTTGGTGAAGTGTCTTATGAGTTTGATGTATCTCTAGATTATTTTGTTGCTCATCTAGTTTTACATGTTTCTATGTTGTAGCGATACATTTCTGATCCGTCTTATGTGCTTAGACGGGACTCAGTCTTGTTGAACGAGCATTTGACGTTCGCAGAGGAGCATGTGCTTATTTTGGCTAGTGATGTTAGATGGTTGTGCATTGGAGAGATTCCTGCACTTAAGATTTAGTATAGGCACCACCCGATAGAGGAGGCCACTTAGGAGATCGAGAGTGAGATATGGACCCAATATCCTCCCCTATTTGAGACTTAGGTATATTGTAATCCTTAACTTTCATGGATGAAAGTTCCTTTACTGGTGGATATTATAATGAGCCTTCAAGTCATTTTCCATACTTCCATTTATTTTTGCTGTTAGATTTTTTTTATAGCTGCCCTAAGTCATTTATGAGTTGTTGGAGCTAACAGTTCAATTGGCGAGCAGTTCATTTGATTTTTAGAGCTAATTTCCTATTTTTAAGTCTTAGCTGGTATGGCCATCGGCTGACAACCTTAGAAAAACAATCTTGAATGCAAATTCTGAGTGCACCAGTAGCTCTAAAATAATGATTTTAGGCTAGGTGGACATTTGGTTTGGGTCTCGAGGCACTCAAGCTCATTTCAACGTATTGGTAGGAAAGTTATGAATATAAAATACGGGTGTGGGACCCTCATTTGGTCTAAATAACCTCAGATGGAAATTCGGGTAGCACCACTGAGTCTGAAACATCGAATTTAGTCTAGTTACATAGTTCATTTGTGTATACGAGATTTTGAACAGATCCTGAGCACCCGATCGAGCCCATCTTCGGACTTTGAAATTCTGGTGCTCCAGGTTTATGGTGCTCTGCAATAGCGGAACTTTGGACTGTAATCACGACTTGATGTGCATATGAGATACCACAATCATAAAAGGGTTTCACGATTGGGACTCAGGTGACAGATGAGAGGTACCATAACTGCGAGGCCTCAGATCGCGATAGCGACTGTCGAGGGCCTTGACTGGGTATAAAATGACCTATCTTCCTCAATTTTGGTCCATTATTCATCACTACCTTGAGATCTAAGAGATCTAAATAGCGTGAGAGCTTAAAATTGAAGCTTGTTGATGATTGGGAAACTAGAGTAACATTTATTTTCTTGATTATCTTCCAATTCGAGGTAAGCATTCACCTTTTTCTTGGTGAAATTTCTTGATTTATTGCTCAAAACTCCAAAACATTTAGGTCTATATTTTAGAGAAAATTTATCATAGTTTTCACTCATTATTAAGGGTAATGATTCCTTGAGCTTATAAGAATGTTGGGTTGGTTTCGGAAACTCAATTTTCGTAAATGGGACCTTCATGGAGTTTTAGTATGATTTTTGGACCCAAATCACAATGGTTGAATATGTGCATCTTTATTTTTGTGTTGATGAGTAGAATGTGTTTATGATAGCTTGGCATCTTGAGGAGGATTCGCGAAAGGGAACAGTGGTGGTTTAGTGATTCGTTGAGCTTTCTTTGGCAGGAAGGCTAGGTTTGTTCCTTGTTAGATTAAGCTATTTCATAGTATTCTTCTGATATTGTGTTAGCTTTGGGATGGGTTTTAGGTGTTGGATTGATGAAATTCAATACTTGGGTTAGTTGAACCGTTTAAGCTATTGTGGACCATAGAGTTGAAACACTTACCTTATATCCTTATGCCTTAGGTGAATGGGACTTTATTCCTCATGTTTAGTATAATCATGCCTTAGAATAATTAAATTAGGCCTAATTTACTTAGTTGCTCATATTTAGGTGAATTTCCCATCTAAGGGCTAACTGAGGCTTGTTTACATCTAAAAGTGAATATTAGATACCTTAAGCCTAATTAAGTCGGAAATTTTCCTAAAATGGAACTCGAGGATTAAAAGTGGGCTTTTAACTGCCACGACCCAAATAGAGGCCTTGTCGTAATGGGAATCCCAAGTCCAACCAGGATAGGGGACCACTCCCGTTACCAACCCGACCATCCAAACCATCCCCTGAGTCAGAGGAATTTCGAACATATAACAAAATAGCATAAATGTACCAATGTAGACTCTAGGCTAGGTTCATAACTGTGACCAACCCCAGCAAGTCCTCTAATTATATACCCAACTAATAACCATTCCGAAACCAAAATGATAACGAAGTTCCTGTCCATAACATAACATAAAAGGACGGACAAATTATAAAATCATTCAAATGGTATCAACCCCAATACAAATGCAAATACCAGGGCTGACACCAGTACCAACACCGCTCATTCCAATCAATAGTAGTTCCACAAAACCTCTAACCAAAAGTAGAACAATGTCTGGTTGGGATATGCCCCCAACTATAGACAAAACCATTATCCATGTAACAACAAGGGTATGAAAAGACATCCATGATATGAAATGGAAACTTCTGGAGTGTGGAATCTCACCACTACAAATCAGCCAAGTTGATCCTGAGTCCACGCATTAAGCATGAGGATTAGAATTGTCGATTCCTGCATCACATGGGGATGCAGCCGCCCGAAGATAGGTTAGAAGGTAAATGCTAGCAAGTACTCAAGATAAGGATAAAATAATTCCAACCATGAAAATCAAGTAAATCAACCATATGCATTCATAACCATACATATAAATATATCAATCTATCTATCTATGTATCAATCTATCTCTCTATATATAATTATGTCGGGAAAAGGAACCGGGTTTAGCATGCCTTTAAAATCATTAACCTGGGTTGGTGTAGCTTAACCGTCCTAAAACCACCCATGGTCTATATGGGTCCAGTATAACCCCCTAAATGGGCCCTAATGCGTGTAGCTGCATGAACCGAAGATACCATAGGTGTAGGGGATTCCCAAGTACCCTTCTCTCTACATAATAAATATGTACAATAGTATTTAGGGGATTCCCTTATACCTTATAATTATCATATATGGTTGTCATGACTAACCATTATGTCGGGAAACATGAGTTACTAGTGTTCGTCCATTTGACTCACACCTGCATGGTTAGCTATCACACCCCGCAATTATTGCCCTATTAAAACCATTCCCACATACCTAACCACTATTCCATTTAATGTTAACCAAGGCTATCAGTAGTGGTATCATCTGTCATGACCTGAGGCTACCCCCTAGTCACGACAACGGTGCTTACGGTCACAAGTGACCATAAGCTAACCCATGAGCTGGTACCTACTATGAGCACTGAATAATTATGAACATAACACCAATGCAGAAGATAAACTAAGAAGGAAATATAAATTTGAACACTGAAGTACCGAATCAATCATAAGCTTGAAACATCTGATAAAAACTAAAAGTGACTGACTGACTGTCTAACTGACTGTCTGAACATCTGAAAGCCTCTAAACTGACTGAGGAGTTGATGGGATAGACCCCCAACTAACTCTGATTGACTAAATAAAATGGAATATTAAACTAACTAAATTAACATAACATGTTCTTAATGGATAAGCACTCACCACTATGACTGCTGGATTACACTGAGCTATCTAACTGCGGTCGGGAAACTGTGCATCTAAACCTATGATATAAGACATCATAGCACAAAGAAGAGTATGCAGTTAGTACTTTAAATGTAATAATATGTAAGATGAGGTTAGGTTGATATACATGGGGTACTGTACATATGAAATAAGGACTAACTGAATAGCATGCGTTAACTTAAAATGAATGCATGAAAACCGTAACATCTGAGAATGCAAGACCAGGCATAAATCTATAATCTAAAATAAGTCTAAAATCTGAAAGAGTGTAAACTGTATAACTGAATAACTAAATGTTTGTACAATTGGTCAAGCAAACCTGGACTGAGAATACACTAAAGTACTATATTGATATTGTGGGAGGTATCATCGAACCGACATGCCATAATATAAGCTAATCGGGCTCCAACCAATAACCCCAGTTGAAAAGGTGTTAGTACCGTGCCACGGGTACTAACACTGGTGGTGTGGATCCTCTAAACTTGTGTCCCAAAGGACTAAAGATTCACCCTCAACTGGAAGGTGTTCTCATGAGATATGTGTCACTCTCAACTAGAAGGTAGACACTTAGTCAACACTTAATTTGCAGGTAGACATCTCTAACCTACACTAGCTACATAGTTCTGTAACTTGGGGATTGTTACTAAGGGTCACACCCTCTACTGTCAGGTGAGACCTCATCCCTAAGTTTGCTCGATGATAAATCCTACTCCCAATTGAACTGACATTGATACTGGAATGGACTGAACTATACTAAACATTATTACATAATTGATAGTGCTTATTATGATCATAAACATGTAAGTATACTTATAAGAGTAATGGATTAACTGTTCGAGTACTTGAAAAGCTGAATTAATGTAAAACACATAGGTATCGGGTGTTCATAACCCACCAGCATTGAATGAACATGAGTATGAGATATCAAACTTAAAATACAATAATACATGATTATGGTTCAAAGACTTAAACATGGAATCTCAACAAAACATGTGAAAATCATACACTTAAACATGAGTATATCACAAACATGAGGAAACAATAGGATTTTATGGCTAAACTGGTAACTTGAGGATTCATCCAGAAACCAATTGAACATGATATGGAAATTCCAATACTCAAACATGATACAGTTTATTATACTTGAAAATACTTGTAACCATAACTTGTAATTGAATTAACAAGAGATTCATGGAATTAGTTCAACTTGAACATTTAAAACTCATAATTTAAAACACCAAAGCGGGGTTCTAGGACTCCATGGGTAAAGGGAACCCATGGATGAATCTAACAAGTACCTCACTAGATGAATTTCTGAAGATTCTTAGGAATTTCATAAGGTTTGAAGCTTGAATTCCTTGATTGCTTATGAAAGAGTTAGGGTTTCTTCTTGAGAAAAGGGATGCTTCTTTTGAAAGAATTTGTGATAAAAAGAGAAAATAATGCTCTTTGGGAACCTAAATTTTGTGTTCTGGATGAGTTGGGTAAAGGGGAAATGACCCAAATTCCCTTAAATGATGAGGAAAAAAAGTTGGACAAAAAGGGGAGGGGACGACGTGGGCTCTGGAGCATCGGAATGGAGCAGGCAGCGCGGGCTCTGGAGCAGTGCATTGGGGGGCGCGGTACGGGCTCTAGAGTGGTGCATTGGAGGGAGCGACATGGGCTTATCTCGGTGATGCCACTATTTTGGAGTCCCAAACACACTCTACGCTCATTTGAAAATTCTAAAACTCACACGAGACAAACTTTGAAAAATCCCGATCATGAATTAACTTAAAAATCAATGTTTCGAGGTGGGAAAGGTCAAAAATAAAATCATCAAAGTTTATGATCCTTGGAAATGACTAAGTCCCAACACTAAGGCTAACTTCTAAGCTTTGGACCCCTTATGCATGCAATTGAGAGATGAAATGAGCTAACACTCTTACGGGGTATTGCATCATCATACCGACTATAGCTTGCAAGCAATGTCCTTAGCCAATGTTTCAAAGATTAAGGGATTCCCTTGTACCCATAGGTTTCATTATTAAGTTGACATGGGAGAGTCCTGTGTACCCCACATGTCTCATTATTAAGTTTACTTGGGGGATTCCCTTGTACCCCACAAGGATTTTAATTAAACCGACCATAACTACCAAGATCTTACCATTTACCAATTCCAAACCATTTAAGCAATTTATACCATTTAGGGCTCCATTACCAAGTTATACCATGCAATAGTTCCATTAAAAGTCCAACAATGTAGTAAAAGAATTCTCATAGGCATTTTATCAAACATATTAGGAGAATAGTCTTTCCCAGGCCAAAACCAAGTACTAATTAACCATTCTCATGCAACCAAATGTCCAAACCACAATTAAAGCATGTAAATCCATAATTAAAACATTGAAAAATCATAACCAAGCATTTATAACCAAAACCCCCAACATATATTTGAAGACCCAAATCATTCAACAATTTTACCACAAAAAGAATTTATAAAACATGCATTTAGTTGGAACTAACAATGAGGGATATGTATCTTGCCTTAGATTTGAGAAGAAATCACCCCTATGAGCCTCAATTAACCACCTTGAAGGAAACCCTAGCTCTTTTTTTACCCAAGAGCCTTGAGAGATTTTAAGAGAGTTTATAGTGTTTAATTATTTGCAAATAGGTTAGTAAAGCCCCAAAAGGTGTTTTAAGTAATAGGGTCCCAAGGAGTTATAACCAAAAATGTCCAGAATTCCCCCACTTAAACTATATAAAAATCCTGCTGGAAGGTATGATCACCTCCCTCATCCGTACCTTAGGGTATGAGTAGTACCTACCACTGGTACCCCGAAGCAAAATCCCAACCCCCAAACTAGCCATCCTACGACTCCAATTTCCCACTCGTACCTAATTATTCAATTGGTACCCATAAATCATACACTAGGGAGAATCAAGAGAGGTTGACACTGTCCAACGTACGAATTGGACTATACCACTCATACCCTATCTCATGAATCATGGTAAGCCACTCGTACTCAGATGAAGTTAAATTATAATGTTTTAGATTAAGTGAAGGAAAACCCAACCATACGACCTGTCAACCACCATACGACTCGTACTCATGCAAGTCATACCCATTCCAAAAACTTAACCATTGAATACCACCCAACACAGGACAATGTACGACTGGACCATACTACCTGTACCCTACCATACGACTAGTATCTCAACTGGTATTATGTCCAGAAGACAAAAATCAAGGAAAATTTCTAAGAATAAAAACCAAGGGTCTTTTAGTCTCCCCTACTAGGATCATTCATCCCCAAATAACTGACAAGATAGTACAAGCCGTAATTATATCCCAAAGTAACCATTCCAACCTTTTACTAAGTTAGAAACCAAAGATGCAAGGAAATAAACCTTTTTTTAACCAAGTTGATAAACAAAGATGTGGATACTTGACTTTATGCCCTCTTTCTATTCCTAAGTAGCTTCTTCCACCTTGTATTTAGCCATAGAACCTTAATCGAAGCTACATCCTTGGTCTGCAACCGATGAACATATCGATCCTACATCATAATCAGGACCTCTTTATAAGACAGAGAATCTGATATACCCAATTCTTCCAAAGGAACAACTGATGAAGGATCACATATACACTTTCTCAAAATGTAGACAAGGAATAACAATCAATAGAACTCAAGCTAGAAGGAAACTATACACTTTCTCAAAATATAGACTTGAAATACCCAATGAATAGAGCTCAAGCTAGAAGGAAACTCCAATTTATACGTAAGATTACCAACCCTCCTCAAAACCACATAAAGACCAATATATCGGGGACTGAGATTCCCGTTTTTCCCAAACTGTATTACTCCGTTCATGGGAGACACCTTTAGGAACACCCTATCCCTAATATCAAACTCCAAGTCACTACACCTTATAACCGCACAGGACTTTTGTCAACTTTGGGCAGCCTTAATCCTATCCCAAATCGTCTTTACCTTTTCCATAGCCTGATAGACCAAATCTAGACCAAATATATCCATCTCACCAAGCTCAAACCACCCAATAGGAGTTCTGCACCTCCTACGATACAATGCCTTAAAAGGGGCCATACCAATACTAGAATGATATCTATTATTGTAAGAAAACTCTATAAGAGGTAGATTCTCAACCCAACTACCACCATAATCAATCATGCATACATGGAGCATATCCTCTAATATCTGAATAGTCTGTTTTGCTTTCCCATCCATTTGCGGGTGAAAAACAATACTCAGACTAACCTTAGTACCTAACCCCTTCTGAAACAACTACCAAAACTGAGATGAAAACTGTGTACAACGATCAGAGATAGTCCAAATAGGTACCCCATGTAGCTTTACAATTTCATGAAGCTACAACCTCGCATAATCCTCCATGAAAAAGTGAGTCCTTACCGCTAAAAAGTGAGTTGACTTTGTCATCCTATCCACGATGACCCAAACTAAATCAAATTAGTTACAAGATTGAGGAAGACCAGTAATGAAATAAATGTTGATAACCTCCTATTTCCATTTTGGCAAATCAATTTCCTTATACAACCCACTAGGCCTCGTGTGCTTAACTTTGACTTTTTATCACACCATGCACTTGGCCAAAAAATCAACCACATCTCTCTTTATACCATTGTACCAATACATCTTCTTAAGGTCATGATACATTTTTGTTGAATAGGGATGAACAACATACCACGACTCATGCACCTCAGCCAATATCCTTTGTCACAAACTATCAGCATCGAGAACACAAAACTCCCTTGGTACCTCAAGGTACCATTGCCACTAATCTCAAATACTATCACATTTTGTCCACCTACCTCACCCTTGATCCTTATCAATACAGGATCTAGAAATTTTTTATCCTTGATCACTACCACAAGAGACGACTAAACCACTTCCTATACCATCATACCACCATTCTTGGAGTGCAAGAGACGAACTTTGAGATTATCCAAGTGGTAAGTATTCTTCACCAACTCCCTCTTATACATTTTTTCATGAGCTAATCTCCCTATGGAAAACCTGCTAAGAGCATTAACAACAATATTAGCCTTACTTGGATAGTAGTAAAGACTGATGTCATAGTCCTTAAGAAGCTCAAGCCATATATCCTTCCTGAGGTTAAGCTATTTCTGAGTAAATAAATACTGTAGGCTTTTATGACCATAAAAGATCTCCACGTGCACTCTATAAAAATAGTACCATCAATCTTTAATGCAAACACCACCGCTAAAAGCTCCAAATAATGAGTAGGATAGTTCGTCTTATGTACCTTTAAATTCCTAGAAACATAGGCAATCACCTTACCATACTTCATCAAAATGCAACTAAGTCCCACTCGGGACACATCACAGTAAACCAGAAACACCTCATTGCCTTCAAGAAAAGTCAAAATTGGAGCCGAAGTTAACTTATCCTTCAGCTTCTCAAAATTACCCTCACAAGCATTCGACCAAGAGAACTTTACCTTTTTCTGAGCCAACATAGTCAATAGGGCAGCTATCATTGAAATACTCTCCACAAACCTCCTATAGTACCCAGCTAAAACAAAAAAGCTCTGAATGTCGGTTGGAGTCATGGGTCTAGGCCACTTCTTAACCACCCCACCTTTTGTGGATCCACCATGATCCCCTCACTAGAAAAAACATGACCCAAAAAAGTAACAACATTCAACCATAATTCATATTTCTCGAAATTGGCATACAACTTTTGCTCTTTCAAAGTCTAAAACACCACATGAAGGTGATTAGCATGATCCACGTCACTCTTAGAATATGTCAAAATATCATCAATGAACATAATGAAAAATAGATCTAGAAGCTGATGAAAGACCCTATTAATCAGATCTATGAATGCCACCGGGGCGTTAGCAAAACCAAATGACATAACCAAAAATTCAAAGTTCCCATATCGAATACGGAAAGATGTCTTAGGGATATCGACCTCCCTAACTTAAGCTGATGATACGAAAACCAAAGATCTATCTTAGAAAAGAATTTGGCACCTTTCAATAAATCAAACAAGTCATTTATCCTTGGAAGAGGATACTTTTCTTAATCGTTACCTTACTCAACTGCCTATATTCAATATATATCCAAAGGGAACCATCCTTCTTACGCATGAATAAAACCAGCGCAATCCACGAGAATACACTAGGAAGGATAAAACCCTTATCTAAAAGATCCTTAAGTTGCTCTTTGAGTTCCCTCAACTGCACCGGAGCCATTCTATATGGAGGAATAAATATTGGACGAGTGATTGAAACCAAAGAAAGTTCAAACTAAATCTCCCTATCTGGAGGAACACCAGGAAGATCATTCAGAAAGACCTAAGGAAACTCATTTACCTCCAAAACTGAATGTAAAGAAGGACCTTCCGAGTTAGAGTCTTTGACCCAGACCAAATGACAGACACACCCTTTAGAGATTAAACTTCAAGCCTTAAAATATGATATAAACTTCCCCTTGGGAGATAAGAAACCACCCTCCCATTCAATAACTTGCTCACCAGGGAACCTAAAGACAACCCTATGGGTCCGACAATCTAAGGAAGTATAGCACGAATGTAAATAATCCATAACCAAAATAACATAAAAATCCACCATATCTAATTCGAACAAATTCATATAAGTCTCTTTACTACCAAAAGATACCACACCCCATATATACTCTTTTAGCAACCACAGAGTCACCTATCGGGATAGAAATAGAAAAGGGATCCTAAATAACCTCGAGATTAAAACCAAAATACACAACCACAAATAAGGTCACACAAGAAAAAGTGGACCCTAGATTAAGCAAACAGTACACGTCACAAGAAAAGAGTTGTAATGTACCTGTCATGACATCAATCGATGCCTTAAATTCCTGTTGGGTAGCAAGATCATATAACCTATTCTGGATTGTGCCGATACCAGAAGCAGAAAAAAATACAGAAGCATCACCCTTTGATGAAGGACCAGATGATGAGGAAACTGGAACCTTTTTCAATCCTAAAGCAGCCTTACTAATTGGACAATTTCTAAGCATATGGTCTGTCAGACTATATTTAAAGCACGTATACTTTTCTTCATCACAAAAACACCGATGCAACTAACCACAAAATCTATAAGAAGGACACGATAAAATTGACTGTGCCCTATTAGCTGAGATTGGGCACCTTGTGCCCTAAAGTTTTTGCCACCTGCTGACACTTATTACCCGACTTCTTCGGGTAAAAAGCACTAGCTATAGAGAAAGAACCAAAACTCTCCCATTGTTTCTTTTTCAACTTACCACCATCCCAACCACTTTGCTATTGACCACCCTACTCAGAGAACCTAAACCTCTTACCCTGGCTTTCCCCCACCTCAGCCTGCTTTCTCATTTCCTCCTCCGACTATTGCATACGAATAACAAACCTATAGATATCTATGTCTTTGATCAGCAATGCAGTCTTGCTTTCAAGGATCAACTCACGAGAAAGTCCTGAAGAAAACTTTCTCATTATGTCCATTATATCAGACACTATTTTCGGAGCATACCTAGACAACTGGTGAAATTTCAAGGCATACTCCTTGACCGACTTCTTTTCCTATTTTAGATTAAAAAATTCCTCTGCTTTCACTTCCCTCAATTCCTGAGGAATGAAGCGGTCCAGAAAGTCATTGGAGAAGGTCTCTCATAAAGAAGACTCCTCAACATCATTCATTGCCTAATCCTATTCCTCAAACCATTGGTACGCCATATCCTTGTGTTGATAAGCTATAAACTTTACCCCTTCCACATTTGTGAGATGCATAATACTAAATACTTTTCCATATCATCTAGAAAACATTACGGATTATCCTCCACCTTAACACCAGTAAAGGTATAAGGACTTAATTTCATAAACTAGCCAACCCTTGTAGCCTCAAAAGATGGAAGACAGAATCAACCATGCTCATCTTGAGAAGCCACCAACTGAGAAATCATATGGATCGACTGACAAAACTCTGTATTTATCACGTATGCCTGAGAAAGACTAGAAGCAGCTGATAAAACTATAGAAATATTACGGACTGGACCCCTAGATCGATAATGGATCCTTTGAGTAGAATATGGCCATCAACATTGTCCCCAGTTAGGATAGAGGAGTTTCCAAGATCTTCATATAGTCGAGGAATGATCTAAAAGGCGAACAAAGAGGAATTAGAGAATATTCTAAAACTTAGACTCTAATCTTGAAAATAGAACACAAAGAAGAGAAACTTTCATAAATTCCTGGTAGCTTATCTATTATGAGTATGGTATGCTACACACCCTTAAAATGACTCTACTAGATACGGCTTTGTGGACTCCCAATTTACCATGAACCTAAAGCTTTGATACCAACTTGACATAATCCAAACTGAGGCCTTGTCATTATGGGCATCCATGTCCAACCAGGACATGGTACCACCCCTATTACCCAACCTGACCATCAAAACACATACCCTGATTCATAGGAATTCCAAACATATAACAAGATAGCATAAATATATCAATCGTCCCAGGTCCATAACCGTGACCAGCCCAAACAATTCCACCCATCTAGTACCCAACCAATAACAATACCAAAACTAAAATAATAACCAAGTTCCTGTCTATAACATAACATAAAAGGATAGAACAGTCATAAATTCAGTCAGATGATATCAACCCCAATACCAATGCCAATACTAAGGATGACACCACAATCGACACCACTTATTCAACACTACTGTAGTTCCACAAAGCCTCTAACCAAAAGAACAATATTTGATTGGGATATGCCCACAACCATATCCAAAACCAATATCCATGAAATAACAAAAGTATGAAAAGACATCCATTATATGAAATGGAGCCTTCTGGAGTATGGAAGATCACCACTTCAATCTAATAAAGATGATCTCGGGTCCAAGCACTAAGCAGATAAACTCTAGCAAGTACTTAAGATAAGGATAAAATAATGCCAACCTTGAAAATTAGGTAAACCAACCATATACATTCACAACCATATATATATATATATATATAAATAATCATGCCAGGAAAGGGCACCAAGTTTAGCATGCCTTTCAAATTATTAACCAGGGTATGTGTAGCTTAACCATCTTAAAACCACTCATAGGCTATATAGGTACAGTGTAACCCCTTGAACAGGCCCTGATGCGTGTAGCCACATTAACCAGAGAAACCATAGGAGTAGGGGATTATCGAGTATCCTTCCCTCTCTATGATACATATGTAGAAGTATTCTTAGGGGATTCCTATGTACCCCAAAAGTATCATATATGGTCGTCATGACCAACCCTTATATCGGCAAACATGAGTTTCAATGTCAGTCTATTGGACTCACACCTTAATGGTTAGCTATCACATCCTGCCATTATTGCCCAATTAAAAATATTACCATACAACTAACCATCATTCCATTTATTAACAACCAAGGCTATGAGTGGTGGTATCGTCATACCGACTATAGATCATAAATAATGTCCTTAGATAACCTTTCAAAGATTAAGGGAATCCGTTGTACCTATTGATTTCATTATCAAGTTGACTTGGAGGAGTCCCTTGTATCCGCAAGTGTTTCATAATTAAGTTTACTTAGGGGATTACATTGTACCCTACAAGACTTTAAATTAGACCAACCATAACCACCAAGACCTTACCATTTAACCATTAACCATTTAGGGTTTCATTGCCATGTTATATCCAATAATAGCTCCATTAAAACTCCAACAATGTAGTAAAAGCATTCTCATCGGCATTTTATCAAAAATATTGGGGGCATAGTGTTTCCAAAACCAAAACCAAGTACTAACTAACTTTTCCCATGTAATCAAATGTACAAACCTTCATTAAAGCATGTAAATCCATAACTAAAACATGGGAAAACCATAACCAAGAATTTATAACCAAAACCACCCAACATATATTTAAAGACCCAAACCATACAATAATTTTTTCATGAAAACAATTCATAAAATATGCCTTTACTTGGAACTAACAATGAGGGAGAAGTATTTTACCTTAGATTTGAGAATAAGATGAGAAGAAATTATGCCTATGAGCTTCAATTGACAACCTTAAAGAAAACCCCAGCTCTTGCTTAACCCAAAAGCCTTGAGAGATTTTGAGAGAGTTCAGAGTGTTTTATTATTTTCAAATAGGTTAGTGAAGCCCTATAAAGTTTTTTTAATTTGTGGGGACCCAAGGAGTTATAAGGGGAAATGTCTAGAATACCCCCACTTAAACTAAATAAAAATCTTGTAGGAGGGTATGACCTTCCCTCATCCGTACCATAGGGAACGAGTGGTACCGACCACTCGTACCCCAAGAAGAATCCCAACCCCCACACTAGCTAACCTAGGACTCCAAAGTCCCACTGATACCCAATTATATGATTGGTACCCAGAAATCATATCATAGGCAGAATCAAGAGTGGTTGACACTGTCCAACGTATGAGTTGGACTATACCACTCGTACCCTATCTCATAACTCATGAAGAGACACTCATACTCAAGTCTAAGTTAAGTTACCAAGTTTTAGATTAAGTGAAGGAAAATCCAACCATATGGCCCGTCACCCACCATACGACTCATACCCACCCAAGTCGTACCCATTCCATAAACTCAACCATCCAAGACCACCCAATACTGGAAAACATATGACTGGACCATATTACCTGTACCTTACCATATGACTAGTACTTCAACTCGTATGTTGTCCAGAAGCCAAAAATCCAAGATAATTTCCAAGGACAAAAACACAGGGTGTATCGTTAAACTACTTTAGGCTATGACACATGTTAGCATTAGTAAAACCTTTTATTCTTATTAGACTCTTGAAAATATGTATTGCGGTAATATTGAAAAGTCTTAATACTTGGTGGTTATATTGGTTAATGTGGGGATTTACTCCCATTGATTATGCTATTATTTATGCATATTGATGATACTATTTATGATGTTGATAATATATATGTATATTTAGTTTGAGTCCAAAAGATAATTATGTTGTTGATTTTATATACCAGGTTTGAGTCTGGAGGATGGTTATGGCACTAATGATATATTTATCAGCTCGAGTCCAACTATTTATTATATTTGCTGGTTTCAATCTATCTATTTATTATATTTATTGGTTTGAGTCTTGCTATTGATTATTTACCGATTCAAGTTCGACTATTTATTATATGTACTAATTTGACTCCGGATATGTATACTGTGCTGTGATGATATTTTTTTATTAATGACATTGGGGTGTGACATAGAAGGTAAGAAATTGGCTAAGTCAGAAAATGAAGAAATAATTATAATGCCGCATGACATCAATGGACTCTAGTGACAAAATGACTAGTTGATAAATGATGATTATCTAATAAATGGAGATTAGAGAATATGTGGTGATTAGTTGTTATATGATGGTAGCATTATAAAAAGTGGGTACATTGTGAGATGTTGGTAAATGGTGGAATGATGGTAAATGATGATGAAGGTTAGTTATATTGTTGGTTGGTTGTTTTATTCTATCCTTGAGTGTACTCTCCAAGTCTATGGGAGTCTCTGATGGTTTATTTACTTTTCTACACCAATTGGCGTATGGGAGCCAATTTTGTAGTATGATTGCATATGTTGATGATTTATGTTATGTTATATTATTACTCCAGTTTATTTACTTATTTATATACATCAGTATTAGAGATGGTTCAAGTTCATTTTTGTACGTTGACTGATTTATGATATATTACGTTTTATCATACTTATATAATAATTTAACTTAGTTAGTTGATGATGCCTACTGAGTACCTATTATTTTTGTACTCATATTATACTTCTATACTTTTTTGGTGTAGATCTGAGTACTAGTTGTCGTCGTTGATTGATGTTCGTGCAGTGATTGATTTTCGGAGATAGGGTGAGCTCTTGGAGTTTGAGTCACCCATTCCCCTCTATATATTATATTTAGTCTTTTATTTTTGAGACAGATATATTGACTATTTTAGATATTGGAGTTTTATTATTATTAGACGCTCCTGTACTTACTTTACCAGTTCGTGGGATGGTACTTATATTGACTATTTTTATCTATTTAGAACACTTGGCTTATTTATATATTGTGTTCTTGAACTTTTCCTATGTTGGGTATTTCCTACTGAATTAACCCATTACTTTAGCTCAATGTTATAGTTTGGCGTACGTACTAGCAAGATTTAATAGGTGCAATCATGACTCATAAATCGGGTCGTGACACTAATTATCTTAGTCTCGACAAACATGGCATTATACAATGTTCTAACATTAATCATTCACCAAAAAAATATATATTTTATTTTTTCAAATTTAGTTTTATAATAATGATCACTATCTTACGAATTAATATATTATATGATTTATCATACACATGCAATGCGTCTGCTGAGAAACTAGTAATATAAAAGATATTGATAGATAGAAAAATAGATATAAATATGCCATTATTCATTTTATAATCCACAATAGATAGCTCAGATCGGATTCCTTAAAAAAGAGCCAAAGAAGATATGTGTTGGATAATATAAATAATAAACACCGGATTGGAGACTTGAAATATGCACAAAACACTTTTCTAAAAATGATATTTACTCTCTCATTGCCTAGATTGATGTGGGATTTAACGCAAGAAGGTTAAGCGGATATGACAAGCCTTTGGATTTCTGCTCCAAACAAATAGTAAATAAATCCTATTGGAAAACAAGAAATTTAAGACCTGATCATTTGTGGGGAAGAAAAATTTATTTGTAGAGAGTTGAAAGGAAACAAAAGTTGTTCTGCAGAACAATGCTTGGACAATTCATATAGTTAAACTTTTAACCAACAAACCCTTTCTTAAAAGAAATATCTTTTCAATAAAAGACGTATCTTTTCACTAAAAGACACACCCTTTCAATAAGAGGCACACCTTTTCAATAAAAGACACACCTTTTCACCAAAATATAAATTATTTATTTAAGAAATTACTAATAATCCCCCACTTGTTTAGATATAAATAATGACTCGATCAAGTTATTTATATGCATAAAGTAATCTATCTTTTAATTTGAATAATACATTAGTGCAATGTCATAAGACAAAATCAAAATTTCATGTAGCATAATAGCTTTGAACGTGTTATTCTTTATGATAACATCGGTGACACTACACACATAAAAATTTCATTCTTACTTTCCACGCAAACATTCTTAGTCCTTTTAGGGCCATGTACTATTCAAAATTCATGAAAATTTATGAGAGAAACTTTAACTCTTAATTAAAAGGACACAACCTCTATGTTCATATAGGTGATATCTTTTCAGTGTCTTTTTCATATTTGAGACAATTATTCTTTGAACTGAACCTCATTAAGAGTAATAAATCTCAACCCTCTAATCTATAACAACCAGTACCAGTATATCTCTTAGTTAAGTACTGAAACATCCATTTATCAGTAGCTTATTATTAGCCTTTGAACCAAAAACTATTGATTTTATAATGTAAGGTAGGATTGACATTATTGGTTGACTTAATTTAAGAGTTTTAACCCAATTAAACTCAAAGTTGCTTTCACTAAATCTTTTGTAAGAGGTTTAGTGAATGGACCAGGCAAATTACTTTTTGACTTCATAAATGTGATAGATATAATTCCATCTTTAATCAATTTTTTCAGAAAATTATGTCAAAGACTTGCATCTTTACTTTTCATTATATATATTACTATAAGCACGAGTTAAAATGGCTTCCCTATCAAAGTGAATTGAAATTAAACTCACACCTTTTGAGATTAATGGAATTTCTAAAAGAAAATCCCTCAACTAATCAACTTCTTTTCATCCTTATACTAATACAACAAATTTTGATTCTATAGTTGAATTAATTTTGCAAGTATATTTCTTGGATTTCCAAGAATTTTCACCCCTTCCTAATGTAAATACCTAACTAATTGTGGACTTTATTTCTTCCAAACTTGATATCTAACTTGCATCAATATATCCTTCTAGAATAGTATGAAACTTTGAATATTGAATACTCAAAGTTTTTGTTTTCTTAAGAAAACCAAGAACTCATTAAATGGAGCCTTCTAATGATCAATACGAGGATTCCTAGTAAATATTCTCAATTTATTTACTGCATATGATATGATAGGTCTTGTAAACGGCGTAGCATACATAAGACATTTAATTGCTCTTGCATACTCAAGTTGAGCCACAATTATTCCTTCATTCTTAATTATTGATTCTTTGATTAAATAGGGTACTCACCTATTTTGTTTTTAAGAAAATTAGTTTATTTAGAACTATTTAAATGCAATGATATTGACTCAATACATAACCTCCATAATTTCTTTTAATCTTAATATCCAATATGGTATCAACTTATCCAAGATTCTTCATCTTGAATGAGGAAGATAGAAATTTCTTTATTTCTAAAATTCCATTTGTATCATTGCTTACAATTCTCATGTCATCAACACATAAAATCTAGTACTAAAAAAATACTTCAACTTTTAGAATAAACACATTTATCAACAATATTATGCTTAAAGCCAGATGATAAAATAGCTCTATCAAATTTTTATGCCATTGTTTTGGGGCCTATTTTAGTTCATATAAGGACATGACAAGATTACAGACTTCATGTTCATTTCCTAATAGAATGAACCTTTAGGGTTGTACCATAGAAACCTCTTAATATAATTTGGATAAGCTCAAAACCCTTTACTTGAAGCCAAGATTGGGAACTTCAAGTTATCCAAAGAGTTTTCATGAAATATGAGGTGCTTGAAGACATCTTATCACTATCAAAAAAGGGTTATGTGATGGTTATTGCACCTAAATTTGATCAAGGGACCTTTAAGGGGTCAAAAAAGTGCGAGATGGGGCTAAAAAGCCCCTTAAAGGGGACATACAACCCATTTTATTTGGAGGTGTGCCATACCTACTAGAGTAGGTCAAAAAATAATCATCCATTCTTGGTATTCCCGTGATATGCTCCACATCTTCTCTAGATCTGCTCTAGGTGGGTTGTTTCAGAATGTTATTGCAAATGGGTCACTTTTAGGCCCTAAATGTGTAATAAATACCCCCAAGGTTATAAATACTTGCTAACTTAATTTATTTTCTTAGTTCTTATTGAATATTGATGAACACTTCTCCTTTGAGAGAGAGAGAGTTGGTGAACTTTTCTTGAACTTTGGCATATAAATGAGTGATTTAGAGGATAATTAATTCTCTCTTGGTCACGGTAGGATTTAGGTGTGATTTGAAGATTCTAATAAGGGGTTTAGGGTTTATCTATGCTATAGTTCTTAGTTCCTTTTTCTTATTTGTGTCTAACGATATTCTATCTTAATATCACTTACTATTTACATTCTATTTCTAGGTTTTGTAGTTTGAACTTAATTATTTCATATCAGAGCTGAGCTTGATTTCGTTACCACAAAGTCAATATTGGGTCTTGTTATCTAGAAAATCAAAAATCACAAAGAAAAAAGAAAAAAATCCCAAAATTTGTTTGAGTGTTGATTCATTGTCCAAGTTTCTATACTAGATTCATCTTTATCTAGTGTTTTGGTCAAGAACTTGAGTTTTAGTGTGGCTTGAAGGTATTGAAGATAAAATCCACCATTGCTTTCATTAAACATGAAGAAAAAAGAAAATGGTCTTGTTGATCTACAAGTTTTGTTATGGAATTAAAAGTTAAGGTTGGCAGGATAGTGTTCCTTACATTAAAGGGACCCCACAGTTAAAATCTTGGGCCATTTGGAGCAAAGATGCAATAGTTTGAAATTTTGGTGTTTATAGTGTTCTTGAGGATCTTCATGTTTTCAAGATCCAAATTCATTGAAAATTTATTGTTTGATCCAAGAAAGAGAAATATAAAGTGAACAAAAGTGTTGGTACAAAAGCATAACCAAATTACCAAGGAATATTCAAAAATAAGAGGATAAAGGAGGACTACAAGGATGGCATTTTTGGCCTTTTACCAGCTTGTTTTGGCCAATCTATATTAGTGGTGCACTGGAGCTTCTCCTGACCTGCTAAAGTAGGACGAACCAGTTCCTTCAATGCTTGGTCTACACCTGACTTGCTAAAACAGGTCAAAACAGCCCTTCTTGCATTTGAACTGTACCTGGGGTGAGCCTAAGCGTCTCTAGGAGATAAAAAATGCATCTCAGGTTCAATCCATATAGTTTCATTTCTTGTTTCTTATGTTCATATTTTGATTCTTTAACTACTTAACAACGAGTAATTCACCTACTAAGTTGGTTGATTAGTTCTAGAGTCCGAATTCTTTCACCATCCTACTTCTTTCAAGTTTTTCTCATTTTTATTTTGTTGTTAGTTCTAAATCCAAGTCCTTACACATTTATTTGTCTTTCAAACAAGAATAAAATCTGATCAAGAGTTGCATTTTACACTTCGACTACCCCGGGGTATAAGCCATTCTTTAATATTTGTGACCCAAGTGTGAGAGATACAAAGGTGTGTAGAGTTGTGTTTATTTCTCCAATGCTAACATGTTTGTTGTTTATGTTAATGTCTTTCTTTTAGGTAAAACGGCTCCAGAATATGAAACATTACAAACCATGTATAACAATACCCTAAATGCTATCTCAACGGCCCTTTTAAGATCTAAACGATAAATTTTGAATCCTTGAAGGCTAAGGTAAGATCACTTCACAGAAGTGTGTCTAGAATGGAAGATAAGGAAGGGTAAATTGGAATAAGTATGTCTAGTATATGTTGAAGGATGGATAGCATGGAAGGCTAACTAAAATCATTCCTATCCACGCCCTAAAACTGTCATGCCTCATCTAGAGGGCATGCCCAAAACACCTCTGCTACCATTTCCAGAAAAACCCTCCACCAAAAGCTCAATCCACCAAGTCAAACACAAGATCCCACGACCCAAACAGCCACCTATCCATAAGATTAAAATCAAGTTATACCGCTCCAACAATAATTCAACCAAGAACAACAAGAAGAACCTCAAAACTAAGTACCCCAACCTCCACTAAATCAAATTCCCCCATTCCAAGAACCTCATAACAAAAACCAACTTATATGAATATAAAAAAAAAGAATCAACAAGAGGAGTTTATAGTATTCAATGAAGTAGATACATGGATTGAAGAAATATGGAATAGAACAACGCGTCAAGAAGTTCATCGAGGTCGAGGAGGGGGATTTGTTCTTTTGACTAATGGGAGAGGAAAATTTGGAAATCGGACCCAAGGTCATGATTAATAGAACCAATAAGTTGATATGGATCAAGGTGTGGTAATTAATTCAATCAAGTTTAGCCTTCCAACTATTAAAGGCAAGACTGATTTTGAGTCTCATCTCACATAGGAGTCCACTTGTGAAATGATCTTCCAAGTGTATGATCTCATCAATGAGAAGAAGAGTTACAATGCCATAGCCCCCTTTGAGGATTTTACTAATATATAATGACCCTCTAGGTTATTTCATTGATTTGCATTCAATTTTAGCATTTTGAGCCTTCCTAAAGAGGTTATATGTCATTTAAGACTTGCTAAAATTATCGGTTTGGTGATCGTATAATTCATTTAAATTTTAAGTTTATTTTCTTATTTTGGAGCTTTCGCTATTTAGGATTTAGTCTCAGATGAAAATTCCTAGTATGTGACCTCAGAAGAGAATTTTGGCAGCCCCATCAGCTTCAGAATATTGATTTTAGGCTAGGGGACCCTTTCTTCAGGTCTCGAGTCTTCCAAACTTATTTTGAGCTATTAGGCAAATTTCATGAAAAATAAAACTATTTGTGTGGCCCCACATTCAATCAAAACAATCTTGAATGAATGTTTTGCTGATTTCATTTGATCCAGAACATGGTCTACAATCAAATTTCACTATTGGATCATGTTCATAAGGTTTTGGATGAGTTTCAATGGTCAAAAATAAGTTTTTGACTTTATTGGTGCTGGTGTATTCATGAAAGTGAACTTTGTCCATTTGACCTAATCAAGTGCAAAGAAAAATTTTTACACCCCTATCAAGTCTCTTAAGCGATCAAAGTGTCTCTTAAGCAATCATTTTTTAAGATAAGACTCCATATTCGTAGTTTTGTTATTTTGTTTGCTAGGAAGCTCATATTTTGATGATTTTTGATGCAACTTTCTCGTAAAATTTTTGTATATCAATTTAAAACTATATTTTCCCAATTTCCCAATTTCCCAAGAACTTCTACTCTATTTTTTTTATTTTTACCCAAGTTAAGAATTAAAACCCTATTTTCACCATTTTGGGACTTGGGAGCTCTGATTTTGGCGACTCTAAAGGAGTTTTTGAGATTTCTTCCATGGGTAAGTTTTCTAATCGTATAATTATCATTTTTCCCATGGTTTCATCTTCAAAATGGGTTTTGGGGGGGTTTTGTCGGTAAATCTTGAAAATGGTTTTTCTTTAATTTGAACCTCTTTTTAACTCGTTTTCACATGATTTTCAGATGTAGACTCCTATAAGTATGGAGAACATATTTCAAAATAAAATTATAGTTTTACCTTTTTTATTTTCAAACCCATTTTTGAGGTCCATTTTTTGACCCGTCTTGAACATAACAATATGGGTCTCATTTTACTTCTCTTGTTTAACTCCTAATGATGTGTAGATTACTATTTGAAAGCGTAGTGGAATTTTTAGATTGTTGAGTGAATTTAGACAATTTAAGGAATTTTGATTCAGCAACAAGGTAGGCTTCTTTCCACTTTTATTAATGAGATGGTGTATTTTATACATTGCATGTTAAATAGGAATGCTAAGATTTGATTATAGGAAGAACACTGTGACTTAGCCTAGATGATTGATTTTGGGGTTTGGATATGTAAGTTGACCCTTAATGAGAAACACTTACTATACTCTTCTTATCCTATTACCTTTTTCATATATAGATAAAAGATTAGTAGTATGGCTATAGTATTGTGATAGCTATGAGATTCGTAATATAATTGGAGCATTGTGCTAGATATAGGATATGATTTAGATATTGGAAGCATAGATGATACGATTAATCTTATTTGGGCTATTCAGACTACCTTGATATCATCATTTAGGTGATATTGTTACCTTGCAGCTAATTATGGATTATGTAATATCTAGTAGTGAATTTAGATACTTTATCCTAATTATGAGTAGAGGCTTACCTAAAAATAAATTTCAGAGATTAGAAGTTGCCCCACCTTAGGCCTAGACTTGTGTTATCCTTATACTCTCATTTATGCCAGTTATGCCCTTATTAATATTTTGTTTGGGCTTAAGGTGATTGGATATGTTTAATAAGTATGTTAGTGGGATGTTTAAGGGTTATGATAATTTTCAATATACTTAATGGTATAGCTTATAGATGTAATTATTGGTATGTCTTTTGGATAAGGCTAATACTGTGGTTTATGGTTATGTTAGATATATATTATATGGGCCTAAGGCTATGTTTATGATATTTGTTGAATTTTGGGAAGTGGTGTATCCTTGTAAAGGATGGAGCCATAGTCTATAGATGTTTTAATGCTTATGATCGGTTTGTTTTGATATTGGTGATGGCATGCATAGATTCGGTACATTCATTATCACTAAAACAGTAAATGGTACAATTTCAACTAGAACTATGGTTTTACTATTGTTTTTCCTAAAAAGGGATTTAATCTCAAGTTATATTTTCTTAAAAATATTATTTATAATAGGAATTGTATTATCTTAATGAATGATTTGTGAGCCTTTGTGATTGAAAATGAAGTTTCAAAGATTTGTCTGAGATAGATTTTGTTCCATGGTCTTACTACTATTATTTACCACGATCGAGAGAGATTTTGATACCTTCTACACTTTTGTTGATGATATGAGCACTGATTCAAGTTCGGCAATTTAATTTCGATATTGATGATATGAGAACCGGTTCAAGTATGATAATTAATTATGATATTAATGATATGAGAACTAGTTGAAGTTCAATAATCGATTATGATATTTATGGTATGAGCACTAATTCATGTCCGACAATTGATTATGACGGGTCACATTATAATACCTGGATTGGTTATGGTATTGTAGAATCTGTTGCATTTATCCTTATATGTGCATTGCCTATCACCAATATACACTATATCTATCAGCCTTATGAGGGTTGCATAGGTATAGGTATGAGTGCTTCTGGCAGCATTAACTTTTGTTATTGAGTTTTGATTGAACCTTCTAAGCCTATGTTTGTGGTGGTTTAGGAAAGGATTGGTTAGGTGTTATTTTTCAAAATTTGCCAATTACTCACGTTGTTATTGTTATTGTTATGATTGTTATCACTATTATGACTATTCCTTGACAGATTGGCTAACGATCCGGTATTGAGATTTGAGGTATGTTTTGGATACGTTCTTTACATTGCTTTATTATGGGTAATTATTTCATGATTAGATGTTTGGATTAGTAACCCTGATTATGGTAGTACTAGTTCTTGCTATGATTATGAGACCTTAAGATTCTAGTCTAATGACTTAGGTGTTACCTTGAGTTGACCTTGTTTGTATATATATATACATACATATATATCCATACATATATACATATATATATATTTATGTATGTATATATATATATGCATATCTATCTATATGTTGCTTGATATTACCATATATCTCTTCATACCTTCATTTATTCAGATTGTATATTTCTTCCTTGACCATGTATACTATTATATATTCTTCTTTCACCCTTTACTCATTTATTGGCCTGTGATGTACTTTATAATGTTGAGTTTCCTAAGTATGGTTTGAATGGGATAGTGTATCCTTAATACCTCCTTAGCCTTATTATGTTAGTTTTTAGGATATGAATAAGATAGTTTATCCATATTATCTCATTAGCTTTATAGTGAAGTTGTTGGCTATTTAGGTGTAGTTTACATTTCTGCTTACATGTTTTGTATATCTGCATTATCTTTTGAGCTCAATCGATGGTTGCCTATGGAGTATCATGTGTTTGGCGCTCATACTATAATTTTGTAGCCCGTAGATCATAGTACGATTTATCGATGTTATTGTGTGCATCGTACGGAGCAGCTATGGTTTTGAGACATAGGGTGAGCTCCAAGCGTTCAGAGTATTACTTTTCTCCCTTTTGTGTACTAGACTAATCTCAATGTTATATCTAGAGATGGTTGTATATGTATATTAATTTAGAACTTTATTTTGACCCTTATAAATAGTAGAAGTTCTTGTACTGATTCCACTAAGTTTTAGGATTAAATTATGTATTTTTAGTCATTTAGTTTTTTATCCACTTTATTTCATCATTTCTCTTGGTAGTTCGTTACTAGTAGTTCCAAACTACAGGTTGGCTTGCCTATTGGTGGGCTATAGTAGGTGGCATCATTACTTGAGCAATTTGGTCATGGAATATTGGCTCCAGTAGGAAGAGCTATGTGTCTAGTAGAGTCATATGGATTGGGGCATATACGTCCATATCCTATCTTCGAGAGGCTATAAGACATTCTTAGTAAACTCTATTCTTGACTTCTTATTATGTGTTCGTATTTTTATGAGCCTCAAGTGCATTCCTTGACTCTACTCAATCCACTTTGATGATGTAAGGTTATTGATGGATGCAGATGGGACTTCAGTATGTATTTCTAGAGTTCCAGCATGTAACGCCCTGAATATGGTACCCGAAATGTTACATGATGCTCATGACCCCGAAGGACCACAAGTTAATCCATGACTGATATCTGTACCTGAACACTACATAATATACTATATAAATGCGGAAATAAGGGATGTAAGGCTGTAAGGTTCAAAATTGATAAAATAATCTCTGAATGATATGGTATCACAATACCAAAATAAAACCTAAAATAAACTGTCTGAACATGATAGTTTGAAAATCCTCTAACTGACTGAATTATCTGAATAAGGAGTTGATGGGACATCTCCCCAAATAACTCCAACTACTAAAATAAATTAATTAATGAGATAATAATGTAAAGGTCATGTCCTCGAAGGATGACGACTCACTACTAACTCTGACTGCTGAGACAGGAATGCTACTGATGCTCTGGAGCTCGTGCTTCTGAACCTATAGTATAAAACACCATAGCGTAAATACGTCAGTACGTTTGAATGTACTAGTATGCATATAAGGTAGGCTGAATGCAAAAGAGTTCACATGCATGAACTATACTAACTTACTGTATAACATGAACGTGAGAATACATATATGACTATATAATAACTATATTTGAGTTCATGATAAAGTGACTACTGAGTCTGAGTACTGATAACATGAGATATTGATATCTGTATAACTGAAATAACTGATACTAAGTAACTGTATCTGACGGTCTAGGTTTTGGTGGAACTTGCTCAGTTTCGTACTATTCTGAGTTGATTGTATCTGACAGTCTTGAATCTTGTAGAACAATATAAGTTCTATTACTGAGACTGAATGACTGTATCAAACAGTCCTGATTCTATACTGAAACTGTGGGAAATAGTTATCTGACCGACATGCCCCAAAGAAAGCAATATAGTTGAGTTGGGGTACAATCTGTAACCCCAATTGGAAGGGTGTCAATACCGCTCCACTGGTAAGGACAAGCTGTGGGTGACCCCTATCTGACAGTGTCCCAAAAAAAGAACAGTGGGACCCTCATCAGACAGTGTTTATCCACCTCATCAATCCTCATCAGACAATGTTGATGTCTCAACCTATGCTGGATACATAGTTATGGAATGCAAGTATGACTTCTAAGAATCACACCCTTATCTAACAGTATGTGTTCCCATCCTTGGGTTCACTCGGTGCTAATTCCTACTCCCATATGAGTAGAAACTGAAATGGACTAAATTAACTGAGTTTCATTGACTGATGGAATACTAATGAGATTACTGAATTTCTGAGATTTCCTGAGTCACATGACTGACTGAATTTCAGTGAACATGACTCGACTGAGAGTATCTTGAAAACATGACACTGGCTCTAGGCAGACAGCTAATTATCGGGTACAAGTACCCCCAAGACTCGATAGCATGAAACTGACAAAGCATGAATTTCTTGAATACATGACCAACATCACAATCCATAATACAATAATTTGGAGATTTCATGAAGTAGAAGTTCTAAAGCACCGCAAGGGTTACACATGTATCCATCATTCACTGACTAAGACATTTCATCAAACATTTGACAAGCATAAACTTGTACATTTTTGGGGATTTCATATTATCATACTAGTATGGCATTTTTCCTTCACATAGGCATTTAATCAAACACATGAGGAGTATACTTTAGATATACCATCATCAATGCATCTAATTGTCATGGTTGCATGAATAATTTTGCAAGTTTGAAGGGTTCATCATGATTATTATGCAAATCTTCACATACTAAGGTCAATCATTGGAATATATAATTTAAAACATGAATCAAAACCCCACAACAGCATGAACATGAATTTTAATTCAATTTAAATCATGAACATTCATACATACACAAATCTTAGATTTTGAAAAGAGATCTTGCGCTTTATGGGTGAAAGGGACCCATGAATCAACACATGACATACCTGGGTTATGATTTCCTTGAAGTTCTTGAACTTGAAGAACTTGAATCTCTTGGTTTCTTAAAGAAGTATTTGGATATTGTTCTTGGGATTATCTTTGAGAGAAAACCCTAATTTGATGTTGTAGATGGATAAGGAACTTATGAGACTTGGTCTGATATAATTAGGGGTTAAAACGGGTGGAAAAGACCCAAATACCCTTTTAAAAATGCGTTAAAAATAACTAAACAAACTATGCGACGGTGGGTACGATGGTCCATCGCTGGGTCGATGGTCCATCAGTCCTGACCGTCGCACCTGGGCAGAACAGAGGTTAGATGCCTCTGCTATGACGGACTGGGAAATGGTCCATCGCTAGCTCGATGGTCCGTCGGCCTGAGTGGTGCCCTTTGTCAGAATATGGTCTCACTACCTCCGGTATGACTGTTTTGGCTACGGCCCATTGCTAGCTTAACGGTCTATCGCACCTGGGAAGGTTTGACTGCTTTCTGTAAAACGTCCATAACTTTCTACCCCGATTTCGGATTTAGACGAAATTGGTATCACACACTACCATTATTGCCCAATTAAAACTATTACCACACAACTAACCACCATTCCATTTATTAACAGCCAAAGTTATGAGAAGTGGTATCGTCATACCAACTATATATCATAAATAATGTCCTTAGAAAATCTTTCAAAGATTAAGGGAATCCCTTGTACCCATTGATTTCATTATCAAGTTGACTTGGAGGAATCCCATGTATCCGCAAGTGTTTCATAATTTAGGTTACTTGGGGGATTCCATTGTACCCTACAAGGCTTTAAATTATACCAACCATAACTAAGAAGACCTTACTATTTAACCATTCCAAACAATTTAAACCATATAGGGTTCCATTACCATGATATATCATGAAATAGCTCCATTAAAAGTCCAACAATATTGTAAAAGTATTCTCATCGACATATTATCAAAAATATTTGGGGCATAGTGTTTCCAAAGCCAAAACCGAGTACTAATTAATCTTTCCCATATTATAAAATGTCCAAACCACCATTAAAGCATGTAAATCCATAACTAAAACATGGGAAAACCATAACCAAGCATTTATAACCAACCCCCCCCCCCAATATATATTTAAAGACCCAAACAATACAATAAGTTTTCCATGAAAACAATTAACAAAACATGCCTTTAGTTGGAAAAAACAATTAGGGAGAAGTATTTTTCCTTAGCTTTGAGAATAATATGAGAAGAAATCACCCTTATGAGCTTCAATTGACCACCTTGAAGAAAACCCTAGCTCTTTCTTAACCCAAGAACCTTGAGAGATTTTGAGAGAGTTAACAGTGTTTGATTACTTGAAAATAGGTTAGTAAAGCCCTAAAAAGGTGTTTTAATTCGTGGGGTCCCAATGAGTTATAAGGGGAAATGTCTAGAATACCCCTACTTAAATTGTATAAAAATCCTGCAGGAGGGTAAACCTTCCCTCATCCGTACCATAGGGTACGAGTGGTACCCACCACTCGTACCCCAAGAAGAATCCCAACCACCATACTGAAAAACATACGACTCCAAAGTACCACTCATACCCAATCATACAATTGGTACCTTGAAATCATACCATAGGCAGAATAAAAAGAGGTTGACACTGTCCAATGTACGAGTTGGACTATACCACTCGTACCCTATCTTACAACTCATGAAGAGACACTTGTACTCAGATCCAAATTAAGTTACCAAGTTTTAGATTAAGTGAAGAAAAACCTAACCATATGGCCCGTCACCCACCATACGACTCATACCCACCCAAGTCGTAGCCATTCCATAAACTCAACCATCCAAAACCACCCAATACTGGAAAATATACTACTGGACCATATTACCCGTACCCTACCATATAACTAGTACTTCAACTCGTATGTTGTCCAGAAGAAAAAAACCCAAGAAAATTTCCAAGGAAAAAAATACAGAGTGTTTCGTTAAACTACTTTAGGCTATGACACATGTTAGCATTGCTAAAACCTTTTATTCTTATTAGACTCTTGGAAATGTGTATTGCGGTAATATTGAAAAGTCTGGATACTTGGTGGTTATATTGGTTAATGTGGGGATTGACGCCCATTGATTATGCTATTATTTAAGCATGTTGATGATACTATTTATGATGTTGATCATATATATATATATATATATTTAGTTTGAGTCAAGAAGATGATTATGTTGTTGATTTTATATACCCGGTTTGAGTGTGGAGGATGGTTATGGAAATAATGATATATTTATCATCTCGAGTCCATCTATTTATTATATTTACTGGTTTTGAGCTATCTATTTATTATATTTATCGGTTTGAGTCTTGATATTGATTATTTACCGATTCAAGTTCGGCTATTCATTATATTTACCAATTTGAGTTTGGTATGTATACTATGCTGTGATGATATTTTTTTTATTAATGACATCGGGGTGTGAGATAGAAGGTAGAAAATTGGCTAAGTCAGAAAATAAGGAAATAATTATAATGTCTCGTGACATCAATGGACTCTAGTGACACAATGACTAGTTGATAAATGATGATTATATAATAAATGGATATTAGCGAATATGTGGTGAATTGTTATTATATGATGGTAGCATTATAAAAAGTGGGTACATTGTGAGATGTTGGTAAATAATGGAATGATGGTAAATGGCAATGAAGGTTAGTTATAATATTGGTTGGTTGCTTTATTCTATCCTTGAGTTTACTCTCCAGGCATATGGGAGTCTCTGATGGGTTATTTACTTTTCTGCACCAATTGGTGTATGGGAGCCAATTTTGTAGTATGATTGCATGTGTTGATGATTTATGTTATGTTATTTTTCTACTCCAGTTTATTAACTTATTTATATACATAGGTATTGGTGATGGTTCAAGTTCGTTTCTGTACCTTGACTGAGTTATGATATCTTACATTTTATCATACTTATATGATGATTTAGCTTAGTCAGTTGATGATTCCTACTGAGTACCTATTGTTTTTGTACTCAAATTATACTTCTATACTTTTTTGGTGTAGATCTGAGTAATAGTTGCCACCGTTGATTGACGTTCATGCAGTGATTGATTTTCGAAGATAGGGTGAGTGCTTGGAGTTTCAATCACTCATTTCCCTCTATTTTTTATATTCAGTCTTTTGTTTTTGAGATAGATATATTGACTATTCTAGACATTGTAGTTGTATTATTATTAGACGCTCTTGTACTTGCTTTACCAGTTCGTAGGATGGTACTTGTATTGACTTCTTTTATATGTTTAGAACACTTGTCTTATTTATATATTGTGTTCTTGAAATTCTCCTATGTTGGTGTAACACCTCAAATCTGGTACCTGGAATGTTACACGATGCTCATGACCCCAAAGGACCACAAGCTAACCCATGACTGATATCTGTAACTGAGCACTAAAAAATATACTGTAAATATGCAGAACCATGAACTGACTGGCCATAAGGTTCAAAACTGAATGAACATCTGATAAACAATGTCTGAAAATGGTATTACAATACCAAAGAAAATCTTAAATAAGTGTCTAACATGCTATAGTATGAAAGCCTCTAAACTATCTGAATAAAGAGTTGATGGGGCATGTCCCAAACTAACTCCGACTACTGAAATAAACTGAAAACTGAAATAGAACTGTAATCATCATGTCCTCGAAGGATGAGGACTCACTGCTAACTCTGATCACTGAACTGGGATGCTACTGGTTCTCTTGAGCTCGTGCTTCTAAACCTATGGTATAAGACACCATAGCGCAAATGCGTTAGTACTTTGAATGTACTGGTATGCAAGTGAGGTAGACTAAATGAAATAGGTTCATATGCATGAACAATACTAACTGACTGACTAAAATTAATGTGAGAATACATACATACATACGTAACTGTAACTGAGATCGTGATAATGCTGAATCATGAATTCTGATAACAAGAATTTACTGATATTCGAGTACTAATACTGGGATACTGAATGACTAAGTCTATTGAGTTCTGAGGAACTGATGTCATATTACAGATAAAGGAATGACTGTTTCTGACAGTTTTGATTATGAAGAACTGGTCTGATTGACTGTATCTGACAGTCCTGAAACTGAATAATGCTAACATGAGTTTCGTATAAATTAATATACTATTAACTGGGTTCATGATAACATAATTACTGAGTCCGCATACTTATAACATCAGTGACTATATCTAAAAGTCCTAGTACTACTGGAACTAGCTGACTTCCGCACTGTAGTGAGTTGATTGTATCTGACAGTCCTGGATTTCTATAGAACTGAACTGAGTTCTATTACTGAGACTGGATCTGTATCTAAGACTGTGGGAAGTAGTTATCTAACTGAAATGCCCCTAATACGCCATTCTGGGTGAGTTGGGGTCCAATCGGTAACCCCAATTTAAAGGGTGTTAGTACCACACCACTGGTAAGGTCAATCTGTGAGTAACCCTCATATAACAGGTAACTCTAGTGAGAATGGTGGGAACCCTCATATAATAGGTTAAGACATCTCATCTACCCTCATATAGCAAACTATGAAGTCTCAACCTACGTTGGCTACATAGTTCTGGAATGCAAGGATTTCTTCTAAGAATCACACTCTCATATAACAGGTGAGTTCCCATCCTTGAGTTCACTCGGTGCTAACTCCTACTCCCAACTGAATAAATATTGAACTAATTAACTGAACTGAACTGATACTAATGGTATTTTTTGGCAGAGCTAAACTAAACTGAATTTACTGAGTTCTGTTGACTGATGGAATATACTAAGTTCTGAGGACTGACTGATAATACTAAAGTTACTGAGATTTACTGGGAATACTGAGGTTATCAAGATTACTGAGTACTGAGATTACTAAGATTTCTGAGATTTTTGGGTTTTCCTGATTCACATGACTGACTGAGTTCTATGGATCATATCTTGACTGAGAGTATCGTAAAAATATGACATGGCTCTAGGCACACTGCTAAGTTGTCGGGTACAAGTACCCCCAGGACTCGATGGAAAGAAACTGACATAGCATGACTTACGTGAACACATGACCAACAACACAATTTATAATTCATATATTGAAGCACTTCATCAAACATGTGATATGCAGAAACTTGTACAAACATCGGGATTTCATAATATTATGCTAGTTGGGCACTTTTCCTTCATATCGACATTTAATCAAACACATGATAGGCATAATATATGTAGACAACATTTTTCAACAATTACACATCATGATTCAACATCTAATTTCATCACCCTAGGGTTTAATCATAGGTTCACATGAATATACATCTATACAAATCAATTCCACATTACATTAATCACCCAACATGGATTTGAATTCAATTGATCATTATCAACATAAACAAAATAAACCCAACATGAAGTTCATAAACAAAATCTAAAATCTTTACTTTAGAAAAGATATTCTTGAGATTCATGGACGAAAGGAGTCCATGAATAAACACTATGCATACCTTAAGTCGTAATTTTGTGAAGATTGACGGTGAAAACTTCTTAAATTTGAATCCCCAATCGAAACCCTAGCTTGTTCTTGAGAGAAACTTGAGAGAAACTAGTATATTTTGGGTGAAGAATGGCTAATTCATGTGTTATTGAGTTTATATAGGGTTGAGAAATTGACCCTTTTAACCCTTAGATGCGTATTTTATTTATGAGAAAATTTCCCGATTTGGCAGGCTAACGCGACGCAGTGCTATCGCACCATATAACTAGAAATTGCCAACTAGGAACTGGGCTGATGGCGCGACGCGGTGAAATCACATTGCAATACTGGATGGGACCTGGAAGTTCACAGTGACATGGTGGTATCGCGCTGAGACACTTGACAAAGGACGATTCTGAATTTGAGTCCTGTCGTGATGCACCATAATCGTAGAGGCTTACTGGATTTTGACGATTGCCATTTTGACTTGCTCTGCGACGCGCTGATGGCTCAGGTGATATACACTGTCTCACTAAAAAGGCTCTAACTCTTCGCCCAGGTGTTGGATTTGGGAAAATTTGGTATCGATGGAAATCTTATTGAATTTTCCACATGAAAAAAAGTGAAAATCTTGAAAAGACCACTTGTATAAAAGTGGATTCATCTTTGAAACAAGTCATTAGCACTTCTGGGATGAATTTAAGCTAGGTAGAAGTACAAGGTATTACAGATGGGTATTTCCTACCGAATTAACCCATTGCTTTAGCTCAAGGTTATAGTTTGGCTTACCTACTAGCGAGATTTAGTAGGTTCAATCATGACTCGTAAATCGGGTCGTGACATTACTTATCTTAGTCTCGACAGACATGACATTATACAATGTTCTAGCATTAATCATTCACCAAAAAAATATATTTTTTTTTTTAAATTTAGTCTAATAATATTGATTACTATCTTAAGAATTAATATATTATATGACTTATCATACACATGCAATGCGCATGCTGAGAACTAGTAATATAAAAGATATTGATAGATAAACAAATAGATATAAATATGTCATTATTTATTTTATAATCCACAAAGAGATAGCTCAGATCGACTTCCTTAAAAAAGAGCCAAAGAAGATATGTGTTGGTTGATATAAATAATAAACACCGGATTGGAGGCTTGAAATATGCACAAAACACATTCCAAAAAATTATATTTGCTCTGTCTCATCACCTAGATTGATGTGGGATTTAATGCAAATAGTTTAAGTGGATATGACAAGCCTTTGGATTTCTAAACAAAACAAATAGTAAATAAATCCTATTGAAAAACAGGAAATCTAAAACCTGATCTTTTGTGTGGAAGAAAAATTTATTTGTAGAGAGTTGAGAGGAAAGAAAAGTTGTTCTGCAAAACAATGCTTGAACAATTTATATAGTTAAACTTTTAACCAACAAACCCTTTCTTAAAAGAAATATCTTTTCAATAAAAGACGTATCTTTTCACTAAAAAAACACCCTTTCAATAAGTGGCACACCTTCTCAATAAAAGACACACCTTTTCACCAAAATATAAATTATTTATTTAAGTAATTAATAATAATCCCCCACTTGTTTAGATATAAACAATGACTCGATCAAGTTATGTCTATCCATAAAGTAATCTATCTTTTGATTTGAATAATACATTAGAGCAATGTCACAAGACAAAATAAAAATTCCATGTAGCATAATAGCTTTGAATGTGTTATTCTTTATGATAACATCGGTGACACTACACACATAAATATTTATTATTTCTTTCCACTCAAACATTCTTAGTACTTTTATGGCCTTGTGCTATCCAAAATTCATGAAAATTTATGAGAGAAACTCCAACTCTCAATTAAAAGGACACAACCTCTATGTTCATATAGGTGATATCTTTTTAGTGTCTTTTTCATATTTGATATTATTGTTCTTTGAACTGAACCTCATTAATAGTAATAAAACTCAACCCTCTAATCTATGACAACTAGTACTAGTATGTCTCTTAGTTAAGTACTAAAACATCCATATATCATTAGCTTGTTATTACCCTTTAAACCCAAAACTATAGATATTATAATGTAAGGTAGGGTTGACATTATTGGTGGACTTAATTTAGGAGTTCTAACCTGATTAACCTCAAAGTTTATTTTACCAAATGTTTTGTAAGAGGTTTAGTAAATGGACCAGGCAAATTAGTTTTTGACTTCATAAATGTGATAGATATAATTCCATCTTTAATCAATTTTTTCAGACAATTATGTCAAAGACTTGCATCTTAACTTTTCATTATATATATTACTATAAGCTCGAGTTAAAATGGCTTGGCTATCAAAGTGAATTGAAATTAAACTCACACCTTTTGAGATTAATGGAATTTCTAAAAGAAAATTCCTCAACTAATCAGCTTCTTTTCATTCTTCTGCTAATACAACAAATTTTGATTCTATAGTTGAATGCATTTTATAAGTATATTTCTTGGATTTCCAAGAATTTTCAGCTTTTCCTAAGGTAAATACCCAACTAGTTGAGAACTTGTTTTCTCCCAAACATGATATCTAACTTTCATCAGCATACCTTTCTAGAATAGCATGAAACTTTGAATATTGAATACTCAAAGTTTTTGTTTTCTTAAGAAAACCAAAAACTCATTCAATGGCGCCTTCCAATGATCAATACTAGGATTCCTAGTAAATATTCGCAATTTATTAACTGCATATTCTATGATAGGTCTTGTACACTGCGTAGCATACATAAGTCTTCTAATTGTGCTTGCATACTCAAGTTGAGCCACAATTCTTCCTTCATTCTGATATATTGATTCTTGGATTAAATGGGGTACTCACCTATTTTATTTTTAAGCGAATTAGCATATTTAGAACTATTTAAATGCAATAAGATTGACTCAATACATAACCTCCATAATTTCTTTTAATCTTAATATCCAATATGGTATCAACTTATCTAAGATTCTTCATCTTAACTGAGGAAGATAGAGATATCTATATTTCTAACATTACATTTGTATCATTGCTTACAATTATCAAGTCATCAACATATAAAATCTAGTACTAAAAAATTACTACAACTTTTAGAATAAACACATTTATCAACAATATTATGCTTAAAGCCAGATGATAAAATAACTCTATCAAATTTTTTAGGCCATTGTTTAGGGGCCTATTTTAGTTCATATAAGGACATGACAAGATTACAGACTTCATAAACATTTCCCAATAGAATGAACCTTTAGGGTTGTTCCATATAGACCTCTTAATACAATTCGGATCAGCTCAAGACCCTTTACTTGAAGCCAAGATCGGGAACTGCAAGTGCTCCAAAGAATTTTCATGAAATACGACATGCTTAAAGACATCTTATCACTATCAAAAGAGTGTTCTGTTATGGTTATTGCACCTAAATTTGATCAAGGGACCTTTGAGGGGTCAAAAGAGTGCGAGATAGGGCTAAAAAAACCCTTAGAGGGGACCTACTCATTGGAGGTGTGCCAGACCTATTAGAGTAGGTCAAAACATAATCATCCACTCTTAGGATTCCCTTTACATGCACCAAATCTTCTCTAGATCTACTCTAGGTTGGTTGTTTCGGTATATTATTGCAAATTGGTAACTTTTAGGCCCTAAATGTGTAATAAATACCCCAAGGCTATAAATACTTTCTAACTTAGTTTATTTTCTTAGTTCTTATTGAATATTAATGAACACTTCTCCTTTGAGAGAGAGAGAGTTGGTGAACTTTTCTTGAACATTGGCATAGAAATAAGTGATTTAGAGGGTAATTAATTCTCTCTTGGTCACTGTAGGAGTTAGGTGTGATTTGAAGATTTTAATTAGGGGTTTAGGGATCATCTATGCTATAGTTCTTAGTCTCTTTTTCTTATTTGTGTCTAATGGTCTTCTATCTTAATATCACTTACTATTCGTATTCTATTTTTAGGTTTTGCAGTTTGATCTTTATCTTTTAGTATCAAAGCTGAGCTTGATTTCGTTACCACAAAGTCAATCTTGGGTCTTGTGTCTAGAAAATCAAAAAGAAAAAAGAAAAAAGAAAAAATATTCTTATAAAAAAATACCAAAATTTGTTTGAGTGTTGAGTCATTTTCCTTGTTTCAATACTAGATTCATCTTTATCTAGTGTTTTGGCCAAGAACTTGAGCTTTAGTGTGGCTTGAAGGTACTGAAGATAAAATCCACCATTGTTGTCATGAAACTTGAAGAAAAGAGAAAATGGGTTTGTTGATCTGCAAGTTTTGGTATGGAATTAAGAGTTCAGGTTGGGAAGAAAGTGTTCCTTACATTGAAGGGAGCCTACTGTTAAAATATTGGGCCATTTGGAGCAAAGATGAAATAGTTTGAAATTTTGGTGTTCATAATGTTCTGAGGATCTTTAAGTATGCAAGAGCCATATTCATTGAAAAGTTATTGTTTGATCCAAGAAACAGAAATACAAAGTGGACAAAAGTGTTGGTACAAAAGCATATCCAAATTACCAAGGAATATTCAAAAAATAAGAGGTAAAGGAGGACAATAAGGATGGCATTTTCTGCTTGTTACCATCTTTTTTGACCAAACTATGTTGGAGGTGCACTGAAGATTCTCTTGACCTACTAAAGTAGGACAAACCAGTTCCTTCTACGCTTGGTTTTCACCTGACCTGCTAAAGCAGGTCAAAACAGCCCTTCTTGCATTTGGATTGTACCTGGGGTTAGCCCAAGCGTCTCTAGCAGAAAAAAAATGCATCTCAGGTTCAATCCATATAATTTCACTTCTTATTTCTTATATTCATATTTTGATTCTTAAACTACTCAACATCTAGTAATTCACTTACCAAGTTGGTTGATTAGTTCTAGAGTCCAAATTCTTTCACCGTCCTACTTCTTTCAAGTGTTTCTCATTTTCATTTTGTTGTTAGTTCTTAATCTAAGTCCGTACACATTTATTTGTCTTTTAAACAAGAATACAATCTGATCAAGATTCACATTTGACACTTCGACTACCCCCGGGGTATAAGCTATTTTTTAATATTTGCGACCCAAGTATGAGTGATACAAAGGTGTGTAAAGTTGTGGGGTTATTTCTCCAATGTTAACATGTTTTTTGTTTATGTTAGTGTCTTTCTTAGAGGTACAATGGATCCAGACTATGAAACATCACAAACCATGGATAACAATACCTCAAATGCTATCTTAGCGGCCCTTTAAGATCTAAACATTCAATTTTGAATCCTTGGAGGCTAAGGTTGGATCACTTGACAAAAGTGTGACTAGAATGGAAGATAAGGTAGGGTCAAGTGAAATAAGTATGTATAGTATGTGTGGAAGGATGGATAGCATAGAAGTCTGACTAAACTCATTCCTATCCATGCCGTAAAACTACTATGCCTCGTCTAGAGGGCATACCCAAAACACCTCCACTACCATTTCCCCAAAAACCCTCCACCAAATGCTCAACCTGCAAAGATAAACACAAGATCCCACGACCTAAATATCCACCTATCCACAAGTTTGAAATCACGTTATACCACTCCAACCTCAATTCAGCCAAGCACAACAAGAAGAACCTCAAAACTAAGCACCCCAACCTCCACTAAATTAAATTTGCCCATTCCAAGAACCTCTTAACAAAAAACAACCTATCCAAATATAAAATAGAGAGAGAATCAACAAGACAAGTTTAGAGCATTTGATGAAGAAGACACATGGATGGAAGAAATAAGGAATAAACCAATGGGTCAAGCATTTCATTGAGGTCGAGGAGGAGGATTTGTTTTGGTGCCAAATGGGAGAGGAAACTTTAGAAATCGGCCCCAAGGTCATGATCAATAGAACCAATAGGTTGATAGGGATCGAGGTGTGTAAATTAATTCAATCAATTTTAGCCTTCTAATCTTTAAAGGAAAGAATAATTTTGAGTCTTATTGTAATACCCCAAAAAATCCAAACCAATATTAGCGCCACTTTTCAAGCTCATGCATAGTACATCATTGTTATTTTATAGTTTTGTGACAAAGTTTTATGTATATTAAGTCTTCAAATAACTCCCATCTATCAGAAGAATCAAAACATTCCTTACCGATTGAATTCTTGGGAAGGATATTGCTATAGTCAACTTCGAATGAGCATATCTCTCGTTATACTACGAATTTTTGAGATCATGACCTACCAAAAGATATATAATTTAATTATATTTCCAACGATACCAATTTTGCATAAATTCAATATCGGAGCAAGGAGTTATGCTTATTTTACTCCAGCATATCAGGCTGGAAAACTGAGTGACGACATTCGTGATAAGCTGTCACAAGAGTGATGAATTATCACCAATGTAACCAGCCCTAGCAGATTTATAATCCCAGTGATGATATTTTTTGACAAGCCGTCATGCCCGTGATGAATTATCACCAATGTCGTCAACCTTAACTAGAAAATCAAGATTTCACCCTTTTGTGATGACATTTTGTGACGACTTATCACCAGCTTGACGACTTGTCATGAATTTCGTAAGCTATTTTTTCCAGCAATTGAGGGACATTTTTGCAAGGATATTTTGGTCTTTTACTTCTCTTCCCATGACTTATAACCCTCAAGGAGAGTATTATCTTTCATTCTCTTTAGTTAAACATCTCAAAAAGATCTCTCATACACTCTCAACCACAAGATTAGGGTTTTCTCTCAAGATCATCTCCTCAAGAACAGGAACATTCTCTCCCAAAGGGTTTAAATCCTAGTCAAGAAAAATCAATAAAAAGACTAAGGATATCTTCAATAACCTTCAAGAAACATTAAATCTCTTTCAAGATCAAGCTTTAAGGTATGCGTAGTGTTTATCCATGGGTGCCTTTCATCCATGGAGCTCAAGAATCATGTTTTATATTATAAATTGTGATTTTCTTGTTGTGTTATGAATATATTCATGTTGATGATTGTTTTTTGGATTCAAGGTTGTATCTTGATGTGTTTTTCATGAAGCATGTGAGTAGGTTAGTTAAACCCATGAATTTTGGATGGATTAAGATTGTCAAATTGATAAGTACACCTATTCCCAAATTTATACATGTAAGGTGTTTGATAAAATGCCAAGAATGATAGAATCTATGTTTTTATGACTTAATAGTGCTTAAATTACAAGTCCATGTTCTATTCTTTATGATTCCACATAAACTCTACGTTATTGTTGTGTGTTACTGTTGTGATATGAAATGAGCATGATATTGAAGCAACACGAGTATATACATGTTGTACGCATCCCCTTCCATGTATAAGATGTTGAGAACCAAGTGTGGTATGAAATCCCTTACTTATGATATTGTGAATTGTGGACTCTATTCTTATGATCAAGTCAGTCATGTGTGTCAGTTTTCTTCCAGCGAGTCCTGGGGGTACTTGTACCCAAAATAATATAGTTGTGTGCCTAGTGCTATGTCATCTGATCATGATACTCTCAGTCAATCCATGGTCTATAGAATTCAGTTAGTCATGTGACTCAGGAAAGCTGAAAAATCTCAACAGTCTCAGTAGTTCAGTAACCTCAGTACTCAGTAATCTCAATTATCTCTGTAACAACAGTATTCCTAGAAATCTCAGTAATTTCAGTACTCTCAGTTAGTCCTCAGAACTCAGAACATTTTTTCAGTCAAGGGAACTTAGTAAACTTAGTTTAGCTCCGCTAAACAATACCACTAGTATCAATTCAGTTAATCAGTATCAGTTCAGCTAATTAGTTCAATTTAGTTATACAGTTTAGCTCAGTTATCCTATTCAGTGTCTTTCAGATGGGAGTAGTATTCATCACCGAGTGAGCCTAGGGATGGGGGCTCACCCACTATAAAGGATGGAGATCCTTAGAAGCAATTCCTAAGTTCCAGAACTATGTAGCCAGCATAGGTATGAGATGTCACCCGTTAGATATGACTGGCATACTCAGGGGTCACCCGTTAGCACATTTATATGTAAAGGACTGATCCCAGGAGTCACCTACTAGATTAGGACTGACTCCACAATAGTTGTCTTTACTGGTGGCACGGTTCTAACACCCTTCCAGTCAAGGCAGAGATTGGACCCCAGTCAGCTTAACATGGGGTATGTCGATTAGATGAATACATCCTATAGTTTCAGTTACAGATTCAAGACTATCAGATACAGTCAACTCAGTTCAGTAGTACAGATTTAGTACTGTTAGAGACAGTCAATCCTTATCATTATAAATAGACTTCAAGATCATCCATTAGACAGGACTGATCTCAACTATAGTTAATTAGTATTAGAATCATCATATTTAAAGATCTCCCACTAGATAGGACTGATCTCAAATTCAGTTACTCTATATAGAACAAAACTCAAATAGTTCCATCAAAACTCAGACTGTTAAATACAGTTGCTCAGTATCAATTACATCGATCTTGTCGATCTTCACTGTTATATCAGTTGTGTCAATTGTCATAGCTTATGTTATCAGTATTAAGTTTCAGGACTTTTATACACAGTCAATTAGACCAGTTCTTCATAATTTGAACTGTCAGAAATAGTCATTCATCTATTTAGTATCTCAGTATCAGTAAAGTCATGTCGTCAGTATTCAGACTTAGTAGTCAGTATCACCGAGAGTTTAGTTATAGTTGTTTATGTATGTATGTATTCTCACATTCATATTACTCAATATTGTTCATGCATATAACCCTTTGCATTTAGCCTACTTCACTCGTATACTCAGTACATTCAGATGTACTGACGCATTTGAGCTATGGTGCTTTCTCTTTGTTACACCATAGGTTCAGAGGCACGTGTTCGAGATCAGCAATAACATTCCAATCATAGAGTTGCAATGAGTCCTCATCTATTCAAGGACGATATTATTTTATTTTATTTATTATTTCAGTTTATTTTTGCTAGACGGAGTTAGTTGGAGACATGTTTCTTCAACTCCTTACTCAGATAGTATTTAGAGGCTTTTAGATTTAGTTCATATTTGATTCAAACTTCAGTTGTTTATGGGTATTTGCCACCCATATGGATGTTATGTTTATCATATATTTTATTCAGTTGAACCTTATGGCCTATTGTTCATGTTTTTCCATATTATTATGTCATATATTACAGTGTACAGGTACAGATATCAATCATGGGTTAGCTTGTTGTCCTTCGGGGTTATAAGCATCGTGTAGCATTCTAGTTTAGAAAATTGAGATGTTACACTTATCTCACATAGGAGTCCACTTGTAAAAGGATCTTCCAAGTGTATGATCTCATCAATAAGAAGAAGAGTTACAATGCCACAGCCCCTTTTGAGTGGTTTTCTAATATATAATGACCCTCTTGGTTATTTCCTTAATTTCCATTCAATTTCAGAATTTTGAGCCTTCCGAAAGAGGTCATAGGTCATTTATGACTTGCTGAAACTGTCGGTTTGGTGGTCATATAATTCATTTGAATTTTAAGTTTATTTTCCTATTTTGGAGATTTTGCTATTTAGGATTTGGTCTCAGACCAAAACTCCTAGTAGATGACCTTAGAAGAGAATTTTGGTAGCCCCATCAGCTTTAAAATGTTGATTTTAGGCTAGGGGGGCCATTCTTCAGGTATCGAGGCTTCCAGATTTATTTTGAGCTATTAGGCAAATTTTATGAAAAATAAAACTATTGGTGTGGGGCCCTCATTCAATTAAAAAAATCTTGGATAAATGTTTGGATGATTTTATTTGATCCAGAACATGGTCTACAATCATATTTCACTATTGGATCATGTTCATAGGGTTTTGGATGAGTTTCAATGGTCAAAAATAAGTTTTTGACTTTATTGGTGCTGGTGTGTTCATGAAAGTGAACTTTGTCCATTTGACCTGATCAAGTGCAAACAAAAATTTTTACCCCCCGATCAAGTCTCTTAAGCGATCGAAGTGTCTCTTAAGCAATCATTTTTGAGGATAAGACTCCATATTCATAGTTTTTGTTATTTTGTCAGCTAGGAAGCTCATATTTTGATGATTTTTGATGCATTTTTCTCGTAAAATTTTTGTATATCAATTTAAACTATATTTTCCCAATTTCCCAATAACTTCTACTCTATTTTTTTTTATTTTTACCCAAGTTAAGAATTAAAACCCTATTTTCACCATTTTGGGACTTGGGAGCTCTGATTTGGGCGACTCCAAAGGAGTTTTTGAGATTTCTTCCATGGGTAAGTTTTCTAATCATATAATTATCATTTTTTCCATGATTTCATCTTCAAAACTTGATTTCAAAATGGGGTTTGGGGGTTTTTATCGGTAAAGCTTGAAAATGATTTTTCTTTGATTTGAACCTCTTTTTTAACATGATTTTCAAATGTACTCCTATAAGTATGGAGAACATTTTCAAAATAAAATTATTGTTTTACCTCTTTTATTTTCAAACCCATTTTTGAGGTCTATTTTTTGACCCATCTTCAACATAACAATATGAGTCTCATTTTATTTCTCTTGTTTTACTCCTAATGATGTGTAGATTACTATTCGAAAGCGTAGTGGAATTTTTAGATTGTTGAGAGAAGTCAGACGATTTAAGGAATTTGGATTCAGTAGCAAGGTAGGCTTTTTTCTACTTTTATTAATGAGATGGTGTATTTTATACATTGCATGTTAAATAGGAATGTTAAGATTTGATTGTAGGTAGAACACTGTGACTTAGCCTAGATGATTGATTTTGGGGTTTAGATGTGTGAATTGACCCTTTATCAGAAACACTTATTATACTCCTATGATCCTATTACCTTTTTCATAGACTGATAAAAGATTAGTAGTATGGCTTTAGTGTTGTGATAGATATGAGATTCGTAATATGATTGGGGTATTGTGCTAGATATGTGATGTGATTTAGGTATTGGAAGAATAGATAATACGATTAATCTTATTTGGGCTTTTCAGACTACCTTGATACTGTAATTTAGGTGATATTATTACCTTGCTGCAAATTACGGATCATGTAACATCTAGAAGTGAATTTAGATACTTTATCCTAATTCTGGGTAGAGGCTTACCTAAAAATGAATTTTAGAGATTAGAAGTGGGACCACCTGTGTCCCACCATAGGCCTAGACTTATGTTATCCTTATAGTCTCATTTATGCATGTTATGCCCTTATTAATGTTTGGTTTGGGCTTAAGGTGATTTGATATGTTTAATAAGCATGTTAGTGGGATATTTAAGTGTTATGAAAATTTTGAATATGCTTAATGGTATAGCTTATAGATGTAATTATTGGTACGTCGTTTGGATATGGCTAATACTATGGTTTATGGTTTTGTTGGATATATATTATGTAGGCCCAAGGCTATGTTTATGATATTTGTTGAATTTTGGGAAGTTTTGTATCCTTGTAAAGGATGAAGCCATAGTCAATAGATGTTTTAATGCTTATGATCGGGTTTTTTGGATATTGGTGATGGCATGCATATATTCAATACATTCATTATCACTAAAATAGTAAATGGTAAAATTTCAACTAGAAATATGGTTTTACTATTGTTTTTCTTAAAAAGGGATTTAATCTCACGTTACATTTTTAAAAAAATATTCTTTATAATGGGAATTATATCATCTTAATGAATGATTTGTGAGCCTTTAATACTGAAAATGATGTTTCAAAGATTTTTCTAAGATAGATTCTGGTCCATGGTCTTACTTCTATTATTTACCACAATCGAGAGAGATTTTGATCCCTTTTACACTTTTGTTGATGGTATGAGCACCGATTTAAGTTCGGCAATTAAATTTCGAGGTATGTTTTGGATACCTTTTGCACATAAATGTGGCGCGCAACACACCCATGTATAAGACTCTACTAGATGTGGCTTTCAGACTTCCTAGGACTCTATTGAACCTTAGGATTTGATACCAAGTTTGTAACACCCTGAATCTGGTACCTGAAATGCTACATAATGCTCATGACCCCGAAGGACCACAAGCTAACCCATGACTGATATTTGTACCTGAACAATGCATATTATACTGTATAAATACAGAAATAAATATTGTAAGGCCGTAAGGTTCAAAACTAATGAAATAATCTCTGAATGATATGTATCACAATACCAAAATAAAACCTAAAATAAACCATCTGAACCTGATAGTGTGTAAAGACTCTAACTATCTGAACTGCCTGAATGAGAAGTTGATGGGACATGTCCCCAACTAACTACAACTACTGAAATAAATTAATTAATGAGATAATAAAGTAATGGTCATGTCCTCGAAGGATTAGGACTCACTTCTAACTCTGACTGTTGAGACTGGAATGCAACTGATGCTCTGGATATCGTGCTTCTGAACCTATAGTATAAAACACCATAGCACAAATGCGTCAGTACGTTTGAATGTACTAGTATGCATGTGAGGTAGGTTGAATGCAAAATGGTTCACATGCAAGAACTATACTAACTAACTGCATAACATGAACATGAAAATACATACATGACTACATAATAACTACAACTAAGTTTGTGATAACATGATTACTGAATCTGAGTACTGATAACATGATATACTGATATCTGTATAACTGAAATAACTGATACTGAGCCACTGTATCTGACAGTTTAGGTACTGATGGAACTAGCTAATTTTCGTACTATTTTGAGTTTACTGTATCTAACAGTCCTGAATCTTGTAGAACTATCTGAGTTCTATTACTGAGACTAAATGACTATATCTGACAGTCATGATTCTGTACTAAAACTTTGGGAAGTAGTAATATTACCAACATACACCAAATAAAGCAATATAGCTGAGTTGGGGTCCAATCTGTAACCCCAATTAGAAGGGTGTCAATACCGTGCCACTGGTAAGGACAAGTTGTGGGTGACCCTCATATGATAGTATCCCCAAAAGAGAATGGTAGGACCCTCATATGGCAGTATTTATCCACCTCATCAACCCTCATCTAACAGTGCTGATGTCTCAACCAATGCTAGCTGCATAGTTCTGGAATGCGAAGATGACTTCTACGAATCACACCCTTATCTGACAGTGTGTGTTCCCATTCTTGGGTTTACTCATTGTTAATTCCAACTCCCATCTGAATAGACACGGAACATGGATTACTGAACTGAACTGAACTGGACTGAATTAACTAAGTTTCGTTGACTGACAGAATACTACTGAGATTATTGAATTTCTAAGATTTCCTGATTCATATGACTGACTGAATTTGTATGAACATGGCTCGGCTGAGAGTATCTCAAAACATGACACTGGCTCTAGGCACATAGCTAATTGTCGGGTACAAGTACCCCCAGGACTCGATAGCATGAAACTGACAAAGCATGAATTTCTTTAATTCATGACCAACATCATAATCCATAATACAATAAGTTGGAGATTTCATGAAGTAGAAGTTCTAAAGCACCACAAGGGTTACACATGTATCCATCATTCACTGACTAAGACATTTCATCAAACATCTGACATGCATAAATGTGTACATGATTGGGGGTTTCATATTATCATACTAGTATGGCACTTTTCCTTCTCATAGGCATTTAATCAAACACATGAGGAGCATACTTTGGTTATTCCATCATCAATGCATCTAATTGTCATGGTTGCATGAATAATTTTAAAAGTTTGAAGGGTTTACCATGATTGTTATGAAAATCTTCACATACTAGGGTCAATCACTGGAATATGTAATTTAAAACATGAATCAAAACCCCACAACATCATGAACATGAATTTAATTCAATTTAAATCATGAAAATTCATACATAAATAAATCTTAGATTTTGAAAAAAGATTCTTGAGCTTCATGGGTGAAAGGGACCCATGAATCAACACATGACATACCTGGGTTGTCAGTTCCTTGAAGTCCTTGGCCTTGAAGAACTTGAATCTCTTGGTTTCTTGAAGAAGGATTTGGAACTTGTTCTTGGGATTATCTTTGTGAGAAAACCTTAATATAATATTATAGATGGATAAGGAACTTATGAGCCTTGGACTGATATAATTAGGGGTTAAAATGGTTGGAAAAGACCCAAATACCCTTTTAAAAATGGCTTTAAAATATTTGAACGAACTATGAGATGGTCCATCGCTAGGTCGACGGACCATTGGTCCTGAACGTCGCACCTGGGAAGAATAGGGGTTCACTGCCTCTGCTACGACGGCTTGGGCGACGGTCCTTTGCTAGCTCAATGGTCCATCGTCCTGAGCCTTTTCCTTAGGAAGAATGTGGTCTCACTGCCTCCACTGCGATGGTTTTGGCAATGGTCCGTTGCTAGCTCGACGGTCCGTCGACCCTAATCGTCGCACCTGGGAAATTTTGACTTCTTTCTATAAAACGACCATAACTTTCTACCCCGATACCGGATTTGGATGAAATTGGTATCGTTGGAATGCTAATTCAATTTTACACATGAAAAAAGTGAAAATATTAAAAATTCCACGTATATAAAAGTGGATTCATATTTCAAAGTAAGTTTCTAACATACTTGGGATGATTTCAAGCTAGGTAGAAGTACGGGGTATTACAATATCTCCCCCTTGAGAACATTCATCCTCGAATAAGACAGAGTGAGAGGGAAGAAGATGAACTGATGTACATACTAAACATGAATGACTGGAACATGATTCATGACTGATATGACTGATAACTGAATATATCATACTAAACATGCATATCTGATGCATGTGTAACTAATTCATGAATGCATGACTGAGTGTTCCGAGGAACTAAGTTTCTCACAAGGAGAATCCATATCTGATGCATGATTATATGACTGAACTGGCACATGAATGCATGACTGACTATGCAATGGTACGTAATACCAATTTTATAATGGAATTCAGAATATGAAGTGGATACCAAGTTTTTCACTGAAATCTGAACATGAAACTGAAAAGCTTAAGGAGAACAGTTACCTTAAGCTAGATCTGAGTTTGCGGAGAAGTGGTGAGGATACTTAGTCCATATGTCTACTTCTTCTTCCCAAGTATCTCCCTTAATATATTGATTCTTCCAAAGAACTTTGACTAAAGGGACTTCTTTGTTCCTCAGTCTACATGTCTGATAGTCTAAGATTTCTATTGGAATCTTTTCATAAGAGAGGTTGTTCTGAACACCTATGCTCTGAATAGGGACTACGACTGCTGGGTAACCAAAGAACTTCTTGAGCAAAGAGACATGGAAGACTAGATGAACTGAGGCTAGATCTGAAGGCAATTCAAGCTCATAGGCTACCTTGCCAAAACGATTGAGAATTTTGAAGGGACCGACATATCGGGGATTGAGCTTTCCCTTCTTGATGAATATCTTCACTACCTTCATAGGAGAGATCTTTAGATAGACATAATCACCAATCTTAAACTCAAGATCCTTTTTGGGCACATCTGTAAAGACTTCTATCGGCCCTGAGCAGACCAGAGTCTTTCTCTGATCAGCTAGACTTTTTCTAAGGCATCGAATACTAAGTCAGGCTCTATAACTGAGGCCTCACTAACTTCGAACCAACCGACTGGAGATCTGCATCTCCTACCATAAAGAGCTTCGAATGGAGCCATCCAAATACTGGAATGATAGCTATTATTATATGCAAACTCAATCAAAGGCAAGTGGTCATCCCAACTACCCTTGAATCAATTACACATGCCCTTAGCATATCTTCTAACATCTGAATGGTCTATTTTTCTTGACCATCTTTCTGAGGATAGAAGGTTGTACTGATATGAACTTGGGTACCAAGACCCTTGTGGAACGCATTCTAGAAATGAGAAGTGAACTAGGTACCACTGTCTAAGATAATAGATAATGGAACACCATGAAATCTGACCAAATCTCTGATGTAGAGTTTGGCATAATCCTTGGTTGAATAAGAGGTATGGAGTGGAAGAAAATAAGCTGGTTTGGTCATCCTATCTACAATGACCCAAACTGAATCATGTTGGATGAGTAAAACCCATCACAAATTCCATGTTCACTTCTTCCCACTTCCAAGTAGGAATACTGAACACCTGCATGGACCCACTAGTCTTTTGATGTTCTATCTTAACCTGCTAACATGTAGAGCACTTAGCCACAAACTTTGCAACATCTCTCTTTATCCCACTCCACCAATAGATTTCCCATAAGTCGCGATACATCTTTGTGTCCCCTATATGAATAGAGTAGCATGCACCATGCATTTCTATAAGAATTTTCTTCCTTAAGTCGTCTACACCAGGAACACACAGACAACCCTGACAACGCAATACACCATCTCCCCCTTTGGAGAAAACCTCTACTTTTTATCCTTGAATGATTCTTTCAACTTGACAAGACTGGGATCTCTATCTTACTTTTCATTCACCTCGGAAACTATAGATGATTCTGAACTACACTGAACCCATATTTCACCCTCATCTGTATCGAATAAGCGAACACCTAGTCTGGTAAGCTGATGGACTTCCTGAGGTAACTTCTTCTTACTATCCTCAACATGAGCAACACTACCCATAGATAGTCTATTGAGAGTGTCGGCCACAATGTTGGCCTTGCCCGGATGATAAAGGACACCTATGTCATAATCTTTCAAGAGCTCTAACCACTTTCTCAAAGGAAGATTGAGATCTTTTCGATAAAAGACATACTGAAGGCTCTTATGTTATGTGAACACATCTACATGAACTCCGTAGAGATAATGCCTCCAAATCTTTAAGGAAAAAACTACGGTTGCTAACTCAATATCATGAGTAGGATAATTCTTCTCATGAGGTTTAAGTTGTTTGGAGGCGTAGGATATGACCTTACCTTGCTACATGAGGACACAACCCAAACCTATTATGGATGCATCATAAGACACTACAAACCCATCTGAACCCTCTGGAAGAGCCAAAATTGGAGGTGAGGTGAGTCGAGTCTTCAACTCTTGAAAACTCTTCTCGCAAGGATCTGGCAACTAAAACTTGACTTTCTTCTGAGTCAATTTGGACATCGGGGATGCAATAGAAGAAAATCCCTCAATAAACCATCAGTAATAGCCATCCAAACCCAAGAAACTCCTGATATCTGATGGAGAGACAGGTTTGGGCTAGTTTCTTGTCGCTTCGGTCTCTTGAGGATCAACCCTAATGCCATCACCAAAAATAATATGACCAACGAATGCTACTGACCTTATCCAAAATTCACATTTACTAAATTTGGCAAACAAATGATGAGTTCTGATAGTATAAAATGATATTCTATGATAGTCTGCATGATCACACTTACTGCAGGAATAAACAAGGATGTCATTTATAAAGATTATGACAAACATAACCAAGTACTTCTTAAACACACGGTTCATCAAGTCCATGAAAGCTACTGGGGCATTGGTTAAACCAAAGGACATAACTAAGAATTCGAAGTGACCATACCGCGTCTGAAAGTTTATTTTTGAAATGTCCCATTCTCTAACTCTGAGCTGATGATATCCTGATATGAGGCCTATCTTAGAAAAATAGCTGGCACCCTAATGCTGGTCGAACAAGTCATCAATTCTGGAAAGAGGATACTTGTTCTTGACCGTGATTTTATTGAGCAGACAGTAATCAATGCACATTCTGAGAGAACCATCTTTCTTAAGCACGAATAAGACCGGTGCACCCTATGAGGACACGATGGGTTTGATGGATCCCTTATCTAAGATATCCTTCAACTACTATTTAAATTCTCTGAGTTCTTCTGGTGCCATTCTATATGGTAGAATAGATATAGGCTAAGTATCTGGAAGAAGATCAATGCCGAAGTCTATTTACCTTTTGAGAGGAATTCTTGGTAGATTTTCAGGAAAGATATTTGAATATTCATTTATGACTGGGACTGATTCAAGACTGGGAGTTTTAGAACTAGTGTCCTTAACTCAAACAAGATGATAGACACATCCTTTAGATATCATTTTCCATACCCGAAGGTAGGAAACAAGTTGACCTCTGAACGCTGAAGTACTACCCTTCCACTCTAGGACAGGTTCATTCAAAAATTGAAACTGGACTATTCTATTTCTATAGTCGACTGTGGCATAGCAGGAATGAAGCTAATCCATGTCGAGAATGATATCAAAATCATTCATCTCTAATTCGACTAAATTTGCTGAGGTGACTTTCTAAAATATCATAAAAGGACAGTTCCTATATAACCATCGGGCTATGATAGTTTTACCCACTAGGGTAGAGACTGATAAGGGGTCTTCTAGAATTTCAGGACTGACTCCGAAATCAACTACTATATAGGGAGTAACAAAAGACAAAGAAGCTCCTTGATCTAGCAAGGTGTAAATATGCACATGAAAGATCTGTATTGTACCAGTAACCATATTAGGAGAATTTTCCTAATCTTTCCAGGACTGGAGAGCATAAAGTTGATTTGGGCGTTGCCCACTAGTAGCACTGGAGGTGGCACCCTGTTGATTTGGACGATCGGACTAAGATGGGGGACGGTTATGCTAACCCTGATAACCTGACTTGGGACAATATTTGAATTTGTGTCCTAGCTTGCCACATCCAAAATAGACATCGCTACCATCTCTGCAAGCCGTCTTGTGGTTCTTACCATAAGTCTGACAAAAGGGTTTAGTCGGGCATTACTGACACTGCCCTGAGACTTAGATCCTGGCGCTCTATCTCTATTACCATCCCTGAACTTAGGAGCTAGAGCACTAGCTGAAGAAAGAGATGGAACTACTAACTTAGGATGAAACTAAAAACGGTTTCCTCCTTCAGATTTGGACTGAGCAAAGTTGAAACTAACTGTACTTGTTATCTTATTCTACTTCTTGCTTATCTTAATCTTTTGCTCTTCTATCTACTGAGCATGGGTCTTAAGCCTGGCTATTTTTATGTCACTATTCAGTATCATGGACCTGCACTCATTGACTACACTATCATTCACCCCAGAAATAAACTTACACATCTTAGTACTGCTACCTGCAACCACATAAGGAGCATATCTGGATAATTGAGTAAACTTAAGAAAATAATATTTCACCATCATGTTGACCTGCCTGAGGTTAATAAATTCCAACACCTTAGCTTCTCTCAGCTCTAGGGGAAAGAACCTATCTAAGAATGCGGTGAAAAACTCCTCCTACTCAAAAGGCCCTGCATCATCTGGCCTTTCTGACTTCTACTATTTAAACTAAGTGTGAGCAACATATTACAACTGATATGCAGCTAGCTTCGTACTCTCACTAGAAGTAACCCCCATGATATCTGTAACCTTCTATACCTGGTTAAGGAATTCCTGAGGGTCCTCGTCTGTCTTAGACCTGAAAAAAAATGGAGGATTCATTAAGGTAAAGTCCCAAATCCTGAATATAGCTGAATTGGACACTGGGTTGGATAGAACGATAGCTAGTCATTCATTCTGAGCAGCAACTGACTAAGAAAGAGTAGTGAATGCAGCTCTGAACTCTACATGAGAAACATGTTCGTCCAAAGGTTCATCAGGCTGAGGGGCTGACTGATTCCCATTTCTTTTTTTTGGGAGGCATGTTCTGTAGAAGAAAGGGAGAAATGGATTAGACTGAGAGATTGACCTGAGATTATGCTTACTGGCATGGCATGAATACTGAAAGAATGGAAACTATTCCTAAAAAATCTTATAGCCTCCTACACATAAATATAGGGGGCAACAAACCCATGTACAAGACTATACTAGATGTGGCTTTTAGACTTCCTAGGACTCTATTGAACATTAGGCTCTGATACAAAGTTTGTAAAACCCTGAATCTGGTACCCGAAATACTACACAATGCTCATGAACCCGAAAGACCCCATGATAACCCATGACAGATATTTGTACCTAAATACTGCATAATATACTATATAAATACAAAAATAAATATTGTAAGTTCGTAAGGTTCAAAACTTATAAAATAATCTCTGAATGATATGTATCACAATACTAAAATAAAACCTAAAATAAACCATTTGAACATGATAGTCTGAAAAGACTCTAACTAACTTAACTGCCTGAATAAGGAGTTGATGGGACATGTCCTCAACTAACTACAACTACTAAAATAAATTAATTAATGAGAGAATAAAGTAATAGTCATGTCCTCGAAGGATGAGGACTCACTGCTAACTCTGATTATTGAGACTAGAATACAACTGATGCTCTGGAGCTCGTGCTTCTAAACCTATAGTATAAAATACCATAGCGCAAATGCGTCAGTACATTTGAATGTACTAGTATGTATGTGAGGTAGGCCGAATGAAAAAGGGTTCACATGCATGAACTATACTAAATGACTGCATAACATGAACGTGAGAATACATACATGACTACATAATAACTATAACTAAGTTTATGATAACATGATTACTGAGTATGAGTACTGATAACATGAGATACTGATATCTGTATAACTAAAATAACTAGTACTGAGAAACTGTATCTAACAGTCTAGGTACTGATGGAACTACTTGATTTTCATACTGTTCTGAGTTTACTGTATCTAACAGTCCTGAATCCTGTAAAACTATATAAGTTCTATTATTGAGACTGAATGACTATATCTGACAGTCATGATTCTATACTAAAACTGTGGGAAGTAGTCATTTGACCAACATACACCAAATGAAGCAATATAGCTGAGTTGGGGTCCAATCTGTAACCCTAATTAGAAGGGTGTCAATACTGCACCACTGGTAAGGACATGCTGTGGGTGACCCTCATCTGACAGTTTCCCCAAAAGAGAATGGTGAGACCCTCATCTGACAGTGTTTATCCACCTCATCAACCCTCATCTGACAGTGTTAATGTCTCAATCTATGCTAGCTACATAGTTCTGGAATGCAAAGATGACTTTTAAGAATCACACCCTTATCTGACAGTGAGTGTTCCCATCCATGGGTTCACTCGTTGCTAATTCCTATTTCCATCTGAATGGACACTGAACATGGATTACTGAACTGAACTGGACTGAATTAACTGAGTTCCGTTTACTGACAGAATACTACAGAGATTACTGAATTTCAGTGATTTCCTGATTCATATGATTGACTAAATTTGTATGAACATGGCTCGGCTGAGAGTATCTTGAAAACATGACACTGTCTCTAGGCACACAACTAATTGTCTGGTACAAGTACCCCCAGGACTCGATAGCATGAAACTGAGAAAGCATGACTTTCTTGAATACATGACCAATATCACAATCCATTCTACAATAAGTAGGAGATTTCATGAAGTAGAAGTTCTAAAGCACCACAAGGGTTACACATGTATCCATCATTCACTGACTAAGACAATTCATCAAACATTTAACATATATAAACATGTAAATGATTAGGGATTTCATATTATCATACTAGTATGGCACTTTTCCTTAATATAGGCATTTAATCAAACACATGAGGAGCATACTTTGGTTATACCATCATCAATGGATCTAATTGTCATGGTTGCATGAATAATTTTTCAAGTTTGAAGGGTTTATCATGATTATTATGCAAATCTTCATATACTAGGGTCAATCACTGGAATATGTAATTTAAAACATGAATCAAAACCCCACAACATCATGAACATGAATTGCAATTCAATTTAAATCATGAACATTCATACATACACAAATCTTAGATTTTGAAGAGAGATTCTTGAGCTTCATGGGTGAAAGGGACCCATGAATCAACACATAACATACCTGGGTTGTGAGTTCCTTAAAGTCCTTGGACTTGAAGAACTTGAATGTCTTAGTTTTTTTAAGAAGGATTTGGATCTTGTTCTTGGGATTATTTTTTAGAGAAAACCTTAATATGATGTTATAGATGGATAGGGAACTTATGAGCCTTGGTTTGATATAATTAGGGGTTAAAATGGGTGGAAAACACCTAAATACCTTTTTAAAAATGGCTTTAAAATAATTAAACAAACTATGCGATGGTCCATCTCTTGGTCGATGGTCCATCGGTCCTGACCATCGCACCTGGGTAGAATAGGGGTTCACTACCTCTGCTATGATGTCTTGGGAGATGGTCCATCTCTAGATCGACGGTTCATCGGCCTGAGCCATCACCCTTAGGCAGAATGTGGTCTCACTGTCTCCGCTGCGATGGTTTGGCGATGATCCGTCGACCCTCATCGTCGCATCTGGACAGTTTTGATTGCTTTCTTTAAAACAACCATAACTTTCTACCCCAATATCAGATTTTGATGAAATTTGTATTGTTGGAAAGCTAATTAAATTTCCCACATGACAAAAAGTGAAAAACTTAAAAATTCCATGTATATAAAAGTTTATTCATCTTTCAAAGAAAGTTCCTAACATACTTGGTACTATTTCTAGCTAGTTAGAAGTAAGAGGTATTACATAGCACAATATCATACCAGATATTCAGTAATAGATGTTGAAGATCTTTAGCTTTAATTAGAGAATTTGGTGCCATCTCAGGATCCGATGGGGATTATGATAACTTCAGCCCTTCGAGGTTCAACATTAGGGATCCCGACTCTTTTTACAAATCCCTCATATTCAGGGATGACATTCAGTTCATAAAGTAATTCCTAGGCTAGAGTTGGGTTTGTTGGTGTTCAGTAGGGTTCCTTGTCAATTTTACAGTACGAGATTAAGTTTTGTGAGTGGTCTAGGCATATTCCTTTGCTATATCCTTCAGTACATAACATGGTGTATGGATTTTTTAGAGGATTAGTATTGCCACTACGCTTGGCATCGAAGCATTTGATAGCATCTAGGTCTTCTTTCTTTCAAGTTATTATCCATAAGAGGGCCACAAGGAGAGCATGCATTGGGACTTATAGATGTGGTGGTAAGAGGTCATGTCATTAGTTTATTGCAATTAGTATTAAATCTAAAGGTGATTAACCTTTTGGTAGAGGTCAACTCTACTTTCAGTCTATCGATTCTACATATGTAGAATTTTCGACCATAGGTGGCTCTCAGGTTAGTCGTGGAAGTCGTAGTGGGCAGAGTTCTCTTCAGACCTTGAAGAATATTTGGTATAAATCTTTAGACCATGGAGTCCATATTTTTCAGGAGGGGCAAGACTTTAGAGTATTTTAGGAGCTTGTTGCGGTTATGAAAAAATTGGTCATTAGTCTAGAGAGTGATCCAGACGTGAGTTAGTTGCTCAGAAATAACTAGCATATGTTTCTCACCAACCTAGAGTTCCTAAGATGTGTTACAATTCCAATAAAGATGGTCATTTTAGTAGGGCATAACCTCAGTATTAGTTGTTTAGACAGTAAGGGATTAGCTCGTGTTCCTCACTAGATTAGTGCAGTACTGATTTGCTATGATTGTAGGGAGATCGGTCACTGGTCCTGAGTGCATCCCCGATGTGGGACTATAATTTACTCAGCTTATTCAATCCAGTGTGATAGTATTGTGGCCTGGTCAGTTAGACACAGTGCGCTAGTGCCTCAGTTAATGATTCAATCAGTCAGTCTCAGTTTGGACCCATTCAAATTTGTTCTCCCTTAAACCCATCAAGCATATTACTTTGGATTCCACCATGATTGGTGAACTTTTATTTCCTACATTTACCCTCTATTTACGTGTATTGGAGTTCTCATACCCATTTATTATTATGTTCCTTAGTAAGTTTATATTTGTTATTGTGTACCATTATATAACATTTATGATTATATGAATACTGCATAGATGATTTCCTTTAGTAGTGGGTGGATTAGACCTATATTGACATTTTTCCCTTATGGGTGTAGCATTTGGGTTCGAGTCCCATTTACCTTGGAATATTTGCCTTTTTGTGTCCCTAAAGTGGTACTTAGGATTGATTTTTATTTTTGGTAATGCATATTTCCATATATTAATGTTTATATTATTGTTGTTATTGTTGTTATTGTTTGATGTAATTGATCCTTACTTGGTAGATGGCTAGACTATTAACATCTAGGTAGAATTTTCCTTTTTATGCAATTCTTATTCATTGGCTTAGACAACTAGCTTAGTTGGATATTTTCTCTCTTGTAGCAAGGTGAAGTTAGTTATTTTCCTCTTTAGTTGGGAGTAATAGACCATTTGTTGAATGAATTATGGTAATAAAGCTAAGTTGTTTCTATTATGGTTCTAGAGTTGACATTTTAGTTATATCGCTCGTTCTTAAGTTTGAGATTTTTAGACTTGCTTCTTGGATTGCAAGGGTTTTTACATTGGCTATTCCTATCTATGTAGCCCACTTCTGAGGTTGTCCAGTTTGGGGTCCATTCTTCTTTTTTTACTAATTCATCACATGATAGTGATTTTTATATTGATATCGAGAGGCCTTGGATTTGTCTTTTAGGTTTTTTTGGTTTGTCTCGTAGTAATAGATTTGCTCTTCGTATTGGTGTTGAGTTGTATACTCTGTTCTTGACATGATATGGCTCTTGTTCTTGTAGAGTTAGAGAGTTGGAGGTAGATGATCTTTTTTGTGACCATTTCCTAAGATGGTGAATTGGGTGTTCATTTTATATATAGAGTATTGGATTGACTAAAGTTGTATTTCTCTGAGTTGCTAGAGTTTTTGCTATTGCTAGTGCAGTTTGCAGCCTTAGTGAGTTCTTGAGTATATTTTTGTAGTTCATGCCCTCCAATAGATATGGAGTTAATTTCTTATGTTTTTAGGTGGTGATTTATCCTGTGAGGTGATTTTATTCTTCAGCTATATTTTGGTGTTCAATTTAGATATAATTCACTAAGGATATATCATATTTGAATACTAAGGTCGATTTGAGTATTTGGCCTTATTTTAGAATTGTTGGATTAATTTTGGATTTGATGTCTTGGAATGGTTATTTGGAAGTGCTAATAGATTTGGAGTATGAATGCTTACCCATCTTCAGGTTTGGTTTGGCTAGTTAAGATCGAGAAGTTCAACCTTGCTATTGAGATTTCAGTTTGGTGTTGTAGAACATGGATGCAACCTTCATTTTCATATTTTTTTAGTTAGGATTTCATTATTAGGATGGATAAGCCTACTCTATGGTTACCTTTTTCTTCTTGAGTTTGGATGGATTATGGTTGATAGGTGTTCATACGATACTCTATAGACACGATATTGGTTTCTTCAGCTTGGACCTTGAGTTTTCAATTTTCATTTAGATTTTTGGATAATACACTCAGGGGAGTACAATGCTTGAGTTAGATTCGACATGTCTTCATTCTCGATTGATGTGATATCCTGGAAAAGATCATTCAGTAGCGAATAGTTATACATCGGACTCCTGGATTTCAGTTTTTGTTATCATCCAGATCATTTGTAGCATTGGCATATATTGCAGGTCTTGGTTAACACAATTTATGTGCCTAAGTGGTGCCTTATGAGATTATTTTCATGTTTTCTAGAATGGGTTTCTAATGGATCAACTTCAGTTTTTTAAGGTTAGTGTGATGACATTGCGCGAACAATACTTAGGTGACTTTCTACTTATTTTGGAGTATTATCAGGTTTGGAAAGAAAAAAAGGTTATATTTGGATTTGGAGTTGGTTGCATGACTCTTTCCTTGTTTTGTATTTGACTTTGATGAGTTTTGATTTGATTGTGTTATTATCAATGTGGTATCAATGTGCCATAGTTTGGATTTACGTGCATCAGCCTTCCTTTGCTTAGTTGGAGTCCAGTTAGTGGTTAAGGTTGAGTTTTAGCTATTTGAGAGTGAAGTGTGGATGTTGTTTGAAAAAGGGATACTTGTGGAGAAATTCCTAGGGTGTGTTGTCTCTTCTTGGAGGTTATCTGGGAAGTCGTGCTTGGAGCATATGGCCCCATCACCTCATCTTTTTGAGTTTTGATGATCTTTCTATCTTTTAACTTTTACAGACGAAAGTCATTTTAGTAGTGGATATTGTAATGAACCTCTAGGTCATTTCCTTAATTTGCATACATTTTTAGCCTTCCCACAATGGCTACAGGCCATTTATGACTTGCCGAAACTATCAGCTTGGTGATAAGATAGTTAGTTTGGAGTTTAGTCTTATTTCTCTTTTTTCAGAGTTTTCCCTGTTTAGGAGTTGGTATTTGATCAAAACTTCAAATAGATAACCTCGGATGAGAATTCCAATAGCTCCATCGGCTCTCAAACATTAATTTTTGGCTAGGGGGACCTATGGTTCAGGTCTCAAGGCTTTCAGACATGTTTTGGGCTATTGGGAAAATTTTATGAAAAGTGAAACTATAGGTGTGGGCCCCATATTTAGTTGAAATGTTCTTAGATGAAAGTTTTGATGGTTCCACTTGATCCATAATGTGATTTACAATCAAATTTCACTATTGGATCATGTTCATAGGGTTCTGGATAAGTTCTGAGGGTCAAAAATAAGTTTTCGACTTTACTGGTGCTAGTGTGTTTGTGAAAGAGAACTTTGACTGACAACCTGATTGCATAAGTGACCAAAAGTTTGCATAAGCAACATTTTTACCCCCTGATCAGGTCTCTTAAGTTATCAAAGTGACGCTTAAGCGACAATCACTGAGTACAAGACCCGATATTCGTATTTTTAACATTTTAGGAGCTAGAAAGCTCCGATTTTGATAATTTTTGGTGTATTTTTATCGTATAATATTTATCAATCAATTTAATAGTCTATTTTCCTTATTTCCCAAGAGATTCTATTTTATTTTTCTTGATTGTCACCCAAGTTAAGAATCAAAACCCTATTTTCACCATTTTTGGGGCTTAGGATCTTGGATTTGGGCGTCAAAAGGAGTTTTCAAGATTTCTTCCATGGGTAAGTTTTATAATATTATAATTATTATTTTTCCTTGATTTAATCTTCAAAACAACTTCAAATTCTTGATTTCAAAATGGATTTTAGTGTTTTTGTTGGTAAAGCTTGAAAACTGTTCTTCTTTGATTTGAACCTCATTTTAAACTTGTTTTTGCATGGGTTTTCTGTTGTTGATTCCTATGCGTATGGGGAATATTTTTCAAAAATAAAATTATGGTTTTACTTCTTTTATTTTTGGACCCACTTTCGCGATCCGCGCATCTTGAATATAGCAAGATGAGTCTCATTTTACTCCTAACGACATATAGATTACTATTTTGATAGAGTGATGATAATTCGAGATCATGGAGCGAAGGCAGAAAATTTATGGATGATTTAGGGAATTTAAATTTGGCCTCGAGGTAGGCTTCTATCTTCTCTTCTTCATGAGATGGTGTATTTTATGTATTGCATGTTAATATTAGATTCTGGGTAGAACACTGTGACTTAGTCTAGATTATTGAGTTTGGGCTTTAGATGGGTGAATTAACCCTTAAGGAGAAACACTTATTGTACTCCTATGATCCTATTACTTTCTTCATAGATAGATATAGGATTAGTAGTATAGCTATGGTGTTGTGATAGATGTGGGATTCATAGTATGATTGGGGCATTGTGCTAGATCTGGGATATGATTTAGTTATTGGAAGCATGGATAATATGATTAGTCTTGTTGGGCTATTCAGACTACCTTGATACCGTAATTTAGTTGATTTTGTTACCTTGGGGCAAATTATGGCTTATGCAATATCTAGAAGTGAATTTAGATAATTTAGCCTAGTTCAGGTAGAAGCTTGCCTAAAAATGGATTTCAGAGATTAGAAGTGGGCTCTCATCTGATCCACCTTAGGCCTAGACTTTTGTTATCCTTATAGGCTTGTTTCTGCGTGATATGCCCTTATTAATGTTTGGTTTGGAATTGAGGTGGTTGGATATGTTTAATAAGTATGTTAGTCATACATTGAAGGGTTATTCTAATTCTGAATATACTTAATGGTATAACTTATAGATGTAATTATTGGTATGGCTTCCAGATATGGCTAATTCTATGATTTATGGTTATGTTGGAGATATATTATATGGGGCCAAGATTGCATTTATGATATTGGTTGAGTTTTGGGAAGTGGTTTATCCTTGTAAATAATATGATTGCAGTCTATAGACATTTTGATGCTTAAAATTACATTATTTGGATACTGGTGGTGACATGTTTAGATTCGGTACATTCATGATCGCTAAAATGTTGAATGGAACGATTCCAACTAGAAATATGGTTTTACTATTGTTTTCCTTAAAAGGTATTTAATCTCACTTTTCACTTTTAAAATGAATCTTCTCATAATGGGAATCATACCATCTTAATGAATGATTTGTGAGCCTTTGAGACTAAAAATAGTGTCTTAAAGATTTGATTAAGATAGATTCTAATATATGATTTTACTATTATTATTTACCATGATTAAGAAAGATTTCGACCCTTAAAATAGTTTTATTAATGATATAAGTACCGGTTCATGTTTGGCAATTAATTATTATATTGATGATATGAGCACCGGTTAAAGTTTGATAATTAATTATGATATTAATGATATGACAGCGGTTTAAGTCTGGCAATTGATTATGATATTGATAATATGAGCACCAATTCAAGTCTGGTAATTGATTATGATAGGTTATATTATGATTCTCGGATTGATTATGGTAATGTGGATTCTGTAGCATTTATCCTTACATGTGCATTACCTATAACTAGTATGCCCTATATCTACCATCCTTTTGGGGGGTTGCATAGGTATAGGTATAAGTGTTGCTTGCAACACCAACTATTTCTGTTGAGTTTTGATTGAACCTTATGAGCCTAAGTTAGTGGTGGCTTATGAAAAGCACAGTTAGGTATTGTTTGTTTAGATTAGCCGGTTACTTGCATTGTTATTGTTATTGTTATTGTTAGGATTGTTATCACTATTATTGCTAGTTGGAGATAGGTTGGTTAATGATCTGGATTGAGATTTGAGGTATATTTGTGATTCATTCCTTTACGGTTGTTTTACTATGGGTAATTATTTCACGATTAGATATATGGATTAGCGATCCTAATTATATAATACTAGTTCTTACTATAATTATGAGGCCTTAAGATGTTAGTCCGATGACTTAGGTTGTACCTTGAGTTGACCTTGTTTATATATTTATACATATATGTGTGTGTGTTTGTGTGTGTATCTGTCAATATGTAGCTAATGTATTACTGTATATCCCTTCCTTCCTTCATTTATTCAAATTTTATATTCATTCCTTGGCCTTATATCCTATTATATATCCTCCTTTCGCCCTTTATTTTTATATTGGCCAGTGGATAGAATGGCATAGTTCATCCTTAATACGACTTTAGCCTTATTATGTTAGTTTCTTGGATATGAATAGGATAGTTTATCTATATTATCATATTTGCTTTACTACGCAGTTATTGGATATTTGGGTGTAGCTTTACATTTCTTCTTACATGTTATGTATATTTGCATTATCTTTGGAGCTTAGTCATCAATTTTCAACTAAGTACCATGTGTTTGGTGCTCATACTATACGTCTGTATCATGTAGTTTATGGAATGAGTTATCACCGTTGTTGTGTGCTTCATGCAAAGCAGCTACGGTTTGGAGACATAGGGTGAGCTCCTGGCATTCATAGTATTACTTTCCTACCTATTACGTAATAGAATAATATCCATCGGAGATGGGTGTATTTGTATATTCATTTAGTACTTTATTTTGTATCCTTGTTAATAGTAGAAGCTTTTGAACTGATTCCACAAGGTTTTTGGACTACATTATTTATTACAATCTTTTATTTTGTTTGTAATGCTCTCTTTCTTCATTTTTCTTGGTAGTCCATTACTAGTAGTTCGGGACTATGGGTTGTCTTGCCTACTGGTGGGATATAGTAGGCACCATCATGACCTAAGAAATAGGGTCGTGACATAATATGTGGTGGGAATATTCCAAGAGGTTTTGAAATGTGTTGAATGAGGGACAACCACCTCCATAGGATGCATTGAAGAGACTCATGGGACAAAAGTAGATGCCAGAAAGGTATAGACACGAATTACTTGCTAAGCTATATAATTTGAGGTATTGAAGCAATAGTATCTTGACCTACTATGATGGATTCCAAAATTGATCTTAAAGCTCAATTATCATAAGAACATGCGACATGCCATCATATGCTTCAAGGTTGAGTTGAAAAGTTGGGTTCAACAAAGAGATCACCTCATCCATGACCACCGACAAGTTTGAAACCTTAGAAGAAATCTTTCAAGCGGACTTAGAGATTGAAAGGGATCTCAAAGGGAGGGCATCATACAAACCCAAAGGGTATTTATCTACAACTCTTGGGGTAAGAACAAAGAGGTAGCTCAATTTTCATCCGGGTGGAACATGTAAAAAGGACTACAACAAGTCCTATGAAAAGAAGCTCGTTGAGAAGACCACTCTAAAATATCCAGTAACAAATATCCTACTCCCAATGCTAAAGGTTTTCAATGTTTTAAATGCCAAGGATGAGGACCTAGAGGAAGTGAATGCATCAATCAGAGAAATTTGATCCTTATGGAAGGGACATTGTATTACCTTCGAAGAAGAAGTGGTATTAGAGGATAAGAATAATGAAAAGTCCCAATATGGAGAGGGTTCCGAGAAAGATGAGAAATTACAGGAAGATAATGAAGATGCTTGGTCTCAATATGGAGAGTTTGAGGTTCCAAACTTTATTGTGAGATGAGCAATGATTAGTAAGGCAATAGATGATCCTAATCAAAGGGACAATTTATTCCATACTAAGTGTCTAATCAAGGAGAATGCGTGATCCTTAATCATTGATAGTGTGAGTTATGCTAATGTGGATGGTACTACCATGGTTGATTTCTTAAAGTTTCCCATAACCAAACATGCCACATAGTACAAACTCTAATGGTTTAATGAATTTGGAGAGTTGAAGGTGACTAGACAAATGGTGGTTCAATTCAAAGTAAAAAATTATCATGATAAGGTGTTTTGTGATGTGTTACCCATGCAAGCTTGTCATCTCTTAATTGGGAGACCATGGCAATATAATTGTTCAACCAAGCATGATGAGAGGACCAATCAATATTCTTTTGAGCTGAAGGGTCAAAAATTCACTCTCTATCCACTTTCACCATCTCAAGTGAATATGAGGCTCATCAAAAACTGAGAGAACTGAAAGAAAAGGATAAGAAACAAGGTGGGTAAGAGGTCTAAACCAAGGAGAAAGATGAAGAGGAGGAGAGGAGGAGGTTGAAAGGGAATAATTCCTTGGTGATGTTGTCTAGGAATAATGATCTTTTCAAGTAACATGATGAGGAAGTACCCATAATTACCCTAACCTATTCTTTACAAAATAACCACTCTACTTTTCCTATTCCCTATTATATTTCTCTTCATTTGAAGTAATTTGAGGATGTATTCCCAAAGGAGCTCCCCAAGGATTACCCCCACTTTAAGGAATTGAGCATCAAATTGATTTCGTGTTGAGTTCTCAATTGCCTACAAAATTGGCTTGTCAAAGTAATCCAATGGACACCAAAGAGCTTTTAAGGCAAGTTGAGGAACTCCTCAACAAAGGACACATAAAAGAGAGCATGCGTCCATATACGGTCTTGGATTTTGCTAGTGCAAAAGAAATATGGGACATGGCGTATGTGTGTTGATTGCTAATCCATTAATTAATTAGTAGTAAAGTATTGCCCCCCGATTCCCTATTTGAATGATATGCTAGATGAGTTGAATGGTTATTGTGCTCTTTCTAAGATAGATCTAAGGAGCGGGTACCACCAAAGATATAACCAAATCGTGAGTGGAAGATTACATTCAAGACCAAGTTTTTCTATATGAATGGATGTTCATGACTTTTGGCCTAATGAACGCTCCTACTACCTTTATATGGTTGGTGAATCACGTGATAAAACCATTTATTAGGAAACTTGTTGTGGTATATTTTGATGATGTCCTATTTTATAGGAAATCACTTAAAGAGCATGTTTTACATTTACAAATTGGTGTTTGAAGTACTTAGAATAAGAAATTTTTATTCTAATCTTGAAAATTGCTCTTTTAGTGTGAATGAAGTAGTGGTTTTGGGATTTGTTGTAAGCTTAAGAGGAGTCGAGGTGGAAGAATCTAAGATAGACAGCATCAGAATTGGCCTACTCTAAAATCCATTGGTAAAGTATAAAGCTTCCATGAGTTGGCTAGTTTTTTATAGGCAATTTTTCAAAGGATTTAGTACCATCGTCGCTCCCTTGACTGAGGTAATCTTCAAGGACAAACCTTTTAAATGGCGTGATAAGAAAGGCCACTCATTTGAAGCTTTGAAGGCCATGCTTAGCTCTGCCCCTAGTTGCAATTACCCAATTTTGATAAAATATTTGACATTGAATGTAAGGCTAGTAAGGTAGGCATAAGTTCCATCTTAATTCAAGACCATAAACCTATTTCCTACTTTAGTAAAAATCTCAAGGGCACAACTTTGAGTTATTCCTCTTATGATCTCAAGTTGTATGCCTTGGTTAGAGCATTGGGTACTTGGCAATAATATTTGTGGCTGAATTAGTTCGTGATATGAACCTACCATAAATCATTGAAGCACCCTTAGGCCAAAGATAAATTGAATAAATGGCATGCCAAATGGATTACGTTTCTAGAGACTTTACCATATGTAAATTCAATACAAAAAGGGAAATGAAAGCGTTGTAGCCAATACATTGTCTAGGAACATGTCCTAATATCTACATTATCTTCTAAGTTAATGGGTTTTGAGTGTCTAATGGCAATGTATCTCGAGGACCCCAAGTTTGCTCAAATCTTCCAAGATTGTAAGGAATGGCATAGGAAAAGGTTGATGAGGATAGAACTTCTATACCATATTCCAAGTTTTATGGTTTCTTATTTAAGGAAAAAGGTTGTGTGTTCCCTATAGATCATGGAGAGAATTGTTTGTAAGAGAGGCATAGGATGATGATATGATGATTCACTTTGGAATTAACATGACCCTTGGAATCATAGAGGAGCAATTTTATCGGAACAGGATGTGTCAAGATGTATCTAGAATTTATGGTCAATGCATGGATTGTAGAATTGCAAAATATCACCTTCTCCATCAAGGGTTATATAGACCACAACCTACTCTCCAAATCTTATGGCTTGATATTATTATGGATTTTGTTTTGGGTTTTCCTAGGAAAAAAATGGTGGAGATAACATTTTTATTGTGGTTGATCAATTTTATAAGATGACCCATTTTATTCTGTCATAAAAATGATAATTTTCCCAATGTGGCTTCTTTGTTTATTGTGCATATTGTTAAAATACACGTAATTCCTCACACCATTGTTAGTGATAGGGACTCTAAGATCCTTAGTCACTTTTGTAGGTCATTGTGGGGTAGGCTTGGCACCAAATTGCTTTTCCCAACATCTTTCCACCCTCAAATTGATCAGAAAATGAAGGTGGTAAATAGAACCTTGGATTTTATATCATGCACCATAGCTAAAGGAAAAGTGTCCACTTGCGAGGACCACCTACCTTTAGTCAAATTTGCATATAATCGTGTTATCCATTTCACTATTTGTATGACTCTCTTTGAATATGTTTATGGTTTTAATCCCCTTACCCCTTTAGATCTCACTTCTTTGTCTAGTAATGTTGTGATAAGCTTAGATGGCAATAAGAGGGTGGAATCCATGAAGAAGATGCATGAAAAGGTGAAGATTCGGCTTGAGAACAAGAATCAAGAAGTGACCAAAAGAGTAAACAAGGGACGTACATCACTTATTCTTGATCTAGGTGGTTGGGTTTGGGTGCACCTTCCAAAATATAGGTTTACAACCCAAAGAAAGGCCAAATTAATTCCTCGAGGTGATGGTCCATTTCAAGTACTTGAGAGTATAAACGATAGTGCCTGCAAGATTAACCTTTCTTTGGAATATCAAGTGCATAATACCTTCAATGTGTGCGATCTTTCACTCTTTGACATGATAGAATATGATCACCCCTTGAATTTAAGTTAAAATTCTTCTCATGATGGAGAGGATGTTATCATCGGAGTGAGCTCAAGACCATTTACTAGAAGCCAAGCTTGAGAACTTCAAGTGCTCCAAAGAGTTTTCATGAAATGAGAGGTGCTTAAAGACATGAGTGCTCCAAGGAGTTTTCATGAAATGGTAGGTGCTTGAAGACATATTATCACCTTCAAAAAGGTATTATGTGATAATGATTGTACCTACATTAGATCAAGGGACCTTGGAGGGGTCAAAGGAGTGCGAGAAAAGTCTAAAAATCCCTTGGAGTGGACCTGCTCCCCATCGGGTTTGGAGTTACTCCAGACCTACTTTTGATCTACTAGAGGAGGTCAAAACAAAATCATCCGCTCTTGGGATGCCCCTGACATTCACCACATCTTCTCCAGGTGGGTCATTGGGTATTTTCTTGCAAGTTGGTCACTTTTGGGCCTCAAATATGTAATAAATAGCCCAAGGCTATAAATACTTGCTAACTTAGTTTATTTTCTTAGTTTTTCTTGAATATTGATGTAAACTTCTCCTTTGAGAGAGAGAGTTGGTAATATTTTGTTGAATTTCTTAGTTTTTCTTGAATATTGATGTAGACTTCTTCTTTGAGAGAGAGAGTTGGTAAACTTTTGTTGAACTTTGGATTAGAAATGAGTGATTTTAAGGGCGATCAATTCCCTCCTAGTAACCGTCGGAGTTAGATGTTATTTGAAGATTGTAATTTGGGGTTTAGGATTCATATATCCTATAGATCTTAATTCTTTCTTCTTATTTGTTTCTAACTCTCTTATAGATTAATTATCTCTTACTTTTCTTATTCTATTTCTAGTTTTATTTGTTTGATCTTTATCACCTACTGTTCAAGATAACCATTTAAGAATGATATTTTGACATCCATTTGATAAACATGTAAGTCATAAATAGATGCTAAAAGAACTATAACTCTAATCAAACTTATTCTTGCTATGGGTGCATATGTATCAGAATAATAAATTTCTTCTTTTTGTTGAAAAAATTTAGCAACTAACCTAGCTTTGTAGGTATGTAAAGTCCCATCAGTATAGTACTTTATTTGAAATAACCACTTATAATCTATAGGTTTAGAATTTGGAGGCATGTCAACAAGTTTTCAAGTGTGATTTGACATAATTGAATCTATTTCATCTTTAATAACATCTTTCTAAAAGGTTGCATCTCTAGAAGCGATAGATTCTTTATAAGTCTGGGGATCATCTTCCACTTAAAAAATAATTATAGTTGTTCTCACAACTATATCTCTATTACATTCAACAAGATTAAATAAAATACATTGAGAGTAAATCTCATCCGATCCAAGTATTTTAGCTTTTCGAGCACTAGTGCTTCTCCTTTGTCCACGAAGTTTATTATTAACCTCTCGTAAACTAGATTTCTCAACAATCCCTCGAGATGGTTTTTCAATGACTATATCAATTGACGAGGGATTAAATATTTTACCCAAAGTTAATAGGTATTCAAAAAAATTCACATCTCTAAATTTAATAATCACATTCGACTCTACTTTAAGAAGTCGATAAGCCTTGCTATTTGAGGTGTAACCAACAAATTCACACTTAATTCCTCTAGAACCCAACTTGGTCCGATTCGAATCATGATTTTTATAATATTCAAGACACCCCACACTTTAAAATATCCTATATTAGGTTTCTTTCCTTTCCACAATTCACATGGAGTAATTTGATTTTTCTTCATAGGAATTCTACTGAATAAATGACATTTAGCAAGAAGTGTTTCTCCCTTCAAATTAAATGGCAATTCAGCATGTAGCAACAAAGCAGTAATTATTTCTAAATTATTTCTTTTTTCTTTCTGCTAAACTATTTTGCTGAGAAGTACGGCGTGCAAGAAATTCATGAATAATATCATTTTCTTCATACAATGTGTCAAATTATCTTGAAAAAATTTCTCCTCCTCTATTACTTCGTAAGATTTTTTAGTTTTTTTTTCTAATTGGTGTTCTACTTCAGCCTTATAATTTCTAAAAGTATTAAAAGCCTTATCTTTGTGTCTCAATAAATATATATAAGTATACCTAGAACAATTATTAATAAACTTAATAAAATATCTATTTCCTCCCCTTACAGCATGTCATTTAATTAACATATGTCAGAATGTACTAAATCTAACAAGTCTGTGTTTCTTTCAACACTTTTGAACGACTTCTTAATAAACTTAGATTTAACACTTAATTCACATTTTTAAAATCATTTAAATTTCAAGAAATCATTCAACTTTTAATAATTTTTTCATAGTACTTAAGCCAACATGTGCTAATCTATAATGCCATAAAGAAATTGTATCCATAATATAAACTAAAGAAACGTTCTTATTATTAATAAACTTATTAGTTACAGACAACTTGACCATCCATCAGTATAATAACCTTTTTAAATAAATATATTAATTTTGGTTAAAATTAATTTTCTCAATTCCATTATAGATTTGATACCCGATTTTCCCAAAAGTACCTCACTAACAAAATTTAGATTCATATTAGGAACAAGTAAGACATTAGTAAGACTAAAAAGATTTAGATTCAACATTTTCCTTGTCAAACTTTGGGCCTTCCTTCATTTTTCATTTGAAACTCTGACTCATCAATAGCTTTTTTGTAAGTCTTGAAGACGGACTTGTCATAGCAAACATGAACAGTGGAACATGTTGTAACAACCCAATTTTATGGAACCAGAACGTCACACGATGCTCATGATTCTGAAGGACCACAAGCTAACCCTCTACTGATATTGTACCTGAATACTGTATAATATAGATATTAAATGTGGAAACTGTCCATAAGGTTCAAAACATCTAAAAATACTCAAAATTGAAAACTAAATACTGATGCATTTATCTGAAAATCCTTTAAACAGTCTGAACTGTGGAGTTGATGGGACATGTCCCCAACTAACTCTTTCTATTGAATTTAAACCAACTCTGATATGATAATAATAAAAATAAGGATCATCCTCGACTGAAGAGGACTCACTGCTATGTCTACTGCTGCTGACTAGGACTGAGCTGCTAAGGGTACTCTGGATCTCGTGCCTCTGAACCTATGGTGTCAAATAAAACACCATAGCGCAAATGCATCAGTACGAGAATGTACCGAGTATAAAGATGTGGTAAGGTTAAATGCAAGGGCTTATGCATGAACAATTACTTAACTGAATAATTATGAGAGTACTGAATGAGAACACATGCATGAATGCACTGAAATCATCGCGACTAGAAATACTGAAACTGATTAACTGAATCTACTCATATCAATAACTGAATTCTGAGCTTTCCACTATCGACTGACTACATCGGAGATCAAACCTCTCTAATGGATAATACCGAAATCTACTATCAATGATAAGAAAAGATTATGTCTGAGATCAAACCTATCTAGCACAAGATCTCTAAATCTGATAATGAGAATAATCACTGAATCTGAGAATGAGATCAAGCCTACCTGATCTGTGATCTCTGTATTTGATAATAAGAATACTCAACTGAATCTGAGACTGAAATCAAGCCTATCAGCGGGTGATCTCGGGATCTGATAATGAGATTACTCAACTAAATCTGAGACTGAGATCAAGACTACCTGACGGGTGATCTCTGGATCTGATAATGATATTACTCAATAACTTTATGTGGGACCATGCCTATCTAGCGGGTGGTCCATGAGTCAATAGAACTATCTGAGTTCCTCACTGAGATAGATGACTGTATCTGACAGTCCTGATTTCTGAGTTCTACTCTAAAGATTGATACTGAAACTGCAACTATGGAAAGTAGTCACTTAACCGACATGCCCCGAACCTCAACAGGTGGGGTCCAACCTGTAACCCTATATGGAACGGTGTCAATACCGTGCCACGGGTAAAGGCCTCTCTAGTCAAGCCTATCTGACGGTTGACCCTCGCAGGAAGTCAAGCCTAAGGCATATAATAGTCAAGCCTATCTTACGGGTGACCAGCCTTTCCTGACGGGTGAGTCCTGCATCCTGTGCTGGCTATGCAGTTTTGGAGTTCAGGGATTGCTCCTAACGACTCTGCCTCTCTGACGGGGAGCCTTCATCCCTTCCCTCACTCGATACTAGCTCCTACTCCCAACTGAAAGACTCCGAAGTGATTCTTAACTGAACATAAACTAAGTTGAATCTGATACTAATCATGTTTCTCGAATGATCTGACTCAGTTAAGCTGAATTCACTTGGTTCCGTATCTGACAGAATACTACTGAATCTCGTTATCTAACTGAATGACACTGATCTTTAAATAGAGTACTCGATTACTACAGAGGTCAGAACTTAACACTTGAATACTACTAGATCTGAGTTGGGTACAGAACTGAGGCTAGATCACTAGCGATACTGAGATTATGGTGATTACAAATATTACTGAGATTTCTTAAATTTTGTATCTATCTGAGAATAAAGAGTTCTATAACTCGCTGAGTTCTGAAAATCATGACTCGACTCAAATTATCATGAAAACTGACACAGGCTCTAGACAGCAGCTAAATTGTTGGGTATAAATACCCCCAGGACTCGATAACATAAAAGTAAAACACAAGACCATGGACAATCATTCACCATCACAATCACTAAGGCATCACTTCAAGCATTTAGGAATCCTAAACATGTAATAACATAGGGGGACATGCTATTGGATCATACTCCATTCAACAAGGTATTGCATCAAACACTTGACATGTATTAAAGTCTTAGAATATGTCAAAGAGCACATAATTTGGGGATTTCATGCTATCATGGCACAATTCATTCACTAAGGCTTTTCAACAAACACTTGGCATGCTTGGGCTTGCACACAATTGGGGATTTCTAATCAACATGCTAGAATGGCTCTAATTTCTCCACATAAGAATTTTATCAAACATATGGGGAGAATTCTTTGATTATTCAACAATTTTTACACCTAATTGATATGAACAAATCACTTAACAAGCAACTTAAAGAGGGTTTATCATGAACATCACATGAATTTCACATACTAGGGTCAATCTTGAAAACCTTGTAAACAAACATGAATCACAACTCAATAATAGCATGAACATAAATTTCAACTCACATGAATCATGAAAACTCATAAATATCCAAGCTTTGAAATTTAGAAAAGGGTTTTTGATCTTCTTGGATGAAAGGGACCCAAGAATCAACATCTGCATACCTTAGAGAAACTCTTTCTTGAAAGCTCTTGGAGAGATTCTTGATATCTCTTGAAGAAGAATGAAGGGTTTTGATTTTGTAGAAACCCTAGCTCTTGTTCTTGAACAAATTTGAGAGAAACCAGTATTTTTAGGTTAAAATGAGGCCAAATCCCATTTTAAGGAGTTTACATAGGGATGGAAAAATGACTTTTTTCGCCTCTGGAATTAAACTGAAAAATCCCAATTTTACATGTTGGCGCAACACGCCATAATCGCGCCAGCTCACTGGAAATTGGACAATGGGGAAGCTGCTTGAAGGCGTGACATGGCGGAAATCGTGTTGCCACCTTGGTTGCGAACTGGAAAGGCACTGCGACGCGGTGGAATCACATTGGTACACTGAAAATTGATAATTCTGAAATTAAGCCTTAACGCGATGCACCATAATTGCAGAGTCTCACTGGATTTTGACGATTGCCATTTTGGCTGGCTCCGCGATGCGGTAAAGTCCAGGGTGGCACATTGTCTCACTAAAATGGCTCTAACTCTTCACCCGAGTATTGGATTTGGACGAATTTGATATCGATGAAAAGCTTATTCAATTCTCTACATGACAAAAAGTCTATATTAGAGAAATTTTATATGGTTTAAAATATTTCTCACTTGGGAAGACACTTCTCAACCTTTTAGGGCCGGTTTAACACTCCACTAAACACGCTCTAAGGCTCAGAGTATAAGAGAATTTTGCGGGGTCTTACACATGTGTCATACCACCAACCAAAAAAAATTTCTTTTATAACATAGATCTCGTTCACAGTAACAACGATCTCTTTATCTTATTTTGCTGCATTAACTTCTGATTTCTGAGTCTTTTGAACCTACAATCTCTAGAATAATGGCTAGGTTAGCCGCATACAAAGCAACCTTCTCTCTTGAACTTTTTGATTTTCATTTTATCCTTTTTAGGACCAAGAAAATCTTCTTTACTTTGTTTTTCATTCTTGGATTTTTTTGAGGGACAAAGCATTGACCTTATTATTGCAATTTTAAATTTTTTATTATTATCTCTCTCCCTTGATTCCTCTTCGATTAGAAGGTGATTTGAATTTATTTCAATGAAAATTCATTAAAATTAGGGAGAATTTTCTTCCTATAACCCTTCAAAGATGTGGGCAATTTTTTTATAATTGTTCTAACTTTAAAAGTTTCAAGAAGTTCGATCCTCGCAACCCTCAATTGATTTACTATAACTTGTAGTTCATGTACTCGCGCCAAAATAGGCTTATCATCACTAAACTTAAACTAAAAATACTAAGAAACAAGAAACATTTTTGGTACCTTCCTCCTCTGCATTGTATTTGAATTTCAATGCATTTCAAATTTTCTTTTGTCGAAGGTTCTATGGTTTAGATATCATAAAGACGATTTGAAAGTGTATTGAGAATATCACTTCAACACGTGATTTCATTTTTTTCCCTCTTCTTTGTTTGTATATTGAGTTCTTCGGAATCATGATCTTTAGACGGAGGAATTGGAGTAAGACTTGAATCAAGTCCATAAAAAATCTCCAATTAAATCAACAAAAATTTCAATTCATCCCTCCATCTTGTAAAATTTGTACCACTAAAATGATTAAGACAAATAAAATTGATTCATGAGTTTGACTATTTCAAAATTCATGATAAATGTAATTATCAAATCAACACTTTGAAATTCAGTAAACCTTTGAAACGAAATTGTAAAAAGGAGAAACTAATTGGCTAAAGCCAATCAACACTAACTCTCTGATAAAAAAAAAAACAAAGAGAGTCTACTTCTTTCATCAAAAAAGTTAAACTTCCAAGAATATTTTTTTTAAAATTAAAACGGAAAACTTTCAAGACAAAACAACTTCCATCAGGTGAGAAACTTTGCACTGAGAATTCCAAAATCTAACAATTTACCTTTTTCTTATTTAGCCAAAAACTGAAATACTCCAATAAAAATTAACCACTAATTACTAACCCTTTCTAAACCCACTAACTAGAACAAAAATCAACGATTTTGAAAAACAACAATTTTACAATCTGGAAAAAAGAATAATTCGATATATTGAAAAATATTATTTTTAGATTGTTGGATAATATGAATAGTAAAAAATGAATTGGACGTTTGAAACACACACAATTTTTTTTCTAAAAATGATATTTTCTTCCTCTCTTCTACGAGATTGCTATGGAATTTAATGCAAATAATTTTAATGGATATGACAAGCCTTTGAATTTCTGCACCAAACGAATAGTGAAGAAATACTATTGAACAACAAGAAATATAAAACTTGATTTTTTTGTTATATTAGAGTAGCCAATAGGCATTTTATTAGCAACAAAACTAAAATTTGAACACAAATATTCTTGGGCCGGCCCAATACCCAAAATCGGGTACCCGATCCACCCAAATAAAACAAGTATAAATAACATAAATACCAACTTTTTGGAAGTAATTACTCTCTCTCCCATTTTTTTAATTACTTTACTCTCTCTCCCTATGGGAAAATACATCATTTTCACCCCATACTATACCAGAAAATTCGAAGCCACACCTAAATTATATAAGTGACCTATTACACACCTTAACTATATAAAAGTGATATTATTACCTCCCCGCGACTCCCATTCTAAGGCGCGTAGGTTACACTTATTTTAGGCGTGTCCAGCCTATTATAACAAAAGTAAATGGCTAAAAACATTAAGGGAAAAGGCATCGTTTACATCCCAAACTATAGTCAAAAAGTCGAATCCACACCTAAACTATATAAGTGACCTATTACAAACCTTAGCTGTAAAAAAGTGATACTTTTTACTCCCTAGATCTGACGTGAAAAATACATAATTATTTAAATAAAAATTGGCGCATTTAAATTAAAAACTAATGCAAAAAAAAATAATTAAAAATTACAATACTCCTCCCCCAACCCCCAGCATCCATATCTCCATCCCCACCCCTAAACAATCATCTTCTTCATCACCCCCACCCCCAAACCATCATCTTCTTCATAACCCTCATCTCGAAACTCCAACCCCAACCCCAAACCATCTTCTTCTTCATCACCCATACCCCAACCAACACAATTTCTTCTTCACCCCACCTCCAAATTCCAACCCTATCCCCAAATAACACAATTCATCCTCCACCTTCGTTGAATCAATGTCAATTTCACAATGAACAAAATTAAATTGTATTTGATGTTTAAATGGGCAAAACCAAATTTTATAAAATAAAAAATATAAAATTTTGTAGCAAGGATTTTTTTGGTGAATTGTCATCGGAAAAGTCAGATTCATCATCGACTTTCTCCTCTCTATCTGTTAATTATTAATCCTTTCAAAAATGTAGCTTGCTTCAATATTAGATTTTTTTTAATTATAGATGCAAAACAAATAGAAAAAGTACGAAAATGTGTTGTTTATTACCATTTAAAACACAGTGGCCAACAGTCGAGTGGCCAATTTTTAAAAAAATAATGTTCATTATAGCTGGGAATTTTTTTTTAAGAAAAGACGATAGGTTACGGATGAAGAATAATGTTAGAAAAAATTAATTGTTATGATAATTTTGTTGGTGGGATAAAGTTTATGGTGCTGAATATGGTGTAATGGAGGTAATGAAGATTTTGTACATTGACAACAATGGAGGTTTTAGACATTGAAGAAGAAGGGAAAAAATTAAATTAAAAAGAAAAAAGAAATAATTATGAAAATAGTAAATTTATTATTTTTTTGGATTATGCTGACGTGGTGTTGATGTGGAAGCACGTGTAAAACACCACACAAGTGGTGTAAAAAGTATCATTTCATTATAGTTAAAGTGTGTAATAGGTCACTTATATTGCTTAGGTGTGGATTCGACTTTTCGACTATAGTTTGGGGTGGAAACGATGCCTTTTTCCTTATTTTTTGGATTATACTGATGTGGTGCTGACGTGGCAGCGTGTGTAAAATACCACACCACATGAAATTGGTGTAATGTCTGACAAGGTGTAAAAAGTATCACTTTTTTATAGTTAAGGTGTGAAATAGGCCATTTATATAGTTTAGTTGCAGATTTGACTTTTTGACTATAGTGTGGGGTGAAAACGATGCATTTTCCCATCTACCTATTAACATACATAACATAGCCAACATATACATAGCATTCTATGTATATGTTGGGATTTTTGTAATATGTTTAGGGAGTTAGAATTTTTGAAATATTGAAAACATAAGTTGTGTATTTGTGTATTTTTAGATAAAACAAAGGAAACAAATATAGAGTGTTTTATCTAATTAGGAAAGAAACGAAAAGAAGCAAAAAAATATAAAATGGAAAGAGGAGATGAATCACCGTGTAATACCCCAAACTTTCTTAGCTTATATTTGTTCCTAGAATGTTAAGAGATAGCTTTAAAAATAAATAATATTTATTCTATGTGGAATATTCTAGATTTATACTTCCCATTGTGTGAAAAATTGAATAATCTTTCCATCAATATATAATTTGCCCAAATCCGACACTCGGTAAAAGAGTTATGGCATTTTTAAGTTGACAGTGTGCCATCTGGGCACTTGGCGCGCCGCGGGAAAGGCAAAATTCATAATTGTCAAATTCCAGTGGACCTCCGTGATATTGACGCATCGCGGAGAGGGCCGATTTCCCATTTGTCAATTTCCAGTGAGCCTTCGTGATACTGGCGCATCGCACCTGTGGCCAAAATGGCAAACTAAAGGGCACCACGATTATGGCGCATCACGGTGAAAACCCAGTTTCCATTCGTCCACTTTCCAGTAAGCCACCGTGATAGTGGTGCGTCACGGTGGCCACCCATTTCGAAAAATTTTGCATTTTTCAGTTTCGTTTAAAAGCATAAAGGGGGCATTTTGGTCAATTCCCAAGCCCCCAATCCGTTCAAATCATCAGATTTAAAATATTTCAAAGCACTTTATGCTTATTTTATCTACTTTATCTAAACAAAAAAACCCTAGTTCATCAAAGCTCCTTCTCCAAGAAATCCAGTTTCTCCATTAATTCTCTAAGGTAATTCAAGATTTAGAATTCCCAACTCAAGAACTCTAAGAATTCATCTCCAAAGCATCAATAGAGATCCAAGATTCAAGTTTTAGCATCTAAGATCATCAATTTAGGTATGTGGGGTTATGAATAAGGATACTCCTTTCATCCTTGTGCCAAAAATATATTTTAATTAATGATTTACTGAATGAATTTAGGGTTTATACCCATTAATGTTATTTACAAGCTTATGATATTTTAAATAATTTAGAAGTTGAATTACATGATTATGTTCATAATTTCATGCATGTTACAGAAATTTTCAGATTTTTGAATTGAATTATCAATGTTTATATTATCAAGCATTAACATCTAGATGTTTTAACATGAGATTGATATATGGGTCATTAAGCCCTAATTAAAGATTGTTGTTTCAAGATTTTTTATTCCATGAGCACTCTATGATAAGATTATTCTCTGATTTTCGATAAAGATTTGACCTTATGGTCCTAAGCTAAGAAAAATAATCCACATTGTTCATTTGACTTGAGATTTAAAGAAAGAAAAGCATAATTAGTTTTGCTTATAAACCCTTGTGCTTCTTCTTTTTGAAGTATATTTCTTAAGATCCTAAGCATAAGAATGGGAGTTGTATTTAGCACCAAGATGGGTATGTTACCAAGGTTTCATGTCCCAAAACTATGTGCCACCGTAGGATTAAGATTATTCCCACTTCTACGTGGATGACTAAGATTGTGATCACTTAAAATAAGAAGTTCTATTTTGATGGCAAGGGTAGAACAGCTCTCCCCAAAGTGGGTAAGTCGTTGGACTCCATGAATGCTCATATGATTTATGTCGGTTATAAGAACCTCTCAAAATAAGTTCCCTACTCTTAAAACAGTCTATTGGTTGAAAGTCTTAAGATAAAAGTATATGTTTTGAAAGCTATGGATTTTAAGATTTCTTAAAGTCTTAAGATGAAGTATTTCTCTTACAGTTGACAAGATAATCTGGTAGTTTTCAGACAAGAACATATTTTAGAACTAAATGTAATAGCTCACAAGATTCATATTATATGCTTTATTGTTCATGATTTATGATCTTCAACTTTCAGATTACTCAAGCCTATGTGAGTCATTTACATTTAGCATGCATGATTTTATAAATTGTGATGATATTATTTACTTATAGCATTCACCCCCATATACTCAGTGCATCATCAAAGTACTTATCCACATATATGTCTATGTGCTACATTATCTCATAATGTAGGTTTAGGTGCTCAGTCTCAGCAGCGTGAGTGATTTTTGAGCATCTCATCTTCATCTCTCCAGTTGGTGAGCCCTCATAGTTTGAGGACTTAGTTATTCATATTTCTTTTTTATCTTGTAGATGATTTAGTATTGATTTCAGATAGTTTGAGTCAGCTGGGGCCTATCCGAGTGACTCTCTAGATTCAGTCAGTAGAGTCTTGTGGACTACTAGATTCGATTTAGACTTTTGATTTCGTATCTATAATTTTCAATATTGTTTTACCAAGACATTTAAGATTAGTATGCTTTAGATAATATTTCCGTATTTATTATGTTTTCATGTTTATTTTCCCCTATTTTAAGATTCAGATTAAGTAGAAAGCAGCCAGGGTTAGCTCAAGACTACTTGTAGTTCAGAGTATCGTGTGGCATCCCGGGAGTTATATTTTAAGGCATTACAAACTTGATATCATATTCTAAGGTTTAGAGAGTCCTAAGGAGTCAGATAAGCCGCATTACGTAGAGTCTTAATCATCGATGTGAAGAACGCCACATCTATGAGCAAGAGGCTATGAAGCATTTTAGGAAATCATTTGTTCTTTTATGATATATCATGTATTCCGTGTTTCTATCTTCGTCAAACTCGTGCTTTCACGTAACAGAAAATGCCTCTATGTCGAGCTAACGCACACAAAATAATAACCAGCCACCTCAGCCCGCAGAATCTTGAAATGAGAATGTGTCACATGCAGAGTTTTTGGCTTCTTTTCAGGAGCTAGCCCAAGCTGTGACAGCTAATGTTCAGGGCAACCATCAGGCTGCAGTCCTACCCCCGCAATATGAGGACATAGCGGAAGACAGAAGTTTAGATTTTATAAGAATGAACCCGCCAGAGTTGTTAGGGTCAAAGGCAGTTGAAGACCCACAGTTTTATCCACATGAGATAAAGAAGATCACCCGAATTATGCATGTTTCAAAAGAGAAAAATGTAGAATTGGCATCTTATAGGCTGAAGGATGATGCTTATGATTGGGTAGTGATGTGGAAGAAAGGTATAAGGGAGAATGCAGCTCCCATAACTTGGCAGATATTTCAAGATGCGTTCTTAGACAAGTTATTCACATGTGAGATGAGAAAAGCTAAGATAGATGAGGTCATGAACCTAAGGCAGGGCTCTATGACAGTGAAAGAGTATTGCCTCAAGTTTAACCAGTTGTCTAAGTATGCCCCTGATCAGATGCCTGGCCCTAGGTCAAGTATGAGTAAGTTTGTGATTAGTCTGTCTAGGTTGGTAGTTAAGCAATGTAGGACTTCTATGCTCATTGAAGATATGGATCTTGCTAGATTGTTGATGTACGCACAGTAGATTGAGGTAGAAAAGTTAAAAGAAAGAGAGAGAGATTAAATAAAAAGGCTAGAACAAGGCAGTTTGATTATGGTCAGAATACGTCTGGAGGAGGAAATCATTTGCAATTTTAGAATCATTCATCTATGCTTGCACCTTGTTCAGCCAGTGCTCCTGCACCCAGAAACAGGCAGGAACAGTACGGTAAGTCTTCTATGTCCAGTTCTCAAAATAGTGTAAGTGGTAGGCCCAGTTATCCTTAGTGTGCTAAGTGTGGTAACGCCCATCCAGGTGAGTGTTTGTGGGGTCAGAAAGTTTGTTATGGATGTGGCCAATCGGGTCACAGAATCAAAGAGTTCCCGTATGCCAGATAGGGAAATAGGGATATTCGACCCCAGACTCAGGCTAATAGTGAACTAGATCCTCTAGGTTGCCTAAATCCTCCTCAAGGCGCATCATCTAGTACTGGTGGTGGTCTGCGCCAGAATTGGTTTTATGCTTTACCATCTCATTAGGAGTTGGAGGATTCATCAAATGTCATTACAGGTATGCTTCGTATCTTTCATTTTTAATGTTTATGTATTGTTAGACCCTGGGTCATGTTTCTCTTATGTGACCCCATTAGTTTCAGTAAATTTTGAGATAAATTCTAAAAATATCCCTTAGCCCTTCTTGGTTTCTACTTCAGTAGGTGAGTCAGTTGTTGCTAAACATATTTATAAAAAGTCTCATATCACCGTCCTTCATAAATTCATATTAGAAGACTTGATAGAGTTAGATATGGTTTATTTTGATCTTATCCTTGGTATTGATTAGCTCTATTCCTGTTATGCTTCTATATATTGTTGCACCCGAGTGGTGAAGTCTCAGTTCCCAGATGAGCCAGTCTTTAAGTGGTCAGGAAATTCAATGTCTCCCAAGAGTCGTTTCATATCTTATCTTAAAGCCAGAAAGTTGATTTCCAAAGGTTGCATTTATCATCTAGTTTGAGTCAAGGATACTAAGTTTGAGACTCCAACAATTTAGTCCATCCGAGTGGTTAATGAGTTTCCTGAAGTTTTTCCAGAAAATCTCCTAGGGGTACCTCCCGATAGGGAAATAGAATTCGGTATTGACCTTATCCTAGATACTCAGCCTATTTCTATCCCTTCTTATCGTATGGATCCTGCCGATCTTAAGGAGTTGAAAGAGAAACTCAAACATCTTATAGATAAATGTTTTATAAGGCCCAATGTGTCTCCATGAGGCATTCCCGTCCTATTCGTGCAATATAAAGATAGTTCTTTGCGAATGTGCATTGACTATCGTCAGCTGAATAAGGGTACAGTCAAGAATAAGTACCCTCTTCTTAGAATTGATGAATTCTTTGATCAATTACAAGGTGCAAGTTATTTCTCAAAGATAGACATTAGATCCGTCTATCATCAGTGTAAGGTAAGGGAATGTGATATTCCAAAGACAACTTTCAGGACTCGTTACGATCATTTTGAGTTTCTATCATGTCTTTCGGGCTAACCAATGCTCCTGTAGCTTTTATGGACCTCATGAACTGAGTGATCAAACAGTATCTAGACATGTTTATCATAGTATTCATAGATGATATCCTTGTGTACTCCCGTAGTAAGGATGACCATGTAGATCATCTTAGAATTGTTTTCCAAATCTTTAGAGATCATCAGTTGTTTGCCAAATTCAGAAAGTGTGAATTTTGGCTAAGATCAGTAGCTTTTCTTGGTTATTTTGTTTCTATCGATGGTATTAGAGTCGATCCCCAACAGACAGAATCCATAAGAAATTAGCCTAGATCCATTTCTCCGTCAGACATTAGGAGTTTCTTGGGTTTAGCTGGCTATTAATGCCATTTTGTTGTAGGTTTCTCGTCTATTGCATATCCTATGTCTAGAATGACCCAAAAGAAAGTTAAGTTCCAGTGATCAGATTTCTGCGAGAAGAGTTTTCAAAAATTGAAGACTCAACTCACTACAACCCCACTCTTAGCACTACCAGATAGTACAGACAATTTTGTGGTGTATTATGATCCCTCTAGAGTTGGTTTGGGTTGTGTGTTGATGTAAAGAGGTAAGTTCATAGCCTATACCTCTAGACAGCTTAAGCCTCATGAGAAGAAATACCCAACCCATAATCTTGAGTTAGCTACTGTAGTATTTGCTTTGAAAATTTGGATACATTATTTATATGGTGTGCATGTGGATGTATTCACGGATTACAAAATCTTGCATTATGCATTTACCCAGAGAAAGTTAAATCTCCATCAGAGAAGGTGGTTGGAGTTGTTAAAGGATTATGACATAAGTGTATTGTATCATCCGGGCAAGGGCAATGTAGTGGTAGATGCCTTAGTAGATTGTCTATGGGAAGTGTTGCTCATGTGAAGAATGATAAGATAGAGTTAGCTCGAGAAGTTCATCGTTTGGATAGATTGGGTGTTAGGTTGGTTGATTCAGTTGAAGGGAATATTTGGGTTCAGAGTAGTGTTGAATCTTTCCTACTTTCGGAAGTAAAGGAGAAGCAAAATATGGATTCTAGTTTGGTCAAACTAAAGGAGTCGGTTAAAGACCAAAAGGTAGAGGTTTTCTCCCAAGGGAGAGATGGCGTGTTGAGATACCAGAGTAGATTGTGTGTGCCCTGTGTTGATGATTTGAGACAGCGGATTATGGAAGAACAACATGGTGCGCGTTATTCCATTCATCCAGGTACTACCAAGATGTACCGCTACTTGTGGGAAATTTATTGGTGCAGTGGTATGAAGAGAGACATAGCCGAGTTTGTGGCCAAGTGTACAACTTGTCAACAGATTAAGGTAGAGCACCAAGGACCTGGTGGTGCATTGCAAGAGTTTGGTATTCCACCTGGAAATGGAACGAGGTAAATATGGATTTTGTGACTAGTTTACCCCATTCGCGTCATCATCATGATTCAATTTAGGTTATTATAGACAAATTGACGAAGTCAGCGCATTTCTTGCTAGTTCACACGTCTTATACAATTGAGTATTATGTTAATTTATATATCTAAAAGTTAGTCAGATTGTATGGAGTGCCTTTGTCCATCATTTCAGATAGGGGTACTCCGTTTACTTCCTAATTTTGGAGAGCCTTTCAGAAAGGTCTTGGTACCCAAGTCCATCTTAGTTCATCTTTCTACCCTTGGATAGATGGTCAAGAAGAGAGGACCATCTAGACTCTAGAAGATATGTTGAGGGCATTTGCTCTTGATTTTCATTGAATGAATTCGCTTATAATAACAGTTACCATTCCATCATTTTGATGGCCCCATTTGAGGCTCTTTATGGGAGGAGATATAGATCGCCCATAGGTTGGTTTGAAGTGGGTGAGGCCGCGTTGCTTGGATCCAAAGCAGTGTTTGAGGCTATGGAGAAATTTAAGTTGATTAAAGAAAGATTGAAAATAGCCTAGATATAAATCATATGCAGATGTGAGAAGAAGGGACCTCGAGTTTGAGGTTCGTGATTTAGTGTATCTGCAAATTTCAACCATGAAAGGGGTGAAGAGATTTGGCAAAAAGGGGAAGATAAGTCCCCGATATGTTGGACTTTTCAGAATTATGAGTCATGTTGGGAAAGTATCTTATGATCTTGAGTTGCCCAAAGACTTGTCATCCGTTCATCTTGTATTCCACATCTCTATGCTTAAGAAGTGCATCGGTGACTCCACTATTGTAGTTACTTTAGAAAGCTCAGATATTCTGAACAACCTTTCATACGAAGAGATTCCAATCGAGATTTTAGATTATCAGATCAGTAGACTAAGGAACAAAGAAGTTCCCTTGGTCATAGTTCTTTGGCAGAATCAGTCTGCTGAGGGTGCCACTTGGGAAGCCAAAGAAGATATGCGAGCCAAGTACCCTCAACTCTTCTCTGAAAACTCAAATTTAGCCGAAGGTAATAATTTTCCTTGATTCAGTTCTTTTCTAATAATGTATTCGGCTATATAGTTGTCCTCATGTAAGTTCATACACTCACAGAATTACTCAGAAGCTCAAAATGATTTAGATTCAGTTATTCATTTTACTTCGGTTTTGCATTCTATCATATAGCCTTAGATTCCTCAGTATTCTTAGTCTAACTAGCAATATTCAAGGATGAATTTACCCAAGGGGAGATATGTAATACCCCAAACTTTCTTTGCGTAAATTCGTTCCTAGAATGTTAAGAGATAGCTTCAAAAATGAAAAATATTTATTCTATGTGGAATTTTCAAGATTTATACATCCCATTGTGTGGGAAATTGAATAAGCTTTCCACCGATATAAGATTCGCCCATATCTGACACTCGGTGAAGGAGTTATGGCATTTTTAAGTTGACAGTTGGCGTGTCGCAGGAAAGGAAAACTTTTTCATTCTCAAATTCCAGTGGACCTCCGTAATATTGACGTATCGCGGAGAGGGCCAATTTCCCAGTTTTTAATTTCTAGTGAGCCATCGCGATACTTGCGCATCGCGCCAGTGGCCAAAATGGCAAACTAAAGGGCACCAAGATTGTGGCACATCGCGGTGAAAGCCCAGTTCCCATTCGTCCATATTTGAGTGAGCCACCACAATAGTGGCATGTTGCATTGGTCACCCAGTTCAGAAAATATTGCATTTTTCAGTTTTGTTTAAAAGCTTAAATAGGCATTTTAGTCAATTCCCAAGCCCCCAATCCGTTCAAAACATAAGATTTAACATATTCCAAAGCACTTTATGATTATTTCATCCACTTTCTCTCTAAAGAAAACCCTAGATCATTAAAGCTCCTTCACCAACAAACCCAATTTCTCCATTAATTCTCCAAGGTAATTAAAGATTTAGAATCCCCAACTCAAGAACTCTAATAATTCATCTACAAAGCATCAATAGAGATCCAAGATTCAAGTTTTAGCATCTTAGATCATCAATTGAGGTATGTGGGGTTATGAACAAGGATACTCCATTAATCCTTGTACCTAAAACTTATTTTAATTATGGATTTACTGAATTTTATATGATTTCTCATGAAATTGAAGTTAGGGTTTATACCCATTAATGTTATTTACAAGCTTATGAAATTTCCAATGCTTTGAAAGTTGAATTACATGATTTTGTTCATATTTTCATGCATATGGCCGAAATTTCCAGATTTTTGAATTGAATTATCACTGTTTATATTATCAAGAGTGAACATTTTGATGTTTTAACATGAGATTGATACATGGGTCATTAAGCCCTGATTAAAGATTGTTATTTCAAGATTGTTTGTGCCATGAGCACTCTATGATAAGATTATTCTAAGATTTTCGATAAAGATTTGACCTTTTGGTCCTAAGCTTAGACAAAGAATCCACATTGTTAATGGGACTTGAGATTTAAAGAAAGAAAATCATAATTGGTTTTTCTTGTAAACCCTTGTTCTTTTTTTGTTGAAGTGGATTTCTTGAGATCTTGAGCATAAGAATGAGAGTAGTATTTATCTTTGAGATGGGTATGTTACCATTGTTTCATACCCCAGAACTACGTGCCACTGTAGGATTAAGATTATTTCCACTTCTACATAGATGACTAAGATTGTGATCACTTAAGATAAGAAGTTCTATTCTGATGGAAAGGGTAGAAAAACTCTCCCCAAAGTGGGTTAGACATTAGAAGAACCTCCCAAAAGAAGCCCCTTACTCTTAAAACCGTCTATTGGTTGAAAGCCTTAGGATAAAAGTATATGTTTTGAAAGCTATGGATTTTAAGATTTCATAGAGTCTTGAGATGAAGTATTTCCCTTACAGTTGACAAGATAATGTGGTAGTTTTAAGAGAAGAACATATTTTAAAAATGAATGTATGTAATGCCCCAAACATGGTACCCAAAATGCTACACAGTGCTCATGACCCCGAAGAACCACAAAGTAACCCATGACTGATATTTGTACCTAAAAACTACATAATATACTATATAAATGCGGAAAGAGTAGGCTGAAACATGCCATAAGGTTTAAAACTAATAAACATCTAAGTGGTGTATGCAATACCCAAAAAAACTAAAATAACTGTCTAATTATGATGGTCTGAATAACCTCTAATTGTCTGAATAAGAATTTGATAGGACATGTCCCCAACTAACTCCAACTACTGAAATAAACTAAGTAATGGAGAAATAAAGTAATGATCGTGTCCTCGAAGGATGAGGACTCACTGCTGACTGTAACTGCTGAGTACTAGAATGCTACTGATGCTCTGGAGCTCGTGCTTCTGAACCTAAGGTATAAAACACCATAGCACAAATGCGTCATTACATTTGAATGTACTGGTATGCATGTGAGGTAGGCTGAATACAAAAGGGTTCACATGCATAAACTACACTAACTGACTGGATAAAATAAATGTTAGAATACATGCATGAATACATAATAACAGTAAATGAGTTTGTGTTAACATGATTACTAAGTCTGAGTACTAATAACATGTCATACTAATAATTGTGTAACTGAAATAACTGAAATTGAGTGACTATATCTGAAAGTCTAGGTTCTGATGGAACTAGTTGAGTTATGTACTGTTCTGAGTTGACTATATCTGACAGTCCTGAATTCTGTAGAACTATCTGAGTTATATTACTAAGACTGAATGACTGTATCTGACAGTCCTGATTCTATAACTGAAACTGTGGGAAGTAGTCACCTACCCGACATACCCCAAATAATGCATTATAGCTGTGTTGGGGTCCAATCTGTAACCTCAATTAGAAGGGTATCAATACCGCGCCACTGGTAAGGACAATCTGTGAGTAACCCTCATATAACAAGTAACTCTAGTGAGAATAGTGGGAACCCTCATTTAACAGGTTAATCCACCTCATCTACCCTCATATAACAAGCTATGATATCTCAACCTACGCTGGCTACATAGTTCTGGAATGCAAGGATTTTCTTCTAAGAATAACACCCTCATATAACAGGTAGATTCCCATCCTTGGGTTCGCTCGGTGCTAATTTCTACTCCCATCTGAATAGACACTGAACATGATTAACTGAACTGAGTGGATTGAGTTAACTGAATTTCCATGGACTGACGGAATACTACTGAGATCTGAGAATTGTCTGAGATTTCTAAGATTACTGGATTACTGAGCTTTCCTGAGTCACATGACTGACTGAGTTTTATGGATCATGGATTTACTAAGGATATAGTGAAAACATGACACTGGCCCTAAGCACAACACTATATTTTTCGGGTACAAGTACTCCCAGGACTCGATGGAAAGAAACTGACAAAGCATGACTTTCTTGAATACATGACCAATATCAATAATCCATAATATAATAAGTTGGAGATTTAATTAAGTAAAAGTTCTAAACAACCACAAGGGCTACACATGTATCCATAATTCACTGACTAAGACATTTCATCAAACATTTGACATGCATAAACTTATACATGAAAGGGGATTTCATATTAACACACTAGTATGACAATTTTCCTTCACATAGGCATTCAATCAAACACATGGGAACATACTTTGGTTATACTATCATAAATGCATCTAATTGTCATGGTTGCATAAATAAATTTACAAATTTGAAGGTTTTATCATAATTATTATGTAAATCATCATATACTAGGGTCAATCATTGGAATATTTAATTCAAAACATGAATCAAACCCCCACAACATCATGAACATGAATTTCAATTCAATTTAAGTCATGAACATTCATCAATAGACAAATCTTGGATTTTGTAAAGATATTCTTGAGCTTCATGGGTGAAAGGGGCCCATGAATCAACACATGACATACCTGAGTTAATGAATTTGGAAGGATTGATGGAGAGTTCTTGTGATTAGGCCCTTGAATTTGAGAGTTAGGGTTCTTAACTTAAGAGAGAGAAACTTAATTTGGGAAAAATACAGTGAATAATGATATCCTTAGGTCATGTAGGGTTAAATTTCGTGTATAAGGCTGAACTAAAATCATGAGAAAAGCCCCATTTAACCCTAGACGAGTCTTTTGATTTTTCTAAAAATTTCTCGACCTGGACCCCTGGCGTGACGTGGTGCTATCGCGCCGTGTCGCTGGAATTTAAAAAAGGGAAATTGGACGACGGCACGATGCGGGGACATCGCAGAGCTTCACTGGAATTTGACAATTGGGATTTGGGAGCCCTTCGCAATACAGTGAAATTGTGGAGTCTTACTGCAATTTGACAGATGTCATTTTGGTTTATCACGCGATGCGCCACCGACTTAGATGATGTGTTCTACGACTAAAACTTGAAATAGTCATAACTTCTTACCGGGTTATCAGATTTAGACGAACCTTATATCGATGGAAAGCTTATTAAATTTCCCACATGATAAAAAGTTATAATCTTGAAAATATCATATGTATAAAAGTGGATTCATCTTTAAAACAAGTCTTTGGCATTTTTGGGATGAATTTAAGCTACGTAGAAGTATGAGGTATTACAATATCTCCCCCTTGGGAACATTCATCCTCGAATAAGACTGATTGAGATGGTAAAAATGATAAGCTGAAGTATATACTAAACATAAACAACTAAAACTTGACTACATTTCTGAGATTCATACCAAGAATGCATATCTAATGCACGATTTCATAACTGAGCTGACTCATGAATACATGACTGAGATTTTTGATAGCTGATTTCCTCACAAGGAGAATGCATGTCTGATTAATGAACACATGACTAATTTGATGCATGAACATATGATTGAATATGCAATGGTACTTAGTACCAAGTTTAAAATGGAATTCTGAACATGAAATTGATACCAAGTTGTAACTCAAATCTGGACATGAAAACTGAAGAGCTTAAGAAGAACTGTTACCTTGATCTAGATCTAAGTTTTTGGAGAAGAGGTGGGGGTACTTTGTTCGAATATCTACTACTGCTTCCCAAGTATCTCCCTCAATGGACTGATTCCACCGAAGAACTTTGACTCGAGGGACTTCTTTGTTCCTCAGTCTACGAGTCTGATAGTCAAGAATTTCGATCAGAATCTCTTCAAAATAAAGGTTGTTCTTAATATCTTTGCTCAGAATAGGGACTACAACTGTTGGGTCACCTATGCACTTTTTGAGCAAAGAGACATGGAAGACTGGATGAACTGAGGCTAGATCTGAAGGAAATTCAAGCTCATAAGCTACCATATCGAAGCGACTGAGAATTTTGAAGGGCCCAACATATCGGGGACTGAGCTTTCCCTTCTTTCCAAACCTCTTCACTCTTTTCATGGGAGATATCTTTAGATAAACATGATAACTAATCTCAAACTCGAGATTCTTTCTGCGCATATCTACGTAAGACTTCTGTCATCTCTGAGCAACCCGAAGTCTTTCTCTGATCAACTGAACTTTTTCTAAGGCACCGAATACTAAGTCAGGACCTATAACTAAGGCCTCACTAACTTCGAAACAACCGATTAGAGATCTGCATCTCCTACCATAGAGAGCTTCGAACGGAGCCATCTTAATACTAGAATGATAGATATTATTGTATGCAAACTCAATCAAAGGAAAGTGGTCATCCTAACTACCTTTGAAATCAATCGCACACGCCCTTAGCATATCTTCTAGGGTATGAATGGTCCTTTCTTCTTGACCATCTGTCTAAAGATGAAAGGTTGTACGGAGATAAAATTAGGTACCAAGACCCTTTAGGAATGCTTTCCAGAAATGAGAGGTGAACTGGGTATCTCTATTTGAGATAATAGATAGCGGAACACCATGCAATCTAACCAACTCTGTGATATAGAGTTTGGCGTAATCCTATGGACTGGAAGAAAATGAGTTGATTTGGTTATCCTGTCTACAATGACCTATACTAAATCATCCCGATGACGAGTACGAGGCAAACCCATCACAAAGTCCATGTTTACTTCTTCCCACTTCCAAGTAGGAATACTAAACTCTTGCATGGACCCTCTAGGCTTCTGATTCTCTATCTTAACCTGCTGACATATAGAGCACTTAGCCACAAACTCTACAAGATCTCTTTTTATCCCACTCTACCAATAGATCTCACACAAATTATGGTACATCTTTGTGGCCCCTGGATGAATAGAGTACCATACACCATGTGCTTCTTAAAGAATTCACCACCTTAAGTCATCTTCACCTAGAACACACAGACGACCCTGACAACGCAAACACCATCTCCCCCTTGGGAGAAAACCTATACTTTCTGATCCTTGACTGACTCTTTCAACTTGACTAAACTAGGATCTCTATCTTTCTTTTCTTTCACCTAGGAAATTAGAGATGGTTCTAAACTACTCTGAATCCATATATCACCCTTCTCTATTTTGACTAAGTGAACGCCTAGTCTGGAAAACTGATGGATTTACTGAGCTAGCTTCTTCTTACTTTCCTCGACATGAGCAACACTACCCATAGACAGTCAACTAAGAGCATCGTCCAGTACGTTGACCTTGCTCGGATGATAAAGGACACTCATGTCATAATCTTTCAAGAGTTATAACCACCTTCTATGATGAAGATTGAGATCTTTCTGAGAAAATACATAATAAAGGCTTTTATGATCTGTGAACACATCTACATGAACACCGTATAGATAATGCCTCCAAATCTATAAGGCAAATACTGTGGTTGCTAACTCAAGATCATGAGTAGGATAATTCTTCTCATGGGGTTTAAGTTGTCTGGAGGCGTAGGCTATGACCTTACCATGCTGCATGAGGACACAACCCAAACCTACTCAGGATGAATCACAGTACACTACAAACTCATTTGGACCATTTGGAAGAGCTAAGACTGGGGCTGAGGTGAGTCGAGTCTTCAACTCCTGAAAACTCTTCTCGCAATAATCTGACCACTAAAATTTGACTTTCTTCTGAGTCAATCTGGACATAGGGGATGCAATAGATGAAATTCCCTCAATAAACTGTCTGTAATAGCCATCCAGACCCAAGAAACTCCTAATATCTGATGAAGAGACAGGGCGAGGCCAGTTTCTTACTGCTTTGATCTTTTGAGGATCTACTCTAATTCCATCACCGGAAATCATATGACCAAGGAATATTACTGACCTTAGCAAAAAATTTCACTTACTGAATTTGGAAAACAGATGATGATCTCTGAGAGTCTGAAGTACGATCCATAAATCGTATGTATGATCACGCTCACTGCAGGAATATACAAGAATATCATCTATGAAGACTATGACGAACATGTTCAAGTACTGCTTGAACACACGGTTCATCGAGTCCATGAAAGCTACTGGGGCATTGGTGAGACCAAAGGACATGACTAGGAATTCGAAGTGACCATACCAAGTTTAGAAAGCTATTTTCGGAATGTCACATTCCCTGACTCTGAGCTTATGATAGCCTGATCTGAGGTCTATCTTAGAGAAATAGCAGGCACCCTGATGTTGGTCAAACAAGTTGTTAATTCGAGTAAGTAGATACTTGTTCTTGACCATGACTTTATTGAGTTGATGGTAATCAATGCATATTCTGAGAGAACCATCTTTCTTGCACACGAATAAGATTGGTGCGCCCTACGGGGATACACTGGGTTTGATGAATCCCTTATCTAAGAGATCCTTCAACTACTCTTTCAGTTTTTTGAGTTCTACTGGTATCATTCTGTATGGAAGCACAGATATGGGCTGAGTATCTAGAAGAAGGTTAATGCCGAAGTCTATTTCCCTTTCAGGAGGATTTTTTGGAAGATCTTTGGGAAAGACATTCAAATATTCACTCACTACTAGGACTGATTCAATACTAGGAGTCTTGGAACTAGAATCCTTAACATGATTAAGATGATAGACACATCCCTTAGATATCATTTTCTGTGCTCGAAGGTAGGAAACAAACTGGCCTCTGAAAGCTGAAGTACTACCCCTCCACTCCAGGACAAGTTCATTCAGAAATTAGAACTGGACTATTCTATTTCTGCAGTCGACTATGGCATAGCAGGAATGAAGACAATCCATGCCGAGAATGATATCAAAATCATTCATCTCTAATTTGACTAAGTATGCAAAAGTGACTTTCTGAAATATCATAACCGACCAGTTTTTGTATACCCGTCAGGCTATGATGGTTTTACCTACTGGGGTAGAGACTAAAAAGGGCGCTGCTTGAATTTTGGGACTGACTCCGAAATCAACTGCTATATAAGGAGTAACAAAAGACAAAGAAGCTCCTGGATCTAACAAAGCATAAATATGCACATGAAAGATCTGTAATATACCAGTAACCATATCAGGAGAATTTTCCTAATCTTGTCGGGACTGGAGAGAATAAAGTCTATTTGGGCGTTGCCCACTAGTCGCACTGGAAGTGGCACCCTATTAATTTGGGCGACTGAATGGGGCTGAGAAACGGTTAAGTTCATACTGAGGACCTGGCTGAGGACAATGTCTGACTCTGTGGCCTAGCTTTCCACATCCGAAACAAATACCACTGCCCGCTCTGCAAGTACCCTGATGGTGTTTGCCATATGTCTGACAAAGAGGATAGGTTCGGGCACAACTAACACTGCACTAAGATTTTAATCCTGGCGCCCTATCTCTGTCGCCGTCTCTAAATTTCAGCACTAGAGCACTAGCCGAAGAAGGAGCTAAAACGGATGACTTAGGACAAAACTGAGAACGGTTTCCTCCTTCTAACTTAGGTTGAGCAAAGTTGAAACTACCTGTCCTTGCTCTCTTATTTTATTTCTCTCTCATCTTAATCTTTTTCTCTTCTATCTGTTGAGCATGGTTCATAAGCCTGGCTATGTTCATGTCACTATTCAATATCACAGACCTGCACTCATTGACATACTATCATTCACCCCAGAAACAAACTTACTCATCTTGGCCCTGCTATCTGCAACCATATGAGGAACATATCTGGCTAATTGAGTAAACTTAAGAGAATATTATTTACCGTCTTTTTGCAATACCTAAAGTTGATAAATTGTAACACCTTAGGTTTCCTCAACTCTAGGGAAAAGAATGTGTCTAAGAATGCAGTGAAAAACTTCTCCCACTCAATAGGCCCTGCATCAACTGGCCTCTCGGACTTCCACTATTTGAACCAAGTGTGAGGAACATCTTGTAACTGATATGCAGCTAGCTCAATAGTCTTACTAGAAGTAACCCCCATAATATCGGTAACCTTCTGAACTTGGTCTAGGAACTCCTGAGGATCCTCTTCTGACTTAGACCCAAAAAAGAATTGAGGATTCATTCGGGTGAAGTCCCGAATCCTGGATGCAGCTGAATTGGCCACTGGGTTGGACGGAATGATAACTGGTCATTCATTCTGAGCATCAACTGAATTAGCAGGAGTGGTGAATGCAACTCTGAACTCTGCATGAGAAACATGTTCGTCCAAGGGATTTTCTTGGACGGGATAAGGGGTTGACTGATTTCTGTTTCTTCTATTGGGAGGCATGTTCTATAGAAGAAAGGAAGAAACAGAATAGACTAAGAGTTAAATTTGAGCTCACGCTCGCTGGCATGAAACGAATACTGAAAGAAGGGAAACTTTTCCTAAAATATCTCATAGCCTCCTGCACATAAATATGGCGCGCAACACACCCATGTATAAGACTCTACTAGATGCGGCTTTCAGACTTCTTAGGACTCTACTGAACCTTAGGCTCTGATACAAAGTTTGTAATGCCCCGAATCTGGTACAAAAATGCTACATGGTTCTCATGACGCCAAAGAACCACAAGCTAACCCATGACTAATATTTGTACCTGAATACTGCATAATATATTGTATAAATACAAAAATAATAGGTTGAAACATGCCATAAGGTTCAAAACTGATAAACATCTGAATGGGGTATGCAATACCCAAAAGAACTTAAATAAACTATCTAATCGTGATAGTCTGAATAGCCTCTAACTGTCTGAATAAGAATTTGATGGGACATGTCCCCAACAAACTCCAACAACTGAAATAAACTAAGTAATGGGGAAATAAAGTAATGATCGAGTCCTCGAATGATGAGGACTCACTGCTGACTCTAACTGCTGAGTACTAGAATGCTATTGATACTTTGGAGCTCGTGCTTCTGAACCTTAGGTATAAAACACCATAGCGCAAATGTGTCATTACATTTGAATATACTGGTATGCATGTGAGGTAGACTAAATGCAAAAGGGTTCACATGCATGAATTACACTAACTAGTTGGATAACATGAATGTGAGAATACATGTATGAATACATAATAACAGTAACTGAGTTCGTGATAACATGATTACTGAGTCTGAGTACTGATAACATGAGATACTAATAACTGTTTAACTAAAATAACTAATACTGAGTGACTCTATCTGATAATCTAGGTTCTGATGGAACTAGCTGAGTTTCGTACTGTTCTGAGTTGACTGTATCTGACAGTCCTGAATTCATTAGAACTATCTAAGTTCTATTACTGAATGACTATATATGAAAGTCCTGATTCTATAACTGTAACTGTGGGAAGTAGTCATCTAACCAATATGCCCCAAATAACACATTATAGCTGAGTTGGGATCCAATTTGTAACCCCAATTAGAAGGGTGTTAATACTGTGCCACTGGTAAGGACAATCTGTGAGTATCCCTTATATAACAGGTAACTCTAGTGAGAACGATGGGAACCCTCATATAACAGGTTAAGCCACCTCATCTACCCTTATATAACAGGCTATGATGTCTCAACCTACGCTGGCTACGTAGTTCTGGAACGCAAGGATTTGCTTCTAAGAATCACACACTCATATAACAGGTAGGTTCCCATACTTGGATTCGCTCGATGCTAATTTTTACTCTCATCTGAATAGACACTAATCATGATTAACTAAACTGACTGGACTGAGTTAACTGAATTTTTGTAGACTAACGGAATGCTACTGAGATCTGATAATTGTCTGAGATTTCTAAGATTACTGGATTACTAAGCTTTCCTGAGTCACATGACTAACTGAGTTCTATGGATCATGGCTTTACTGAGGATATCGTGAAAACTTGACACTAGCCCTAGGCACAAAACTATATTTTTTGGGTACAAGTACCCCTAGGACACGATGGAAAGAAACTGACAAAGCATGACCTTCTTGAATACATGACCAATATCAACAATCCATAATACAATAAGTTGGAGATTTCATGAAGTACAAGTTCTAAAGCACCACAAGGGCTACATATGTATCCATAATTCACTGACTAAGACATTTCATCAAACATTTGACATGCATAAACTTGTACATGAATGGGAATTTCATATTATCACACTAGTGTGGAACTTTTCCTTCACATAGGCATTTAATCAAACACATGTGGAGCATACTTTGGTTATACCATCACCAATGCATCTAATTGTCATGGTTGCATAAATAAATTTGCAAATTTGAAAGGTTTATCATAATTATTATGTGAATCATCATATACTAGGGTCAATCATTGGAATATGTAATTTAAAACATGAATCAAAACCCCACAACATCATGAACATGAATTTCAATTTAATTTAAATCATGAACATTCATAAATACACAAATCTTGGATTTTGTAAAGAGATTCTTGAGCTTCATGGGTGAAAGGAGCCCATTAATCAACACATGACATACCTGGGTTAATTAATTTTGAAGGATTGATGGAGAGTTCTTGTGATTTGGCCCTTGAATTTGAGAGTTAGGGTTTCTTGGTTTGAGAGAGAGCAAGTCAATTTAGAAAAAAATAAAGTGAATAATGATAGCCTTAGGTCATGTAGGGTTAAATTTCGTGTTTAAGGCTGAACTAAAATCATAGGAAAAGATCCATTTAACCCTAGACGCATATTTTGAATTTTGTGAAAATTTCCCGATCTGGACTCTTGGCGCGACGCGGCGCTGTCGTGCCGTGTCACTAAACTTTGACAACTGGGAAATTAGACGACGGCGCGATGCGGGGACATCGCGGAGATTCACTGGAATTTGATAATTGGGATTTGGGATCCCTCCACAATGCGGTGAAATCCCGGAGTTTTACTGGAAATTGACGAATGTCATTTTGGCTTATGGCGCGACGCGCCACTAACTGAGATGACGTGTTTTACGACTGAAACTTGAAATAGTCATAACTTCTTACCCGGTAATAGGATTTAGACGAATCTTATATTGATGGAAAGCTTATTGAATTTCCTACACGACAAAAAGGGAAAATCTTGAAAATATCATATGTATAAAAGTGGATTCATCTTTAAAATAAGTCTTTGACATTTTTTGGACGAATTTAAGCTAGGTAGAAGTATGGGGTATTACAATATAATGGCTCACAAGATTCATATTATATGCATTATAATTCATGATTTATGATCATCAGATTTCACATTACTCAAGCCTATGTCAGTCATTTACATTTAGCATGCATGATTTTATAAATTGTGATGATATTGTTTACTTATTGCATTCACCCCTATATACTCAATACATCATCAAAGTAGTAATCCATATATATGTCTATGTTCTACATTGTTTGATAATGTAGGTTCAGGTGCTCAGTCTCAGCAGCGTGAGTGATTTTTGAGCATCTCATCTACATATCTACAGTTGATGAGCCCTCATAGTTCGAGGACTTAGCTATTCAGATTTCCTTTTTATCTGGTAGATGATGTAGTATTCATTTTAGACAGTTTGAGTCAGCAAGGGCCTGTCCCAGTGACTCTCTAGATTCAGTCAGTAGAGGCTTTTTGGACTACTATATTCAGTTTATAATTTTGCTTCTGTATCCAGATTTTTTAGTATTATTTTACGAAAACTTGTGAGACTAGTATGCTTTAGATAAGATTTCCATATTTATTATGGTTTCATATTCATTTTCCCCTAGTTTGAGATTCAGATTTAGTAGAAAGCAGTCAGGGTTAGCTCAGGACTACTTGTAGTTCGAAGCACCATGTGGCATCCCAGGAGTTAGATTTCAAGGCGTTACACACCGCCATCTTCATCTTTATCCCGTGTAGAACATTCAAGCTCTACTTTAGCTTTAGCTATAAAATGAAAGCATCATCATGTTACTGAAGTTCAAAATCAGAAAGATGAGTTAGGTTTTTGGGATTCTCATCTAAGACGTTCAAAATTCTCATAAACGTCAAAAATTAACCCAATTGAAGACTTCTTCTACTCAACCCAATTCTGATTTGTACTTAATCAACAAGATGAGTAACTTTTCTTTCCAGTCGATGTACCTTTTATGAGTCAATATTAGTTCCTTATCGATTCTATATCGATGGTAGATTAGCTTAAATTAAAGCTAATACCACTATCTAAGTGAGTAAAAATCAACAATCCATCGATATTTACTTCTATTAAGAAAGACTGACCCTTATCACCTTTGCATCAGGTGTGTAAATCTCTACTTGTTCTCCAATAATCTCAACATGTTGATTGTTGCTGATTAGTGCCTGAGTTGATTTTTGATATGCTTTGTGTGTTGCTTTCACTTGTATGAACTGGTTTCTTTTTGTAGGTAAAGTTTATTCCTTGACCTGATATTTTCAAAAAATAACCAAAAAATATTTGAATGTGTTGCATCTGACCCATTGATCCTTTTCTATGTCGTTTAATCAATAATGAAATCCTCATTCTGTAGACTTTAAACTTGATCTTTGTCCATGTTTAATATGACCTTATCTCTACTTGATAATTGTTAAAAATTTTAAAAATTGAGAATCTCAGTACTTGTAAAAAAGAAAACATGGTTAGCTAAAAAATCTGCCATCTGATTCCTTTCTCCGAAAGTGTATTCAACTACCACCTCTTTACCTTTCATCAAATCTTCTATTCTTCTTATCTCATTTTAATACACCAAGGAATTTCCCATTTTCCTGTCAATAACCTGTGTACTGATGGTAAATCAGTTTCTAAACTCACAGGAAAAAGATTATTAGTAACATAATATTCCAATCCCAACCTTAATGCCACACTCCAACAATTAAATTATTTGTGTCAACAATTCTTCTAATTTCAAGAAAAACTAAATCACTTTGATGATCCCTAATAGAAAAATAGCTGATCTAGGGACAGGATTGCCCTTTATAGTTCCATCTGAGTTGCATTTGTATTGATATGTATTAATCAACTTCAACTACACAACTATGCTTCTTATTCTGGCCTACATTTATATAAAATTTCACCAATCCCAACCAGAAATTCGAGATTTTTTAAGCCATGAAAATAACATCTTAACTAAATTTACCAAATTCCTTATAATCTCCATCTTCATACTAAAATATGGTTTTTTATTACCATGCTTTATATTGTTTCTACTTTTCCATATTTTCCATAAAATAAACATAGGGAAAACTTTGTAAATAGGCCTGGGCTTAAAACTAGTGTTGCCTTCCACCATTTAAAAATACTATCTCAGAGCTATAAAAATGGGCCAAAAAAACCTGGTATTGCAGCAAAATATTCCCATAAATTCATAAAGAACTTGCATTGCATGAACAAACTTTCAACTATTTGCAAACATCCTCTCTACAATAACAACACACCACATTATCAAAAAATTTATTCCTAATAAGAACCTCCCCAATAGGAATTCTATTCTTCTATAGTCTCCAAAGAAAAAAGAGTAATTTAAAATGTACCTCTTTTAACCATATGCCTTTAACGTTCTGAAGAATGCCCTCCTTATTCTTTATGTTTTCACAAGCAAACTTAATTGTAAATTTCCCAGAGTCTGTCAGCAACCACCAAGACTTTTCCCACATATTTAATTATGTAACACTTTGAATATTCTCTACAACATATTCGCATACTTCATCACCAAAATTATGTTGTGGAATATCAACATCCCATCCATCAACTGAATACAACTTAGATACATCTTCAATGTGATAATCCTTGAGCCTGTCAATAGGTAAATAAAAATGAAGGGCACCCATTGTGTCTAGTTATCAAACCATACACTAGAATGACCCACTTTGTTTCCCACTATATTTCTTGATCAAAAACACCTCTAGCCTCCAGAATATGCTTCAAAATTAATGAACCACCCTTCTATTCAACCATTAGTACTTATTTCATATAAAATAGGTCCATAAAGTCTGTTGAGTCCAAAAAATTCACTAAATCTTGGAAAAAAGTGCCCTAAAAACATCAAAGAGGGATCTAACGCCCAAACCACCTTTATCTTTAGGTCTGCAAATATCATTCCAAGACACCTAGTGTCTATTTCTATCCACCTCCTTAAAGTTCCATAGAAATATTGAAAATAACTTATACAAATCATACAGAACACATTTAGGAGGTGTGATGGAAGATAATAGATAAATAGGAATACTAATCAGAACATACTGTTAAGGACATTCTGAATTAAAACTGTCTTGCCACCAAAGGATAACATCTTCCTTTCGATGCCTGAAGTTTGTTACGCACTTTATAAAACAATTCTGGAAAATAAAATTTTTCTTTTAGGCATGATCAATAGGACAACAAAGATAGATTAAAGAAAAATTACCTTTAGAAAATCTAGTAATTTTCTCAACTGTCCTGATGTCCGAATGATCAATTTTATGGTAGATAAAAATAAACTCTTTTCTTTATTGATTAATTGGCCATATGAATTTTCATAATCCCTAAGAATCTTTATAATTATCTGCAAAGAAAATTTCTCCATGGAAGCAAGAATGATTGTATTATCGGCATAAGTCAAATGATTAATATTTTCACTCCACTTAGGCATCCCATAATATCTATAATCAGATTCAAAAAGTAGAGAATTTAGAGCTTTGGACAATACTTGTGCTGCCAGAATGAACAATGAAGGGGATAGAGGATCACCCTACTTCACTCCTCTAGTAGAATGAAAAAAAAAACATGTACTCAACCATTTATCAGAATAGAATACCAATTATAAGTCAAAACTCTCCAAATTTTATCCACCACATTAGAATCAAAATCCAATTTCTCCAAAACTGTTAGCAAAAACTTTCATGCTACTCTATCATATGCCTTAGCCATGTCTAATTTAATCACCACATTAAAAGGTTTTCCTCTGAGTTTAATATCTGTATATAATTTCCTGAGCAAGAAGAACATTTTTAGTGATACTTTTTCCTTTCATAATGCCAGACAGATTTCTAGAAATAATCTTATGTAAACCCCTTTAATTCTGTCAAGCAGTAACCTAGAAATCACTTTATTTAAGATATTGCTCAAACGGATTGGTCTCATATCAGAAAAATAATGTACTATATCTTTTTTTATAGTAGAAGCACATTAGTAGGAGTAATGAATTTGAAAATAAAAAAACACTCAAAAAAATCTTTCACTATCTTCTACACATCCATACCAACTATATCCCAATATTTTTGGCAAAAATGCATTGTAAGACCATCTAGGCCACATGAGCTTTTACCATTCAATTCAAAAACAACTACAATAACTTATTCCAATGATGGAAGAACATTAATCAAAACATTAGTGTCTTCTGAAACCAAAATTGGGATATGATTTAGTAAAGGTAAAAAAGTGTCAATGCTTCTTCCTGCAAACTGATCTTGAAAAAAGTTCACAACCTCATTACCAACCTAATCAACATCTTTAATCCATTGATTATCAGTCTTTTTAATTTCCAGAATAAATAATCTTTTCCTTCTGGCTTTGACCAAGTTGTGAAAAAGTTTAGTATTCTTTTCACCCTAAAAAAAACATTGAATCCCAACTTTCTGCCTCTAGAATTCCTTCAAAATGAATACACCTTCTTAACTCTGCTTGTAATCTTTGAAGGACCATTTTATTCTTAGTATTAGGGTTTTCCTCAAAGAGTTCTTTTTCTAGTGTAACAATTTTCTCCTAGATCACCAATTAATTAAAGATATCACCAAAACTTTCTTTACTCCATCTATATAGAGTAATTTTGGTCATCTTTAGCTTTTTCTTGAGGTTGATGAAAACTTCATCTTCTTCACAAGAAATCCAACTTTCTAGTACAACTTGCTAAAAAACATTCTTCTCTGTCCAAAATTTGAGGACCTGAAGGGTCTTCAGAAGTCATAGGCCTGATTTCCACAATATAATAGCAAAGGAGCATGGTCTAAACCTGTTCTAGCTAAATGTTCCATTTCAACTAAACCAAACATTCCTAGAAATTCCTGATTCCCAAGTAGCCTGTCCAATCTCTTAAAGATGCCATCACTATCAATCCGTCCATTCTATCAAATAAAGGGGCTAACTTTGAAGTTAAAGTCCATGAGATCAGAGGAGTTACAACAAAAAGCAAAGTCTTCATATTATTTTGGATAAATAGGGAGTCCCTCTATTTTCTCCTCGTCACTAAGGATGATCTAACACTTGATCTTTTGTGGGGAAGAAAAAAATTTATTTGCAGAGAATTGAGAAGAAGGAAAAGTTGTTCTGCAAAACAACACTTGAACAATTTATATAGTTAAATTTTTAACCAACATAACCTTTCTTAAAAGATACACCTTTTCAATAAAAGAACGACATCCTTTCAATAAAAGACACACCCTTTCAATAAGAGACACACCTTTTCACCAAAATATAAATTAATGAAAATGCACTATTTTCACCCTAAATTATACACGAAATTGATGAGACACACCCGAACTTTAGGAGGATCCTATTACCCCATGGACTAATTAAAATCGTATTTTTGGCAACCTTAGTGCCTACGTGGTACATACATGGCACATACGTGTGTCTACGCGGACCTTCAGTGTGTTGGTCCACTGATGTGCCATGTATACACTACGTAGGCACTAAGGTTGCCAAAAATACGGTTTTAATTAGTCCAGGGGTATAGGACCCTCCTAAAATTCGAATGTGCAATTTCATGTATAGTTCAGGTTGAAACAGGGCATTTTCCCTAAAAATTATTTATTTAAACAATTACTAACAATATGAATAACGTCAACCAGAAACTACTAAAAATATGAACGTCTTTTGCATAACTACATGGAAGAATAAGGTCAAATTAATAGAAAGAAGGAAACAAGGAAAAAAGATGGATGTGCTAAAGCAACCCTCATTTGTATGTCCGCATGAGCTAATTACCAACTTTATATAGGATGTACTTAATTAAAGTTTTAAAGGATTGGTTAAATTTGATGGCTATAAAATACAATTAATATTTAGTTGTGAATAATATAAGTAAAAAATGATGCAAAATATCTAAATCTTAAAGAATTGTATTAATTTAAACAAAAACAATAGAGGACAACCCCTATAATAGTAAGCCGCGAATTTCCCTTAGACAGCGTATACATTAATAACATACTACTCCAGAGAATTGATGTACAAATGTTGAGAAAAAAATGAAAGAATGGATGTACAAATCTTACTGTCCAAAAAAACAAATCTAATTAACCTCTATTAGTTAAAGAGAATGATTTTAAAAAAAGGTTGATATAACTAAGAAGAGAATGTGAGTTGATGAATCTTTGTTTCTTCCCCCCAAGCAAAATCCAACACAGTTGATCAAATCATTCAAAGAAGCCCAAACAAACCAAAAATACCAAGCAATATAAGCCAAACAATATGAAGCAAAAGAAGGACTTGGCCTGAAACCGGTGCAGACCCTCCATTCCCTACTTCACAAAAACCTAATTTTGTCACACGTATACCTGCACAACGTGCATCAGCGCAACCACACCAATAAGTTTTACCATCGATCCCGCATACAGGGTCGGGACGAAAGCACTTAACGGGACATGAACGATGATCTCCTACCAACGGAGGCATTAAGGGACATATTTCTTGGTTGTCGTGTTCAGAAGGCAATCGCAATGGATTTACGTCATCTCCACGAACAGTCATAGGGAAAGAAATGACAAAATATAGTAGGGAGAAAAGGAGCAGATGACATGGGGATATTTCTATTAACTGCAAGGTTAATTTGGGTGAGCGGCGTCCATTCTTCGAAGAAAGAAGGAAATATCTCGCCTTATTCCCCATTTCACTTGCTCCCCAGATTATTCAAACTATTCACAGAAATCCCTGTACCACAAAATTGCAATCCCTGTAAAAGGATTGCAATAAGGGGATTTCCAGACTCCAATAAAAGAAGTTTTGTTTCTTCTTCTTATATATATTTTTTTCTTTTCACATGTAGTTTCTTTGTTATGAGATTGTCTATTTCAAGGAAGATCATGCGTTACAACGCACAGAACACGGTATTCATTATTTTCCATACATTTGTTTTCAATTTGGAACATTCAAAATAATTGATTAAAAGTAATTATCTTTACTTTTTTCAATGATTCAATTTATTTAGTTTTTAAATTATGGTATAAGTTTTATTTACTCGACTAATATCTAAATTTTAGGTGATAAACAAATTAATTTTTATTTTATTTTTACATTTCGAACAATTAAATAGGGCCACACAAAATGTTTTATCAAGGTTTTTTATTTTTAATTTCAAGTAGGTCGTACTGAAAATTTTTGATCTGACGTAGGTCTAAGTTACTTTGTTTATTACTTTCTATCCACATTTCAACCTTCTTTTGATGAAATTCTTACTTGATTCTTTTAGTTTATATTTCATTTCAAGATTTGATATTATGTAAGGTGCTGTATGTATTTTAGGTTAAATTAAAGATGCTGAAAAGAAATGAAAAAAAGTATAAACAGGTGATTTTTTCTTAGTAGAGTCCAAGAGCGATATCAAAGCTTCATTCTGCTAGTTCCACGTTTGGGGGGTGGGTGTGTGTGTGTGTGTGTTCAAAATATACCCCCTCTATGTTATATACTGTGAAGGGAAAAACTAGGGCAAGTAAGAGGAGCTCGTGCAGAGATCGTGAACCATGAGCTAAAGAAGTCCGAGGCAAATATTTCTACACTTTCCAAATCCAACTTGGAGGATTCTCCTGGATATTTTTAATTACTATACATACCTCGATGGTCATTTTAAACATAGTTATTTGAAGGGGAAAAAACTCCCGAGAAGATTTTAGCAGAGGAAAGACTAAGGAGCAATGGCTTTCTGCTATGCAAATTAGGGTTATCTCTATACTCATTTACTTAGATTATTTCATTGTTCTTATTACACTACTGCTTCATAATTGAATTATTTTTTGCTAAGCCCCTCTTTCTCGGGTTGTGGTTATAGTATAAAGTTCAATATATTAATACAATTTGCTTTTGCAAAATTAATCTACCATAATGTTTTGATTACTTAACCTTCTTATTACTATTTTATTGCTTTGTGGCTTATAAAATAAATGGATAGTTTCTAAAAGAACACAAAAGAGGGAGGCTAGACATAAAACATGGGTGAAGGAAAGTAGGATGCCTAGATCAGCCTACCTGGGTCAAATATAAAATTATAACTTACTGCATTTGAGTTAGTTTATATATCCCTGCTAAACATTGTAGTTAGGCTTCTAATTCGGGTAAAGTGCTAGAGGAGTGAGAGCCCAGGATCAGAATATCAACTCCGTGATTCATTAATTCGATAGATATCATAAACATTCTAAAATAAGTATATAAAAATATACTATTTGTACATGCCAAGTGCCATAACCCAAAGTTTTAATAACTTTGTGAACAACTCCTAAATCTTATTCAAAATTGCATTAAATTCATAAGTAGAATAATCAACAAAATCTCATCTTATTTTAAAAAGAAATAATGACCATGGGCCTTATTTCTGAGGAAACGAAAGTCGAGCAACAGAACAAAGTACAAAATGAAAAACAACACAAAATCCAACAAGGAAAAAGTAACTCTAAATGAGTGAAAAGAAAATTTAGAAGAAATAAAAAGCAACAAGAGCCTCGGATTCCAAAAGGGAAAGTTATTTTCTGACAACCCTAATAGCGTATCACTAGCTTGTTATCACACGTTCCTTTTCCTATGGGATTGTCACGATCCAAAATCTCAGGCCATGATGACACTATAACTCATTTGTATGTATATATTAAGCCAAATATTCTAACTCGAAACAATAAATAATGAGAAAATTGAAGGAAAGAATAAATTATGAATAGTCGGGACAAAAGTAAAGTAAGGCAGATAACAGGGCCCATAAGTAGATGCATAAAATGGTTGAAGGAGCAAGATATACAAGTACAATTCAGAATCTGATTTCACTCGGCACAAGAGTTTCTAGTCATAACATGAGTACTATATTACTACAATATATAAATGAGTACAAAATCATATCCGAAAAATAAAATAAAGAACATTCTAGAAATAGAGAGAGACAGAGTAACTCTAGAGGCCAGGAGCTCACCCCAAGTCTCTCATCCAAACTAGCACTACAGGATACACACCTCAGTAGCGAGAACTCATACTATGATCTACAATATGAAGAAGTATAGTATGAGTACCAAACATGTGGTACTCAGTAGATGTTGACTGACTGAACTTTATGGACAATGAAATTGTAAACAACATGAAATGGAAACACCTATCTGAGGACAGTGAAATACATATACTAAGTGTCCCGAAAGGAAAGTAAAAATAACATGATAGAATGAGAATATGGTACTATATAAATGACATACATGGAGACAACTACCGGAAGGAAGTGAAATACTAACTAATAGTGGCGGACCCAAGATCTAGGGGTCGTGAGTGTTAGGAAGGTCCGAGCACACATATTGACGTCGAACGCTTTAAAGTTTCTCCTGAAAACTAAAGCATCTATCTATCTTTTTTAATTTCTGGGTGCTTTTCTGACACTTATACCAATTTTAACATATTTTTTATATAATTATACATAATCTGAGTCAAATTTAACGAATTCGGTAGCACCAAATAAGCCTTAGGTCCGCCCCTACTAATTAAGAACCTAAAAAAAGTATACACCTGACAAAGCTAGCAAACAATCTAATAATGCAAGAATCGAACTTAAGGGAATAACAATGATAACATATCTGACTACCTACTATGGTAATAAAATAGTAGAATAACCAACACTAGAGCCAGAAGTACCAATAAAAAGGATAGTCCATAAGGTGAGATAATGTTAATTTTAATGAATGATTTGGTGAATGATTTCATTGCAGCAATTTATGAAAAGAATATTCAAATGTCTCCTAGTCAATGGCAAAAAAAGAAGAAAGATCAATCTGTATGTAATGGAGAGCATATTTCATTGGATTGCTGCGTCTCTCTATTTAAGTTTTGCTTAGTTAAATTTTCTTTTTTCGTATTTACTTATTTTTGATAATTGAATATCCATTATTCCTTTTCAAAAGAGGAATTTTTTTTTGGGTTGTCTTCGATACTTATCTTCCAATGGCTAGTAGTCGTCCAATCACAACTATTTAAGCAATGGAAGATAAAGTAAGAGATATACTTTTTTTCTCAACCTTCCCTAGTTCTTTGCTTTACTTTATTCAAGTATTGTATTCTCTTAAGGTTTACTGTATATTTAAAACGAGAGGAGAGAAACACATAGATTGTATCAAAAGTGAGAAAGAAGAAAAGAGTGTGAGTTATAGCCAAAAAGCTTGACTCAATCTGTGTAATTTAATTTGATTTACAAAGAACTAGTAGAATTCCTTGCAACCCAAAGGACTAGAGTAAGACCAATTAGAGGTCTCAACCAGTATAAAATATCTGGTGTCATTCCTCTTCACCACTTTATTTCCTAAACTTTTCTACTTTAATAGTGGACTATCTGTCTAAGCGAGTCGAGTGTTAAATAAAAAAAAAGTAATTCACCCCTATCTTATTACTTTCAATTGGTATAAAAGCAAAGACTCACAGTTATTTACTTAACAGTAAGTTAGAAAAGATCATGTCCCAAATAATTGTTGGAGCTCTATTTTCAAAGCTGACATCTTAAACTAGACCTTCTTACTTCAATCAGAAGCATTTCTCTCATTGTAAAATAAGGATGAAAACTTTCATCAAGTTCTATGATGTCAAAGTATGGAAGGTGATCAAACTTGACGATCTTCCACTAATCTCAACCAACAAAGATAAAGATGGAAAGAAACTAGAAAATAGTGAAATATCTACTGACACCATTCAAACTTTGGAGGCAAACCTGAGCTGATGTTGTCTGAATACTAAACTGAGACTGTGAAAGCCGATATACCCTACTTTGAGCTAATTCAGTTCCAACCTGTAACCCCAGTTTGAAAGGTGTTAATATCCTGCCACAGGTACTGACAATTGCTATGTGGATCCACTAAACTAGTGTCCCAAAGGACAAGGGTGTCACCCTCAACTGGCAGGTCCACCTAAAAGAGTGTCAACCCTCTACTTGCATGATGACCTGCTATACCTACGCTGTCTATGTAGCTATGGAACTCAGAGACTGCTACTAAATGTCTCACCCTCGACGAGAAGGTAAGCCTTTATCCCTGGGTTCACTCGATGCTAAGTTCTACTCCCAACTGAACAGACACAAAAGCATAAACTAGTACATTCACTGATACCTGATTTGCTCAAAAATGATATTTTAAAAATAATAGTGCATTTATAATTTGAATATAATGATACAAACATGATCTGAATGACTTTTAACTTAAAAATCTGAAACATGCATTACTATCTGGATATTGGGTGTTTTTAACCTACCAACATTGAAAAATACAGTTAAATACGACAATTTTAAAGTAATGATATGACAAGGAATTTCATGACTTAAATTCAAGAATCCAACAATTTAATCAATGTAAAAAATTATCATGATTAGAGTATGAAGAAATGCTTAAATTTATGAGGAAACACTATTTAATGGTAAAATTCAAGAATTACATGGAGTGATCATTGAATTTATGCTTTTCATGGAACCCTAGTTTATAGAATTCATAAAATTAATGAATAGAAAGCGTAATTTTAGGTATAAAGATGAAAGGAACTCCTTATTGAATATCCTTAGAAATGGAATTTTTGATGAACAACCCTTATTTAGAGTTCTTGATGATTTAGGAGAAGAAGGATTGTGTGTTTTGTGTATTTTGGGGTTATGGGATGATGAAATCATGTTTATATCAGATATAGGACGGTTTAGGGCATAAATGACCAGCTTACCCTTGAAAAACTTTAGAAAAATATGGGTTTTAGCATTTCTAAAAATAGGGGCATGCCATATCAAAATCAAGGGGCACAGAGGGTGTGCCACGCTCAAATCGCGCACCCTCACTGGTTTCTCATGAAAATGCTCATAACTTTTCTCTCGTGTATCGAATTAAGGCAAAATTGAATGTATTAGAAAGAGGACACAATTATTGATAATTTTGTGGGTGTTGAGCCCAAAAATCTTATACATTACAAAAGTTATACATGTTCAGAGTTGACCCCTGTAGGATCGAACACCAAAATTTGGTCGAATCAAAAGCTCTTAACTCAACGTTGCTCTAAGTGTTTTCTATGAATATTTTTCACCTCGATAGTACTTTTCACACTAGGGAAATGGTCAAGCACTTATATTTACATAGGAATAATTAGTTTTAAGTTAATACACATAGGAATGACGGTTTGAATTCTAGCCTGAATAAGCGGGGTGTTACATTATCTCCCCCTTGAAATCATTCGTCCTTGAATAATGGGTAGGAGCTTATTGAAGATTTCTAAGTATGGAATAAAGTACGTAACTTCACCTTAGAAACTCTCCCTCCACAAAACATGTATAGGAATCATAAGAATAAGACCTCATGGTATAATCCAGTAAATTATATAAGCACTAAGCATGAGATACTGAGACTAAGGTCGTACACAAGGTAAAAGAAACTTTAATACCCTTCATCCCAAGTAAATAAAATAGGACAACAGGATTTTTGAATCAGTGGTGTGGCACGGCCTTATCGTGAAGGCTATCCTCCATGTCACGTTTCTTATCATGGAGACTATCCTTTATGCTATAGTGATATTGCGAGACTAGCCTCCATGACACGGTGATATTATGGAGGCTTACTGCCTCAAAATTCAAAAATAGCCTGAACCTCATCCAACAATTTCAAAACTCTTTCGAGACACCCTATTAATATACCTGAACATATTTTAAGTCAGAAATTGATGTTTGAAACATGGGAAGGCCAAAAATAAAATGCTTAAAATTTTGAGGGTGTTACAATGAATGGTTATGATACTTATCTATGGTTTGACATAGTCACTTTGGGGCCTTTAAACATGTGACGAATAGTTGGAAACTTATTTGAGAGCTTGTGGGATATCACAGGTCTGAGCTGGAATACTATGAAAACTGAGATCCTGTACTAAGCACTTATGAACTGGATCATGACTAAATATCTAAACTAGAGACATGATGCATGGACTGAACTGAATTCATAATTTTCATGGGTGTGAATAAATTACCTCATGGAATAGCCACACTCATAAATCTTCAAATAATTAGACTAGACGAAAAGATGGAAAACTATAGGAGTTTATCTGTCTGATTGCTAAACTGAATTATTGGTTATACGGACTGACTCATACTGAAAGTTTATACTCAACTGGAGTATTTATTCAACACGTTTTCTAAGAAGTTCTAATAATATTAGGGAGCAAAGAATTTAGGGAAAAGGAATGATCTAAATAAGATATCTAAATAAGGAATCGTAATATGGCTACAACTCTATAACATGGAATATAGGCTTATAAAACATAATTTATTCCTTAGGCAATGCAACTGCTAACTTTCAAGCTTATCCCCTTTTCTCAAACACTCCTTCAATATGTTTTTCTCTTATTTACTAACCTTCATTTGGCACCACTTATAATATTCGCATTGGCATTGATAACTCCATCTACTAAAGTCTGAGCTGAACTAAATTCTCTCACTATGTTCAAGCCTACTCAAAGTCACAAGGTACCCACATAACACCATAATACTATTCTAAACCACGAATTCAATATCCTATGTGTTTTCACAGCTCTCATCTCAAGAATAATACTTCCTACCACTTCACCCTCTTACTAGGAATTCACTCATGCGTAATGCATTTATTAATATATATACCAACATTACATTCAAGCCTATCATTATAACCACTTATGAACTTCTAGGAAACCAACCCACCTAGGAATTTCCCCATATTCTCTAGTACCTCTATTAATAAAAACTTTTATGCACTACACCCAAGAAGACATCTAAAATTTTCAACTAACTATGACATATACCAAAAGCTTTACCTCAATCTTCCTTCACACTTACAGCCTTAGATAAATCAAGCATACAACAATCTTTCTCTAACAAGGAATATTTACTCTCTCCCATCAACAATTGGTTATCACCTCTATTATTTCATAAGGAGAGGTCATTTGAAAGGTTAGAACATGAGGACATAAAGTATTAAAGAATACTATATGTAACTTTGAAACTTAACTAAGGCCCGTGGACTAGAGTATCAAAGGAATGAATTCATTAAAGAGATCAAAACTAAGGACATAGATGCCATAATCTGAATTTCATTAGTCATTAATTGTAGTACCATGAGTTAGGGGAACTGACGAAACTGTAAAACATGAGTACATGTGTCACGAGATGCATAGATTGAGCTTTGGAGTTCATAAATTCATGGAATACGAGTAATGCTTCTTAAGTGAACTGGCACTCCTTATACAAGGAACTAGAAGCGTACATGATTCTATGGAAAGTGCACAAATATGAGCTATGATCATAGAGATGACTTGTAAGGCATGAGTAGATGTCCTAATGACTGATGTACAAAAATTTGCACTAAGATAAGTATGGGTCAGGTATCTTCCTCCCTTACTGTTGTTGTAGAACTCACTAGCATCACTACTAGAATCTGAAAACCTAATTTAGTTCCTTGTTCTATCATCTCCCTCTTAGATTTTAGCCATTGTTGTAAGTATATAGAACTATTTAATAAACTATAAACTGAACTGCAACTACTCTACTCTAGATTTTGAGATATTACAATACACATAAATAATAAACTCACCCTAAAAAACTATATCTTAAAGTATAAACCCGCTGCTAGTATGTCTTTCTGAGATACAACTCTTAACTTTATAGATCCCTAATAGTCATCATATAATAACTTAAACACTTAATAACTTTGAACCTTTATGAGTATCACCATACCCTGTGTTCATACTTTTCCTTCTAGAATTTTAAGCTCTTTTTCCTATTGGCTTAATTGTCCACAATTCAAACTTAAATTCTAACACTTAATATGGATATCCCCAAACTTTTAAATTAACTATACTAACTTAGTACTATTGGATAGGAATCATGAAACACTAATCCACAACAAATTTTATAAACATACTCAACCTTAACAAGCTCTTCTATCATTGTGGCCACTGCCTAATCACTATCCTGACTAAAGTGTTAATATACTCAAACTCACCCTTAACTGAGAAATATCTCTTAAAGTGATATTAAACAAACTTCACAACACCTTTCTATCCCTATGGATACATAATCTACTAAATTTAAATAAACACTATCCCCACTTTATTGCTGCTAAACTTCTAGGTTCATGCTTCTATCTTTAGATCATATATTGTCATAGGAATTTAAGAAGGGGTCTGAAGGCACATATGACTATGAATTAGTGTTCGATTTTCATGAACATGAATGAAATCTTTCAAGATTTTAAACATAAATGTACTAATGGGATCCTTCGAGCCTGCGTGCAATCTCATAAATGTCTGAGAAAACACTATCAGTAAAAATTTAAGCTTGACTATTTCTATAACCTTGAGAATAAAGCAGAGTTGGCATGAATGGAGAAATATAAGAATCAGTATGATTTTCTTAGAGAACATCTTTACTGCATGGTTGATAATGCTCACCTATACCATTCAATTTGGTAGATGATGGTCATTGTTAATACCTCAACTTATGTTAAGGTCGAATCTAAGAGGAGTGAAATTAGATTTCTAGTCTATGCATGATAATAGTTACTAAAAAGATACTCGTAATGTAAACAAAGTACTATACATGATTTAAAATGGGGGGTGGTTTGAACCAAGGATTAATCAACTTTTAATCGAATCAACAAACTAAATGCAACACTTGTGATTGAACTATGCAATATGAGAATGACCTTGGGATTATGTCTACCTAAGGGCAAGTTATGCATGGGAACATGATGATTTGATGCTAATTCTAGTCATTAATGATGTCGTAGGCTAGGTCAAAAGTTCTTGAGGCTAGTTTATCAACAAAACCTCAAAAGTATCACTCATTGACCGTTTTGAGTACCTAACAAGTGTGTCAATTTAAACCACCTAATACCTCAATTGAGCATCCTTATTTCTTGCAAGATGCCCAACAAATATCTAACTTTATACTCATCCTTATTTCTAAGATATAAAAATATAACAAACTACATCAATTATTGCCCACTACTGCTTTGGTATCCATATCCTTTTTTCAAGGTTGATATGAGTTCTAAAAGTTTACCCATATTCCTCTTTCAAGGATGATGTGAGCTGTCAAGATCTTGGAGTTTTCACCCACAAACTCATTTTGGGTGCTTAGGGTTTTCACCCACAAACCCCAACTAATTCAAACAAGCAATAGTGAAACCCATCATCAACAAACTAGAATTTACACAAATACATCACAACCCATATGTAATTTCACCTTAGTTCGATATAATCCCAAGAAAAGTAAATTAAGATACTCAAAAAGTTAAGAGAAAGATATATACCAAGAGGTTCATTCATAACATCCATGAAGAAAGTGAGAAGATTCTCCCAATGATACTTCAATTCGACCAAATTCAACTTGAGAATTCTAATAAACAAATTTCCCCAATTTGTAGGGTTACATTATTGCCCAATTTCAATTGTTCAAAGTGTAGAATCTCAAATGGGAAAGGGTTTTTGTAATTTAAGGAATTTGGGGTCGACTGGGTAAAACTATAGAATTACCCCTAGGCAAAATCCTGCTAAGCCACAATCATAGCAGCGTGTTCGTGATCGCGGGTATCGCAACCAAGATAAGTTCACTTCAATCGCGGTCCTTTAACCTTACTTGAACGTTTGTAATCGAGGCCTTTAGAACGCAATTGCAGTAACTGAGACTGATTTCTCCTTCAGGTCTTCCAGCTACATTTTTTTCCTTTTTTTGGATCCTTTTTATCTCAAATACATATCTTTCCTTCTCATAACCTGTATGATGTAGAATGTAAAAATTAGTGCATTTAATCATAAATTTGTCTCATTCATACATTCAAATTGCGGTAGTGTGTGCACAAATTTTGAGTGTAAATGAGTGGTAAACTTAACAATCATCAACGATCTGAGATAAGAAAGAAGGGAAACTTTCTTAAATGACCTATAAGCCTCTCGAAGAATACTACAGACGTCTTCATATCATTCTGCAAGACTATACTGTACACAGCTTCATAGACACCTTAGGAAACTTGAACCTTGTGGTTTGATACCAAATTTTTCACGACCCGGGACTACCTCTAGTCATAACACAATGCTTAGAACCATAAGTTATCCTAAGCTAACCCATGTACTGGAATGATAATTGAGCAAATAATTAAATATATATATATATATATGATAAATAACTAAGTGAAAACATAAGCGACATGAGATAAGTTGTTTCAATACATAACTAATCGAAGTTTACAACACATAAATCTAAAAGAGAAAGGAACTTAAATGATAAATTTTGACTCTGACTGTCCATCTATGAAGACTATACTATATTGACTATAGGTATTCCGGACATGACCCCCAACTATCCCAATCAATGCATACGATTAATAAAAATACAATACAAGAACTACAACTGACTTGAGTCCTCGAAATAAGAGAACTCATTAGCTAATGGTTAAATGTTGAGAACCGTCTGACCCTGGTGTGTAGGCTACATCTTATACCTATATTATGAAGCAATGTAGCTATAGACACATATCTGTGGTTAGTATGGTGGAATGTACTGAGTATGTGAAACTTGTACTAAATCATAGAAATACATAATTTATGCTTTAAAACTAAGGACATAAGCTATTTGCTAAAATATGCATTTAAATAATAGTTGTATGTAAAAATTGTAAGACTTAGTGAAATTTCTAAATCATAAGCTTAGAACGTTTCTGTAAATTGGGAAGCGGTAGACGTAAGTACTACATGCAAATCTTAAGTGAAAGCTAAATAGGCTATAAACAATATTGAGGATCATGTATGAATATTGAGCATGAATTTATGAATATGTAAAATGAATGTGAGACCAAGTAAATCATGTGCTAAAATAATATGTCAAACTGAATAACGAAATAACTAATAAAATGAACACTTGGTCATGCAAACCTGAGCTGATGTGGTCTGAATACTGAACTAAGACTATGAAATTTAACATTTAACCAACTTTCCCCAATCTGGGATATTCATGGTCCAACCTGTAACCCTAGTTGGAAGGTACCTTGACATGCGTACTCACACTGGCTTTGTGGCTCCACTAAACTAGTGTCTCAAAGGACTAAGGTGTCACCCTCGACTGGCAGGTGCCACTAATAGAGTGTCAACTCTCTACTAGTAGGAAGACCTCTTATACCTACACTAGCTACATAGTTTTGGAACTCAGGTACTGCTACTAAAGGTCTCACCTTTGACTGATAGGTAAGGCTTCATCCTTGAGTTCACTAGGTGTTAATTTCTACTTCACTAAACTGACACGAAAGCATAATCTAGTTAATGCACTGAGAACTGATTTGCTCAAATATGGTATTCTGAACATAATAGTGCATTTATAATCTAAATATAATGATACAAACATAGTCTGAATGAATTGTAACTTGAAAATCTAAAACATACATCACTATCTAGGTATCAGGTGTACATAACCCACCAACATTAAAAAATATAGTTAGTACTTCAATTTTAAGGTAATGACATGATAAGGAATTTTATGAATTAAACTCAAAAATCCAAAAATTTCATCAATGTTATGAATTATCATGATTAAATTATGGAGGAATGCTTAAATTTATGAGAAAACACTATTTCATGGTAGAATTCAAGAATTACATAGAGAGATCATGGAATTTATGCTTTTCATGAAATAATGGTTTACGGAATTCATAAAATTCATGAGTAGAAATCATAATTTTGGGTTTGAGGATGAAAAGAAATCCTCATTGAATACCCACATACCTGAATTTTTTGACATCTTAAAGGGAAGCATGAATTTGGTTCCTTGGAAGTTGAATTTTTTAAGAACTCTTATTTTGTGTTCTTGAGGATTTAGGAGAATAGATATTGTGTATTTGGTGTATTTTGGGGTTTTGTGATGATGAAATCATGTTTATATCAGGGATAGGTGATTTAGGACATAAATGATCAGTTTACCCTAAAAAAATAAAGAAAATGCAGGTTTTGGCAGTTTTAAAAATAGGGATGTGCCATATCGAAATCGCAGAGAACGGTGGGCATGCCACGCTGAAATCACGCACCCTCACTAGTTCTTCATGAAAATAATCATAACTTTTCCCTCGGGTATTAGATTAAGTCTAAATCGGATGCGTTCGAAAGAGGAAATAATTATCTATAATTTGGTGGGTCTTAAGACCCATAATTTCACATACTCAAGATATTATACACATTAAAAGTAGATCCTTGTAGGATCAAATACCAAAATTTGGTCGAATCAAACGGTCTTAACTCAATTTTTCTCTAAGTATTTCGTATGAATATTTTCCCCCTCGATAGCTCTTTTCACACTAGAAAAATAGTAATGACACTTATAATTACATAGGAATCAGTGGTTTTGAGGTAATACATGTAAGAAGGATGGTTCAAATTTTAGCCCAAAATTCTAGGGTGTTACAAGTAAGGATAAGTTGAACTCTACGTGGAGTAGCATAATCAGGTGCAGGGACCATATACCGGGTCTGTACTCCAAACACATGGAGAATCCCCTCCACATTATTCTCAAGTAGGACAGAGTTCCCAGTAGAGTTTCTACAAAAATTAGTTCTTTGAGGCGACATTATCTGAAATTTGAGGAAACTAGGAGTTAGAGAAGTTTCATAACCCTAGGCTATATAGCCCAAAATTAAACATAAGAAAGGGAAACATTCCTAAATTCCTTGTAGCCTCCTCCTTATAAGTGTGGTGTGCTACACACCCATAAAAAGTACTCTACTCAATATGACTTTTTGGACACCCAACGACTCTAAATCGTGCCCTGATACCAAGCTTACCGTGACCCGAACCAGGACCTAGCCATGATGGGTATCTTAAGCCCACCATGAATAAGAGACCACCCCCATTGACCAACTTCATATGAACAAAGATAGTAATGATACCAATATGGAAGCCAATTAAGATAGTAATAAAAGATTAATAGATAACTCTATGAAAACTAAGAGTCAAAAAAATAACCAACCAATAAAACACGTCTGTCCATGAAAACCTCTAAACTAGAATAACAACTAAGTTGGGACATGCCCCCGACTATGACCAAAAAGAATCCAAATATACTAAGTAAATAAAGAATAATGAAATAATAAGGACTTCCTAAGGATGGAGGATCACCACTTCACAGAAAATCAACGAATATGCTAATCTACCTAATACTTAATAGGAGCTACAAAAGTTTCTTTGGACCCTACATCATGCAACGATGTAGTATCCTAGGAAGGTTAGTGGTATTAGCACTGGCATTCAACTTAGATAAAGTGATAGCATAATGTCATGTTCAAAAATAGTTAAAACCACATTCACACATTCATATATACATATATAAGATATTGTGATATGGTAAGAGTCATGAACATGAGTGTTTTTAAAAATATTAACCTAGACTGTGTAGCTCTATCCGTCCTAAGGGCACCCAAGGGCTATATGGGTTCAGCTCTCCCTGCTGGGAGGGTCCCAGTGCATGTTAGCTGCACGAACCAGAAAAATCGAGGAATGGTAAAACCCATCGAGGCTCTAGCCATTCCAAAAATATATTAATAATGTGTAAATTATGCACACAGTCATAGAGACCTCCATACTAGAAAACATGGTTTCGAATATTGGTCCCCAGGACCTCCACCTTCTCGGTGAGCTACATAACACCCTTTTAGCCAAGATAAAAACCATTTAGCATATAATTTTAACCATTAACCTTGGAGTTATTTATTAAGGCATTCACCACTTGGTATCGTCATACTAATCTTCTTGCAAGCTAAATTACATATGTCAAACCAATTCACACAACCAAACTGGACTCTCTATTTCCACTAAAAATCAAAATCATAGCCACCAAGGCCATCCAAATAATTATTCATGTTTATTTGTCCATTAATTCAATGCATTGAGTTCAAAAGCAAGTTAAAGCATGCCATTTTTCATAATAGAAATTAAATTCACAAAGTGGGTTGAAGTTTATACAATTCCAAGCCAAAATTCATCCAACTTAGGGAAACCCACGTCCCTCATTCCACCCATTTAAATAATGTGCAAATTAAGTCTTAAAAATATTACTTTACCACGAATAATTAATTCAAAGCATGGGACAAGTAATTAAATTAATAACCAGAACCCCTCAACCCAATTTGAAAACCCACAACATAGTTCACATAAAAAATCTAACAATTCATTCCACAATATAAAGTTAAAGTTCAGGAAAGATAATCATGCTTGAAACATATCAGAATTCAAAATTAATTTGATGTTTGGAGTCCGGTTGATGAATGCACAGTGAAACCCTTAATCTTTCTTTGTTGGAGATTTAAAGATTAATAAAGTAGAGTTTTATCTTTTAAAACTAAAGGAAAAGGGTCCCTTTTTTATTTATAAGTCATAAAAAAGGTGAAAATACCAAAAGCCTCCCACCCTTAACTGAAAAAACAAACTGGATGAAATATAACCCTTGGTGCGGCACGTCGTATCATAGAGGTTGTCCCCTGTGCCATGCAGTTATTGCAGAGTGTAACCTCCCTGACACCATGATATCACGGACCATCACTGCCTCAAGGTCCCAAAATGACCCCAAACCCCTTCCAAAAATTTTAAAACTTTTCTTAATTACCCTTTTAACATCCCTAAACACAATTCAAATCAAAAAAATTATATTACAGATACGGAAGAGTTAAAAATAAATTGATCAAAATTTTAAGGGTCTTATAATTATCAAGCTACTTTCTACTGACTTTTCTCTACCCCTGTCCATATATCTGTTTGTGTGTTATGTTTAGTAAGAAGATTGTTGAAATCTTCATTTTTCTTTGGTGATATCATATTATTATTATTTTCCTCCCAATGATTAATATCTGTACATTATTGTGAATTATTGGTTGCATCTTCATGCTCATCCAAATAAGGCATCTCTGCATATTCTTCTTCCTTTTATCTCTATGTTAATTATTTTTAAGATCTTCAAAAGCATTTTTATGTCTATCCCTTTACTCTTAGGAGAGAAAGATTCATCAGATAAATCTTTTTCTAGAACTCTCTTAAATCTTCTGTGTGTGAGGATCCATCGTTTCAAAACACTTCCCCTAGCCAGATTTCTTTTTTATTCTATCTCTACACCCTTGTCTACTCTTCTACATCATTGTTATTACCAATGAACTATTCTTTTAGCTGTAGATGAATATATCTACTTTACTCATCATTATGCCCATGTAATTTACAAGTCTGATAGTACTTGGGAAGAAAGTCATACTGAATCTTTATCCTTTCAATTCTTGCCTTACTCTCATTTCAACTTATAACTTCAATTCTATAAATTATAGTAATTTGTTTGCTAAATTCGCTTACACCTTCACCCTTGCATAATTTTTTGATCGAGTTTTGTTAGTAGTGGCCATGTCTAAATGAATTGGCTTCCCAGTAGCTATTGTAATAGGGAAAACTGACACAATCACAAAAAAAGTAGGCAATAAATTTGGGAAAGATATCCATGCCATTGCCAAGTTATTTCCTTATTTATTTTGAACTTGCATCATAGATCAGAGGTTATATTTGGTACAAGTTTACTTTCCCAGAGAAAATATAGCATGCTCTCTTTGCATTATGTTCACAAAATCCCCCACGAGGTTTAACCTATCAAAACATGTCTATTTCTTAAGAAACCAATCTTACAGTCCCTTTTGATATTACACTATTTGAGAATTTGTACTCTTAATTTTTCTAACTCCAGCCATCCATATCACCTATGGTATATCATTATTGAAAGTTAATTTCTTGATAGGGATAGAAACTTGTGGGTCCTTACTATTTTCTAGTAATTTCCCAACTTGTGGCTTAACAATATCTGTATATTTCACATTACTCATTTTTTATTCTCCGATTTCATTAACTTTATCAGGTGTCATTTTTATAGGAAAAATAGTACACTCGATAAGGTCTGCAAGAGTGTCTTTATATATATATGTCAAGTATTGGAAGGGTTTTTTGGATGGTAATGTTCAAAAAATTTATCAGAGGATATCACTAAGTACTGACAAACTAATGATGGTGGTGGTCAGTTGCCAAAATGGCCATGAAAGTTAATATAATATACTAGGTTTAGGGTTTTTGTATGAGAGAGGTGAGAGAAGTTTTCTTAGGGTAGGATGTGAATTACCATCAACAAATTCAATAGTATAATCATTAATTAATTCATAGGAACTACAAGATCTTTATTTCACACATTTTTGCTTTGCACAAGTTGATTTAACATGGCCCATTTTATGACACTTACCAAAATAAAGTTCTTTGTAACTAAACAAGATTGTGGTGCAACCATGCCACTTTATTCTTCACTTGTCAGCATCTTTAAAAGAAAGAATAACAAGCAAGTATGAGAAGAAACTCACTTCTTAACTATTCTTAAACTCGTAGTATTTCTTAATTATCTTAAGATTTACAAAATTCTAAGTTAAAAACTAAAGAATATCAAGTATCACATTTTTAGTTTGGATATTCCCTCTTTTAAACTCACCAAACTTGTCTTTTTCCTCTTAAAATATCCTTTGAACAAGAATACCTTAAAAATTTATAATTAAACTAAAACATATACCAAGTTTTGAGTAACAAAGTATAGATTTTTAGGGGACAAAAAAAAGTAATGAACCAATCCTAAAAAAAGTAGGATTTAGTTAAAATAAAACACAAACAAAAGAAAAATATTTATAACCAAATCGTAAGAAAAATAAAATTTTTTTATCCTTATACATATAGGGAGTCCACTACTTATCCTCCTGTTATGAAAATCAAATTTCAAAAAATATGACTTTCTTGAAGTCCAAGCAATCAGATATCTTAGAGGGAAAATAAAAATAATTTTCTTTGATAACAAGCAATTGGATTAATTAGAGAGGAAGTAATTATATTTCTTAAAGAGCAAGTAATCAAGTTTTCGGAAAGCAAGTAAACAAATTCATGAAGATAAAGTTATCACTTTTTTATCTTTTGTTTCTATTTTCGGAACATGTACTTCTCACTGCTACAATATCTTTTTTTTCTTTTTGTTTTTTTCTCTTGGTGTTTAAGAAATTCAAAGATTTATCAAGAACGTAATCTTGATAGAACTGCTTAGATGCCACTTGAAAATAATGAGGGTAGAGAGATTTCAAAGTCAGAATTTGAATATTAGAGTGTGGAATCAAAACTAAAATAAATTAAAAAACTAAAAATAAAGAAATGAAAAATACAAAGGAATGATTCAAAAAAATTTTAAATTGGATGTTGTAAGACCTTAACAAGATCCACATAACAATATTTAGATTTATGGGTGAAATTTAATGCCTCTACTTGACAAAAAAAATCAATATAATAGATTTAAATTTTTGTTGCTTTATGACAAATTTAAAACAACAGTTAGTATATAGAACTAATCATCTTCTAAGGAATATAAAAAAGGAATCAAAGATATCATAGGAAAAACTTACCTTATACCTTAAGCTATGAAATAAGTAAAGATTGAAAGATAGATTTGCAAAAGTAAAAGTATCAAAGGTTCAAAAGAATTTTCTCTAATATTTATAATATCCTCAAATGTATGAAAATAAATCCCATTTAGGGAGAAATTAAAAGGTGGCTTAGCCTGATGGTACTGATAAGAATATTCTAGAGCATAGAATAACAAAACCTTAGCCTCGTGGTCAAGGTAGAAACTAAAATCCTAACATTTGTCATAGAACTAAGGCCATATTATGGGCCCTTTGGTCATGGACTTTGACCCCCATTTGGGCTTGATTACGCTATTAATTTCAACTCCACTTAAGGGCAGATAATGGCCTTCTTGGAAGATTTTTGGGCTCATTCACACACCACTTTGGAAGTGTTCAGGGCTGACTTTTGGATTCCAATATTTCTCCTCTTAGATTCAACTTGGTCCACCAAATAGTTTTAGCATTTGAAAAATTCAACTCATTTGGGTCTGAGTCCTTTTTCCCTAACAAGATAATTTTGGATCAATAATTTAAGTTGACAGATCTTGTCATTGAACTCCTTGATTTTAGATCTTATAATAGATATCCTTGGATCTTCTAAATCATCAACGTTGTTCATTAATGGATTAGAGCATCTATAGATGCTATCATATTCATACGATAATATTTCTATTATTTGGATACTAGTGATGGTATATATATTCACTAGGGCATAAGTATGTTTGTGGTATGATTCCAATAAAAAATATCAATTTTCACTACTATATTCTGCAAGGCTTAGTTTTTTTTTCTTGTGGCCTTTTTCTAAAATAAAATCATACCACTCTTACTGTTGGATGATGGGTTTTAAGATAGAGCTGTAATAATTTTTACTAATTTAGCCTCGGTGAGGAAAAATGATTATATTTACTGATTCTTATCATTTTAGTCCTAGTTTAGTCTCCAACACTAGATTTTACTGATTTTTACTGATTTTACTGATTATTACTGATTAACTATGAATTATTTTTAAAAGTCCCTATTTAGGATTGGGAAGTATATATAGATCTCTCGAGTTCCCTATGGATCCCTCTTTTTGTGAACCATAGTAACGAACGGGGGTTATGCTCTATGGATCTTGCCTTACAAGCTACAAGTCCTAAGGTGGTATATATACTTTGGTAACACATGAAATTTTTGGTGTATTGCACCATTTAACTTTCATTTTACTTATTCATTCATATGTATAACCTATCACGGATATATCTGTTTACTATTTGTACCTACTGGTCTTATGGGGGGCCGATTAGGTTATGTTTGCTATTGTGTACCTCTAGAATTATGGGATCTGATTATGTTATTGTTTGATTATTACTATATAGCTTGTGGGAGGCTAGTTATTGGCATGTACTCACAACTTAGGTACATCTTATGTAATTTTCCTTTTAGTATTACCAGCTCTAGTGTTAGACAATTTTATTTTTTCTATTACTTTAGTTAGACAAGTGTGACTATTGATATCAACACTCTTCTCTTGTGTGATTATTGTAGTGTTAGACTATTAGGCTAGCTCCTTGAGATCAATACTTTTTTCTCTATCTATTGATATTGTATATTATTTCTTCCCTAGTTTTTTGTAATGTTTATCCTTTTTCATATGAGTTGTTTATACTTTCATTTATTTATAGAACTTAGTCGACCTATGACTATTGAATATTGCATGTTTGGTATTAATATGACACTTATTTACCTTGCAAATTCTTTTATGCATTCTCACTGCTGACTTGTGCCTCGTTCAAAGCTTGTAAAGATTCGAGACTACATACTCGTCATACCACAAAGCTTAGCATCACGAGTGACACCAATCTAACCTATGATCTGACATATACTATGATTTTCTATAATAAGACTGAATATATTAGTGCAAAAGCTAACTGAATAGTAATAATATTTTATCCAAAGGATAAAATTCTAATAATATCATAAAGTTAAAAATATGTGTAACTAACTATATGAGACCCTATAATATCGATGAGGTGCTGATACAAGCCCCTAGCTAACTCTAATAATATGAAAACTTAAATAATGAAATGATAATAAATATCATCCTTAGAATACGAGGACTCACTACACACTGTTGTTGAGATGAGTGCGGGATCATTCTAACCACAATCTCTATGGTGAGCATTTGAACCTATATTTTAAACAATATAGAACAACATAGTATGCAATCTATATTTTGAATTTACTAAGCATAAGAGATAAGAACTATAATAATATTATGTATCATTCTAAATATAATAAGACTAAACTTAAAATGAAACTAATAAATATAAGTAGATGCTATGACCCAAGTAAATAAGCTTAAAACTGATGAATATAAGAACTGAATAGACTGAATCTACGATTATACAATAACTATGTTTAAACTATAGTAGCTACTACTAAATGACATACCCCATCTGAGAAAAATAGGCTCCAACCTTTAACCTGAATTGGAAGGGTACTCTGTACCTTTCCATGGGTAGAACACTAACTAACATGGATCTACTAAATAGAAAGCCAAAAGGACTAAGGTGTCAGCCTAATTTTGGGGTGACCCTTTAAAACCTGGATTGGCAATGTAGTTCTGGGACTTCAGGAATTCTACTATAGCTCTCAGCCTAACTGATGGGTGAACCTTCATCTTTTCTTTCATTCGATGCTTATTACTACTTCCAACTGAATTTTAAATTGATACACAAAATAGCTCAATAGTACAAATGTTCTGAGATTGAATGAAAAATATTTTATCTGAAAGCACTCTAAAATTCGTGGAACTTAAGGAATAAATACTGAACAAACTATTCAAGGGATGGTAATTCATTGAGTGTTCATAACCTGCCATCTCCAAAAAGTAAGTTATTCATGACAATTTATATATTTTTGACAGAGTAAGAATTTATGAAGAACCAGTCCCAAAATGTTGAATATCAATATACTGAGGATCCAAAAATAAGTTTGTAAAGGTATTGAAATTCATGGAAAAATATGTATTTATAGACTATTAATCCTAGCAAACTGAATTACAAAGAAAATCATGCCTTTACTAAAAAGACCCAAATTTTTAAATAATGGATTAATGAGAAATTGAGTATATTAGGGACTCAATGGATGAACGGATACCCATAATGAAAGCCCACATACCAGGACATGAAATCTATGCTATAATTTGGACCTTGGATCTTGAAAGCGAAGAACCCTAATTTCATGGTTTAAGAGAGAATTTAATAACACATTTCTGGGTTTTTTTTCTTAGTGTTTACGTGAGTTTGAAGACAATGGGGTAAGTTATACTTAAGTATCCCCCATTTGAAAAGCCAAAATGAAAATGTATAAGGGGTTAAATAATAGAAAAAGACCAAATTTGCTTATAAAAATCATAACTCAAAAGTTGGTATGGACAATAGACAAACCTAACAACTGCTCGTTGGTTCTTCCAACGGGTCATTGGTTTTTCTCATTACTAAGAATGAATCATGAGGATTTTCTAGAAAATATCAGATAGCCCAAGGTATGTCTTGTTATTTCTTTCAATGGGTCATTGGTTCCTCTCAAGGCTTCTAAGGCATTGTGCACACTTTTGGGACTTTTGGCTTCCTTACTGATGAGCATATATAATGGCTCTTTCAAGGAACCAATGTTCATTTTATGGGTAATCGTATCTAAAAACTTTATAGTAATTTACCAAAATGTCCACACTCTATCTCCAAAAGTAGGTTGATAAGCGGTCGGTGGATTTGGAAAAGAAACTCAAAGATCTTTAATTTGGTGGGCTTTGAGATTTCAACTTATATTTAAGCAAGAACTTCTTTATAGCCTTAATATTCAAAGCTCTTCTCATACTAATAAAACATTTGGTTTGGTTCTATATGAATTTAAAGAACATTTTAGATCTTAGTTTTGAATTTTTGGTGTTATAATATCTCCCCTCTTAGAATTATTTCTCCTTCAAAAAAAACAAACTAGGCTAGAAAGATTGTAAAATAGCCGTAATCCCAACACTGAGTTCAAAGACCTAAATACTAATATTATAAATAAATATATAACTTAAACATAGACTAAACTAAACTCATGAAACATGCATGTATACTAAGACATGTAAGCAACAAGTTGACATGAGACTGAAAAGATTAGTAAGGAGAAAACGATTACCTCAAGATCGAACTAAATTTTTTTTGAAAAGATGAGGGTACTTGGTTATCATATCTACTTATTTTTCATAAGTAGCTTAGTTGATTCCTCCGAAGAACTTTTACCAAAGAAAATTCATTGATTGATCCTTAACTTACGAACTTTATGGTGGAGAATCGGTATTGTAACTTCCTTATAAGAGATACTATCTTTCACACCTACACTCTATAAAGGATCTGAAGTGTGGTCACCAATCACTTTCTTCTGTAGAAATACCTAAAAAATTTGATGCACAAATGCTAAATCTATAGGCATGTCGAAATCATAGGCCACTTTGCTAAGAACCTCCAAATACTATATGGACCAACATATCAGGGACTGATTTTCTGTTTCTTTCCAAATTCACCACCCTTTTGAGATCATTTTTTCGCCCTTAAGATAGGAGAAAAACCGACCTATAGGTTAAGAAGTGCTACCCTACCATTCTAAGATCGGTTCATTCAGAAACTAAACTAGATGACTATTTTTCTAAAGTCAGCTGAGGCATAATAGGAATGTAGACTAACCATGCAAAAATGACATTGATATCAGTCATATCTAAATCTACTAGATCAACTGAGGTAATTCTCTAGGAAACTATGATTGGGAAATTTTTGTTTGCCCATTTAGTTATGACTAAGTCACAAATAGGGGTAGAGACTAGGAAAGGTCTTAAAAGAATTTTGGGATTGACACCAAAGTATTCTATAATATAAGGAGTCACAAAGAAAAGTGTGCCTTAAGGATTTAACAATGCATGTTCCTTAAGGATTTAACAATGCATATACATCAATATGGAAGACTCATAATGTACCAGTAACTATATTAGGGGAACCCTTCAAGTCCTATCATATCTATAAGAACAGAATCTATTCCGACATTGTCTTCCACCTACACCACATGAATCACACTGCTGAGTGGCGACCTATTGGAGCTACTGAGAAATTGGATTGATCCTACTAGCAAACATATTTTCCCTTCTACAAGGCCATAAGGCACTACCTTAACTTGTGACCTATCTTGGCACATCTAAAAAATAACAATTACTACCGGATATATACTCTCCTTGGTAGTTCATACCACACTTCTTGTAAACTGGAAAAGTATGTCTACTGGTAACATTGATCAGAGACTTAGAACCTTTTGTGCTACCCCGAGGCTTTTATTTAAACTTTGGTACTAAGGCACTAGAAGAGTATAGGGATGGAGCTGAAGACCTTTAATGAAACTAAGAGAAATTAATACCTCCCAACCTCTATTGAAAGTAGTCAAAATTTCTTGTTCTCACTCTCTTAGAGTACCTCTCATTATCCTTAATGTTTTATTTCTCATTTATTGAACATGAGTCATAAGTATGGATATGTCCATTTACTTGACCAACATAACAATCCTACCCTCCTTGACCACTAACTCAAAGACACCAAAAATAAACTTTCTCATGGCGGGCCTTGAGTTAGCTACCTTTGCTAGAGCATACTCATAGAGATAAGTAAACTTTAGAGAATACTCTTTCACTAGAATGTATCCCTATTTTAGATTGGTGAAATTCTCAACCCTAGCTTCCCTCAACTCAAATGGAATAAATCTATAAAAAAAATTCACAACTCATCCAAATTCACTAGAGCTACATCTACGCTCTGTCCTTCTTTTAATATTTACACCAAGTCTGAGTTATACCCTTTAACTGATAGGCAACTAAATATACACTCTCAACTAGAGTTATGCCTATAATTTGAGCTGTCTTTTGATTATCATCAATAAACTTCTATGGATCCTCCTATACCTTGGAACTATAGAACTCTAGAGGATCCATCCAAGTAAAGTCGTGGACTCTCATTGTTGCTGCATTCCCATTCGAGTTAACTAGTGTAACAATCGACTAATTGACCTATGTGGTCATTACCTATGTAAGAACCTCAAAGACAGCCCTAAATTTGGCATATATAACTTTCCGATTTAGGGGATCGATTGGAGCTGGTGATGCTTGCTGGTTTCCAGTGCCATTTTTCCTTTCATTTACTCTTATTGGAGGCACTTCATTTAATTACGTAGAGAAATTTAGAAGAAGATTAACTAGAGTTCACACTCTATCGCATGATATGAACATGAAATAAGTGAATCTTTCCTAAAATATTTTGGATCCCCTCACCTATAAGTAAAGCTCAAATCCATGAATAATACTATAGTTAATCGACTTTTAGACACCCTAGGATACTTTAAAGATAATGATATGATACCATGTTTGTCACCACCTGAGATAATACAATCATCACAATATGGAGCTTAGAATCGAAAGTGAAACCAAACTAACCATAGTCTGGCATATATTATGATTTCTAAAATAAGACTAAATATTTGAGTGAAGAAGCTAATTGAATAATCATAATCATAATAATAATAATAATAAATATTCCAAAGGATAAAAGTCTAACAATATCATAAAGACAAAAATATGTGTAACTAACTGTCTGAAAGCCTTTAGTACTGATGAGTTGTTGGGACAACCCCTACCTAACTCTAACTATTTGAAAATTTAAATAAATAAAATAAGGAAATAATAATAAATATCATACTTAGAAAATAAGGACTACCATACTACTGTTGAGATAAGTACGGGATCATGCCAACCATTAGTTGGATGTTTCGGGTTTGAACATATATTATAAAACAATATAACGTATAGAGTATATGAACAACACTTTGAATCTACTGAGCATGTGATATAAGCACTATAATATATATGAAAGAACATGTTGAATATATATGAGACTAAACTAAACATGGATTTGATAAATATCAATAAATTGATACTCCTAAACTAAAATTTCCTTTAAGTAAGTTTAAGTGGCTATCGTCAAATATATAACCCAACAAAGGTTGGGGTTGAATCCCATAGGGAATATAGTCTTAATTAAGTTGTTTGTGATTTAAGTGATTGATAGCCGATGTTTTCCATGTAATGGGGGATTTTGTTAAAAATAATTCATAAAATGGTACTTTAATTATTATTAGAACATAGTTTAACTTTGTAGAGGTATAAATCAATAGTGATTTTTAACTAGGTTTGTGATTACCATGCTTAATATCATAATTAGGAATCAATTGTTGAGTAGAATTCTCATGACATTTTGAAAATATAAAATTATAGATGCCTAATGCTCATCTAAGTATTTCTCAACCTAAATTAGGTGGTTAATCCTTTAATTATTTTGATCTTAAAGATAACTAAACTTGAGTTTGATTTCATTTCATGTTTGTCAATCTCGTTAAAGCATTGACCATTAGGCGAAGAGTTAAAATCTCCAAATCCCCATTGACAATCCATGTTCCCATTTTAATTCATTATTCCGAGCGAATTAATCTTATGGCATGTGCTATTATTTTACACCAATATAAATCTATTAAGGTGTAAAAATTATAAATATAAATCACATAATCATTTGACTTCCCACTAACAATCAACCGACAAATGATGAATTCACCATGATTCCCACAACCCTAGTTGTGAGAGTTTAGATACTCAGGAATTTAAGAAAGAATAAAGAAGAAGAATTTATAAATTATGATTTATGTGTACAAAATTTGAAATCAACTCAATTTGCTTTCCAAGAATCTACAATGATTCCAAAACTCCCAAGAAAAAATTCAAAACTTCAATTCTTGTCTCCAAAATAACGTTTGAAGGAAAATGTTCAAAAGATAAAGAGAAAACCCTAAAAGCATCTATTTATATTAAAGGAATTAAAAATTCAAAACTCAAATAACTAATTTTTTGCTTCACAGTTGACGACTACAGTTGACGGCTCATCAACTAGTTGATAGTTCATCAACTTATACCATCAACTGAGTTCTCCACTTGAATTGTTCAGCTTTAGGTTGACAATAGAAGTTGATAGATCATCACTTAGTTGATGGAACTTAACTTGTAGTCATCAACAATTTCTTCACCTATTTCAGGTTGACGAGGAGGGTTGACAACTCGTCACTTGTTTGATAGCTCATCAACTCAAGTCATCAACATACCATTTTGTTCATTTTATTTGGTTTTCTGAAAATTAACTTTTCCTGCAAAACAAAGTAAAATATGATTAAAAACAACTCAAGTTGCTCAAGAACTAGCAATTATTCTGAGTTAAAATCTTCAAATATGTTGTCAGAAAGTCGACACATCAACACCTTCACTTAGAACACTTGTTTGTCCTCAAGTGATTAATCTATATGGTAATGCACACAATAGAGCATTAATGGATAGAACAACAATCACAACTTCAAAATTGAACTCAATCAGATGAGTGTGACTTTTGTCAAATAACCACATGACTCCATTCTTAGCATTACAATACAAATAGGCAACACTATGTACACTTAGAGTTTTCAATCCAATAATCGGTGATTTAAGTGTCATCCACATGCACTTACTAAAAAGAAGTTCCTTGCACAGAATGTCATTTTTTGGAACTGGAAATCAAATCTCCCACTCTCATAAAAAAATTTCAGATTATGCACATGATATGTAATAGGGTTTCCATTAACAGTTTACTATGGTTTTCCATAAGGTTGACTAAGATCACTTTAGGTGTTTTCTCGACTTGTAGCTAAGGCTTAAGTAGGGGTAGGATAAATTTTAAATTAGTTACTTAGACCTCCTTAACATAACTTATCAATTCATTTCCATTCAAATTGATATTTCATGCTTATTCACTTAAATATTTCACCCATTTTCTCTCTTAGTGCAACAACTACATAAGATTTTTATTACCTTGTTTATATACACCACAACAATACATAAATTATTTTTTAAAATATATAACTATATAGACATAGATGCACACAATCATAAAATCTTTATTTATCCATTACTTTGTTCACTCTTTTTTTCACTTGTCATACTTTTCTACAGTAGCCACCCTCAACTTAGGTGATTTTCCTAATTTAAGGTGCACGATGTCCAAGGAGGGACTGTGCCCAAAATAGGTGTTTAACAATAAAAATAGGAAAGATGAATTGGTTTTGAACTAAGAAAGTATGTTAGCTTAAACAGGGATCAAGGGATTTAACCTCAAACTTTGGATCACTTATTTAGGTTAAGTGGACTAACAATCAAACATAAGTAGTGATCCTTTCCTAGACAACTACTTTCAACCTAGTAGAATAAACTAGGCAAGTTCCATATGCATTAATATAATAAAAAAATAATTCAAAAGCCTCAGACACTTATGACATGGGATAACACAATCACTACCTACTATTTATTTTATAGTTAAGCTTAAAAAAACATTGTCAAATTTGTATACTACTAATGATAGGATCAGATTCATATAGTGTAATTCAACATTATTTTCACAAAAGTTTTGGTGGGTTCACATTTCCAAAACAAATAAAACAACAGTTGCCATTCATTCCGATAAACTCTTTTGGCATAAAAAATATAAAACCACAAATAAAAACAAAGTTTCCTAAACATATCGGTTCTCCTAGATAGTGCACAAAGGAAACAAACACTGGTAAGAAAACCTTATGGTTGTAGGTACACCCACCCCTCAACAAAATGTTATGCATTGTCCCTAATACATTATTTCTAAATTTCATGAATGGATATGAGTACATACCTGCAACACTCTAGGTGCTTGTATCATGTTACATTGAGTACGAGGCTGCATCAACAATAGTAGCAGCATCAACAATGGAACTAGGTCCTACTGGTGTGGCTCATAATAGTGATTAGTGGATTAGAGAACTCAACACTTATCTCAAAAGTACCCACTCTTCTTTAGGTGATCCACTAGTGGAGCTCCCACAACCCTAGCCCGTAGTGCTTCCTCACGTGCTTTATTTTCTTCATTTAATTTTCCCATAGGTTTTTTTAGCTTTCTTTTCTCCAGTTTCTTTCCCTTTTTCTCTAACCTTTTCCTTTATTCACTCTCACTTTTCTTCCTCTTACCTTTAGATAACTCAATTGAGTCTTGGGTGTGACTTGGGAGCTTGATTAATATTTTTTAACATGAATATCTTTGGATCTAAGGTAAGAATCCTTTAAATCTATGCTTGAATTTCTTGAATTTTTGTCTGAAACTCCAAATAGATTAAGGGTTTGATTTTATCCCCAAATAAGCTTAGTTTTTACCTATTTCTTGAGTGTTATGATTTCTTCACGGTGTATGAACTTTGGGTTGACCTCGAAATAATATTTTCCATAAATGGGACCCACTTGGGGTTTTTGGTGTTATTTTTAGACCCAAAGTACAATGGTGCAATATGGGTATCATATTGATGAGTCGGTTATGTTTTTGATATTTTGGCATCTTGAAGAGTCTTCTCAAAAGGGGAAAACGAATGTTTAGTGGATTGATGAGCATTCTTCAGATTTGAAGTAGGTTAGGTTTATCCCTTGTTAGAATGAGCTTTAACATAGTATAATTGTTATACTTGTTAGATTGGGAGGGGATTTAGGTGTTGGTTGATGATTTTTCAAGACTTGTGGTTAGTTGGATCTTTTAGGCCATTTGGACCCATAGAGTAAAATGCCTAGCTTGTTGTCTTGAACCTTAACAGATTAGATTCCATGTCTCATGCTTAACATGAGAATGCTTAGAAGTTTCCTAGTTAGATAGGACTGACCTTATCACTCATGCTTAGGCAAGATTGGCCTTAGATTCTTACTTTGATGAAGTTGTTTTAGTTCTAATAGACTTAGTGATAGTATTTGAGTAGGATCCCTACTTTGGACTTAATGGTGTCTTTCTATACATATAAGAGTTGAATTAGATACCTTAGCCTAGTATGGGGTAGAAATAAACTTAGTAGGTATATTGGGGGATTTAGAAGTGGGCCTTGATCCACCTTAAGCAAAGATTGAGGTAGTCCTCATAAGACCCATAGATGCTTAGGAAATGCCTAGAAAATGCCTCTTTAGGCAATATTGAGGAACCTTAATAGTAATTTTATTGATGATGCCATAATGATCTATTGTTTATGATATTAAAGAAGCCCATGAACATGTTATTCATTAAGACATGGATATGGCTATCGCTTGGCCTATTAATTAGGCTATTTCTTGGATATTGAATGAGCCAACGAACACCTTATTTAATAGGCCCTTGAATATAACATAGCTTAATCCATAAAGTATGATATCAACTATTCAATGAATAAGCTATAGATTATTCTATGAGTTTGATAATTCTCAAGTTAGTGATAAATTTTCTTTATGCTAATGGTGGGCTAATGAACAAGTTACTTGTGTGCCATTGCTCATGATAATGCATATGGTTATGCTCGTGGTACAATGGACTAGATTATTTACTTATCACTTATAACATTCATGTACATATATATACACTTATTAATAATGTGGCATTGATGATGAATGAGGAAATATGAAGGAATGATATTCTTTCTTCTCTTTTTATGTTTATTTACTTTAGCCCTTTTGGGGATTGTTCTTTACTTTACCCCTTGTGGGGATTGTTCTTTACTTTAGGCCTCATGGGATTTGTTCTTTACTTTAGCCCTCATGGGGCTTGCTCTTTATTATTGATATTAATGTGGATATTATGATGATGCCCTACAAGGCTAGATGATATTGTGATGATATAATGATACTTGGCAAGGTAGAGGATATTATAATGATATGATGATACCCGACAAAGATAGGGGATATTATAATAATACTCGACAAGGCAAGAAAAATTATAATGATATGATGATACATGATAAGGATGGAGGATATTATGATATGATGATACCTGGCAAGGCCGGAGAATACTATGATGATATGATGATACCTGGCAAAGCCAGAAGATACCATGATGATATGATGATACCCATAAAGGTCGGAGAATGATTATGATAATAGTATATACCCAAAAAGGCCAAAGAATGATTATTGATATGCCTATGAGTACATCTACCGGGTCAAGTCTAGCTAGCCCTATGTATGACAACTATATGTTATTTATGCTCATGTGTAGTTAGATATAATGCTTATATTAGAGATGCCGACCATAGTTTTCTAGTGATCAAGGTATAAAATTGTATAGTTGTTGATTTAAGGTTGAAAGAAGATTAGTGGTAATTATAAATTAAGAGGTTAATAATGACTTATGGATAGTTGAACCCTAGCAATAATGAGGACTAGTAATTATGATTATTAATCTATAATTATGTTTAGCATATATGAAGACTTATATAAATAATGTTTAGTTGATAGTATTGATTTAGTCGATGATAATGACTAGCTGCCACACTAGAATTTATGGATTTAGTGATGCTAGTCACTAAATGATGTTTAGTCAATAAATTGAATCGTGAGTAATTGGTGATTAGGAGTTATTGGATCAATGGTGATTAGTAAGTTTGTGATGGCTAGAAATAAATATTGGCTAGTTGATAAATATGGCTTAGTAATGAATTTTTTCTATATGCTAGTTATTTGACTAGTTGGTGAAGAATGACTAGTTGTTGACCCATGAATAGTGTTGTTGACCTATGAATAGTGATTGTATGGTTATGCATATATTGTCACATGTTGTTTAATTATTAATACTGATTATAATTATGGAATGTTGATAAATTGACCGATTGATGGTAGCGTGAATTGATGGTTGAATAACGATGGAGTTTGGATATATTGTTGATTAGATTTCTTTACATTTTATTGGTTGTAATCTCTAGTGGTATGGGACATTGTCATGACTTATTTACTTTATTCACCAGTTGATGTATGGGAGACAACTTTGTATTTGTGATTGCTAGTGTTGATGCTTCATGATACATTATTATTCTGAATTGTCTAATTTCTATGTACAGTGATATCGGCATGTGTGGATGCCTTATGTTATATTTGTGCAGAGATATTGGTATGTATTGATGCTCTATGTTGTACTTTTATTCTATTTTTGTTACTTAATAAATATACAATAATGATGGAGATGATTTAGGTTCAATTCTATACCTTGACTTAGTTATAATTATCTTGCAGTATATCATCTTTATATTATGACTTAGCTTAGTCGGCCGTTGATGTCTACTGAGTACTCATTGGTTCGATACTCATACTACACTTCTGTAGCCTGCATATTATAATACGGTTTATTGTCATTGATGTGTGTGCATCGTGCGGAGCAACAATGGTTCAGAGACTTAGGTGAGCTCCTGATATTTAGAGTATTACCTATCTCTCTCTTATGTGTTAGACTAGTCTTTAAGTTGTATTAAGGAAAAAGTTATATCAGTGTATTAAGTTAAACTTCACTTTGTACTCATGTATTATTAGTAGCTCTTGTACTAGCACCACCAAGTTTTGGGATTATATTATTTAATTTATTCTTTATTTCATCTATTCCACAATTCTTTTTTTAAAATATTTGGTAGTCTGCTACTAGTTGTTCCAGACTTTGGGTTTTGCTTTTCTACTGATGGGTAATAGTAGGAGCCATCATGACCTAAGAAATTGGGTCTTCACAAAAGGAGTAGTCAGACATATTGAATTATTCCAGGATTGTACTTGGGAGATATTAAGACCAGTTCAAGTCTGGCAATATATGATATTACTTTTGATTTAAGTTTTGTATTTATGATTATATTATTTTCAATTCAGTTTCAACATATAAGATGTTATTTACAGTTTAAGTTTGACATTGGGGGGTTATTTATGATTGTTATGGAATCGTTTCAAGTCTAGTATTCATGGTAAGAGAATATCCATAGTTATGGTTTTGAGATTTAGAAGGTTGGAATATTTAATGTTGTTACTTATCCTTCATTTCATCCAACAGGCATATGGGGGCTCACGTTGGGTTATTTACTTTCATTTGCATCTCTTGGTCTTATGGGGGACTAGTTATGTTTTTCTATAGTTACATTCTCTCGATATTATTTATTCAATTTTTTACTTTTAGTATTTGGATCATTGTTCCAGGTTTGCCCTTTTCCCCTAACTTAACTTATGATCTAGCATTTTATTATATTTTTATTATTATTTAGATAAGTCGGTCAGTGATGCCTACTAAGTACCTATTTCTTGGTACTAATACTACACCTCTATATCTTTTTCTGGTGCAAATACAAGTACTAAATATCGTCGATGAGGCTATGTTAGTACTGGTCAGGGTTCATAAAATAAGGTGAGCTCTTGAAGTCAGAGTTGACTTTCTCTCCTTCTTCTATTTTGGATGGTCTTTCTATTTCGAGACTATTGTATATTATATACTTATAGTACTCTATTCATTTGTTTGAGGCTCTTGTACCGAACTTACAAGGTCATGGTATATTGTTACTCCTTTTGTTACTTCTCCTCGGTTATGCTATTATTCTTATTCTTTATGGATTTTAATCTAGTTACTTGAGTATTTCCAGCATTTATGATATTTTTCAACAACTAGCCCATTTCAAACTATAGTTTGGCTTACCTACTGGTGGAAAAAAGTAGGTTCCATCGTGACTCGTGAAATTGGGTTATTAAAAAACCTCAAAGTTATCTTATAAAACATTACTGCACCCTCGAGTTGGTTGAAGAAATCATTGATACACGGCATTACATACTTATTCTAAATAATAACCTTATTTAGTTGTGGTAGACAATATACATACGTAAGGTACCATATTTTTTCTTCCTAAACAAAATAGGAGCATCCGATAGAGAAACACTAGTCCTTATAAGCTCCATACCTAGAAGATCCTTAATATTCTCTATTAACTCCCTTAATCCCCCCCCTCCCCCAATATAATTTAAAATTATATATTAAAAATAAGTTGAGTGTTCTACTCAAAATTAATATTGGAGGTCAATGTCACATGTTGGCAAAAGACTAGGCAGATCTATATAAAACACATCAATAAACTCAGAAACCATTAAGTCTTATTTAAGTGAAAGAGTGTTGGTTGTAGTATCACAAATATATTCTACATACACTAATTGCCATGTTACGATTCTTGATTACCCCATTGTAACAACACAGTGCTTACAATCACAAGTGACTCCAATCTAATCAATGGCATGACAAATGCTAAGAATATAGGTAATAACTAATAAAACACTTATGTGGAAGTTAAACTAAACAATATAATAAATGTTCAAATAAATCAAATCATCAATAACCAATCTAAGATCATAATCTGACCATCTATGAGTTTGAAAATTCTCTACCAAGATGAATTGTTGAGACAATCCCCCATCTAACTCTAATTGTCTAAAAATTGGGAACTATAAAGACAAAATGAAATAAAATGCTTAATCTTGTCCTCGCATGATGAGGACTTACCAAAATTGTTGGTGATGATACGGGAAGAAACCCTATTAGGTATGATCTGAATGTTGAGTATCAGGACCTATATTATAAGACAATATAGTGCAAAAGAAAGTATGTGATTTGTACTTTGAATTTAGTAAATATGTGAGATAGGAAATAATTGATCTAAGTTGAACATGGAAAAATAATGTAAGACCAAGAAATGAACATGCGTTGCATAATGGACTAAATAACTGAATATAAGGTCATGCAAGAATCTAAATCTAAACTAAAATCATAGAGTATAGGAGTTACTAATAACTGACAAATCCTAGTTTCAGCTATTTGGGGTCCAACCCATGACCCCATTTAGAAAGGTGTTTAGTACCTTGTCAACAGTATGAATACAGAATAACGTGGATCCACTAAACTGATGTCGAAAAGGACTAAGGTTTCAATCCCGGTCTGATGGGTGACCCTTCAGAACCTATGGTGGCACTAGAGTTCTGGGACCTAGGGACTTATTCTAATGGTTTTAGCCTAACAGGAAGATGAGCCTTCATCTCTGCGTCCACTCAGTGCTAAGTACTACTCCTAACTGAAAGACACTAATAGATGAAAGTTTCAATGCTAATAATAATTTAAAGACTAAAAAAAACTTCTATCTTAAAGAATTCAAAACGTGTAAAGTGGGTAATATAGAATCCAAAAGCATATGCATGAAATCCTAGGTCATCGAGTGTTCATAACCCACCACCTCTGAAAAATGTAACTACTATGTCAATTTCATAAATTAAATTGATGACTCGGGTCCAACACTCGGGGATTTTACATTGTACTAGTGTTTGGGATTATGTCAAAGTAATAAAACCAGAATTTGTGCTAAAATGGCAATTATAATTCAATGACACCAAAAGATAGAGATATCAATGAACTTACCAATATAGATAAACCCTAAATTATGAAAGAGAACTGAACTAGAGGGTTGGGTTTACTTCAGGACTTAATGGGTGAAAAGGGACCCATTAATAAAATCCCACACACCTGGATATGAGAACCCTAAAGAATTCTTTAGAATTCGGTACTTGATGAAAATAAATTGTAGCTCTACCTTGGGAAAAAGGAATCACCTCTTTTATCTTCATAAACAAACTTTCGAATGTTATTCTAAGTAATGAGATCTTAGGGTCATATTAAACTTAGTGAGAACCATTGTAATTCCCATAATGGTGTAGTTTTGATGTCAAAAGAGTGGGAAAATACTGATATGCCCCTTAAAATATTATAATTAGAAACTGCAAGGAGGGGCGTATGAGACCTTCCCTTTAACATAGGATAATCCTATGATTATGGGTTGCACTCATGGTAGAGAGATGAATTAGAGATCTCTAAATCATGATCAAATGATTTTTGGTATGATCGTGGGATCTACCTATCATCATACCTTGGTTCGTAGTTTTTTCTAGCCGAATCCTAAGTATCCGCAGGACTAACGATTGTGCGTGGGGATTATGGTTTTAAAGCATGCTCGTGGTTCCCTCTCATGGTAGGAGGGTACACTTCATTAATTTTTGGATGTTGGGGTTGTCTCAATCAGATGAGACAATTGTATAGTCATACAATTTTACAACAGTCGTGGTTTGGCTCGTGGTATCTCACTATAGATTAGTGTTTTTCTGAATAGGGCATAATATTTTAAAAGATCTATTATTTGGTGTGTCTAGAGCTCAAACATACCTCTGAACATAGAATTTATGCTCGTCTAAAGATGATTAGTCCTTTAGGAATCGATCGGTAAAAAAAATTGGCTTGGTTAAGGGCTAGGGAGTTCGTATGGCCTTGATGCATGGCCAAATCCCTTATTATGAAGTTAAAACTTGATGATTTACCCTACATGTACTTAAAGATTTTCTCTACCCTACGCTTGGAATTTTTGGGGCATTACAACATCTATCTCTTGGTGCCAATCATCCCCGAATGGCAACTGACTAAGAAGGGAAGGGGAATATAGCTATAATTCCACATTTTCTGCACTAGTTCTCCTAAAATTCGTACATAGAGTTTCTAAGAGCTTAACACTGACATCTTACTAAGTTGGTAATTTGAAAGAGGGGTTGATTCAGACTCATGTTCACATTCTATGGCATGGGAATAACTAGATGAAATGAATTTGAAAGAATTAATTAGTTATGGGGAAACTATTACCTCATGCTGGGGACTGAGTTCAAAGGGAAAAGATAGGGGTACTTGGTCATCATGTCTAATTCTCCTTCCCTGGTAGGTCTCTCAAAAGACTAATTTCACCACAGAACCTTTACCAATGCGATCTCTTTATTCCTCAACCTATGAACCTGACAATCAAAGACTTCAACAAGAACCTTTGTATAAGAAAGACAAAGGTCACAACCAATGCGGGATCACCAACACACTTCTTTTGCAAGGAAACATGAAAAGACTAAAACCTACTGCTAGCTCGATCGCCAAATCTAACTCATAGGTTAATTTGCAAAAATGACCTACAATATCTTAAGAATTAATAAATTAAGGGTGGATCTTTCCTTGCTTCTTGAACCTGTTCCCTCTTTCATATATGAGACTTTAAAGTAGATAAAATCACCAATGACGAACCTCAAGTTCTCCTCTCCTCACATTTGTATAGGACTTCTGAGGACTTCGAGCCATTCTCAACCTCTTTCTAATCAACGAAACTTTCTTTATATCCTAATGGATTGAGTCTAGCCTTATCAAGTAGTTTTATCGACTTTGAACCAGCTAATAAGAGATCTATACCTCATTTCATAAAGTACCACAAATGGGGCCATCTAAATAGTTGAGTGATAGTTGTTAATATAAAAAAAACTCTATCAAAGGTAGATGATCATCCCAAATATCCTTGAAATCAATCACGCACGCTTTCAACATATCCTCTAATATCCGAATGGTCCTCTCTGACTGACCATATGTCAGTCGGTGAAAGGTTGTATTGAGACAAACTTGGATAGAAAGACCCTTCTAGAATGCCTTCCAAAATGGGAAGGTGAACTTAGTAAATCTATTTAAAATTATAGTCGAGATAACTCCATCTAATTTCACTAATTCCTTCAGGTACAACTTATTATAGTCCTAGGCTGAATCTAAAGTTTTAATTGGCTAAAAATGGGTTGGCTTATTCATCCTGTCCACAATAACCCTAATAGAATCATGATGCCGACGAGTATGAGGCAACCTAGTAACAAAGACCATTTACACTACCTTCCCCTTACAAGTAAGAATATTTATGTCTTGAAGCATGCCACTAAATCTCTAGTGCTCAACCTTAACCTACAAGCAATTTAGGCACTTAGCCATAAATTATGTGATATCATTTTTCATACCATTCAACCAATCGACTTCCCATTGATCACCCCTGAAGGTAAAGGTATACAAAGACCACACACATATCTGTTTTGAATTTGGTACATCTTAGTAGCCCTAAATGAATAGAATATCGAGAACCATGAGCCTCCTCTAACATTTGTTGTCTCAATTCAACTAAATCCTAAACACAAAATCTGTCTTGATAGCAAAGAGCACCATTTCCCCCAGGCTAAAAACCTCAATATCTTGACCTTAGACTACTTCTTTCAATCAAAGAAAAATAGGTCACAATATTTATTTTCTTTAACCTCAGCTACCAAAGAGGAATCTGAACCATTTTGGACAAAAATTCTACCTTCGACTAAGTCAACAAATCAAACTCCAAGCTTGGCCAATCTATGAACATTACGATCTAGTTCTTTCTTCTCATCGATTACATGAGCAAAAGTACTCATAGATAATCTTCTAAGTGTGTTGGCCATCATATTAGCCTTACCTAGATGGTACAAAACACTCATATTATAATTCTTTAGCAACTTTATCCATCTTCTCTGAAGGATAGTTAAATCTTTCTAATTGAAGATTCTTATGATTGTTGAACACATTAATATAAACCCCATAGAGGTAATTCCTCCAAAACATTAAGGAAAAAATAATTGCGTCCAACTCCAGATCATAAGTTGGGTAGTTCATCTCATGAGTCTTGAGCTCTATAGAGTCATATTCTATAACTTTGACCCACTTCATCAACACCCAACAAAGTACATTCCTAGAAATATCACAATAAACCATAAAACCATTCGATACCTCAGGCCAAGTTAAAACTAGAACAATGGTGAGTCGAGTCTTCAAATCCTGAAAACTCTTTTTAAAAGAATCAGACAACTAAAATTTGACTTTTTTTGAGTTAACTTGAACTTAGGATAATCAATCAAGGAAAATTCCTTGATAAATTATCTATATTGTCCAACTAAGCCTAATAAACTCCTAATACCTACTAGAGAGACAAGTCTAGTCCAATTTCTTACTATTTTTATCTATTGAGGATAAACTCGAATACCTTCTTCGAAAATAATATGACCAAGAAATGCTACTAATTTTAACTTGAATTCACACTTGCTAAATTTGTCAAATAATTGGAGATCTTTAGGAGTCTATAAGTAGAACCTCAGATGATTTGTATGTTCATCCTCTCTCTAAGAATAACTAAAGATCTCACTTATGAAGTATATAATAAGCATGTCGAAGTATGGCATGAACACCCTATTGATCAGGTACATAAAAGCTGTAGGAGTATTCATTTTTCTAAATGACATACTAAAAAATAAATTGATCATGTCGAGTTCTGAAGTGTGTTTGGAATGTCACACTCTCTGACTCGAATTTTATGATAGCATGATTTGAGGTCTATGTTAGAGAAGCAACTTGTACCTTAAAGTTGGTCAACCAATTCATCAATCAGGGATGGTAAATTTATTTTTATACAACCTTGTTCAACTGACGGTAGTCAATGCACATTCAAAGAGAACCATATTTCTTGCATATGAAAAGAACTGGAGCACCTCATGGAAAGAGGCTAGGCTTTATAAAACCCTTGACTAGGAGGTCCTTCAATTGTTCATTCACCTCTTTGAGCTTGACTGGAGAAATTCTATAGAGGAAATTGAAATAGGTTTGTTATTTGAACGTAGATCTATTCCAAATTCAATTTTCCATTCGGGAGGAACTTTGATTAGGTCTTCCAAAAATTTGATTACCACTAAAAAGGACCCAAGAGTTGGGTGTTCAGATTTTAAATCCTTAACCCGGACAATATAATAAATACACCCTTTGAAGATCAACTTTCTATCCTTAAGGTAAGAGAAAAATGGCACATAGGCGTTGAGGTACTGCCCTTCTACTCTTGAACTGGTTCATTTAGAAATTGGAATTAGACTACTCTCTTCCTAAAATCAATTGAGCCATAACAAGAGTGTAGCCAATCATTACCAAGAATGAAATCAAAAGATATGATGTTTAATTCTACAACATATTTGAGGTGACTTCTGGGAAACTCTAACTAGGAAATTATTAGATACACGTTTAGTTGTTACTGAGTCCTTAATTGGAGTAGAGACTATGAAAGGTTCTGAAAGAATTTTAGGACTGACACCATAGTCTACTGCTATATAGGGAGTTATGAAGGAAAGTATTTCTCCAAGATCTTATAATGCATAAATATGAATAACTAAAACCTATAACTTACCTGTTACTAAATTAGGGGAACCTTCCTACACTTGTTGAGCCTGAAGATCATAGAACTTGTTCTGACATTATCTACATATTGTATTAAATAAGGCACACTACTGAGTTAGTTGACTTATGGGAGACACAAAATAATTGGATTGGCTTTGCTGATGGGCATCCCTTCCTTTCTGGGAAACTACTGGATATTCCCTAAGCCCATGGCTTGTCTTGACACACCCAAAGAAACCATCACTATTGGCTATACATTCACTCTTGTGGTTCCTACCATATTTCTTACAAATCAAATTGGTACAAACACTACTTACACTTAATTGGGACTAAGATCCTGGTGCACTATCTCGAGGATATTTCCTGAACTTGGGCACTAGGGAACCAGCAGAAGACGGGGTTATAGCTAAAGATTTTTGGTATAACTATGAATGATTTCCACTATTTGATATTCAATAAGAAAAATTGAAGCTACCCATTCAGGCCCTCTAACTCTCTATTCCTTCACCTTAACTTTCATTTTATCTATCTGTTGAGCATGGACATCAGTCTAGAGATGTATGTCTCTTTCACCAACATGGTAGTCCTGCACTCTTTTACCATATTCTTAGAAATACTAGAGACAAACTTGCTCATGTTGGCTTTAAAATCATCAACCATAGTCAGAGCATACCTCTCTAATTGAGTAAATTTAAAGGAAAACTCCTTCAAACTCAAGCTACTATATTATAGGTTTATGAACTCCTACACCTTGGACTCCCTTAACTCAAGCAGGAAGAACCTGTCCAAAAATTCAACCACAAACTCATCCCATTCTATTGGTTTTACATTTTAACCCCTATCTTTTCTAATACCATATGTGACCTGCTCCATAAATCTTATAGGCAACTAAATCAGGACTCTTAATCGGGGTAACACCCATAATATTTGTAACCAACTGAATATTATTCCTTAACTCCTATGGATCCTCCTCAGACATAGATCTAAGAAACACTAGGGGATTCATCTGAGTGAAGTCTCAAACTCTTTTCCCTGATGCATTAACTGTTAGGATGGTTGGATCTAGTAGTTCTTATTGATTATCCATCCCTCTCTAATTTCTACTCCTCCTTCCATTAGTTCTCTTTAGAGGCATCTTCTGTAAATGTGTATAGAATACATTAGAAGAAGGTTTTAATATAGCTCACACTCTATTGCATGATTTGAGCATGAAATAAGTGAAACTTTTCCTAAAATGTCTCACACCTCTCACTTATAAGTATGGTACGCTTCACACCCATGAATAAGACACTATTCGATGCGGCTTTTAGACACCCTAGGAAACTTTAAATATGTTTCCTCTAATACCATATTTGTTACAACCCGAGACTAACCTTAAATCAAAACACTATTCTTAGAATAACAGTGACACCAAGCTAACCCATGGACTAGCAAAACACTATTAATAAAGGTTATAACTAATAAAATAGTTATGTGGAAGATGAACTGAATAACATAATAAATTTTCAAAGAAATCAAATCATTAATAACTAATACAAGATCACAAGTTGAACATCTAACTATGAGTCTTAAAAGCCTCCACTAAGACGAGTTGCTGGGACAAGCCCCCATCTAACTCTAAGAATTTGAAAACTGGGAATACTAAAGACAAAATAAAATAAAATATTAACTCTAGTCCTCAAATCAAGAGGAATCCCCAAAACTATTAGTTTCGATACTATAATAGATTATACTAGGCACGATCCGAATGCTAAGCATCATAACCTATATTTATATGATAATATAACACAAAAAGAAGTATGTGATTAGTACTTTGAATGTATTGAGTATATGATATAGAAAATAGCTAAACTAAGATGAACATGGTATATATAACATGGTAAACTATTTCAAAACCAAGTAATGAATATGTTCTGCATAATGAACTGCATAACTGAAGACAAGGTCATGTAAAAATCTGAATCTGAACCGCTAATCGTGGACTGTAGGAGTTATTATTAACTGACAGAACACAATCTGATCTAACTGGGGTTTAATGTTTAACCTCGTCTGGAAGGGTTTTTAGTACCTTGCAAAAGGTTAAACACTCACAGATATGGATCTACAAAATTGATTTCCAAAAAAAACTAAGTTGTCAATATTGGTCGGACAGGTGACCCTTTAGAACCTATAGTGTCGCTGTAGTTATGAGAATTAGAGACTTCTACTAACGGTCTAAGCCTAACTGGTGGATGTGCCTTTATCCCTGCATCTTCTTAGTGCTAAGTACTACTCCAAACTAATATACGTTTTATGTATAAAGGCTTGATGCTAATAATAATCTGATTATTAAAATAAATTTACTATAAAAAAGAATTAAAAACATGTAAACTAGTGAATATAGCATCTGAATCATATGCATAAAATCCTAGTTTGTTGGGTGTTTATAACCCACTATCTCTAAAAAAATGCAACTACTATGTCATTTTTGTAAGCAGAGAAAATTCACAAAATACAATGACCCAATTCCAACACTCATCGATTTTATAATGTACTAGGGTTTTGGGATCATGGACAAGTAATAAAACTGGAATTTCTTCTAAAATAGGAATTATAATCCAATTACAATGACTTAGATTTCATTTAATATACCAATATCCATATACCCTAAATTGTGAAGGGAACTAAACTAATGGGTTGGGTATACTTTAGGACTCAATAGGTCAACATGGACCCATTGATGAAATCCTACATACCTAGATATGATAACTCTGGAGAATTCTTTAGAGTTGGATGCCTGAGGAAGATAAACCCTAGCTTTGACTTGGGAAAATAAAATCTTCACTTTTCTTTTCAGAAACTAAGTATCAGACATTATTCTAATTAATGAGATATTCGGTTCAAATTAACCCAAATAATGACCTTTGGGATTCCCATAAATGCGTAGTTATGATGTTAAAAAAGTGGAAAAATACATATGCCCCTTAAAATTTCATAATTAGAAACTGTGGGGAGGGACGTATGAGATCGCCTCACAATTGCGGGACAATTCTGTGATCATGGGTTGCACTTGGGCTTGGGAGTTATATGAGAGATCTCTGAATAATAATCATGCAAGCCTTACTATGACCATGGGATTTACCTATGATTGTTTTTAGGTTTGTTGGTTTTGCGTGTTAAATCAAGAGTGTTTGTGGGACTCACCATCGTACCTGGGGATTGTGGTTTCAAAGAACAATGGTGATTTCCAGTCATGGTATGAGGGTACACTTTATGAACTTTCATATGTTGGGGTTGTCTCGATCAGATGAGACCATTCTACAGTTGTATAATGTTACCACGGTCATGGTTTAGCTCGTAGTATGTCACTATGGAGTAGTGTTCACTAAGAAGGGCATAACTTCTTTCTCCAAAGTTAGATTCAACAAAACTATAAAAGTTGGAAGGATAATTCAAATATCTATCATTTGGTGGGTCTAGAGCTCAAATACTCATCTGAATCTAGAAATTATGCTCATTTGAAGCTTATTACTCCTTTAGGAATCGATAGGTTAGGGAGGTTTTGTCTTGGTTAAGGGCTAGGGGGTTCTTGTGGTCATGTTACATGGATAAATCCCTTATCATGCTTTTAAAACTTGATGATTTACCTTACATGTACTTGAAGTTTGGCTCTAGCCTAGTCTTTCATTTTAAGAGGCATTACAATATCTCCCTCTTGAAATGATTCATCCTAGAATAGTAATTGACTATGTTAGAAGGTAAGGGGAATAGAGCTTCAACTCTCATACTTTCTTCACTACTTCTCCTGATACTATTTGAACCCTTATACGCTACTATACCTGAAATTCCTACACTGAGTTTCTTATATATTAATATTGACATGGTACTGATTCAACAAATAAAATGTGAGTTGATACGGACTAACTATCACGTGTTATGGCATGGGAATAGTTCGGTGATAGGAATTCTAAATAATTAATTAATTAAGAAGAAACTATTACCTTATGATGGACTGAGTTCAAAGGGACAACATGGGGGGTACTTGGTCATCATGTCTACTTCTTCTTTCCAAGTAGCTCTATCAACATACTGATTATGCCATAAATCTTTACCAATGTGACTTATTTATTCCTCATCCTACGAACCTGATGGTCAGTGGCTTCAATAGGAACCTCTTGGTAAGAGAGACTATCTTTCAAGCCCATACATTCTTAGGGAACAATCGATCCGGGATCACCAACACACTTCTTTAGAAAGAAAACATAAAAAGACTAGATGTACTACTGCTAAGTCCGCCGGCAAATCTAACTCATTGGTTATTTTTCCAAAATGACCTATAATCTTATAAGGAACAATAAATCAGTGGTGGAGCTTTCTTTACTTCTTGAATCTTTTCACCCTTTCATAGGTGAGACTTTTAAGTTGACAAAATCACCAAAAGCAAACCTCAAGTTTCTTGCACCTCACATCTGTATAGGACTTCTGATGACTTTGAGTCATTCTTAACCTCTCTCTAATCAGTTGAACTTTCAACATATCCTCATAGGTTGAGTTCAATGCTATCAATATAGCATCACCAACTTTGAACCAAACAATAAGAGATATATACCTTATTCTATTAAGTGTCTCAAATGAGCCATCTAAATAGTGGAGTAATAGTTTTTATTGTACGAAAACTCCATTAAAGATAGATGATAATCCCAACAACCCTAAAATAAATCACACATATTGTAAAGATATCCTCTAAGGTCTGAATGGTCTTCTTTGATGACCATCTGTCAGTGGATGAAAGGTTGTCCTGAGATGAACATAGGTACCAAGACCCTTCTCGAATGCCATCCAAAACTGAGGACCTCTATCTAAAATGATAGTCAATAGGAATCCATGCAATTTTACCAACTCTTTTAGGTAGATCTTAGCATAGTCCTTGGCTGAATCTAAAGTGTTAACTGGAAGAAATTAGGTTGACTTAGTCATCTTGTCCACAATAACCCAAATTGAATCATTCTATTAATGAGTATGACGCAACCCTGTAATAAAGTCCATGTTCACTGCCTCCCACTTCCAAGTAGGAATACTAATGACCTAAAGCATACAACCTGGTCTCTGGTGCTCAACCTAAGCAATTTGTGCGCTTAGCCACAAAATATACGATATCCTTCTTCATGGTATTCCACTAGTAAACTTTTTGTAGATCATGGTACATCTTAGTGGCTCCTATTTAAATAGAATAAAGAGAACCATGATCCTCCTCTAGAATTTGCTTGCTCAATTCATCAATATCTGAAACACAAAGGCATATCTTGAGAGACAAGAACATCATCTCTCGCTTGGAAAAAACCTCAATCCCCTAACATAGGACCATTGGTATCAAAAAGGATTTTGACCCACTCTGGACCAAAATACTAACTTCAGCTGCGTCGTCCTATCAAATTTCCAATCTAGCCAATCTATGAACCTCACAAGTAGGTTCTTTCTTCTCACCCTCTACATAAGCAACACTCCCAATAGATAATCTGCTAAAAGTATCGGGAACCACATTGACCTTACATGGATGGTACAAAAAACTAATATCATAATATTTTAGCAATAAAGTTATCTTCTATGATAGAGATTTTAAATCTTATTGACTAAACACATACTGAAGACTCTTGTGATTAGTGAACACATCAACATGATCCCAATAGAGTTAATGCCTCTGAATCTGTTAGGCAAAAACAACGACTGACAACTCTAGATTATGATTTAGATAGTTCTTCTCATGGAAATTGAGCTATCTAGAGGAATATGCTCTAAAATTTCCCCATTGAATCAACACATAACCCATTCAAATCCAAGAAGCATCATAATAAACCACAAAACTATCAGATCCCTCGAGTAGAGTCAAAATTAGAGTGGTGGTGAGTCGAGTCTTCAACTCTTAAAAAAATTTCTCACTAGAATCGAACCACTAAAATTTGACTTTTTTTTACTCAACCTAGATAGGAGATAAAAAAATATATTAAAATCCCTTGACAAACCATTTGTACTAGCCGACTAAGCCTAAAAAGTCTTGATATTTGCTGGAGAGATGGGTCTAGTCCAATTTCTTACTTATTTGGTCTTTTGAGGATCAATCTGAATGCCTTAGTCAAAAATAATATAACTAAGGAATGTTACAGATACAAACTAGAATTCTCACTTTTTAAATTTAGCAAATAACTGGTGATCCTTAATGGTCTCCAAGATTATTCTTAGATGATTTGTGTGTCCATCATCACTCTAAGAATAAATGAGAATGTTATCTATGAACACTACAGTGAGAATGTCCAAGTACTATTTGAACACCATGTTCATTAGGTCCATAAAAGTTGTAGAAGCATTTGTTAGTCCAATTGACATAACAACAAATTCAAAGTGACCATATCATGTTCTGAAGGTTGTTTTTGGAATATCACGTTCTCTACCTCTAAGTTGATAATAGCCTTATCTGAGGTATAGCAGAGAGAAATAACTTGTACCCTAAGTTTGTCGAATAAATTAATTAATCTTAGTGATGGGATACTTATTTTTCATTATGACCTTGTTCAACTATCGGTAGTGAATGCACATTCGAACAGAACTACATTTCTTGCACACAAAAATAATTGGACCACCCCATGGTGATATATTGGGCCAAATAAAACCCTTGTCAAGGAGGTTCGTTAATTGTTCCTTCAACTTTTTAAGATCGACTACAACCATTCTATACGGGGTGATTGAAATAAGTTGGGTATCTGGAATAAGATCTATTTCGAAGTCAGTTACACATTAAAAAGAAACTCTGGGTAGGTCTTTTCTAGAAATACTTCACGAAATTCTTTTACCACTAAAACTGACCTAAGAGTTAGGGTTACAAATTTTAAATCCTTAACTAGGACAAGATGAAAAAGACACCCTTTGGAGATCAACTTTCTAGCCTTAAGGTAAGAGACAAACCATCGCAAAGACGCTGAAGTACTACCCTTATATTGGTTAATTTGGAAATTAGAATTTGACCACTCTCTTCCTACAATGAATCAAGGCATAAGAAGAATGTAGCCAATCCATACAAAGAATGACATCAAAATCTACCATGTCTAATTCTACAAGATCAACTGAGGTGACTGTTTGGGAAACTATATCTAGGAAATTTTTGTATATCGATTTAGCTTTGACTGTTTGACCAACTGATAACGAGACGATGAAAGGTTCTGAAAGGATTTCAGGAGTAACGTCTAGTATACTACTATATATGGAGTTATTAATGAAAGTGTTGCTCCAAGACCTAATAAGGCATAAACATAAATATGGTAAACCTATAACATACGAGTGACAATATTAGCAGAACCCTCATAATCTAATTGAGTTTGAAGAGCAAAGAACCTATTCTGATGTTATCCTCTAGCTATTGTAGATGAGGTGCCCTTCTGAGTCGGGCGACCTGCAGGAGCGATTGAAAAATTGTACTAGCTTTGCTGACAGACATCCCTACCTTTATAGGAAACCACTAGACATTTCCTAAGCTTGTGTCCTATCTTGCCATACCCAGAGCAACCATCACTACTGGCCATACACTTACCCATTGTGGCTCATACAATTTTTTTTGCATACTAGATTGGTACAAACACTGCTCATACTTCCCAAGAACTAAGATCTTAGTTCTTTATTTCAATGATCTTACATGAAATTGGGAACTATGGTGCTAGCAGAAGATGGAGATGTAGCTAAAAATTATAGGAGAAACTGAGAATGATTTCCAACATCGAACCTTTGCTTCAAAAAGTTAAAGTTACCCATTTTGTCCCTCTTACTCTCAATATTTTTCTCCTTGACTTTCTCTTTCTCTATCCACTGAGCATAAACCATCAATCTAGATATATTAATTTTCTTTACCTATAAGGCAGTCTTGCACTCTTTTGACCATATCCTCAAAAACACCAGACACAAACTTGATCACACAGGCCCTAAAATCACATTCGTAGTCAGAGCATACCTCACCAACTGAGTAAATTTAAGGGAATACTCCTTAAAACTCATTATACCCTATTTCAGGTTTATGAACGTCAGAACCTTGGCCTCCCTTAACTCAAGAAGAAAGAACTTATCCAAAAATGCAACCATAACCACATCCCATCTGTCGATTCTGCATTTGCATCTAGATCTTTATTCCACTTCTTGTACTAGGTACGAGATACTCCTTCCAGCAGATAGATAGCCATGTTAACACTATCAGTCGTGGTAACACCTATAATCTCTACAAACTTCTAAATATTGTTCATGAACTCTTATGGATCCTCTTAGACTTGAATTCATAGAAAACTGGGGGATTCATCCTAGTAAAGTCTCAGACTCTTGTCACTGTCGGGGTGGTTGGTTCCATGGCAAGAAGTTCATTCTGGGTGATCACGGACTTTTTTAACGCTTTAAAGGCAGAACAGAATTTGGCATAGGAGACATGTTCCTTAAGAGAGTTTTCTAGAACTGGTAGTGCATGATGATTCTCTACCCCGCTGTCATTTTCACTCTTTTTTTCTATTAGTCCTTTTTTTAGGCATATTTTGTAAATGTGTAGATAATGATCTGGAAGAATATTTTTAATATAGCTCAAACTCTATAGCACAATATACGCATGAAAGAAGTGAAATGTTTCTTAAAATATCTCACAATCACTCATACATAAGTGTGTCGTGCTTTACACTCATGAATAAAACTCTATTCAATGCGACTTTTAAATACCCTAGGACACTTTAAAACTATTTGCTTTAATATCAAGTTTGTTATGACGTGAGACTAACCCTAGTCCTAACACGGTGCTTAGAATCAAAAGTGACTCAAAGATAACCCATAGCCTGGCAAAACACTAAAGGTTATAACTGATAAAATACTTATGCGGAATATAAATTGAATCATATAATAAATAATAAAAGAAATTAAATCATCAATAACCAATTAAAGATCAAAAGTTAAACATCTATATATGAGTCTAAAAATCCTCTACTATGATTAGTTGCTAGCACAAGCCCCCAACTAACTCTAACTTTCTTAAAACTGGAAATGATAAAGACAAAATGAAATAAAATGCTCACTCTGGTCCTTGCCTATTGAGGACTCACCCAAAATGCTAATACTTTATGGGAAGAGATCATACTAGGTGCGATTTGGAAGTTGAGCACCATTACCTATATTATAAGAAAGCATAATGCAAAAAAAAGTATGTGATATATACTATGAATGTACTGAGCATGTTAGATAGAAAAGAACTGATCTAAGCTAAACATGGTATATATAACATGGAAAACAAATGGAAGACCAAGTAATGAACATGTGTTGCATAATGAAGTGAATAATTGAATACAAAGTCCTACAAAAAGCTGAATCTGAACTGCAAATCGTAGACTGTGGGAGTTACTAATCACCTATATACCCCAATCTAAGAAGACTGGGGTCCAACTTGTAACCCTATCTAGAAGCGTATTCAGTACCTTTCCTAGGGTAGAATGTTGACAGACGTGTATTCACTAAAATGATGTTTGACAAGTACTTGGTGTCAAGTCAGGTCTAATAGATGACTCAGGTCCAACACTCATAAATTTTACAATGTACTAAGGTTTGGGATCATGGCCAAGTAATAATAATAAAATTTATGCGAAAATGGGAATCAAAATACAATGGCACTAAAGAACTGTTATATAAATTAATTTACCAATATCCATAAATTGTTATATCAATGAATTTACTAACTTCTATAAACCCAAAATTGTGAAAGAGAATTGAATTGGAGGGTAAGGTTTACTTTGGGACTCAATGGGTGATAGGGGATCCATTGATGAAATAGCACATAATAATAGATGAGAACCCTAAAGAATTCTTGAGTTGGATGCCTAAGGAGGATGAACTCTAACTCTGCCTTGGTAAAAAGAAATCACCTCTTTTCTCTTTAGAAACTAAGTATCAAATGTTATTCTAAGTAATGAGATCTTTGGGTCATATTAATCCCAAAAATAACCTTTGGAATTCCAAAAATGACGTAGTTTTGATGTTCAAAGAGTAGGAATAGATTGTTATGCCTTTTAAAATTTTGTAACTGGAAACTGCAGGAGTGATGTATGAGACCTTCCCACGGTTGTGGGACAATCCTATGATCGTAGGTTGCACTTAGGTTAAAAGTTGGATGAGAGCTCCCTGATCATGATCAGATGATCTTTGGAATAATCGCAGGATCTACTTATAGTCATACATTTGTTCATAGGTTTTGTTGGATACATCAAGAGTATCAGTGAAACTCACGATCGTGCCTGGGAACATGTTCCCTCTCATGGTATGAGGGTACACTTTGTCAACTTTTAGATGGTGGGTTTTATTGATCAAATAAGACCATTGTACGGTCGTACAATGTTACCACTATCATGGTTTGGCTCGTGGTATCTCACTACAGAGCAGTGCTTTGCTAAAAAGACCATAACTATTTTCTCCGATGTCAGATTAAGGCAAAACAAGATGCGTTGGAAAGGTAGTTAAAACATCTATCATTTGATGTGTCCGGAGGATAGATATGTGTCTAAATCTAAAAGTTATTCTTGTTTAAAGATGCCTACGCCTTTCCAAATCGATCGATAAAGGAGGTTTTGGCTTAGTTATGGGCTAGGGGTTTTTGTGCCTTGGTACATGTCCAAATCAATTCTCATGTTGTTATAACTTGATGATTTACCCTACACGTATCGTAGCATGGTTATAGCCTAGGCTTGGATTTTCCAGTACGTTACATGCCCCTTCACTACTAATTTCCTTAAATAAATTATATAACCCCTCAGCATATGACTATCGGTGCCCCTGACATAACTAATGTAAAAATCATGGAAAAATAATCCAAGAATGAATGATGGGAAAACAACCAATCCATGCCTAAAATAATTACAAAATCAATCATGTCTAGGATAAAAAGATCTACCAAAGCATCATACCACTTTATAGTCACCACAGAGGATTTAAACACTCAATCCACTACTAAAAAAGTGCATATAAGAGTAGCTACATGAATATAAATAGTCAGTGACTCACATAAAAAATTTGAACCAGTAGCATCGTAGAAAGACATGTAACAATATGCAGACACAAGATCAAATAACATAGAAGTTAGCTGATACAGATGGAGATTGTACCTGTAATGACTGTATCGAAAGCCTCAGTATTTGTCCTACCCAAAAAAGCATATAGATGACATAGTCTGCCCCCAGAATAAGTACCTGCATGAACTGGTTGCGATCAACTACAAGCACACTAGAAAGCACGCCCAATACCCTATGTACCACCTATGGACGATTAAAATGAAACCCTAGGGCCTAAAATTATTAGCCATTCTTCCTACCATATATAATCCTAGGATAATCTCGAGAAAGTTACACCAACTTACCTCACTCATAGCATGCTCTGCCAGAAGCACCCTGATATATCTAAACTAGAATAAAAACCATAACCAAAATATCCTAAATATGATCCCTTAGGTAGTTGACCAAATCTCTAACTACACCTCTTGTTATAATTTAAAGGACCACCATTGGTAATTTTTAGTTCTGCGTAAATGGGTCTTCTAGGCTAAAAGTACTGATGGTGACCTCTACTAGGAAAAAACCTTACCTATGGTTTAAGAACCATAATAATTTCCCTTAAAGTGAGGCCTCTTGTAGCATCCTCTTTAGGCCTTGCAATGTATCCCCTAAATTGTCCTTATATTATAAACAACCTTGAGGAAATTAGACCCATATGCCACTAAAGGCTTTGTTATCAAATGGTGTGGTAAAATCAGCCCCTAACAAATCTCTAAATGCTCTCATACGGTGGAGGCATAGTCAAAGTAAAATGCATAACCAAGTCATAAAACTTCATATTTTACTCTGAAAGAAATATAGAACCATGTTGAAGATTCATAAACTTATCCTGTAACCTTTTTCTCAAAATATAGGAAACATACTTCCCCAAAATGCCTTAGAGAATTGTTCCCAATTCTCAAAGGTGACCTGTCAAGCCTACACATGCGATAATCCCACCACCACTGCTTAGTTGTCCCATTCATTTGATATATGGTGTAATCAATCATGTGAAACTCCCTTAACCCGAGGTTGTGCATTCTCTTTTGACAGATCACCAAAACCTCAAAAGAATTATCTCCTAAAACACTAAAAAACCTCAAAGGGCCTAATTTTTTAAATAGAGCAAGCATCTTCTACTCCTTAGTAATCATCACTGGTCTGGCAGCAATTAGCCAAGAAATAACTAGCACTAGCAACATTTCTAAATAGGGAACTACAACAGGTTGTGATCCTAAAACCTAAACACCTTGTGTCGCTGTTTGGCATAAAGTATGCATCTCACATCTGACATGAGGATAACTCAAAGTACTAGGAAATATTATCCTAAACATATTACCCGGGAGAATAGTCATGACAACAAATCCCACTTTAATTTAGGCTAGGCCAAAACCCTTTGTTTGAGGAAGTAGATTCAGTACCACTATCTGTAGATTAGATGACGATGCTCTGTCTTTACCTCAAGCTGGTGTTATATTTTTTGCCTAGATGGGAACCTAGCTTTAGACGTAAAAGTATCACCTTCACCCACTAAAGACCTCATCCTAACCATCTGTGAAAGAGTGGAACAAATGATATTTAGAAGATAGGCTTAAGAATGTATAATAAGTAGTGAAAACATATAATTTCTTTATAAATTCCCCATAGCCTCCAAAATATAGTATACAGACGTCATCATACCATTTCACGCGACTTCACTAAAACTTTACCCATGTACCTATGAGATTGGTGAACATAAAGCTCAGATACAACATTATCCCTATTCAAAATTAGGTCATGATGGCACCTACAATAACCCCTAGTACGTAAATGAAGTTCTAGAGCCATGTATATTAAGTAACAACTATAAATAGTAAAGACTACAAAATTGAGAATAATGAAATATTAAATATCCAATCAGATAAAATATATAAAAAAATAGGCCCTAAGGGAAACATGAAATACAAAATAAATAGAAATTCCATCCAAGAATTCGCTATTCCCTGTATAAGAGCTTGTAAGAACAAGATTAAGTACCAATGTATTATACATCTAGCGAAACATACAAAATACAAACTATATATTACAAAGTTGAAATAAATAAGTGTCTGAATGCTAGGACCTCACCCCAAAACCGATCAAGATAGCCTCCTGATGAATGAAAGTCAACATTGATAACTCAAGCTTGGATCTGCACCAGAAAAAATTACAGAAATGGAGAAATATTACAAACAAAGGGGTACTTAGTAGACATTGTAGGCCGACTGAGATCCGACGATAATATATAACATAAATAACATGAAAAGGAAAACCATGCACTGAAAGATAACCTAGTAATCTAAATTAAAATAGTGATAAGATTTTAAATGTAATATATATATATATATATATATATATATATATATATATATATAATGCCCTAGGTGTTTTTTGGTGTCCTTCATCCAATTTCAAAGGCTTGTCAGCCTAAATATGAGTTTTTGGTGACATTGGTTATAATTCCGGAACACTTGATTTAATTGAAATTGTAAAAAAATATTGCATTATTAATATATCTTAAATATATAATAAAATTTCTTTAATAAAGATATATCAACTCAATCATGTAAAGGCAAGGCTATTGCCTTAGGCATCCTAATTTTAGTAGGCCTCATTTTTTAGCAATAACAGATTATAGAAATTTTGTTAAAAAAACATAAAACACTATTGTTAGAAAAAGTAAATTTTTATATAAAACCAAATAATTATTAGACGGAGTTTCATATATCTAGTGTACTATGTCACAAGAAAATTAAATGTATTAGTTATATTATTAGTTGAAAAGAGTATTATTAGAAGAAACAATTACACAAAAATTATTTGAAGCTTTGCATCTCAAGAAATTTAAAAAATATATTTCTTTTTCTTAAAAATTTAAGGCTTGCATTTTAATTTTAGCCATAAATCACTAATGTGTTTAAGCCACCGCTCCAAGGGTAGCCCCACAATAAAGCAGCCCAAGAAATTGCTTTAGGCCTCACCATTATGAGGGCCTCCAAATTGTCTACGTACATGTAGATTTTTTCAATAAATAATAATGAGAAATGCTAAGATATTTCAAGTAAATCGAAAGTGGAAGGAGTATATTTTTCGGAATCTCTTTCATCACCTCGTGTATGCAGCCTCTTTCCTCATCTATACACGATCATCATTACTACAATCACATTATTTTTATTCTTTATTATTGTCTTTCTTCTTGTTCTTCAATTTTTTACTTATATATCTTTATATTTCACCAAGGATTTTCTCAGTCCTCTAAATCTTTTTTTGGGAAAATTCAATTGCCAATTTTTTGAATATTTTTTTTCTCAGTAGTAACGTTGCATCAAGAATTCTCAAATAGTGAAAATAATATCGAGTGTTCTATTTGTTGAGCTAGGTTATATTTTTTTATATTTTGTTATTTTGCTTTTAAAATTTTATATTTTATATTTTTTATCTTCATTGTATATTTTCTCTTTTTAGTTATCTAAATTTATATATGTTAACAATAAAGTAGAATAACTTTTAGAATGCAAGTGCTATGAGAAATTGTACATATGAAGTTTTTATAAACGTGAAATTAATAAAATTTATCTAAGGTAAACAATTTCTTAAGAAAAATTAAATGAATTAACTATATAATTAAACGGAAAGAATTACTAGAAGATGACCATTACTAATTATTTTGAATCTAAAAGAGCTGAAAATAAATAATTTTAAATAAAAATTATAAATAATTTTTTCCTTATCGAAAAACTTTTAAGGCCTCTTATTGAAGTTTTGCTTTAGACCATAAGTATCGTTGAGTTGTTTCTGTGCCCCTAGAGATAGTAAATCTCGTTAAATTTATTGTTATTATTATTATTATTATTATTATTATCATTATATGAGGTAGATTTTTATTCGAAATAATTTTCTATTAATGATGATATATTCAAACATTCATATGTTACTGTCTAATAAGAGGGAATGGCAAGAGAAGCAGGAAGCTGGCCGTCAACATGCCTGTTTCAGCTGCTTGCTCCGTGATTTTACTATAGCACCCCTAATTTATTATTGTAAGTCATTTACATATTAAAAATTAATAATAATATTTAATTAAAAAAAGTAAATAGACATTTATTACATATTTTTTTTAGCTTCTTCAATTGTAATTTTACTAAATATCATCCTTAATTAATTATTATAAGTCATCTAAGTATTAAAAAATTAATAATATTTAATAAAAAAAAGATAAAACAGATATAAAATGATAAATTAACACTTGATACTTTAAATTAACTTGAAGTTTCATGTAAGACTCACTTAAATTTTTTCACAAGTATTTTTTATAGTAATTTTATTGTATCAGTTATAATTAGTTGTTGTGAGTCAGTTAAGACATGTCTACTTTGCTACTTCAATCATGATTTTACGATATCACCCCTAATTAATTATTATGGTCAACTAAGCATTATGTAACTTAAATTGAAATAGAACAAAAAGTATTATAAATCATGATAATTAAAAACTTAAATTATTTAAAAAAAAAAATTGACTATCAAGGCCACAAAAGTTTGGACAATGAGATATATTATTTAAAAATTACATAAAAAGTATTATAAATTACAATAGTTAACAACTTAAAATATCTAAAAAAATAATTTATTATATATTTCAAAAATATACGTAAAAAATACTATAAATCACAATAATTAATAATTTAAAAAATTTAAAAGATGTAAAATATTTGGTTGACTCTCTAAATTATGCCACTTAAATTAGAATAGAAGAAAAGTATAATAAATCACAGTAATTAAAAATGTAAATTATTTTAAAAATATAATTGACAATCAATGTCGAAAAAGTTTGGACAGAGAGTGTAACGTGTATTATTGAAAGATACATAAAAAATCTTATAAATCTTAATAGTTAACAATTTAAAATATCTAAAAACATAGTAAAAGTATGATTGATTATCTAAATTCTGTCTGTGACTCAGAAATTGAAAGAAAAAATAACCTATACTGGGCCCATGTTATCTAAAATACAGTAATATCGGCCCATCAAATTTTATTTTTTGCACTCTTTATCAATTTATATATTTTTAGAGTTTAATTTTAATCGTGAATTAAATATTTAAAATAAAATTATATATTTGAATAATAAATTAAAATAATTGATAATTTAAAATATTTTAAGAATATATGCAAAAATTACTCTTAAGAGAAATCCTAGATATATTTTCTTAAGAGAATTGGAAGAGAAAATGAAGAAATTAGGGTTTGGATAGGGATTCTCATATATATATAAGGGCCTCCAAAAAATGGAAAAGGACCAAAATACCCTTGCAAACACATTCTTTAATTGCTGAAAAAAAATAGCTGACGACATTTGTGATAAGTCATCAGACTTGTGACAAGTTGTCACGAAATATCATCACAAAAGGGTGGAATTTATGACTTTCTGCTTAAAGTTGACGGCATTTTGTGATAAGCCGTCAGACTTGTGACAAGTCGTCACAAAATATTGGAATTTGTGACTTTATGCTTAAGGTGACAACATTTTGTGACAAGTCGTCACACAGTTTTCAGGCTGACACGCTGGAGTAAAATAGGTATAACTTTTTGCTCTGATACCGGATTTGCATGAAATTGGTTCCATTGGAAAGCTAATTCAACTATCTATATGTTGGTGGGTCATGAGCTCAAAATTTCTTAGTGTAACAAGATATATGCTCATTTGAAGTTGACTATACCGAAATCCTTCTCAAGAATTCAATCGGTAAGGGATGTTTTGATTCACCTAATCTATAGGACATCTTTGAGGCCTTAATACACATCATCCTTGATCAGAAAACAACCAAAGCAATATAATTTATTTTTCATGAGCTTGAGTCATAGTGGCATTATTGGTTAGAGTTCTTGGAGTATTACAATATCTTCCCCTTGGAAATATTCATCCCCGAATGTTGCCAGATAGGCCAAGAACAAGAAAAAATGAGAACGTATAGCTGGAACGACTCACTCAAAGGACTTACCTCACTCTATACCTTCGAATACTATACAAAACGCTCGAATTCGTGATGAAAGTAGACACACAGCTGAATCTTTAATAAGAAGGGGGCGGAATTAAGAAAGAATGGTACCTTCTGCTCGCTCCGAACTCACAAAAAAGAGGTGAGGGTACTTGGCTCGCATATCAGCTTGGGTTTCCCAAGTAGCACCCTTAACAGATTGATTTTTCCAAAGCACTTTAACCAAAGGAACTTCTTTGTTCCTTAGCCTACGGATCTAAAAATCCAAAATCTCAACCGAAATTTCCTCGAATGAAAGGTTATCCTAAATATCTAAGCTTTCGGAAGAATCAACCACGACAGAATCACCAATACACTTCTTAAGCATAGAAACATTGAATACCGGATGAATGCTAGACAACTTCGCGGGTAACTCCACCTCATATGCTACTTTCCCAACACTACTCAGAATCCTGTATGGACCAACATAACGGGGACTAAGCTTTCCCTTCTTCCCAAATCTCTTCACCCTTTTCATGGGTGAAACCTTCAAGTACACCAAATCATTAACATTAAACTCAAGATCTTTTCTTCTCACATCCGCATACGACTTCTGATGACTTTGAGCGGTCTTCAATCTTTCTTGAATCAACTTAAATTTTTCCATAGCCTCGAACACAGCATCATGCCCAATCACAGCTGATTCTCCTACTTCAAACCAACCTATAGGAAATCTAAATCTTCTCCCATACAAAACTTTGAATGGGGCCATCTGAATACTAGCATGGAAACTATTATTATACGCAAATTCGATCAATGACAGGTGCTCATCCCAACTACCTTTGAAATCAAGTGCACATGCCCTCAACATGTCCTCCAAAGTCTGAATAGTCCTCTCAGCCTGACCATCAGTCTGCGGATGAAAAGAGAAACTCAAATGAACTTGGTACCAAGACCCTTCTGAAAGGCTCTCCAAAATTGTGAAGTAAACTGAGTACCCCTATCTTAGATGATAGACAAAGGAACTCCATGCAATCTGACTAACTCATGGATATACAATCTAGCATAATCCTCAGCTGTATAAGATGAATACACTGGCAAGAAATGATCTGATTTAGTCAACCGGTCTACAACAACCCAAATTGAATCATGATGATGACGAGAAGGAGACAAACCAATTATGAAATCCATATTCACTTCTTCCCAGTTCCAAGTAGGAATGCTAAACTCTTGCAGTACACCACCGGGCCTTTGGTGCTCTACCTTAACCTGTTGACAAGTAGAACACTTTGCCACAAATTCTGCTATGTCTTTCTTCATACCGTTCCACCAATAGATTTCCCACAAATTGCGGTACATCTTGGTAGCACCAGGATGAATAGAATATCGCACTGCATGCGCTTCATCCATAATTCTCTGCCTTAAATCATCAACAACGGGAACAAACAATCTACCCTGCAATCTCAACACACCATCTCCCCCTTCGGAGAAAACCTCTACCTTTTGGTTCTTAACTTACTCCTTCAATCTGTCCAAACTAGGATCCCTATCTTGCTTCTCTTTTACCTCCGAGACCAAAGAAGGCTCGGAACTACTCTGACCTAACATACTCCTTCAGCGGAATCAAGCAATATAACACCCAACCTAGCCAAATGATGCACATCACAAGCCAATTCTTTCTTAACATTCTCTACATGTGCTACACTACCCATAGACAACCTGTTAAGAGCATCTTCCACAATATTGTCCTTGCCCGGGTTATACAATACACTCATATTAAAGTCTTTTAGCAACTCTAACCATTTTTTTTATCTAAGATTCAACTTTCTCTGTGTAAACACATACTGCAGGCTTTTGTGATCAGTAAACACATCAACATGAACACCATAAAAATAATGTCTCCAGATTTTCAAAGAAAAAACTACAGCTGCTAATTCAAGATCATGGGTTGGGTAGTTCTTCTCATGAGGCTTCAACTGTCTAGAGGCATAAGCTATAACTTTACCCCTCTGCATTAACACACAACTCAAACCAACTCTAGAAGCGTCACAATACACCACAAAACCATCAGTACTATTAGGTAAAGCTAACACTAGGGCTGAAGTGAGTTGAGTCTTCAACTCCTGAAAACTCTTCTCACAGGCATCTGTCTACTGGAACTTAACTTTCTTTTGGGTCAACCGGGTCATAGGATACGCAATGGAAGAGAAGCCCTCAACAAAACGATAGTAGTAACCAGCTAGACCCAAGAAACTCCTAACGTTAGATGGGGAGGTAGGTCTAGGCCAATTCTTTATAGCTTTTGTCTTTTGGGGATCGACTCTAATACCTTCGGCAGAAACAATGTGACCCAGAAAAGCAAATGACCTTAGACAAAATTCACACTTGCTAAATTTAGCGAATGATTGATGATCTCTAAGATTTTGCAAGATAATTCTAAGATGATCGGCATGATCATCCTCTCTTTGGGAATACACAAGAATATTGTCTATGAATATAATGACAAACATATCAAGATATTGCTTGAACACTCAATTCATGAGGTCTATGAAGGCTGATGGAGCATTGGTTAACCCAAAGGACATGACAAGAAACTCAAAGTGACCATAATGGGTTCAGAAGGCTATCTTTGGAATATCACACTCTCTCACTTTAAGCTGATGATAGCCGGATCTAAGATCTATCTTTGAGAAATAACTTGCACCCTGTAGCAAATCAAATAAATCATCGATTCTAGAAAGAGGGTACTTGTTCTTGATAGTTACCTTGTTGAGTTGACGGTAGTCAATGCACATACACAATGTACCATCTTTCTTATGCACGAATAGAACAGGTGTACCCCACGGGGAAATACTGGGTCTGATAAAGCCTTTGTCTAAGAGATCTTTGAGTTGCTCCTTCAACTCTTTAAGTTCTGCGGGAGCCATACGGTACGGAGAAATGGAAATAGGCTGAGTGCCAGGAAGGAGATCAATCTCGAATTCTATTTCTCTATCAGATGGAACCCCTGGGAGATCTTTTGGGAAAACATCGGGAAACTAATTGAATAGTCGAAGTCTCGGACTTGAGGTCTTTAACTTGAACTAGGTGATAGAACAACCATTAGAAATCAACTTCCTAGCTTTGAGGTAGGATATCAAATGGCTCTTCGGAGTTACAGAACTCCCGAATCACTCAAAAATAGGCTCGTCGGGAAACTAAAACTTGACCACTTGGGTAAGAAAATCTATAGATGCATAGCACAAGTGAAGACAATCTATACCCAGAATGACGTCAAAATCAACCATATCTAGCTCAATCAAATCAGCACATATGACCTGATGAAGGACAGTGATAGGAAACTTCTTATATACTCTCTTAGCAATAATAGATTCTCCTACCGGGGTAGAAACTAGAATAGGCTCAGGAATCCGTTCAGGGTCCATCTCAAAATTTACAGCAACCAGAGGTGTCACATAAGAGAAACTCGAACCGAGGTCCATCAATACATACACATCAAAATGAAAGACACGAAGCATACCAATGATAACATATGGAGAGTCCTTCTGCTCCTGGTGAGGTGGTATAGCATAGAAGAGATTCTAGCACGAACCGCCAGTAGTACTAGAAGAGGCACCCTGAGGAAGAACTGGGCGGACTACAGGAGCAGGGGCACTGGTAGCCTGACTCTGGGGACAAGCATCTCGACTCCTCTATATAGCATATAGATAATCTCTAAGTTGGTTTCCCAACTTGAGACAACCAAAATAACCCCTCTGATCAATAAAACACTCTCCAAAATAATCTCTACCACACTTGGCACATAAAGGAGGACGAGGTCTGTTACTTACACTTTCCTAAGACCTGGACGGGATAGGCATGTTCCCCTACTCCTGCCTTCTTCTAGGTGTGGGAGCACTAACTGAGGAAGGCGTGGTTATAAATGGACGTCTCTGGAATTGAGGACGGTTCCCTCCATGGAATCTGGACTGACCGAATCCTTGCTGCTCTGATCTAGCTCTTTTATTCCCTCTTACTCTCTCCCTCTCTTTTACCTTATCAGCTTCAATCTATTGGGCATGTATCATCAACCGAGAAAGGTCCATCTCTCTATTAAGCATAGCATATCTATACTCTTTCACAACTTAACTCGACATGCCGGTCACGAACTTGCTCATAATGGTCCTGGAGTCATCCATCATTCTAGGAGTATATTTGGATAACTGATTAAATCTAAGACAATACTCCTTAACAGTTATGGAGCCTTGTCTCAAATTCATGAATTCTTCTATCTTTGCTTCCCTCATCTCAAGAGGAAAGAATTTTTCCAAGAACGCATCCTGGAATAACTTCCAAGTCATGGGAGTGGCATCCTACCCTCTACTCTTCCTCCACATCTCCACCCAATCATATGCAATATCTTTCATTTAATAGGCAGCTAATTCAACACTCTCATCCTCAGTCATGTGCATAATCTGGGTGATCTTTCTCACTTCATCCAAGTATATCTGTGGGTCTTCACCTACCTTCGATCCATAGAACTCAAAAGGATTCATTCGCATAAAGTCACGAACTCAAGCTGTAGCAGAATTATTCTCTTGCAGAGGCAGAATAGTAGCCTAGGCGTTAGCTTGAGCATTGGAGTTAACTGCCTGGGCTAGCGCCTGAAAATCTACCCGAAATTCCGAATGAGACACGTGCTTATTCAAGGGATCAATGGGTTGAGGTTGATCGTTATTTCTATGAGCTCGATGAGGAGGAATTTTTTGTTATAAGAAAGCACGAGTTAATCGCAGATAAAGAGACAGTTGTAGGCACGATAAACTTTAGAAAGAAAGAAATTACTTTTCCTAAAATATCCCGTAGCCTCTTGCTCATAGATGTGGTGCGCTATACAACAATGATCAAGACTCTACATAACGCGGCTTGTCAGACTCCCTAGGACCTAGGACTCCTTAAACCTTAGGCTCTGATACCAAGCTTTGTAATACCCCAAAATTTCCATCCCGAGACGTCACACGGTACTTAGGGATACACGTAGCCCCAAGCTAACCCTTGGAGACAGACACTACCTCAAGGAACTTAATTAAACAATAGTCATGCATAATAAAGTGATATATCACATCGGGTTCAAGACAGTTACTGGAGAATACTAAACTATACAACGACAATAAATATTGAATGTCTGTACATACATCCCTCTAGTCTGACAAAGCCTTTATAAATCAAAATCAAGGAGCCTTCGGGATAAACCCCCAACTGACTCAATAGTAAAGAAAACCATAACAACAAAATGATATCACAAAAATATAGACACGGTCCTCGAACCATAAGGACTCACCACTGAGAAAACATAGTGAGGCACCCGAATATCGCTAATGCGGCTGCAGATGAGTACCTGAACCAACATTACGAAAAAATGTAGCCCATAGGAAAATATGTGGGTCAGCACTTTAGAATGTACTAAGTATGTGGGGGTGCATGCAACAATGTAAATATCATAATCAATTTCATGAAAATATGCATATGTACAATGATGGCTCACTTGGCTTGAGTTAGATTGAAACATACTTTTCATGATCTCATAGTAAATAAATCATATGATAAAAAACTCATAAATTATTATAAACAACTCAACTCTTCAACTCAAGACTCGGAGTGACTCGGTAATTCAAGAAACTCAACTCTTATGGATATGGGAGGTTCTTATATATGACATAAACCATGTGAGCTACATGGAGTTCAATGTTTTTCCCTCCTAAGGAGAGAACCCAACATTGTTGGGAGCATCGTACTCTTTCCAGGGAGTACAACCTCAATTTAGTGATCGCAATCTCATTCTCAGACTCTGGCCCACAAATATCAATACCAATCCTACGGTGGCATGTAGTTTCGGGGGAAATACCATATTTCTCACTCGATGCTAAATACTACTCCCGAACACAAGCTCAGAACGCGTTAGGAAATCCACCACAAATATCACAAGGGTCTATCATGAAAACCAAATCAAATCTCTTTCTCAATTATCAAATCATAATCAATTTATGGATTCCTAACTCGACTCAAATCAAATTAATCTTTCTCAATATCAAAATGTATCAATTCATTAAATCATGACAACATAAATAACTTTGATGAAATATCAAGACTCATTATAACAACTCAATCTCATGAATCAATATAATCAATAATCCAATTTGTGATAAGGAAGCTTAAAGCTTGACACATATCTTCAAAGCACTTGAACTATCAACTCATGGTAGAAATATGAAATTCATAATATTAAATATCAATTCATAACTTGGGAATAGTAAAATAATCATGTATAAGAAAGCTTGAACAATTTATATTCTCATAGTCTCATGATGAAGTAATTTGGGTATAAACCCACTTGTAAAATCATATAAATCCATAATAGAAATCAAAGCTTTGGGCACAAGAACGAAAGGATTGCTCTTGTTCAAAACCCAACATACCTTAATATTTGAAATTGGATGAATTCTAGTGCTTGAGACTCTATCCGCACTTGGAATAAATGATTCTCGAAGCCCACACTATGAGGAACTTAGTTCTTGAAGAAATCTTGAAGATTTATGGATGATTAATGTTCTTGAATGAAACCCTAGATATATTTTCTTAAGAGAATTGGAAGAGAAAATGATGAAATTAGGGTTTGAATGGGATTCTCATATATATATAGGGGCCTCCAAAAGATGGGAAAAGATCAAAATACCCTTGCAAAAACGTTCTTTAATTGCTGAAAAAAATAGCTGACGACATTTGTGACAAGTCATCAGACTTGTGACAAGTCGTCACGAAATATCGTCACAAAAGGGTGGAATTTATGACTTTCTGCTTAAGGTTGACGACATTTTGTGACAAGCCATCAGACTTGTGAAAAGTCGTCATAAAATGTCGTCACAAATTATTAAAATTTATGACTTTCTACTTAAGGTGATGACATTTTGTGACAAGCCGTCAGAATTGTGACAAGTCGTCACAAAATATCGTCACACAGTTTCCAGGCTGACACTCTGGAGTAAAATAGGCATAACTTTTCGCTCTGATACCAGATTTGGGTGAAATTGGTACTATTGAAAAGCTAATTCAATTATATAAAGCTAATTCAATTATCTACCTGTTAGTGGGTCATGAGCTAAAAATTTCTTAGTGTAACAAGAGATATCCTCATTTGAAGTTGACTATGCTAAAATCCTTCTCAAATTCAATCGGTAAGGGATGTTTTGATTCACCTAATCGCTAAAACATCTTTGAGGCATTAATACACATCACCCTTGATCAGAAAATAACCAAATCACTATAATTTATTTATCATGAGCTTAAGTCATGGTGGCACTATTGGTTAGAGTTCTCGGGGTATTACACCCGGTTCGAGCCTTGACAGATTATTATTATAATATTCATTTAGAATAGATATTGGTCTTATACTTTGCACTGACTTTTCATAATTAGAATCTTAATACGAAGTAGTACCAAGTTCCTAGGGAATTGATTAAATATGGTATAGTAATGGCAGCCCGCAGCATACTTCTACGTGGAAGTATGGGAGCAATGCATTTCAATAATAATTAGGTGGCATTTATGTATGATTACATTAATTGTTAAACACTTGAACGATTCATTTTTTAGACGGTACTATATTTATTTCTTTGACCAAGAAAAATTTCTTCACTATTTCATTTAGAGTTTAAATTAAATGCATTGTCAGTGTATAAATTTTATACATTATTAGGTAGTAGTGACCAGCTATAGCAAGTTATTATTTTTACTAAAGTAAAAAGAATTTCCTTCTCAAAATTACAAACTCTACCTTTTCTTACTTCTTCCCTCGTCACCGCCACCCCGCCTTATTCCTGTCTCTCACCCTCTATCTTCCTCATTCTCTCAAATTACAATGATTTAATCATCCATCTATTTTTTTTTGTCACTGCCTCATGTATATAATGTTTATCAGATATATTGATGTATTGTTATATGATTATTTTTTTGGTAAAGATGAAACAAATTACATAGCTTAATAATATGATTTTAAGTTGGTCCTTTTTCTCCAAATTCACATTTATTCAATCTACAATTCTACATAATAGATATTCATAAAGTTTATTGAATTAGATTAAACTGAAGTTAAGAAATAAAAATGATCTATTTAATTCAAACCAAGAAAGATCTATAATCAAGAAGTTTTTAGAACCTAATTATATTTTCATGATAAACAAAGGATCAAAAAATTTCATTAGTGACTCAGACGATAATGTTGAGAATTAAATTATCAAAAATAGAAATAAATTTGGAATAATTTTAGTAAGCAGATAAATAGAATTCTACTTGTCTTCAATGTCTTTTTTGATGAAGTACAATTCCTCCATTAAATATAGTAACTCACATACCTCCATTAACCCCTCATTGATCATCATGTTTTTGACACCTTGGTGTAACTCCCCTATATAATACTATAAATAGAGGTCTTGAGGAAGATATTCAAGAAACATGAAAGAATTATCTTATATTGTTATCTTTCTATCTTGTTCTACTATTGTTCTTTTCTTATAATTCTTGTTCTTAATATTGAAATACGCTATCAGCACGACTTTACTCTTTTTTAAATTTTCTTCTGTCAAGTATATGCAACTTACTTGTCTTGAATATTGTAGTTTATTATTTTTCTTTTATCAAAGTTTTGATTTTAACGCTAAAGTTACTCATGAAAAAAATATTATTTTTATTTTATTGTATTGTTGTCTAACTTCATTATTTTTATGATAGTTTTCATCATATCAAATTTGTCAAAGCTTGAGTTTGTGGCACTTGAAATCTCTGACTCGACGCAGAGATTCACCTAGTTGCTAAGGGTCTTAGTGTTACTATTACCCCGGATAATGCAGCGTCAAATCAGGACAAGGACAAGGCTATAATTTTCCTTCGTCATCATCTGGATGAAGGACTAAATGTTGAATACCTTATAGTGAAAAATCCACTTGAATTGTGGACTGATTTGAAGGGAAGGTATGACCACCTAAAGGTCACAGTACTGCTTAGATCTCGTTATAAGTAGATACACTTACGGTTCAAGACTTTAAAACTGTTGTTGCATATAATTCTATTTTATTTAGGTTTTTTCCCCAATTGAAATTATGTGTAGAAACTATAAATGATGAGGACATGATGAAAAAAACACTAACTACTTTTCATACCTCAATGTGATATTGCAGCAGCAATACCGTGAAAAGGGCTTTCAGAAGTATTTTGAATTGATCTCATGTCATCTAGTGGATGAGTACCACAATGCCTTTTTGATAAAAAATCATGAAGCCCGTCCCACTGGAGCTGCTCTACTATCGGAAGAAAATGGGGTACAAGCACATGGCCAGCCTAAAAGATGGTAAGATCGGGGTCATAATAATATGTGTGGACGTGAAAATAGTAGGGGACGATATAATAATCATCGTGGTGGTGGTAACCAAAAAAGAGAGAATCAAATGGGTCCTCAAAATAATCTTTCAAGAGGTAATTGTCATCGTTGTGGTATGAAAGGCCATTGGAAGAATGAAAGTCGGGCGCATAAGTATTTTTCTAGTCTTTATCAAGAATCTTTCAAAAGAAAGAGAAATAAAAGTGGGACCTCTTCTAATGCCCAAATGGAGTCACATTTGACTTTTAAAAATGATGATGAGATAGGACCTTCACAAAAATATGACGACAATGTTAAGGCAAACTTGGTCTTGAAAGAAGATGATTTTGATGGCCTTGATGATATAACTCATTTGAAAGTTGAAGACTTCTTTGGACATCAAAACTAAATCTTGATCAAGTCATTGGGGAAATAAATAATGTTATTTTATTATGTTGTTTCTTTTTATCATGTTTTTCCATTATGTTGTTTTTACATTTCAAGAAAAAATAAGTAATTAAGTTATATTGTAAGATTGTGAGATTTTACATTTCTTATCATGTATTTTTATTTTTTTGAAGATAATAAAATTTTTCCAATCTTCAATTGGATCCAAGATGAGTAATGGAGATGTGTGCCTTCTTGATAGTGCTACAACTCACACTATATTAAGAGAAAAGAAATATTTCTCTAATTTAATTAAGAAAATGGATTATGTTAATATAATATCTGGTAGTACAAAGTTAATTGAGGGCTATGTAAGAGCTAACTTATTACTACCTAGGGGAACCATATTGGCCATTGATAATGCATTATATTGTAGTAAGTCTCAAAGAAACTTGTTAAGTTTTAAAGTTATTCGCCAAAATGCCTATCACATTGAGACTGCAAATGAAGAAAAGATTAAATATTCTTATATTACTACAATAAAAGATGTGGGAAAATTTATGCATGAAAAACTACCTGCACTTTCTTTTGTATTGTATCATACTAGTATTTGTATGGTTGAATTGCATGTCATAGTAAATAAAAGATTTACAGATCATAATGATTCTATCATTTGGCATGATCGGTTGGGCCATTCTAATTTTAATATGATGTGCAGAATTATTGAGAATTCACATGGGCATACTTTGAAGAATCAAAATATTCTTCAATCAAAGGAGGCATGATCAGTTGGGCTATCCATATTTTAATATGATGTGCAGAATTATTGAGAATTCACATGAGCATACTTGAAGAATCAAAATATTCTTCAATTAAAGGAATTTTCTTGTGCTGCTTGTTTTCAAAGAAAGTTGATTATTAAACCATCAGTGGCTAAAGTTTGGATTGAATTCCCTGCATTTCTGGAATGTATACAGGGTGATATATGTGGACCAATTCACCCTCCATGTGGACCTTTCAAATATTATATGGTCTTGATAGATGCATCTACAAGATGGTCACATGCGTTCTTATTATCAACTTGCGATATGGCTTTTGCAAGATTGTTGGTTCAAATAATAAGGTTAAGAGCACAATTTCCAGATTATGCAATAAAGACCATTCGTCTTGATAATGCTGGTGAGTTTACATCTCAGTCCTTTAATAATTATTGTATGTCAACTGGAATAAAAGTTGAACATTCAGTTGCTCATGTTCACAATCAAAATGGTCTAGCAGAATCATTGGTCAAATATTTCAATTGATAGATAGACCAATTATTTTGCATGCAATAGCACTTGTGCGTATAAGGCCAACCAGCTATCATAAATTCTCCCCAATACAGTTGGGTTTTGATCAAGACCTAAATATTTTCCATCTTAAAATTTTTGGATGTGCGGTATATGTTACAATTGCTCCACCACAACGCACAAAGATGAGACCCCAAAGAAGGTTGGGAATATATGTTGGGTATGAATCTCCTTTCATTATAAAATATTTGGAACCTATGATAGGAGACTTGTTTACAATAAGATTTGCTGATTGTTATTTTGATGAATCCATATACCCAAAATTATGGGGAGAGCATAAGAATCTAAAACATGAGATAGATTGGAATGCATTATCACTATCTCATTTATTTCTTGATCAAATCGATATGAGTAAGAGGTTCAAAAGATGATTTACTTGCAAAATATTGCAAATCAGCTATTAGATGCATTTACTAACCTTACAAGGGTTACTAAATATTATATTCCAACTGTGAATGCTCAAGTTCGAGTTAATGCCCTGATAGGACAAGTGGTAAATGCAAATGAGTCTAAGCCACGTTTGAAATATGGTAGAGCGATTGGTTTCAAGGATAAAAATCCTTGATATAGAAAACAAATAAATGATTAGAATGATAACGATATAATGAAAATTACTCAAAAAATATCTCTGTTGATGATTAACATATCATCCATATATAAATAAACAATGACTTGGTGATTTGGTGTATCTTTAATAGATACATATTTGTCACATTCATTTATTTTGAATTCGTTTGCCAACATGGTTTAGTCAAACTTTGCATGCCATTTCTTAGGTGATTGTTTTAGTCCATAAAGTTACTTAACAAGTTTACATACCTTATTTTCTTTTCCTAGAACCACAAAACCCTCAGGTAGTTCCATGTATATTTCTTCCTCCAAATCTCCATTTAGGAATGCGGTCTTCACATCCATTTGATGGATTTGAAGATCATATACCACTGCCAAGGCAATTAACATTCGAATTGAGGTTATCCTAGTTACTGGAGAGTATGTATCAAAGCAATCAAGTCCTTCATTCTGTTTGAAGCCTTTTACTACAAGTCTTACATTATATTTATCAATAGTACCATCCGCCTTCATTTTCCTTTTGAAGATCCATTTAGAACCTAACAGTTTATTTCCGGGAGGAAGGTCAACTAATTCACATGTATGGTTTCTTAAGATTGAATCTATCTCACTATTGACTGCCTCTTTGCAAAAGGATGAGTCTGACGACGACATCGCTTCTTCAAATGTTTGAGGCTCATTTTCTAAGAGAAATATTACAAAATCCGATCCAACGAAGTTGACGTTCTTTGATGTGTACTATGTCTTGATTTTCTTTATTATGTACATTCTCACTTGGTTCATCTCGAGGTCGTTTAGATCCTCCACTAGACTGTTCATGTCTAATTTTATACGGGTAAATGTTTTCAAAGAATTCAGCATTGTCTGCTTTAATTATGGTATTTTTATTAATATCCGGATGTTCGGATTTATGAACCAAAAATCTACATGCTTTACTACTTTTAGCGTATCCTATAAACACACAGTCCACCGTTTTAGGTCCTATCTTAACCCTTTTAGGTATAGGAACTTGAACCTTCACTAGACACCCCCACACTTTGAAATATTTCAAGTTGGGTTTCCTTCCTTTCCATTTTTCGTAAGGAATTGATTGTGTCTTACTATTGGTAACTCTATTGAGTATACGATTGGCCGTACGGATAGCCTCCCCCCATAAGTTTTGCGAAAAACCAGAACTTATAAGTAAGGCATTCATCATTTCCTTCAAAATTTGTTTTTTTCTTTCCGCAATACCATTAGTTTGAGGTGAATATGGGGCCATATTTTGATGGATTATTCCATTCTCTACGCATATTAGTGCAAAGGGAGATTCATATTCTCCGCCCCTATCACTTCTTATCATTTTGATCTTTTTGTCTAACTAAGTTTCCACTTCAGTTTTATATTTCCTAAATGCATCTATTGATTCATCCTTACTCTTTAGCAAGTATACATAGCAATATCTAGTGCAATCATCAATCAAAGTTATGAAATACTTTTTCCCACCACGTGATGGTGTTGACTTCATATCACATATGTCAGTGTGTATTAAGTCTAAGGGATTGAAATTTCTTTCAACGGACTTATAAGGATACTTTGCATACTTCGATTCCACACACATTTGACACTTTAATTTATTGCACTCAAAGTTTGGCAAAACTTCTAAGTTAATCAGTTTTCGTAATGTTTTATAATTAACATGGCCTAAACGTTCATGCCATAAATCATAAGACTCAATAAAATAAGAAGAATTCAAACTTTTATTTATTTCAACAGTCATTATATTCATCTTATAAAGGCCTTCGGTCATATAGCCTTTTCCTACATACATTTCTCCTTTGGTAATTACAATTTTTCCAGAAATGGTTACACATTTAAATCCATTCTTATCTAGGAGTGAAACAGAAATTAAGTTCCTACATAACTCCGAAACATATAACACATTTTTCAGTGTCAAGTCCTTGCCGGAAGTCATCTTTAAGCAAATTTTTCATGTTCCCTCCATCTTAGCAGTAGCAGAGTTAGCCATGTAGATCATTTATTTTTCTTGAGCCAGAGGAAATGACCAAAACAATCCTTGTTGGCACATACATGGCGTGTGGCACCAGAATCTATCCACCATTCGGGAGGATTTTCTGTCAAGTTACATTCTGAGTACATAGCACACAGATCATCGCATTATTTATTGGATTCAATCATATTTGTTTGATCCTTCTTCTTTCCTTTCTTTGGGTCACGACAATCTGTGGACTTGTGGCCAATCTTTCACCAATTGAAGCATTTTCCCTTGAACTTTTTCTTGGGTTGATTGCTTCCTTTTTCAGCTTTCTTCCTTTTCTTTGAATTGTTTTGGTCATCTTCTACAATATGTACTCCATTAATTGTACAATTCCCCTTTAATATTCTTTCGGCAGCTTTATTATCCTCTTCAATACGAAGTCGGACAATAAGATCTTCAACAATCATCTCCTTCCGTTAATGCTTTAAGTAGTTTTTAAAGTCATTCCACAAAGGTGGTAGCTTCTCAACTATCACTGCTACTTGGAAAGCATCATTCACAATTAAAAATACAAAACATTTTATGTGAGTATTAAGAATATTTTTAATTTGTTTAACTAAGATATTTTTCAAAGATATACCTTCTGCTAGCAGATCATGTATGATGACTTGCAACTTGCTATCTATCATTTTGAAGTTCAGGAACCGTGCAACAAGGAATTTCTTAATTCCCGTATCCTCTATCTTATATTTTTGTTCAAGTGCCCTCCATAGTTCCTTTGATGTCTTGGTTCAACTATAAATATTGTAGAGGTCGTCTTGGAGACCACTCAGAATATAAATCCTGCTAAGGAATTCTAAATGTTTCCAAGCTTCTACAATAACGAAGCGGTGTTTGTTCGAGGTTCCCTCGGGTACCTCAGGAGTGTCTTCTCTAGTGAACCATTGCAGACATAAAGTAGTGAGGTAAAAAATATCTTTTGCTGCCACCGCTTGAAGTCAATGCCCAAAAATTTTCCGGGCTTCTCCGTCGGTGCCATTGTTGGCGGAGCATTTGTGTGACTTAATGTGACAATATTAGTTTCCCCCACAGATGTTGTCACATCCATCATTTGACTTTCAGTTGCCATTTTTCTATCACCACAAGACAAAAATACTTAGTATTTTCAGAATACTACTTAAAAAAAAATCCTTTGTTTCTAGTTAACAATGAAGTTTTTAAGACTGTCAATCGGTAGATTTGATATCTTTGATCCGTCAAGATTTAATGTACACCTAGATAATACATGTCACACAACCAGCCTTTTAACGTTTATGTTTCTCATAGTTTTTTCTTTTCATCCATGAACATATCCTGGTTTCTTAAAAGATTAGAGAATAGGCCTTTACTAACATTCTCATTGAAGTGGCTTCCACTTCGCCCTCGCATAGGTGATATCTAAACGTTCAATCCTGTAGATTAAACTATTTGGTCAAATCTCCCAAATTTAGATAATCATTAAAAAACTTTTCACCTTAAGTCTTATCCTAGTTTACTATACATTGTCTACATAATGAGAATGGGTTGGGTAATTGACAATGTTGAACCTGTCAGTCATAACTTTGTTTGATATCCTTGAACCTAGCTCTTGGGATCTCCAGTATACTAGGTAGAGTTACCTCCATGCTGACTCGTCCTAGGCCTTAAACCCATTCCCTTGGATGTTCTTTCCACTCCTTCTCTATATAGGCCTTTTATAAGTGGATTCGACACATTATCCTTTGACTTTACATAGTCAATAGAGATAATTCCACTAGAAAGAAGTTCCCTAACAGTATTATGAATTCGTCGTATATGACAAGATTTATCATTGTACATCATGCTCCCTGCCCTACCTATTGCCGTTTGGCTATCACAGTGTATACATACTGGTGCCACTGGCTTGGACCAATACTGAATATCTTCCAAGAAATTCTGGAGCCATTCTGCTTCTTTACAAACTTTATCTAATACAATAAATTCATATTCCATTGTAGAGCGAGCGATACAAATCTGTTTGGATGATTTCCAAGAAACTGCTCCTCCACCGATAGTAAATACATATCCACTTGTGGATTTTACTTTATTTGATATGGTGATCCAATTTGCATCATTTACAATTAAACCTACAAAATAGTTTATGTAAGTATTAAGAACATTTTTAATTTGTTCAACTAAGGCATTTTTCAAAGATATACCTTCTGCTAGGAGATAATGTATGATGACTTGCAACTCCTGTACTTGAGAGACAACAGATTTGCTATCTATCATTTTGAAGTCAAGGAACCGTGCAATGAGGAATTTATTAATTCCCGCATTCTCTGTCTTATATTTTCTTTCAAATGCCCCCCACAGTTTCTTTGATGTCTTGGTTCCACTATAAACATTATAGAGGTCGTCTTGGAGACCACTCAGAATATAATACCTGCAAAGGAAGTCTTAATGTTTCTAAGCTTCTACAATAATGAAGCGATCTTTATCCGAGGTTCCCTCGGGTACCTCAGGAGCGTCTTCGCTAGTGAACCATTGCAGACATAAAGTGGTGAGCTAAAAGAACATATTTTGCTGCCACCGCTTGAAGTTAATGCCTGAAAATTTTCCAGGCTTCTCCGCCGGTGCCATTATTGGCGGAGCATTTGTGCGACTTAATGTGGCAATATTAGTTGCCCCCAAGAACGTTGTCGAATCCATCATTTGACTTTAAGTTTCCATTTTTCTATCACCACAAGAAAAAAAATACTTTGTATTTTCAGAATATAACTTAAAAAGAAAAAAAAAATTCTTTGTTTCTAGTTAACAATGAAGTTTTTAAGACTTCCAATTGTCAACCGAATGATCTTTAACTTGTTATGAAGTTTTTATGACTTCAAATCACTAGTTAAGTTCAGGCAGAGTAGTAAGTTAAAACCTTAATCTCCAAAAACAAGCAATACAAATTCTGTAATAGTAATAGTTTTTTAAGATTGTTTTTTCGTTTGTACTTTAGGTACACAGAATCAGTATATTACAACACCAACTTCAACTTGAGTTCTAGTATAAACAATAACACAATGATGTATCTCAAATACCCTCAATACAAGATCAAAATGACATTTCCAAGAGATGTATTTTATTTTGCAGAAATTAAGATGAAACAGAAAATAACCAAGTCGTCCGAATTCATGGATTTTCCTTAAGGAAATAATCCCCCTCACTGTACCCGAGATTGTGGAATTTTTCCTCCTAGGATAAAATGGCTAACAGACCAACAATAGCGGTACCTCAAATGGTTGGAATATCTCCGAACTCACAGAACATTTTGAGTGATCACACAAAATATTTTTGAGACAAGAAGAGAGTTTTTAATCTGAAAATTTCATACTAAATCTGTGGATGAAACCAAGTTTATATAGCCAGAACATGCCTCTTCTGAAAAGAAGCAACGGTTCACTCCAAATGTTACACCTTTGCTATAAGTTCATATTTGTTCATCAATGATTGCATCTTTTCCTGAACAGTCATCGCATTTCATGAATCAGTGTGTCACTTCATTGAAGGATTACATTCTTCTAAAGCATCATTTTGAACCATTTCAACCTTCGGTAGCCTCAGTTCAGAATAATATATCATTTCTGAAGCACTAGTTTGAAAACAAAGCATCAGTTCACTTAAAACAATGCAACTGTTACTGCATGTAAATGTAAATGGAGGTCCAAAACTGCAGAAAAAAATTTACTGAATTTTTCCTTGGCATTCATTATAATTCAAATAAAGTTTGTCCAAAAAGATAGATCTCATCGATCAATCATTTGCCAAATCCAAATCCAAATCCAAATACGAAGCCGAAGCCGAGCCGAGTGAGCGACGATGATGACGGTGCGAGGCATCTATTATTTCTTGCCTCACTTTCCATGTGGAGTAAGTGTTCTTGATTATAAACACTTTCAAGTTCTCTTATTCCACCAATGTGGGAGAAAAAGTAAACTTTCTAATTTGGGAGTACACTTTCCATTTTAGTGTCTCCTTCCCCTCCACCATTTTATTCTCCATTTTTTCATTCACACTTCTTTCATATACTATGAATCCAACAATCCCCAACATGAATGGAGAATGGTTATTTTTAGTAAAATTTTTACGGACAAGTATGTGATCATCAAGTAAAGACTGATTGCATCTGGATAAGTGGGTTTCCCTTTGAACTTTCTGTAGTAAACATGCATCGGATGCACTCGGTTAATCGGTAGATTTGATATCTTTGAACCGTCGAGCTTTAATATACACCTAGACAATACATGTCACTCAACCAGCCTTTTAACATTTATGGTTTTCATGGTTTTGTTCTTTTCAGCCATGAACACGTTCCAGTTTCATGAGAGCTTAGAGAATAGGCCTTTACTAACATTCTCTTTGAAGTGGCTTCCACTTCTCCCTCGCATAGGTGATTTCTAAACGTTCAATCCTTTAAATTAAACTATTTGGTCAAATCTGCCAAATTTAGATAATTATTAAAAATCTTTTCACCTTAAGTCTTATCCTAGTTTACTATACATTGTCTACATTATGAGAATGGGTTGGGTAATTGACAAGGTTGAAACTGTCAGACACAACTTTTTTTGAACTACTGGAACCTTGCTCTTGGGATCTCCAGTATGCTAGGTAGAGTTACCTCCATGCTGACTCGTCTTAGGCCTTAAACCTATTCCCTCGGATGTTCTTTCCACTCCTTCTCTAGATAGGCCTTTTCTAAATAAATTTGACACATTATCCTTTGACTTTACATACTCAATAGTGATAATTCCACTAGAGAGAAGTTCCCTAACGGTATTATGTCTCCGTCGTATGTGACGAGATTTACCTTTGTACATCTTCCAAGAAATTCCGGAGCCACTCTGCTTCTTCACCGACTTTATCTAATGCGATAACTTTAGATTCCATTGTAGATCGAGCGATACAAGTCTGTTTGGATAATTTCCAAGAAACTGCTCCTCCACCGATAGTAAATACATATCCACTTGTGAATTTTACTTCGTTCGATCCGGTGATCCAATTTGCCTAACTATATCCTTCAAGTATCGCAGGATATTTATTATAATGCAAAGCATAGTTTTGAGTGTATTTATAATACCCCAAAACTCTTTTCATTGCCATCCAATAAGTTTTGTTGGGATTACTCGTGTATCGACTGAATTTACTAATTGCACATGCTATGCCTGGTCGTGTATAGTTCATTATATATATTAAACATCCCAATACTCTTGCGTACTATAATTGTGAGTCACTTTCACCTTTATTCTTTCGAAGTGCAAAGTTCACATCCAATAGAGTCTTGGAAATACCGAATTCCATATCTTTGAACTTGTCAAGTACTTTTTCGATATAATGAGACTGTGACAATGCTAAACCTAGTGGAGTTTGATGGACTCTTATTCCTATGATTACATCTACAACTCCAAGTTCTTTCATATCAAACTTACTTTCGAGCATTCGTTTGGTTGCATTTATGTCACAAATATCTCTACTGTGGATCAACATATCATCCACATATAAACAAACAATGACTTGGTGATTTGTTGTGCCTTTAATATATACACATTTGTCACATTCATTTATCTTGAATCCGCTTGCCAACATGGTTTGGTCAAACTTTGCATGTCATTACTTAGATGCTTGTTTTAGTCCATAAAGTGACTTACAAGTTTACACACCTTATTTTCTTTTCCTAGAACCACAAAACCCTTAGGTTGTTCCATGTATATTTCTTCCTCCAAATCTCCATTTAGGAATGCGGTATTCACATCCATTTGATGGATTTAAAGAACATATACCACCGCCAAGGTAATTAACATTTGAATCGAGGTTATCCTAGTTACTGGAGAGTATGTATCAAAGTAATCAAGGCCTTCATTCTGTTTGAAGCCTTTTACTACAAGTCTTGCCTTGTATTTGTCAATAGTACCATCCGCCTTCATTTTTCTTTAGAAGATCCATTTAGAACCTAACAGTTTATTTTCGGGAGGAAGGTCAACCAGTTCCCATGTATGGTTGCTTAAGATTGAATCTATCTTACTATTGACTGCCTTTTTCCAAAAGGATGAGTCTGACAACGACATCGCTTCTTTAAATGTTTGAGGCTTATTTTCTGAGAGAAATATTACAATATCCGATCCAAACAAAGTTGATGTTTTTTTAAGTGTACTACGCCTTGGATTTTCTTCATTATGTACATTCTCACATGGTTTATCTCGAGGTCATTTAGATCCTCCACTACACTGTTCATGTCTAATTTTATACGGGTAAATGTTTTTAAAGAATTCAGCATTGTCTGATTCAATTACCGTATTTTCATTAATATCTAGATGTTCGAATTTATGAACTAAAAATTAACATGCTTTACTACTTTTAGAATATCCTATGAACACACAGTCCACCATTTTAGGTCCTATCTTAACCCTTTTAGGTATAGGAACTTGAACCTTTGCTAGACACCCCTACACTTTGAAATTTTTAAGTTGGGTTTCCTTTCTTTCAATTTTTTGTAAGGAATTGATTGTGTCTTACTATGGGGAACTCTATTGAGTATACGATTGGCTGTAAGGATAGCCTTCCCCCATAAGTTTTGTGGTAAACCAGAACTTATAAGTAAGACATTCATTATTTCCTTCAAAGTTTGGTTTTTCCTTTCCGCAATTCCATTAGATTGAGGTGAATATGGGGCCATAGTTTTATGAATTATTCCATTCTCTACACATATTTGTATGAAGGGAGATTCATATTCTCCGCCCCTATAACTTTTTATCATTTTGATCTTTTTGTCTAACTGATTTTCAACTTTAGTTTTATATTGCCTAAACGCATCTATTGTTTTATCTTTACTATGTAGCAAGTAGACATAACAATATCTAGTGCAATCGTCAATAAAAGTTATGAAATACTTTTTCCCACCACGTGATGGTGTTGACTTCATATCACAAATGTCAGTGTGTATTAAGTCTAAGGGATTGGAATTCCTTTCAACGGACTTATAAGGATGCTTTGCATACTTCTATTCCATACACGTTTGACACTTTGATTTATTGCACTCAAAGTTTGGCAAAACTTCTAAGTTAATCAGTTTTTGTAACATTTTGATATTAACATGGCCTAAATGTTCATGCCATAAATCATAAGACTCATGAAAATAAGAAGAATTCAAACTTTTATTTATTTCAACAGTCATTACATTCATCTTATAAAGGACTCCGGTCAGATAGCTTTTTCCTACATATGTTTCTTTTTTTCTAATTACAATTTTTCTAGAAATGGTTACACATTTGAATCCATTCTTATCTAGGAGTGAAACAGAAATTAAGTTCCTACGTAGCTCCGGAACATATAACACATTGTTCAGTGTCAAGAACTTGTCGGAAGTCATCTTTAAGCAAATTTTTCCTGTTTCCTCCACCTTAGCAGTAGCAGAGTTAGCCATGTAGATCATTACTTCTTCTTGAGCTGGAGAAAATATCGAAAATAACTCTTTGTTGGCACATACATGGTGGGTGGCACCAGAATCCATCCATCATTCATGAGGATTCCCCATCAAGTTGCATTCTGAGAACATAGCACACAGATCATCACATTCTTTGTTGGATTCAATCATATTTGCTTGATTCTTCTTCTTTCCTTTCTTTGGGGCACGACAATTTGTGGACTAGTGGCCAATCTTGCCATAGTTGAAGCATTTTCCCTTGAACTTTTTCTTGGGTTGATTGCTTCCTTGTTCAGCTTACTTCATTTTCTTTGAATTGTTTTGGTCATATTCAACAATATGTGCTCCATTAATTGTAGAATTCTCATTTGATCTTCTTTCGGAAGCTTTATTATCCTCTTCAATATGAAGTCGGACAATAAGATCTTCAACAGTCATCTCCTTGCGTTTATGCTTTAAGTAGTTTTTGAAGTCTTTCCACAAAGGTTGTAGCTTCTCAACTATCGCTGCTACTTGGAAAGCATCATTCATAATTAAACCTACAAAACAATTTATGTGAGTATTAAGAACATTTATAATTTGTTCAACTAAGGTATTTTTCAAAGATATACCTGCTGCTAGGAGATCATGTATGATGACCTGCAACTCCTGTACTTGAGAGACAACAAATTTGCTATCTATCATTTTGAAGTCCAGGAACCGTGCAACAAGGAATTTCTTAATTCCCCCATACTCCATCTTATATTTTCATTCAAATACCCCCTAAAGTTCCTTTGATGTCTTGGTTCCAATACAAGCATTGTAGATGTCGTCTTGGAGACCACTCAGAATATAATTCCTGGAAAGGAAGTTCGAATGTTTCCAAACTTTTACAATAACAAAGAGATCTTTGTCCGAGGTTCCCTCGGGTACATCAGGACCGTCTTCTTTAGTGAACCGTTGCAGACATAAAATGTTGAGGTAATATAACATCTTTTGCTGTCACTGCTTGAAGTCAATGCTCGAAAATTTTCCGGGCTTCTCCTCCGGTTCCATTATTGGTGGAGCATTTGTACGACTTGATGTGGCAATATTAGTTGCCCCCAAAGATGTTTTCGTATCAATCATTTGACTTTCAGTTGCCATTTTTCTGTCACCACAAGACAAATAATACTTAGTATTTTCAGAATACTACAAAAAAAAGAATTTCTTTTTTTTCTTTGTTTCTAGTTAACAATGAAGTTTTTATGTCTTTCAATTACCAACCGAATCATCTTTAACTTGTGACGAAGTTTTTATGACTTCAAACCACTAGTTAAGTTCAGGCGGAGTAGTAAGTTAAAACTTTAATCTCCAAAAACAAGCAATACAGATTCTATAATAGTAGTAGTTTCCTTAAGATTGTTTTTTCATTTGTACTTTAGGTGCACGGAATCTGTATATTACAACACCAACTTTAACTTGAGTTCTAGTATAAACAAGAACACAATAAAGTATATCAAATACCCTCAACACAAGATCAAAATGACCTTTCCAAGAGGTGTATTTTATTTTGCAAGAATTAAGATGAAACAAAAAATAGCCAAGTCGTCCGAATTCACAGATTTTTCTTAAGGAAATAATCCCCCTCATTGTACCCGAGATTGTGGAATTTTTTCCTCCCAGGATAAAATGGCTAACAGACCAACAGTAGCGGTACCTCAAACGATTGGAATATCTTTAAACTCACAGAATGTTTTGAGTGATCACACAAAATATTTTTGAGAGAAGAAAAGTATTTTTAATCTGAAAATTTCATACTAAACCTGTAGAAGAAACCAGGTTTATATAGCCACAACATGCCTCTTCTGAAAAGAGGCAATGGTTCACTCCAAAGGCTACACCTTTGCTGTAAGTGCATGTCTGTTCATCAAAGATTGCATCTTTTCCTGAATAGTAATCTCATTTCATGAATCAGTGTATCACTTCATTGAAGGATTACATCCTTCCGAAGCATCATTTCGAACCATTGCAACCTTCTATAGCCTCATTTCAGAACAATATATCATTTCTGAAGAACTAGTTCAAAAACAATGCATCAGTTTACTTAAAATAGTGCAACTGTTACTGCATGTATATATAAATGGAGGTCCGAAACTGCAGAATTTTTTTTACTATATTTTTCCTTGGGATTCTTCGGAATTCAAATAAAGTTTGTCCAAAAAGATAGATCTCATCGATCGATTAATTGCGAAATCAAAATCCGAAGCTGAAGCCAAGCCGAGCGAGCGACGATGACGACAGCGTGAGGCATCTATTATTTCTTGACTCACTTCCCATGTGGAGTAAGTGTTCTTGATTATAAACACTTTCAAGTTCTCTTATTCCACTAATGTGGGAGAAAAAGTAAACTTTCTAATTTGGGAGTACACTTTTCATTTTAGTGTCTCCTTCCCCTCTACCATTTTATTCTCTATTTTTTCATTCACACTTCTTTAATATACTATGAACCCAACAATCCTCCACATGAATGGGGAATGGCTATTTATCATAATTTTTTTACGGACAAGTATGTGATCATCAAGCAAAGACTGATTGCATCTGGATAAGTAGGTTTTCCTTTGAACTTTCTGTAGTGAACATGCATCGGATGCACTTGTTCAATCGTTGGATTTGATATCTTTGAACCGTCGAGCTTTAATGTACACCTAGACAATACATGTCACATAACCAGCCTTTTAACGTTTATGGTTCTCATGGTTTTATTCTTTTCATCCATGAACACGTCCCAGTTTCATGAGAGCTTAGAGAATAGGCCTTTACTAACATTATCTTTGAAATGGCTTCCACTTCGCCCTCGCATAAGTGATTTCTAAACGTTCAATCCTGTAGATTAAACTATTTGATCAAATCTTCCAAATTTAGATAATCATTAAAAAACTTTTCACCTTAAGTCTTATCCGAGTTTACTATACATTGTCAACATTATGAGAATGGGTTGGGTAATTGACAATGTTGAACCTATCAGAAACAACTTTGTTTGATCTCCTTGAACCTTACTCTTGGGATCTCCAGTCTTCTAGGTAAAGTTACTGCCATGCTGACTCGTCTTAGGCCTTAAATCCATTCCCTTGGATGTTCTTTACACTCCTTCTCTAGATAGGCCTTTTCTAAATGGATCTGACACATTATCCTTTGACTTTACATAGTCAATAGTGATAATTCCACTAGAGAGAAGTTCCCTAACGGTATTATGTCTCCATCGTATGTGACGAGCTTTACCGTTGTATGTTATGCTCCCTTCCCTATCTATTATCGCTTGGCTATCACAGTGTATACATACTGGTGCCACTAGCTTGGGCCAATACGGAATAACTTCCAAGAAATTCCGGAGCCACTCTGCTTCTTCACCGGCTTTATCTAATGCGATAAATTTAGATTCCATTATAGAGCGAGTGATACAAGTTTGTTTGGATGATTTCCAAGAAACTGCTTCTCCACCGATAGTAAATATATATCCACTTGTGGATTTTACTTCGTTCCATCCGGTGATCCAATTTGCATCACTATATCCTTCAAGTATCGTAGAATATTTATTATAATGCAAAGCATAGTTTTGAGTGTATTTATGATACCCCAAAACTCTTTTTATTTCCATCCAATGAGTTTTGTTGGGATTACTCGTGTACCAACTCAATTTACTAATTGTACATGCTATGTATGGTCGTGTACTGTTCATTATATATATTAAACATTCCAATACTCTTGCGTACTCCAATTGTGAGTCACTTTCACCTTCATTCTTTCGAAGTGCAAAGTTCACATCCAATGGAGTCTTGGCAATACCGAATTCCATATCCTTGAACTAGTCAAGTACTTTATCGATATAATGAGACTGTGATAATGCTAACCCTTGTGGAGTTCGATAGATTCTTATTCCTATGATCACATCTGCAACTCCAAGGTCTTTCATATCACACTTGCTCTCGAGCATTTATTTGGTTGCATTTATGTCAAAAATAATTCTGTTGTTGATCAAATTATCATCCACATATAAACAAACAATGACTTGGTGATTTGGTGTGTCTTTAATATATACACATTTGTCACATTCATTTATCTTGAATCCGTTTGCCAACATGGTTTGGTCAAACTTTGCATGTCATTGCTTAGGTTCTTGTTTTAGTCCATAAAGTGACTTAACAAGTTTACATACCTTATTTTCTTTTCCTAGAACCACAAAACCCTCAGGTGTTCTATGTATAATTCTTCCTCCAAATCTCCATTTAGAAATACGATCTTTACATCTATTTGATGGATTTGAAGATCATATACTGCCGCTAAGGCAATTAACATTTGAATTGAGGTTATCCTAGTTACTGGCGAGTATGTATCAAAGTAATCAATGCCTTCATTCTGTTTGAAGCCTTTTACTACAAGTCTTGCCTTGTATTTGTCAATATTACCATCCGCCTTCATTTTTTTTTAAGATCCATTTAGAACCTAACGGTTTATTTCCGGGAGGAAGGTCAACCAATTCCCATGTATGGTTGCTTAAGATTGAATCTATCTCACTATTGACTGCCTCTTTCCCAAAGGATGAGTCTGAAAACGACATCGCTTCTTTAAATATTTGAGGCTCATTTTCTAAGAGAAAAGTTACAAAATCCGATCCAAACGAAGTTGAAGTTCTTTGACGTGTACTACATCTTGGATTTTCTTCATTATGCACATTCTCACTTGGTTCATATCGAGGTCGTTTAGATCCTCTGCTAGACTGTTCATGTCTAATTTTATACGGGTAAATGTTTTCAAAGAATTCAGCATTGTCTGATTCAATTACAGTATTTTCATTAATATCCGGATGTTCGGATCTATGAACCAAAAATCGACATTCTTTACTACTTTTAGCATATCCTATGAACACACAGTCCACTATTTTAGGCCATATCTTAACCCTTTTATGTATGGGAATTTGAACCTTCGCTAGACACCCCCACACTTTGAAATTCCATTAGATTGAGGTGAATATGGGGTCATAGTTTGATGGATTATTTCATTCTCTACACATATTTATGCAAAGGGAGATTCATATTCTCCGCCCCTATCACTTCTTATTATTTTGATCTTTTTGTTTAATTTATTTTCAACTTCAGTTTTATATTTCCTAAACGCATCCATTGTTTCATCCTTACTATTTAGCAAGTAGACATAACAATATCTAGTACAATCATCAATAAAAGTTATGAAATACTTTTTCCCACCACGTGATGGTGTTGACTTCATATCACAAATGTCAATGTGTATTAAGTCTAAGGAATTGGAATTCCTTTCAACGGACTTATAAGGATGCTTTGCATACTTCGATTCCACACACGTTTGACACTTTGATTTATTGCACTCAAAGTTTCGCAAAACTTCTAAGTTAATCATTTTTCGTAACGTTTTGTAATTAACATAGCTTAAACGTTCATGCCATAAATCATAAGACTCAAGTAAATAATAAGAATTCGAACTTTTATTTATTTCAATAGTCATTACATTCATCTTATAAAGGCCTTCAGTCAGATAGCCTTTTCCTACATACATTTCTCCTTTGCTAATTAAAATTTTTCCAGAAACGGTTACACATTTGAATCCATTCTTATCTAGGAGATAAACCGAAATTAAGTTCCTACGTAACTCCGGAACATATAACACATTGTTCAGTGTCAAGACCTTGCCGGAAGTTATCTTTAAGCAATTTTTTCCTATTTCCTCCACCTTAGTAGTAGTGGAGTTAGCCATGTATATCATTTCTTCTGCTTGAGACGGATCAAATGATGAAAACAACCCCTTGTTGGCACATACATGGAGGGTGGCACCAGAATCCGTCTACCATTCGCGAGGATTCCCCGTCAAGTTTCATTATGAGAACATAGCACACAGATCATCACATTCTTTGTTGGATTCAATCATATTTTGTTTGATCCTTCTTCTTGCCTTTCTTTGGGGCACGGCAATCTGTGGACTTGTGGCCAATCTTGCCACAGTTGAAGCATTTTCCCTTGAACTTTTTCTTGGGTTGATTGCTTCCTTGTTCAGCTTTCTTCCTTTTCTTGGAATTGTTTTTGTCATCTTCTACAATATGTGCTCCATTAATTGTACAATTCCCATTTGACCTTCTTTCGACAGCTTTATTATCCTCTGCAATACGAAGTCGGAAAATAAGATCTTCAACAGTCATCTCCTTGCGTTTATGCTTTAAGTAGTTTTTGAAGTCTTTCCACAAAGATGGTAGTTTCTCAACAATCGATGCTACTTAGAAAGCATCATTCACAATTCAACCTATAAAATAGTTTATGTGAGTATTAAGAAAAATTTTAATTTGTTCAACTAAGGTATTTTTCAAAGATATACCTTCTGCTAGGAGATCACGTATGATGACTTGCAACTCCTGTCCTTGAGAGACAACAGATTTACTATCTATCATTTTGAAGTCCAGGAACCGTGCAACAAGGAATTTCTTAATTCCTACATCCTCCGTCTTATATTTTCGTTCAAGTGCCCCCCATAGTTCCTTTGATATCTTGGTTCCACTATAAACATTGTAGAGGTCGTCTTGGAGACCACTCAGAATATAATTCCTGCAAAGGAAGTCCGAATGTTTCCAAGTTTCTACAATAACAAAACGGTCTTTGTCCGAGGTTCCCTCGGGTACATCAGGAGCGTCTTTGCTAGTGAACCGTTGTAGACATGAAATTGTGAGGTAAAAGAACAACTTTTGCTACGACCGCTTGAAGTCAATGCCCGAAAATTTTTTGGGCTTCTCCGCTAGTGCCATTGTTGGCGGAGCATTTGTGCGACTTATTGTGGCAATATTAGTTGCCCCCACAGACATTGTCGCATCCATCATTTGACTTTCAGTTGCCATTTTTCTGTCACCACAAGAAAAAAAATACTTAGTATTTTCAAAATACTACTTAAATTTTTTTTCCTTTGTTTCTAGTTAACAATGAAGTTTTTAAGACTTCCAATTGTCAACCGAATGATCTTTAACTTGTGATGAAATTTTTATGACTTCAAATCACTAGTTAAGTTCAGGCGGAGTAGAAAGTTAAAACTTTAATCTCCAAAAACAAGCAATACAGATTCTGTAATAGTAGTTATTTCCTTAAGATTGTTATTTCGTTTGTACTTCGAGTACACAAAATCTGTATATTACAACACCAACTTCAACTTGAGTTCAAGTATAAACAAGAACACAATGAAGTATATCAAATACCCTCAACATAAGATCAAAATGACCTTTTCAAGATATGTATTTTATTTTGTAGAAATTAAGATGAAACAGAAAATAGTCAAGTCGTCGAAATTCACGGATTTTCCTTAAGGAAATAATCCCTCTCACTGTACCCAACATTGTAGAATTTTTTCTCCCAGGATAAAATGGCTAACTGACCAACAATAGCGGTACCTCAAACGGTTGGAATATCTTCGAACTCACAGAACGTTTTGAGTGATCACACAGAATATTTTTTAGACAGGAAGAGAGTTTTTAATCTGAAAATTTCGTACTAAACCTGTGGAAGAAACCAGGTTTATATAGCCAAAACATGCCTCTTTTGAAAAGAAGCAATGGTTCACTCCAAAGGTTACTCCTTTACTGTAAGTTCATATCTGTTCATCAAAGATTGTATCATTTCCTGAACAGCCATCTCTTTTTATGAATCAGTGTGTCACTTCATTGAAGGATTACATCCTTCTAAAGCATCATTTCGAACATTTGTAACCTTCTGTATCCTCAGTTCAGAACAATGTATAATTTCTGAAGCACTAGTTCGAAAACAATGCATCAGTTCACTTGAAACAGTGCAACTGTTACTGAATGTTTATATAAATGGAGGTCCGAAACTGCAGAAAATTTTTTACTGCATTTTTCCTTGGCATTCTTCGGAATTCAAATAAAGTTTGTCCAAAAAGATAGATCTCATCGATCAATCATTTTTCAAATCCAAATTCAAATCCGAGCGACGACAATAGCGCGAGGCATCTATTATTTCTTGCCTCATTTTCCATGTGGAGTAAGTGTTCTTGATTATAAACACTTTCAAGTTCTCTTCTTCCACCAATGTGGGAGAAAGAGTAAACTTTCTAATTTTGGGGTACACTTTCCATTTTAGTGTCTCCTCCCCTCCACCATTTTATTCTCCATTTTTTCATTCACACTTCTTTCATATACTATGAACCCAACAGTGATTTCGCGCTTGAGACGTTCTCGGTTAATCTCACAACCGCTAGTGGGAACTCAGAGATTAAGCAGGTGGAAAATGTGATGTTTGGTTGTGGTCATTGGAATAGAGGCTTGTTTCATGGTGTGCCGCAGGGTTGCTGGGACTTGGTAGGGGACAACTTTCATTTTTGTCTCAGTTACAATCTTTATACGGCCATTCTTTTTCGTATTGTCTAGTCAATAGGAATAGCAATTCTAGTGTCAGCAGCACACTGATTTTTGGTGATGATACGGAGCTCATGAAACATCCAGACTTGAACTTCACTTTACCAGTTGGTGGGAAAGAAAATCCTGCAGAAACATTCTACTATTACAGATAAAATCAGTCATAGTTGGAGATGAAGTGCTAAAAATACCAGAGGAGACATGGAATTTGTCTCCACTTGGTGTTGGTGGCACAATCATTGTCAGGAACTACTTTGAGCTATTTCGCCAAACCAGCATATGAGATTATAAAAGATGCATATGTTAACAAGGTGAAGGGCTATCGTTTAATTGACGATTTTCCCGTTCTGAGACCATGTTACAATGTGTCTGGAGTACTGGAGAATCTTGAATCACGGTTGAGAACTACTTTATTAAACTTGATCCAGAGGAAATTGTTTGTTTGGCAATTTTAGGCACTCCTCACTCTGCCATGTCAATAATTGGTAACCACCAACAACAGAATTTTCATATCTTATATGATACCAAAAGGTCTAGGCTTGGGTATGCACCAACAAGATGTGCTGATGCCTGATTTAAAGACTTGCTATTTTGGGTTGGAGGTGAAAAACTGTAAACATAGCCGAAGGATTGTGTTCATTTTAGTCCTGATCTTACAACTTATAGCTACAAAAACTTTCTTCTTTTTCTCTTGATATATACTCCCTCCGTCCCATTTTACCCTTCCCAAATTACCTAATCTGGTGTTCCATTTTACTTATCCTTTTTTACTTATCTAGACAAGATAATTTTTTTACCATGTTTTACCCTTTGCATTAATTACTTTTTCTTTAAATTAAAATGTAAACATCATTTAATAGGGGTACTATAGTAAACTAGCCATGTTATTTATTATTTTTCTTAATAGATGTGTTATCCCAATTTGGGACGGATAAAATGGGACGGAGGGAGTATTAACTAAGGAAGTAACATATTTGCATTTATTTTAGGAGAGTAAATAATGAGAAAGAATCTCTTAAATATCTACAAAGAAAATCAAATTAAAAAATTTTCATTAGATCTTTTCATTTATAATTTACAATATTGTTCAACTTTTTCCCATTTCTATTATTTTTTTTCCTTAAAATTCAGTTAATTCTATATTTAACTAATCACTCAATTACAAATATATCACAATGCATATATATCAAGGCTAAATATATGTATCACAAAAATAAAAATCTAAAATATCTTGTAATTTAACAAAATTATGATAAAAAATATTACAACCTAATAAAAATTCGTGATTATGTAAGTTACCCCAAAACTTAAACTCAATAAAAAAAGCGCCTTTCTATCTCTTGGGGTATAACAATTTTTAGCACTGCCATCAATTACGGATAAAGTTTTACGATATCAATAATTTATTCTTTGAAAATAAATTTATGTTGGATGGAATTGTTAATTAGATCATTCTCCTAATATTGATCATTTTGATTTCTCCCAGACAATTATATATTGATGACAAAATCATAGGTCATGAGAGAGCACAAAAACGTATTAGCGAAATATATACAAAGAAATATTGATTATAAAGAGATGTAAGGTGATATATTTTTTTTATATGTAATATAAAAATATATCTATAATACCATATAAATGATGTACATGTTGACATATTAAGTTAGTTACTGTGTTAATATAGTAATACTTATATTATTATTAAACAAATGTTCTATTTATTTTGGTACTAATTTTACTATTTACAATAATTTTTTTTATATACATGTTTTATTATTATTAATATGGTATGATAATATGGTACACGTGCAACACGTACACTATTCTAGTACTCCTAAAATTCAACAACTACCTTCTTATAAGTAATTAACTTATATTATGTCTCTTGCTTCTCTGGAAACTAACAAATCTTAGTTTATATCTAATCCCTTGATATTCTTTAATATTTACCTTTGGTCACATAATAATCCATTTATATGTGTGTGTGTCATAATTGGGCTAATCTCTCACATATAGTATGACAAAACAATTGACGCACTTATCCCTGAGCTTGCTACTTATAAAAGGACTCATATCTATCATTGCCTATATAGGATAATCAAATGCATGCATTCTATAGAATCATCAATATACTCACCTAGGATGATGTCTTGTAAAGCATCTAGGTCTTGATGTCCAACTAGGTTGTTTCACTGGTTAACACTAGTGCGACTTATTTCCCAACAATCTAGGATACTAGCACATGAGCCAATTTATCATTCCTATTTTAAGCTAACACATAATCCTAAAGATTCAACATATATAACCAAAGAAATACTAAGCATATCGTATATGCTTCGATCTTATAAGCACCAGAGATGCAATGGGAAGAAGTTCCAGTGTTTAGAAACATTCAGATTTTTCTACAAAATTTATGTTGGGAGATGCTATACTTTTAGGTTCGATAAATAAACAACTCTTAACTAACAAATCCATAAATCAGGGGGTAACCAAAATACAACTATAAATATACTTGGCACACGAATCCCCCTTTTTAGGCCCAAGCATGATGATAATATTGGATAGTTCACTTGGTCCGCCTTTTTCAATGATCTTAACCAAAGGTGTTCCACCGTACTCCTTCACCAACAATGCTTGTGAAAAATATCAAAGTGAATTTTTGAAAGAATGAATATCATCATAATTTTCTAGTTAAAATTTCTAGAATAGTCTTGTGAGTTAATATCATAGTTTTCTAGTAAAGTCTCTAGAATACTCTAGCATAATATTTAGGATAATTATCTTAGAAAAATATCTAGATTAGATAGCTGAAAGATAAAGTTTGCTAGAATATTCTTGTAGATGTATCTAGAAGAATTTCTACAACCATCCATAAACTAGTATAAACAGGGAAGGGTCTTTTACATTTGTAATCAACCAAAAAGTAAAACCAATTCAAGTAGTGTTCTCCATATTTAAGTTCTTTCTTCTCTTTTATAGCTTCATCTTCTTAGTTGAATCTTTCGATCTTAGTTAAAAATCTTGGGCTAGTAAAAGGTCTTTCCAGCTACACATTTCTTCTACTATTCTCTACATAGTATTAGATCCATAGCAACACGTTGGCTTCTGAATATTTTTCAAGATCGGGTTAGTGATAGATTCAACTGGTTTCTCTCTATGGATTTTAGCGGTTGTTATAATGGACTAAGAATAGAGTTGTTAAATCAGTCCAATTACAAGGTATGGAAGACATGTATGGAATTATACCTGATGAGTGAGAACTTGTGGGATATTGTCAAGGGAAGTAACACAAGTCCTCTTGATGATGGACTGGAAAATGATGGTCCATATAAGAAGTGGAAGCAGACTAATGTGAAGGTGGAGTTCATCTTGAAGAGATCCATATCCTCCAGTTTATTCGATCATATTTTAAGGTGTGAATCAACCTACGAAATATGAAGGACCCTTGATCAGTTATTCAACAAGAAGAATGAAGCTCGGCTACAGATATTGGAGAATGAATTCGATAATGCCAATCAAGGTAATCTTTCTATTGCCAAGTATTTCTTATGAATTAAGAATTTATGTTTAGAGATCTCTTTATTAAATTCGGATGAGGCTATTTCTAAAGCACTAATAAGAAGAAATATTATTCGTGGCTTGAAGCCAGAATATATTCTCTTAGTGACGTCGATTCAAGGATGGACTCAACAACCATCCTTGGAGGCTTTTAAAAATCTATTATTGTCACCATAGTTACTAGCTAAGAAAATGGTTGAGGTATCAATCAAAGAAGGGGAAGGAAATGTTCTTGTAGCAGACAAGAGATACATTAAAGGAAAAGAAAGAGATATGTATCACTCTCGATTCTCAGCTGGTTCAAGCTCGCTTGGAAGGAAGGAAGAGTCTTTTAACAATTATAAGAAGCCTCTCGAATGCTACTAATGTCGTAAAGCAGGACACATAAGAAGATATTGCCGAGCCACAGAGAGCAACATGACTTACATTGAAAAAGTTGTTGAAAAAAAAATGTTGGGGAAGTTTTTTAGCAGCTGAGAGTTGAGAAATAGATACCTTGGCTTTCATAAATTTTGAAAGAGATTGGATCAGATATAATACAATCTATCATGTGGAGAAAAAAGACACTGAAAAGAAGCAAGAGGATACTAAAGACGTTCAGACTGGAGACGTGGTAGCTGCTATCAAGAAAATCAAAGAAGCGGATCCTAATAATGACAATAAAAGTCTGTACGTAGAGGATATTAAAGTAGAATTTGAGCAAACAGTGTCTGAAACTCAATATACCATTGATGACTTTATCGGAGAAACTATTAAGGGGGATGTAGTAGAAGTTGAAGTCTTTGATCAATCATCTATTATATTAAGTTCAATCATTGGCTCAGAGCAAGTATTAGAAGTTGATGAAAAAACTAAAGATCTAATGAACAATGAAGTTGAAAATAAAGCCCCAATTTCAAATAGAGAGACATACAATATGATTGAAGAGGTAGAAATGAAATCTAGTGGTGAATCCTATTATGATACTAAGTCTTCACAAAAAATTGATGATCATATCGTTATTAAATAAAATGAGGAGGCTGATACCAATGAAATATCCTTGTGTTATGGAATTGCTTCAGAAAGAGTAAGTTCTAAAATCTTGAATTCTAGAGATCCAAAATTTTTCATCACATGTGTGTCTCCAGATAATGAAATTGTGGAGGATTTTAGAGAAAGGGGAAGCTCAAAAAGTCAACATCATAAAATTCAACAAGGACAAATCAATGACGGGAAATCTTCATCATTGAAAAAGACAGAGGATCGTGGAAAACACCACTAAGAGTTTCTTCAAGACAAGGCTCAAAGCTTCGTTTGAGTTCTTCTACAACGAGTTTGAAATAGCTTCAAAAAAATCACTTTAAGGTGGAGTGTGAAAAATATCGAAAGTGAATTTTTGAAAGAATGAATATCATCATAGTTTTTTAGTTAAAATTTCTAGAATAGTCTTGTGAATTAATATTATAGTTTTCTAGTAAAGTCTCTAGAATACTCTAGCATAATATTTAGGGCAATTATCTTAGAAAAATATCTATTCTTAGATAGCTAGAAGATAAAGTTTGCTATAATATTCTTGTAGATGTATCGAGAAGAATTTCTAAAATCATCCATAGACTAGTATAAATAGGGAAGGGTCTTTAACATTCGTAATCAACCAAAAAGTAAAACCAAATCCAGTAGTGTTCTCCATATTTAAGTTCTTCTTTCTCTTTTATAACTACTCTTCTTAGTTGAATCTTTCGATCTTAGTTAACGATCATGGACTAGCAAAAGGTCTTTCCAGCTACATCTTTCTTATGATATTCTCTACAAACTAGCTTTCTTTCCATTCTTTGTTGCTTTCTTCTTCTTTGGTCGCCCTCTTTCCATTCTAGAATCAAATATAGTCATAATCAAGTTATTTTCATGGAATAATAAATAGAAAAAAATGTGGAGTAAATTTCATTCATGGTCACTTAACTTTGTATTTACTATGCAAAAGTTACTTTTCTTTTATTCATTACACAAAAGTCATTTAACTTTCCTCGGACCATCACAAAAGTCACTATGACCGAATTCTACAATAATCTCATCAAAAAAATGACGTGACAACCTTAACTAGTTCTTAATTTTAATTTAAGTGAATATATAATATATTACTCATATCTTGACCCTTTTTATATATGCCCAACCCAATTTTCCTTATGGATTATTTTAATGAAAGAATACCAATTTCTTAATAGATTAGGCTACCTAATGAAGACTATTTTCATAAAAAAAAAATTGGTTGATATTTTTATGAAACATTTCATAATATTGCATTCATCTGCCAAAAAGGTGCATAAAAAAAGTGTGATAAACAAGATAAATTCTTCAAAACACATAAAATAGAAATACATGTATCATATTATTTTAAAAAAATTATTTTAATACTTTGAAGATAAATCAACATGCTAAAGATAGTTTTAAAATAAAATCTTTTTAATTGTGTCATTGAATAAGTATTGTCAAAATTTGTACAAATAATGTTATATTGACAATAGTGTTAATAAAAGTTATAAAATATAAGTACTTCAATAGATAAAGAAATTATAGGATATTTAATTTTTATATTCATCAATTGAATTAGTTAAACAATATGTAATTTATCAAAAATTGAACATTATAATGAAATATTTTAAGAGAATTAATCGATTAATCAAACAATTAAAAATATAAAGACAAACTCAATAAATAGAGTAGTTTATCATATTATTATGATATAAAGAATGCAAAGGGCCAAGTGGCAAGAAAAAAATGTATAAAAAAAATAATTTTATCAATTACATGTCACAATTTTAGAGGGAGAAAAATAATTTTATCAACTACATGCGATAATGTTAGAGGAAAAAGATAATTTACTAACACGTCTCAGTTTTAGAGGATTTTAAGAATATATAAGTATAATTTTATTTTTGATAAAAATATCAATTAACTTTATTTTTTTATGAAAATAGTCTTCACTAGATAGCCTAATCTATTGACAAATTGATATTCTTCCGTTATATAATTCATAAGAAAAATCGGGTTAGACACATATAAAAATGGTCAAGATATGGGTCATATATTATATTTTCTTAAATTAAAATTAAGAACTAATTAAGGTTGCCACATCATTTTTCCGGTGGAATTATTGTAAAATTCGGTCATAAAGACTTTTGTGATCGTCGGAGCAAAGTAAACTGACCTTTATTTAATGAATAAAAGAAAAATAATTTTTGTATAATAGACACAAAGTTAAGTGACCATGGATAAAATTTACTCTAAGAGTTATCAAATTCAATGCATAAAATTTCTCTTGGAAAATCTTGAAATTCCAAAAATGCTAAATTAATGGCTAAATCCTGAAATTCTCATTTATATATGCCAAAACCCCTTACTTATAATTACGATTTACGACTGTGATTATCGTGATCACAAATAGATATTTTTGTTCCCACCGTAACTAGGGGTGAGCGTGGTACGGTACGGTACAGTATTTTAAATTTTAGTACAGTAACTTTGATTTTTGATATTTAAAAGAACAATACCATTACCATACCAGATTAATTCGGTATGGTTCGATATTTTTAAATTCGATTTCGATATTTTACAGTATGGTAATTCGGTAACCATACTTTATTTGATTTCGACTTACATATATTCATATAAAAAACTATAACTTTAAATTTAAAAAACGTCTCAAACATATCATACCAACAACTATTATTTGTTAATTAATAACACAAATAGAACATTTCAATAATGATTGAGTAGTCCAAGATGCAAACTCTGAACAACATTACCTAAACTTAAGCATAGTACTCCTAAATAATAAGCTTCCAAAAAATTTATTTCTGAATAAATGTTACTTTTATGTTCAATTGGCTAATGAATCATATATAAATATATTTAATAATCTTAAATTTAATATATATGAGTTTTATATATTATTAAAAAACTTCGGTGCAGTATACAATATTTCGGTATTTATTGCATAAATACCAAATACCATAATAATTTAAAACTCCTACCATATACCATACCAAATAACATAACATCCATACCGCGGTATAAAAAATTTCGATTTCGATATGGTATTCGATATATACCATACCACGCCCACCCCTAACTGTAACTATATTCCGATCATTCACAATTGTAAAGTATTTATAGTCAGCTCCCTTGCACGATCGTGAGACAAGATTCATGATTGCAATAATGCACTAGTAAACACTTTGCAACAACAAATTATGTTCTACGTGTGCCCGAGCACCCCTTGAGCTCCTTGTGTCCCTATCCAATCTAACCAACAAGTCCATAAATATCATATAAACATAAGGGAAGTTGTAAATCAAGGAACAAGGTGCAAATACCCAAAATGAATGGTTTGTTATTCCATAAATATATTTGGTAAACTTTTATAATTTTCTACGATGAAGGATTTTTATTTTTTGTTGAAATTTGACCATTGGTAAGCATTTTATTGATTAAGAATTGCATAAACTAAAGGGTGATCAGTCCAAATAGAATAAGACAGCAACATATCTAAATTATCTACTTTTCTAGAGCATAGAAATTTTTTGATGTTGGTTCTCCTTCCCGATTAGGAAATATGGCTTTATCAATTTCTTCATCATTGATCTCTTATCTTCAATATTCTCACAATGATTGTGCTAGCTCCTTTTTGCTTCGTGGTGTTCTCTTAGTTTTTTGACTCATTGATGATAGCATCCCCAAAAAGGGAGGTCATGAAACTATTGTGTCTTTATTATCCCCTCTTCTTCAAATGCTAGATTAGTAATGTAGTCAACAAACTTATTTCCTTCCCTATTTTGCCAATGCTTACTTGTTAACTGTATAATTTTAATTTTTTGTACTTCTTTCCATGGGATCGTCCAGACCACTTTAAGCATGTTTTTTAGCACCATTAAGACTACTTCTAGTGTTGCTTCTGAATTACATAAATGTAGCAGTATTTTATTGCCTCGTGAATGGTTGTTGTTGTTATCTTTTATGTATTCGGGTTCAAGAATCTGTAAATAAGAAATACAAAATTCAACACTAGTTCAAGTCCAAGACAAGAACACTTATGAAGTTCTGTAACACCTTCAACACTAGATTATGAATAATCTATGTAAGAAGTGTGTTAAGATTCAGAAAAGAGATGAAACAGAATTTAAGACCAAGTCCTTCGAATTCACGGAGTGTCCTTAAGGAATAATTTCCCTCACTGTACCCGAGGTTTTGAAATCTTCCTCCCAGGATAAAATGGCCTTCAATCCGAACAATAGCGGTACCTCAAATTTTTGGATTCAGTGAACTCACTCAACGGTTTGATAGATCACACAAAAAGTTTTTCAAGACAAGAAAAGAGTTTTTTTATTTCAGAAAATTTGTACCTAAACCTGTGGATGAAAGCAGGTTTATATAGCCAACATGTGCCTTTTCTAAAAAGTGGCAATGGTTTATTTAAAAGGTGTAACCTTTCTGAAAAAGCCATGTCTGTTCGTCTAAAGAATGTGTCTTTTCTGAACAGGCATACCATTTCATGAATCAGTATGTCATTTCGTTGAAGGGTTGCATCCCTTCGTTTCAGCACTGCACTATTTCGAAACACTGTTTCAGAATCTGTATGCATGCATATAAATGGAGTATCAAAACACAGAAAAAGTTTTATTTTTTCCTTTGGTATTTTCGAACTGAATTTTTGAATTTCTGTCAAATAAAATTTTTCCAAAAAGATAGATCTCATCGATCGATCATTTGACAAATCCAAATCCAAATTCGAAGTCGAAGCTGAAGCCGAGCCGAGCGAGCGACAACGATGGCGGCACGAGACATCTCTTATTTCTTGCCTCACTTACCACATGAATGGGAAATGACTATTTTTTTCGTAAAATTTTTATGGACAAGTATGTGATCATCAAGCAAAGGCTGATTGCATCTGGATAAGCGGGTTTCCCTTTGAACTTTTCGTAGTGAACATGCATCGACTGCACTCGATCAATCGATAGATTTGATATCTTTGAACCGTCGAGCTTTAGTGTACACCTAGACAACACATGTCACACAACCATCCTTTTACCATTTATGGTTCTCACGGTTTTGTTCTTTTCAGCCATGAACACGTCTCGATTTCATGAGATCTTCGAGAATAGGCCTTTACTAACATTCTCCTTGAAGCGGCTTCTACTTCTCCCTCACATAGGTGATTTATAAATGTTCAATCCTATAGATTAAATTATTTGGTCAAGTCTGCCAAATATAGATAATCATTAAAAGACTTTTCACCTTTAAGTCTTATCCTTGTTTACTGAGCATTGTCTACATCATGAGAATGGGTTGGGTAATAGACAATGTTGAACTTTTCAGACACAACTATGTTTTATCTCCTTGAACCTAGCTCTTGGGATATCCAGTCTGCTAGGTAGAGTTACCGCCATGCTGACTTGTCCTAGGCCTTAAACCCATTCCCTTGGATGTCGTTTCCTCTCCTTCTCTAGATAGGCCTTTTGTAAGTGGATCTGACATATTATCCTTTGACTTTGCATAGTCAACAATGATAATTCCACTAAAGATAAGTTCCCTAACGGTATTATGTCTCCATCGTATGTGAAGAGATTTATCGTTGTACATCATGCTCCCTGCCCTACCTATTGTCGCTTAGCTATCACAGTGTATACACACTGGTGCCACTGGTTTGGGCCAATAAGAAATATCTTTCAAGAAATTTTGGAGCCATTCTGCTTCTTCACCGGCTATATACAATGCGATAAATTCAGATTCCATTGTAGAGCGAGCAATACAAGTCTGTTTGGATGATTTCCAAGAGACGGGTCCTCCACCGATAGTAAAAACATATCTACTTGTGAATTTTACTTCGTTCAATCCGATGATCCAATTTGCATCACTATATCCTTCAAGTACCGTAGGATATTTATTATAATGCAAGGCATAGTCTTGAGTGTATTTAAGATACCCCAAAACTCTTTTCATTCCCATCCAATTAGTTTTGTTCGGATTACTTGTGTACTGACTCAATTTACTAATAGTGCATGCTATATCTGATTGTGTATAGTTTATTATATAAATTAAACATCCCAATACTCTTGTGTACTCCAATTGTGAGTCACTTTCACCTTTATTCTTTCGAAGTGCAAAGCTCACATCCAAAGGAGTCTTGACAATACCGAATTTCATATACTTGAATTTGTCAAGTACCTTTTTGATATAATGAGACTGTAACAATGCCAACCCTTGTGGATTTCTATGGATTCTTATACCTATGATCACATCCGCAACTCCAAGGTCTTTCATATCGAACTTGCTTTCGAGCATTCATTTCATTGCATTTATGTTTGAAATGTCTCTACTGATGATCAACATAGCATCCACATATAAACAAATAGTGACTTGGTGATTCGGAGTGTCTTTAATGTAAACACATTTATCACATTCATTTATCTTGAACCCGTTTGCCAATATGGTTTGGTCAAACTTTGCATGCCATTATTTAGGTTCTTGGTTTAGTCCATACAATGACTTAATAAGTTTACACACCTTATTCTCCTTTCCTGGAACCACAAAACACTCAGGTTGTTCCATGTAAATTTCTTCCTTTAATTCTCCATTTAGGAATGCGGTTTTCACATCCATTTGATGGATTTCAAGACCATATATTGCCGCCAAGGCAATTAACATTCGAATCGATGTTATCCTTGTTACTGGCGAGTATATATCAAAGTAATCAAGGCCTTGTTTTTGCTTGAAGCCTTTTACTATAAGTCTTGCCTTGTATTTGTCAATAGTACCATCCGCTTTCATTTTCCTTTTGAAGATCCATTTAGAACCTAAAGGGTTATTTACTGGAGGAAGATCAACCAATTCCCACGTATGGTTGCTTAAGATTGAATCAATCTCACTATTAATAACCTCTTTCCAAAAGGATGAGTCTGACGATGACATCACTTCTTTAAATGTTTAAGGCTCATTTTCTAAGAGAAATATTAAAAAATTTGATCCAAATGTAGTGGAAGTACTTTGACGTGTACTACGTCTTGGATTCTCTTCATTATGTACATTCTCACTTAGTTTATCTCGAGGTTGTTTAGACCCTCCACTAGACTATTCATGTCTAGTTTTATACGGGTAATTTTTTTTAAAGAATTCAGCATTATCTGATTCAATTACCGTATTTTCATTTATATGCGGATGTTTGGATTTATGAACCAAAAGCCGACATGCTTTACTACTTTTAGCATATCCTATGAACACGCAGTCCACAGTCTTAGGTCCTATCTTCACCCTCTTAGGCATAGGAATTTGGACCTTTGCTAGACACCCCTACACTTTGAAATATTTTAGGTTGGGTTTTCTTTCTTTTTATTTTTCATAAGGAATAGATTGTGTATTACTATGGGAAACTCTATTGAGTATACGATTGGCTGTAAGAATAGTCTCCCCTCACAAGTTTTGCGGTAAACCAGAACTTATAAGCAAGACATTTATTATTTCCTTCAAAGTTTGGTTTTTCCTTTTCGTAATTCTGTTAGATTGAGGTGAATACGGGGCCGTAGTTTGATGGACAGTTCTATTCTCTACACATATTTCAGTGAAGGGAGATTCATATTCTCTGCCCCTATCACTTCTTATCATTTTTATCTTTTTCTCTAACTGATTTTCTACTTCAGTTTTGTATTGCCTAAATTCATCTATTGCTTTATCCTTACTATTTAGCAAGTAGACATAACAATATCTAGTGCAATCGTCAATAAAATTTATGAAATACTTTTTCCCACCACGTGATGGTGTTGACTTCATATCACAAATATCAGTGTGTACTAAGTCTAAGGGATTGGAATTCCTTTCAACAGACTTATAAGAATGCTTTGCATACTTTGATTCCACACACGTTTGATACTTTGATTTATTGCACTCAAAGTTTGGCAAAACTTCTAAGTTAATCAATTTTCATAACGTTTTGTAATTAACATGTCCTAAACGTTCATGTCATAAATTATAATACTCAAGTAAGTAAGAAGAATTTGAAATTTTATTTATTTCAACATTCATTACATTCATCTTATAAAGGCCCTCGGTAAGATAGCCTTTTCCTACATACACTTCTCCTTTGATAATTATAATTTTTCCAGAAACGGTTACACATTTGAAACCGTTCTTATCTAGAAGTGAAACATAAATCAAGTTCCTACGTAATTTCGGATCGTACAAGACATTGTTAAGTGTCAAGACCTTTCCTGAAGTTATTTTCAAGCCCACTTTTCCTGTTCCTTCAACCTTAGTCATAGCGGAGTTAGCCATGTAGATCATTTCTTCCACTTGAGCTAGAGAGAATAACGAAAACAACTCTTTGTTGGCACAAACATGGCGGGTGGCACCAGAATCCATCCACCACTCGGGAGGATTCCCCACCAAGTTGCATTCTTAAAATATATCACACAGATCATCACATTCTTTGTTGGACTTAATCATATTTTGTTGGTCCTTTTGTTGCCTTTCTTAGGGGCACGACAATCCGTGAACTTATGGTTAATCTTGCCATAGTTGAAACACTTTCCCTTGAATTTCTTCTTAGATTGATTGCTTTCTTGTTCAGCTTTCTTCCTTTTCTTAGAATTGTTTTGGACATCTTCTACAATATGTGCTCTGTTAATTGTAGAATTCCCTTTTGACCTTCTCTCAGCAACCTTATTAGCCTCTTCAATAGGTAGTCGGACAATAAGATCTTTGACAGTCATCTCTTTGTGTTTGTGCTTCAAGTAGTTTTTGAAGTCTTTCCACATAGGTGGTAGGTTCTCAATGATCGCTGCTACTTGAAATGCTTCATTCATAATTAAACTTACAAAATAGTTTATGTGAGTACTAAGAACATTTTCAATTTGTTCAACTAAGGTATTTTTCAAAGATGTACCTTCTGCTAGGAGATCGTGAATGATTACTTGCAATTCCTGCACTTGAGAGACAATCGATTTGCTATCTATCATTTTAAAGACCAAACCCTTGCAAAAAAGAATTCTTAATTCCCACATCCTCTGTATTGTATTTTTATTCTAGTTCCCCCCACAATTCCTTCGATGTCTTAGTTCCACTGTAAACATTGTAGAGGTCGTCTTAGAGACCACTCAATAGATAATTCCTGTAAAGGAAGTCTGAGTGTTTCTAAGCTTCTACAATTATGAAATTCTCTGCGTCCAAGGTTCCCTCAGGAACCTCAGGAGCATCCTCAGTAGTGAACCTTTGAAGGCATAAAGTGGTGAGGTAAAAGAACATCTTTTGCTGCCATCGCTTAAAGTCAATCCCCACAAATTTTCCGGGCTTCTCCGCAGGTGCCATTGGTTGCGGAGCATTTTCTTGACTTGTTGAGTCAATACTAGTTGCCCCCACAGTCGTAGCCGCATCTTGCATATGACTTTCGTTAGTCATTTTTTCTGTCACCACAAGACAATAAAATTTAGTATTTTCAGAATGCAACTTATAAAGTTAAGCAACTTTAAGCTCTTCTTCTTGTTTCTAGTTAAGGATGAAGTTTTTATGAATTTCAATTGTCAACCGAATGATCTTTAACTTGTGATGAAGATTTTATGTCTTCGAATCACTATTTAAGTTCAAACGGAGTAGAAAGTTTAATGCTTTAATCTCCAAAAACAAGCAAAACAAATTCTGCAAAAGTTTATTCCTTAAGATTGTTATCTTTTATGTATTCGGGTACAAGAATCTATAAATAAGAAACACAAACTTCAACACTAGTTCAAGTCCAAGACAAGAACACTTATGAAGTTCTGTAATACCTTCAACACTAGATTACAAATAATTTATCTAAGAAGTGTGTTAAGATTCAGAAAAGAGATGAAACAGAATTTAAAACCAAGTCCTCCGAATTCACGGAGTGTCCTTAAGGAATAATCCCCCTCACTGTACCCGAGGTTTTGGAATCTTCCTCCCAGGATAAAATGGTCTTCAATCCGAACAATAGCAGTACCTCAAATTTTTAGATTCAGCGAACTCACATAACGGTTTGATAGATCACACAAAAAGTTTTTCAAGACAAGAAAATAGTTTTTTATTTTAGAAAATTCATACCTAAACCTGTGGATGAAAACAGGTTTATATAGCCAACATGTGCCTCTTCTGAAAAGTGGAAATGGTTCACTTAAAAGGTGTGACCTTTCTGGAAAAGCTATGTCTATTCGTCCAAAGAATATGTCTTTTCCGAACAGGCATACCATTTCATGAATTAGTGTGTCATTTCGTTGAAGGGTTGCATCCCTTCGTTTCAGCACTGCACTGTTTTGAAACACTGTTTCAAAATCTGCATGCATACATATAAATGTAGTATCAAAATACAGAAAAAATTTGCGTTTTTCCCTTTGGTATTTTCAAACTGAATTTCTGTCAAAAAAAACTTTGTCCAAAAAGATAGATCTCATCGATCGATCATTTTCCAAATCCAAATCCAAATCCAAATCCAAATCCGAAGCTGAGACGAGCGAGTGACGACGATGACAGTGCGATGCATCTCTTATTTCTTGCCTCACTTACTATGTGGAGTAAGTGTTCCTTATTTTAAACACTAACAAGCTCTCTTCTTCCACCAATGTGCAAGAAAAAGTGAACTTTCCAATTTAGGAGTGCACTTTCTAAACTGGTGTCTCCCTTTTCCACCATTTTTCCTTTATTTTTTATTCACACTTTTTCATATACTTTGAAGACAACAGTTGTTTTGGCAATTAAGCTTGTAGTCCTCCCTATTTTTCCTACTTGTGCATATATAAGAAGATTCTTGTAATCTCTCAAGCAAAAACCATAGGTTCTTATTCTTGGATTACCTACACTTTGCACTCTCAATATTGATATTTATTTCTTTCTATCTTTTATTTCCTCCAATGGATCACATAGTTGTCTAAATTTTGTTATCACTACTCAAAAACTATACCACAATTTTTTAGTTTGTTGGTGCTTATGTTAACCGGGTATATTTGAGTCTAATCAACTAACTTATTGTCAGTTGTACCTAGTAATCCATTCTTTCATAGTTGATATTACCCCTACGCTTCATAGAATTTCACTTTTTTTAGAACTCCCACATAATTATAATTTGTAGTGCACTATAAATCAGTAGAAATTTACTATAAAACTTCTACCTAGTTAGGATCATGTAGTAGCAACCCTTCAATATTTATATATGAAAAATTAGCAAACTACCTCAACAACCTTTCAGTTGTTGGAGATGTTAGAAATATGTGAGGCATAGTCTCCACTTTTTGATCCTTACAAAGCCAATATCTTATATCATATTGGGTTTAGTCCTTTTAAGTTTTATCATCCGTCGATTGGTATTTTTTATTGGTTTAATTTGGGATTTTATTAATCATTAAAATGTCTTAAACATGATGGACCAACCCATCTTCCAAATCCAACACCTAAATCTGTACAAAAAATAAAATAACACCTGGACCGATCTAATTTAATAACCCAATCTGAAATAAACATATATAATCAGTAGGGTTGCCAAATCCATGCTTAGAGATGAGATCCCACTTTCTCCACCTCCTTCATCATATTCCGCTTCATCAACCATTAATTTTTTTTTCTTCTTCTTCAGCTTTGGGTGCTTAATACAATACATGGTTGTACTGGTATAAGGATTATTCCATCTTGCATGAGTAAGTATAGTCCATTCTTTCTATGGTTATTGCTTATCTTTTACTGAGAACCTTCTTTGATTCTTATTTTGTTAATGTCTCAGTTGAGATCTTCAGTATGCTTCCAGTTATTTTTGGTGCTAATACCGCGGGTCTAGTCTTCTGAGGCTTTCTTCCTTCTTTGAATTAAGTCATTTCCACCTTTGAACTTGCTGCCTGCTTTGTATGTTAGTTTTAATCATTTGCTTCTTCTCCACATGTAGCTATAGCTGGGATAGAGATTATGGGATGCTCGGACCCGCTGATAGTTAAAATGGAACAAGTAACTCAGTCGCTTGAATCTTGGCTGACTTGTTGACCCTAATCTACTGAGATTCCCTTTTTGTTGGCTGGTGCAAATAGGCTAATTAGCATATTCACATTTTTGTTTTCCCTCCCAGGTTGTTAATATGATATATGTGACAAAACCTTGTTGTAGCCCTTCCGGTCACCTTATCTGTTTGCTAAAACTAGCCTCAAATATGGGCATTATTGCTTTTCACTGTTAAGTATTTTTTTACCCGAGCTTGGTAGCTGATTGAATGTTTTAAATATGAAATTGTCATGCTCAAATGCTAGATTACCTAAGTAATCAGCAAGTTGATTACCTTCTCTGAATATATGTTGTATTTGTACTTGCTTATCTACTAGTAATTGCTTTATTTGGTTTACTGTGCCTTCTATCTTCCGTGGTGTTTCCCATTTATCAATTAGAAACTTCTGCATTGCTAGGGAATCTGTCCTAATAATTACTTTGTCTTGACCTGATTGATTGTAATGAATGGCTGTATGTAATATAGCCTCAGCTTCTACTACCATGTTATCTGTGTCTTTAATTGTTGACCCTTCTGCAAGTATTAGATCACCCTGTACATCCCTTAAGTAGAATGACCATGAACTGCTACCTGGATTTCCTTTTGATACTTCATCCATATTGTATGTACACCAACCTTTCTCCAAAAATTCCCATAGCACCACCTTAGTTCTGACTTTAGGCTTTAACTGGCTTAGTTATTATACAAATGATGGCCAGTCCATTGCAAAACCCAGTTCTGGTTTTCTCACCTTCAGCAGTATCCTTAGGTGTCTTATGACATTGAATATCAATTTATGCACATTGATCTCTTTGCCTTCATGCTTCTTAGCATTTCTCCTCTTCCATAATTCCCACAATATGATTGTTGGTGGTGATCTAAAATAGACCTTCTCCCTTTGTTTAACCTGAGCATTCCACCAAGCATATATTGTTTCTCTTAAACTTATTCCTTGTATACTAATTCCTTCAAAGAAAGAAAAGTAGGACCAGGTCCTGTTAGCCGAAAAAGATCTTAGTAGCACATGAGATATGGTCTCTTGTGCTTTATTCTGACAACACCAACACTTGGAAGGACCATGTATTCCCCATCTCCTAATTGTATTATCTACTGATATCCTTCTCTTCCACATTCTCCAAATAAAAAACACAATCTTGAATGGAAGCCCCTTAATCCATAGTTGCTTGTAGAAGTTATTAGGTTCCCCCCTATGCCTCACATAATGCCATGCTGACCTTATTGTGAAATTACCTCTTGCTTCCAAACTCTAAATTGGTTTTACCTTTTGGTTTATTTGCTCTACTGGTCTTACTTTGAGAATTATATGATCTACTATGTCATCAATAAACAACCTCTTTAGTATCTCCCCATTCCAGTACCCATTAGTCATTAGGTCCCTTACACATTAATAAGTAGCATCCCACTCCTTGCTTTCTTGTATGAGAGATTAAAAATCTCCTAGTCCACTCTAATTATCATACCATATATGAGAATCTCCTCCCCTAATCTGCTATATAATAAGATGATCTATAAGATCCCTAGCTTGCAACATCTTTTTTCAAACTTGAGAGCCACTACCTACTTTTCACATGACTTCTTTAGGATGGTATTTTCTGCAATACTTATTAAGTATATAATCACTAAAAATGTACCTCTTAGTTTTAAAATTCCACCACAGTTTACAAAAGAGAGTTGTTGATACATCATGTAATATTCTGAACCCCTACCCTCTTTCTTCTTCAGGTAAACACATACTTGACCATGAAACCCAATGTCTTTCTCTTCTCCCTATAGTACTACTCCAGAAGAACCTTGCAAATATATTCTGAATAGTATTTAGTACTTTTTTAGTGGGGTTCATCACAGAGAGACAATGTATGGGTATGCTTTACAGAACATATTTAATAAGGACCGCTCTACCTCCATAGGACAACAACTTTCCTTTCCAGGCTTGTAACTTGTTATTGATTCTATTCATAATGTTCTGGTAATACACTTTCTTCTTTCTCATGTAGAAAATAATACACCCTAGGTAGTTGAAGGGGAACTCTTATCTCAATATCCCCGTTGCAACTTCTGCCATTACCACTACACCATTAGACACACTTCCATGTAAATAAATGACACTTTTTTTCTTGTTAGTTTCTGACCTGACAGACATTCATATTTCTCCAGTGCTGATTGACCAACTGCAAAGTACCTAGGTCTTCCTTACAAAAAATGATCATATCATCTGCAAAGGTAAGGTAATTGATTTTTGGACTCCTTCTAGGCATCCTAAAGAGTCTGAATTCTTTCTCGACTATGAGTTTCTTCAAACTTCTTGATAAGACCTCTTCCACAATAATAAACAGTGTAGGTGAAAGTGGATCACCTTTATTTAGACCTCTAGTAGATTTAAAAAACCCTTTTCGCTGTCCATTTAGTAGTATTGAGTACCAGTTGTTTGCCTATAGCCTGAATACCATATCAATCAGTTCTTCACAGAAGCCTATTCGGATCAGAACTTTAGTCAAGAACAACCATTCTACCTGATCATATGCCTCCATCATACCAAGTTTCATCATTATATTAGGGAGTTTCCCCTTTTTTAATTTTAGATACTATTTCTTGGACCACCAATATGTTTTCAGCCATACTTCTTTATTGGACAAAACTAGTTTGTTCTTCAGATACAATATAAGGAAGAATACTTTTAATCCTTTCATGAATAATTCTATAGAATATTTTATTCACAAATTTTCTAAGGGATATTAGTCTAAGATCTTAGAAGGTATTTACCACTAACTTCTTTGGTAATAGCACCAAATTTGTATGAGTGATAAACCTTGGAAGGTCATATCCACATAAAATGGCTATGATCATTTGATGCTGGTCCTTTGATATAATACTCCTTGTATCCTGATAGAATACACCAGTCATGCCATCTAGAACCACTGCACTATTCCTATTTAATCCTATTACTTCCACATGTACTTCCTCCAAAGTCGGTATTTTCTTCAAATCTTTATTCTGAGAATATGTTACCACCTTTGGTAACTCCTCTAGCATTGAAAAATCTTTAACATCCTCTTATTTCTCAAATCGCTTCTAAAATAATGATTTTGCCGCCTCAGCTATGTCCTCCTGCTTTTCCATCCAGCTCCCCTCTGCATTTTGAATTCTTTGAATTCTTAGCCTGGCTCTTCTTCATTTGACAATTGTATGAAAAAACTTTGTGTTCCTTTCACCATCTTTGAACCACTCAAAACCTGCTTTCTACCTCTAATAATCTTCCTTTTTTTCAATTGGATTGATAATTCAGCCTGTGCTTGTGACAGTTTGGCATGTTATTTCTTGATGGATCTTCTTCAATCTGATGCTCTCTTACTTTATTTACCTCCTCCAGTGTGGAAATCTTTTGGAAAATATTACCAAATGTTTGCTTACTCCACTTAGTCAAGGCAACTGTTGTTTGCTTAAGCTTTTGATGAAACTTGATAAGGGGATTTCCTTCACTTTTAGTAGACCAGTTCTCCCTAATAACCTCCATGCATGATTCTCCCTTCAGCCAAAAGTTAAGAAATCTGAAGGGTCTGATCAGCTGTTCAGCTGACTTGCTAAACTGCAACAACATTGGTTCATGGTAAGAACAACTCCTTACAAGATTTTCCAATTCCATGATTGGAAACAATTCTTGCAGTTTGTCATTAATCAACTGTAATACCCCGTACTTTTCATAGTTCAGTTCAGCTCATAGTCCTTGCATAAGAGGCTGAAAGGTTGAAAATTTAGCTAAGTGTTGAGGACTTAACAATTTTTAGTACCTACTAATTTTGAGGAAATTAAGTTGACCTTTCGAACTCTGGGACAATGGTTGTTTAGTTAATTCATGATCAGGGAGTTAGAAATAGCGTATAAAAAAGATTTTGGATTTTTAGACTAGGTTTGGATTGTTTTTAGGTTGGAATTCCAGTAGCTCACCGCGATTCCATCATGTCGCGGTGAGTATAGTACCAATAGTTCCACCACGTCATGGTGGAGTGTGAAAAGTCAATTGTCAATTTCCAGCGACTCACCGCGATTACACCGCGTCGCGGTGAGTATAGCAATGAGGGGATCACTACGTCGCGGTGAAGGTGTATTTGTCATGTTATTGATCTATAATTTAAATGGATGTATCATAAGCTTTATCCTAAGTGTGTGAAGTTCTTATTAGGTCAAGAGTGTTCATAGAAATCACTTAGAGCCAAGTTGAGCTAAGATCCTTTAATTCGTCCAATGTTTGGTTTTTAATTCTACAAGGGTCAACTTTGAAAGTGTATAAATTTTGATGTATGTATAATTTTTCAGATAAATATACACCAAATTGTAGATAATTGAGTTATCTTTCCAACGATACTAATTTTTCCAAAATCCGATACCCGAGTGAAAAGTTATGGCATTTTTCGTGTCAAGCAATAAGCCACCACGATTACACCGCGTCGCGGTGGCCCTTCAAACGACAATCTGGGTTACAAATTTTTTGTTTAAATGATGGAGGGGCAATGGGGTATTTTCTCACCTCAACCCAGGTCGTAAAAACACGATCTATGGTTTCAATTGGGTCATTATTTACCCTCATTCTCCAATTTTTCCCTCAAGAACAAACCCTAATCAATTCCATCAAGAATCATCAATTCCATCTTCTTCTCTTCAACAAAAAATCAAAAATTTAGGATTCCTAATTCAAGAACTTCAACAATGATTTCAAGATCATCTCCAAAGGGTTCAAAGTCAATCTATTACATCAAATCAAGCATAATAAGGTATGTGAGAGTTCATCCATGGGACCTCTCTCACCCATGGAGCCCAAAAACCCAAATTTCAAGTTTTAAAGCCATAATCTTTATATGTTCACATGAATTTTTCTTATAAATTTTCATGAATCTCAAGATTATATCATGTTTCCATGAAATTGATGGTGATATTAAACCTTACATGTCTGAATGGTATTGTTTGCTAAATTTAAAACCCAAATTGGTGATTTTAGAGGTGAAATCATGCTATTACTACTATTTTTAACTATTCCCATGCTTAGCATAAACCATGAATTATAAGTATTTGACGAAATGCCCACAAGAATGATTTTGAACAAAGGCTTACATATCATGTCCTTAGAGTTTTAGTTTGATTCCACAGTGGATCTTATTTTTAAGATAATTAGAAATATTTCTATGTTTTAAATTCATGCTGTCCACGTGTTGATCCTTACATGTTGTGATGAAATGCCTGATACACCCAAATTACACCTTTTTTACGAGAGAGTAAGCGGTCGTTGTCAAATATATAACCCAACTAGGTTGGGGTCGAATCCCACAGGGAATATGATGCTAATTAAGTTGTATGCAGATTTGTTGACTTTTAATCGTTTGTTTTCGTAAAATAAATAGAGGGGATTTGATTCAGTTCACAAATTAATGGTTTCAGTTTAGCAAGATGAAATATGTGTAGTAGTATTCAAATTCAGAGAAATAGCAAGCTAGGGTTATGTCCACCTTGTAGCTTTCAATACTTTCTAACTATAGGCTTTGCGAATTCATACATGCATCGTGCTTACAGAGAAACGTATTGTATTTAATAACATAATCCTAGTGTTTCCCAACCATCAAGGACTAATTCACTTTAGTTCTCTCGAATCAAAAGCGTTTACCAAAAACAATCTGAAATCTCCAAGTAGTTAATCCTGCTAAGGCATTAACATATGAAATAGGGATTAGAAATCTTATTTTCTTGTCACTACTCTCTTTTCCGAACAACAACCTTTCTCTCGAACAAGTTGTGTTTTAAGGCACATCCTCTATGTTTGCAACCACAAGAATTCAAAATAAACGAAGAGAGTATGATGTAAACAAATCAATGCATAATGAATTCAAAACCCAAAGTAATAGATTGTATGTTACAAGGCTTCCATAACCCTAACTAATAAACTTAGCTACTCATTAATAAAACGAAAATCATCATAAATATATTCATCATACCAAAGACTAGAAGACGATCTTGGTGTGAGAATACGGAAAACAAGAGAGAAAAACGTTTCTCTCTCTCTCCTCAAGCTAAGCCGCCTTTTTCCTCTCTCAGAATCTTACAGAATAATCAATAATGAATAAAAATTCAGCAATTAAATCTTTTAATAATCTCTTCTCTCATAATTTCCTTCTACGTCCCTGAACTAACTATAAATGACAACTTAGTCTTGGACATAGTTTCTAGGCGCCACATTTGGTCTAGATTGCTACTCTCTCTTGTGTCATATGCCATCCACATTCCATAGTCCCATTATGTCTCCATCTACCTCATTAATACCTGAAATCATGCTAATCACATCGGTTAGCTCAATTACATAGAAGTAGAGTAAAAACATAAGAAACTAGGCACTTTGTTCTCTAAACTTTGCTAAAATATGGATAAATTATGGTGCTTAGGCGTATAAATACACCCAAGATCACCACTCCACACTTAAAGCTTTGTTCGCCCTCAAACAACATATCTATTTATGCATACTACACAAGCTTTAGCACCCACAAAGGAAGACAAGATGCTCAAATAGGCTCACACAACAATTATGAACAAGAAGTAGATTCATGGATCATTACTAGAGCCAACCTACCCTCAAGAATAGACTCATTAAGTTGGCAATTTCATGCATATCGTTTAAGAAAAGAAATCATATAAATTACCCAACCTTCATCAACCATGTGCCCTCACAACAAGAGAGTTACCCATAATCATTCACAATCATGCAATTTCTAATAAAATGGGTACAAGAATCAAGTTGCGCTCACTCTCACAAAGAATTCTCAAATTACAACTGACGACCATATGCTTGCCCTTAGTGTAATAATCCACTAATATTAGAATGCTAAGATTAGGATCAAATAGGTCTTTTACGGGTTGTAATACAGGTTAAAGGATGGGTAGGAACTATTTTGGCCAGAAATAGTGACTATTTTCCCTAAGCGCTTTAATAAACTACATTATGCAATTAAGACCAATCTCTAACAACCAATTTCCAATTCTGCTATCTTCAAAGATTTGCTTTTCACCCCAACTCGTTAAACTTAATTAATAACACTATGGTGGGAGTATGCAACCCTTTCAAATATTTTTTTGCACCCTTTTTATGTTACGCACCCCTATAATAGCCACCCTCAACTTAAGCGATTTGCTTTAGTTGAGGTGCACAATGTCCAAGAAGGACCAGGGCCAAAACAAGTTCATTGTAACATGTTTGGGATAAAATTTGAAACTTTTTCAATAATCTTTGCTACTCCCAACCACATCAATTTCACACGCCAATAACTAGACTTTGGGGCATCAATTTCACCTTTTTCCTCTAATTGTCAAACTCCTAACTCAAATTGATTTTACATTAAAGCGCTTAGGAGCTTTTGGATCAAATTTTGGTCTGTTAAAGAACAGAATAGGCTACATATGAGGCTAACAAAAGAACAAGCTAAAGGCTCAACGGGGCTAGCTAAGAAAATGTACAAAGATAGGTCAAAAGAAGGTATGAACAATGGCTATCAAAGAAATGCCTAAATCATCTCCTAAACTCACAATCTTTATTTCTCTTTACACACACACCAGAAAAGTTCTAGCATAAGTTGCAATAAGGGATATACAACAGTCTTACACACTCATGGCACATGGTCAACTCAATTAGGAGCATTGTAGATTCTCGACCCAACAATTACATAAATTCAAATAAAACCAACAATCACAACAAGAGTCACAACTAGAGCCTAGGTGTTTCAAATGTAATGATCTATCATATACTTATGTTATAATGTCATGTGACCCACAAGAACAGTTACATGTAATTAAATGACTAATTTTCTCTTAAGACGGTCGTCATCCATCCATCATCTAGAAAAGCACCTAATTATGACTACATAACTAACAAAATAAACAAAATAACTAATCCTATCATAGAAGAATGCTAAGGAGAAGGTCCTATTTTCTTACAAAACAAGTAGCAAAGTATCCAGCCACCCCACACTTAAGCTCAGTACTGTTCCCAGTGCAAATAACAAGATAAAGAACCTGGCTAGTAGTACCCCTCATCCACATTCGGAGTCAAGCCACCTGTATGGAGATCATCATTGGAGCCATTTTTCCTATATTCATCCTATCATCCATGTCAGCCACACATAATGAAACTAACTATAATTAAGATGGAGATGGTGAAGTCACAACCCCACACTTAATTTGTTAGTATCAACCAATTAAGTATTTTTATCGGGTACTCAGACTTCACCGACATACACTTTGACATGATGCATCAACATTAGTCACAATACAATTCATTCACTTCAATTCCCCCAATTCTATTTCAATGAAGCACTTTTTGAACAGAATCATGCTCTACAATTTCAGCCATACAAAATATACAAAATACCTTCACTTTCACAACATTGCCATGGCAAGAATTTAATCCGTAATCCTTAAGAAATCAATTAACAATAACATAGAGTCAAAATAACTAAGGATTAAGAAAGTAAAACTTACCTTGAAAATGGAAGATCAATGAAGGACAAAAAGAATGGTGAGAGCTTAGTATTGTACGGCTTAAGGGTGAAATAAGGATGAATTAGGGAATTTAAGGTGTGAAGTCTACTGAAAGAATGAAATCTGGATTGGGTTGACCCAAACGGATTCTAAGTGTATTTGGCTAAGTGTGCGACGCATTCCTGCTCGCACACACTTAAGTGTGCGATGCATTGTTCATGGCATTAGTGAGGCAGTAGGCATTTGCGAAGAAGTATGCGACGCATACCCTATCGTACAGATTTAAGAGTGCGGCGCATAGGCTATCGTACACTTGAGGTAGTGAGCATATGCGGAGAAGTGGGCGACGCATATCTTATCGCACATGTTAAAGTCTGCGATGCATAAGTTATCGCACACATCAAGGTGTGTGGCGCATTATGCATCGCATAGTTAGTCCAGTGGGCATGTGCGATGGGATGTGCGGCACACTCTTGGTCGAAAAGGTCCATAATGCGGGGGCTTCACCCCCGAACCCCCATTGAGGTCAGTGGTGGGCTTCAGGATCGGGCCTATCAGCTCGATCCCTACGCTACCACCACAGACCTCATTGAAAGTCATAAAATAAAGTTGCACCACGAAACTTTTTGGGTCGGATTAACATAATTCGAGGCACGACTCTAATGAAAATCATACTTGAGCCTTACACATTTGACCACTCCAACTTACCTGTAATGTTCCCATCACTCCTAAACTTACCACCATTGACATAGCTCAATTCCAAATCAAATTTGGTACTAATCTCCTTCTTAGTACTTTATACACCTACACTTACTCAAAAACAACAAAAATGATTAGAAGAATGGGTTGCCTCCCACCAAGCGCCGTAGTTTAGGTCGTGGCTCGACTCTTCTTTTGTATTTTTGTTTAACATGATAAAGTGAAAATAAAATCATCGGTTGCCTCCCATGTAGCGCCTGATTTAATGTCGCGGCACGACTTGATTATCTTGACTACTCAGACTTCGTCAAGATACATCGATGATACCATTTGTACCTCATTTGTTGGATCAAGAAAGTGCTTTATTCCTAGTCCAACCACTTTGAATTCACTCACATCCTTGCTTGGAAGTTCAACCAAACTAGCTATTGTCTTCACAAAAGACATATCCTTAACTGGTACATCTCGCTCATCTTCATAGAATACATCAACAATCGAGAAGACACTCATCTTCTTTTGTTGTTTCATAGACCAACATACTTCAAAACTAACTTCTTTCTCATTGAGCCTAAATTTTAGCTCATTCAGCTCCATGTCAACTAACACTCTCCTAGTTTCTAAGAACGGCCTACCCAAAATTATGGGTACTTCAAAGTCCACTTCGCAATCAAGAATTACAAAGTCAGCTGGAAATATAAAATCAGCAACTTTTACTAGTACATCATGTAGAATTCCAATCGGCCTTTTTACCGATCTATCCACCATTAGAAGACGCATATTGGTGGGCATAGGATCTTCCAAACCCATTTTCTTAAAAACCATCAATGGCATAAGATTTATACTTTCCCCAAGATCACAAAGGGCCTTTTCAAACTTTAGCAATCCAATCGTACATGGAGCAGTAAATGCTCCCGGATCAGCTTTCTTCTGGACAATAGATCTTGTAGAAATAACACTACAATGATTAAGATTTTCTACCATTTCATAGCTCACAGTCCTTTTCTTCATCAACAGGTCTTTCATAAACTTAGCATATCCGGGCATCTGTTCCAGTGCTTCAACTAAGGGCACATTCACTGTCAACTACTTCAACATAGCCATGAATTTGCTAAACTTGCCATCATCTTCTTTCTTCTTTAATCGTTGTGGAAATGGGGGTGGTGGCCTTGGGATTTCAGTTGGAACAACTTCTACCTCTTTTCTTATGCCTTGCTCCATATCACTAACATATTTCTGCTTGGGTGATCATTCTATTTCTGCACTCTTCTTTTCTGAACCTCCCAACTTCACAGGCACCACTGGAGATTCATCAACCATCTCCCAATCTATTCCGACCTCATTAGTATAAGAGGATTCTCTCAAACCTGGACTAGATAACATCTTACCGCTCCTAGTGGTAATGACTATACATGATCCATCAGTCTTCGGATTCTGAACTGTATCACTTGGTAGAGTCCCATGCTGTCTTTGGTTGAATGTTATGGATAATTGGCTCATCTGCTGCTCCAGTTTTTTAATAGAGATTGAGTGCGAATTTACTAGTTGACTCATGGAAGATATGACACTCTTCATAGTAGTCAACCCAGAATTGGTCGCCTCAGCTCCTTTTAATAGTTTCTCCATCATGTCCTCCATGGACATTTTGCCTGAACTGGTGGAAGTATTATCATGGATTCTAGGAGGTACATACAGTCCACTCCTATCACTTTTATTTTCCCAATCTTGATGGTTCCAACCTTGGTTTCCTTAACCACCGGTCCGAAACCCCCCTGGTTATGTAAATAGTTAGCCTCTTCCTTAGTGTTTGATTCAGCTCCCTTACTGTGGGAACCCATAACTTTTACCTTTTCTATATTACCTGCTAGTAAATATTTCGTGAGCAGATCCATCTGGGTTTTCATGTGAGCCATATCCTGATCACACTTCTCTTATCTCCTATGCTGCTCTGCTGATATTACACTAGACCCAGTATTACTTACTACCACAAAATCTTTGGTATGCCAAGATCTACTTGTCTTAGTCATTCTTTCTAACATGTCCGCAGCCTCAGTAAAGGTGAGCTCCATAAAATCTCCTCCTGCAGCATTATCCACTATTGGCTTTATAAGTGAGTTCAAAGCTCTGTAGAATATTTCCATCAAGTTCTCGTCAGTCATCTTATGGTTTGGAAATTAAGTCAACTTCTTTTTAAACCTCGCCCAAGTCTCATGAAAAACTTCATTGGCCAATTGCCTAAAGTTGATGATCTCATCCCTCAACTGTAACATTCTGGAGGGTAAAAAAAACCTTTCTAGGAAAGCTTCTTTCAATTGCCTCCAGTTTGTTTTAGAATCAGGAGGTAGCTCATTCAACCACATTGTTGCCTCTCCAGACAGAGATAGTGGGAACAATCTTAGAAGAATAGCATTTTGTCCCACTGCAGGATTATCAAATGACTTACAAATACTGATGAAATTCACCAAATGTAGATTTGGATCATCACCAGTTTCAGATTCAGTAGTTGGATCATAGTACTAGTGATGTTAAATTTCACCCCAGGATCTAGTGGTGGTATAATGATTTCCCCTATAGATCCAGTTCCATCTAAATCGTCCTCATTATTGTCAATATCAAACTATGCAGCTTAGTGTCTGGTCTTCCTCTGAATGGACGATTTCGATTTACAGGTGCAACTACCCCTGCTGCACGCCTCCTATTAGCTGGGTCAATTGAAATCATCATATCCTAGGTCCTCTTCATCTATATTAGGTACCCAACCTGGGTTATTTGCATTCTGTAGATTTAATTAAGCATTAGCGAAAGTGGCTAATCTTTCAGCTTCTTGTTGGTTAGCCATTCTTTCAATGAGATGAGGTTCAGGATTAAAGGGTAATAATGGTTCTCCTGAACTTCTAGTTCGTGGCATAAACAACAATGATCCTGTAACAAACAAAAACAACAAATAACGTAAAATAAGAAAACTTGATTAACAGTTAATTAACACACATAAACTCAATCGACAACCGTATTCCCCGGCAACGGCGCCAAAATTTGACACTCTCAAATTACACCTCTCTTACGAGATAGTAAGCGGTCGTTGTCAAATATATAACTCAACTAGGTTGGGGTCGAATCCCACAGGGAATATGGTGCTAATTAAGTTGTATGTAAATTAGTTAACTTTTAATCATTTGTTTCCGTAAAATAAATAGAGGGGATTTGATTCAGTTCACAAATTAATGGTTTCAGTTTAACAAGATGAAATATGTATAGTAGTATTCAAATTCAGAGAAATAAAAATCTAGGGTTATGTCCACCTTGTAGTTTTCAATACTTTCTAACTATGGGCTTTACGAATTCATACATGCATCGTGCTTACAGAGAAATGTATTGTATTTAATAACATAATCCCAGTGTCTCCCAATCATCAAGGACTAATTCACTTTAGTTCTCTCGAATCAAAACCGTTTACCAAAAATTATCTAAAATCTCCAAGTAGTTAATCCTGCTAAGGCATTAACATATGAAATAGGGATTGAAAATCTTATTTTTTTGTCACTACTCTCTTTTCCGAACAACAACCTTTCTCTCGAACAAGTTGTGTTTTAAGGCACATCCTCTATGTTTGCAACCACGAGAATTCAAAATAAACGAAGAGAGTATGATGTAAACAAATCAATGCATAATGAATTCAAAACCCAAAGTAATAGATTGTTTGCTACAAGGCTTCCATAACCTTAACTAATAAACTTAGCTACTCATGAATAAACGAAAAACATCATAAATATATTCATCATACCAAAGACTATAAGACGATCTTGGTGTGCGAATACTGAAAACAAGAGAGAAAAACATTTCTCTCTCTCTCCTCAAGATAAGCCGCCTTTTTCCTCTCTCAGAATCTTACAGAATAATCAATAATGAATAAAAATTCAGCAATTAAGTCTTTTAATAATCTCTTCTCTCATAATTTCCTTCTAAGTCCCAGAACTAATTATAAATGACAAATTAGTCTTGGACATAGTTTCTTGGCACCACATTTGGTACAGATTGCTACTCTCTCTTGTGTCATATGCCATCCGCATTCCATAGTCCCATTATTTCTTCATCTACCTCATTAATACCTGAAATCATGCTAATCACATCGGTTAGCTCAATTACATAGAAGTAGAGTAAAAACATAAGAAACTAGGCACTTTGTTCTCTAAACTTAGCTAAAATATGGATAAATTATGGTGCTTAGGCGTATAAATACACCCAAGATCAATGCCTATATCCAATTTTAAGAGAATTACATATGAATTCCCCAATTCATGATTTTAGTTATGTAATCATACTATGCTCCCATGTTTAAGACATTCCCATATTCAAGTTCATAATCCCTATGTGTTTGATGAATTTCCCCATGTTAAAGTATTAATAACTATGTGTTTTATGAAATGCCCAAGTGATGGGTTCCTTTAAATAATGCATACTTATTATGGTTCAAAATGCTCTCATGTGTTCTTATTGTTATTACTATCGAGTCCTGGGGGTTATGAATTCCCAAAATTTAGTTGTTGTTTAGTTTTCCAGAATCTACAGAATGATTTCAATTATACCATTGGAAATATCATTCAATCAGTAAGATGGTCAATTGTGAGTCCAATTAAGTTAGCTCAGTCCAGTTTCAGTTCCATTATCAGTTATATATTAGTAATTATCTCAGAATCCATATGAACTGATATTTTCAGAGTACCATCACCTGAGCTTATCAGTTATCAGTTATCAGTGCATGCACCAACTAGTATTTAAGTGTCTTTCAGTTGAGAGTAGGATTTAGCACCGAGCGAATTCAGGGATGACGGCTTCCCTGTCAGTTAGGTATAGTTGTTAGTAGCATTTCTTGTATTCTAAAACTATGTAGCCAACGTATGATATGAGAATTCACCTGTTGGTTTAGGCTTGACTATCTCGCAGGGGTTACCCTTCAGTTCAGGCTTGACACCCTTAGTCCTTTGGGACTATACAGTATATCATTAGAGTGGATCCACACAGCCAGTGTTAGTACCCTTGGCATGGTACTAACACCCTTCCAACTGGGGTTACAGGTTAAACCCCAATTAGCTCAGATTGGGACATATCGATTAGGTGATACCTCCCACAGTCTCAGTTATAGTCTTAGTCCAGTAATTCAGATTCAGTATTGCTTGGCCATAGCGCACAGTTATTAGTTATTCAATTATCAGTATTTCAGAATCATGTTATACACTTGGTCTTGCATTCTCAAATAATACATTTTTTCATGAATTCCTGCTCAGTCACCTCATGCAGCCTAGTCAGTCCTTACCTCTTATATGCATAATACTCTACAATTTCAGTCCAGTTATTCAGACTAAGTACAGTTCAGTCTTACATGCCCATTATTCATCTATCATTCATTCAGTTAATCAGATAAGTTAGTATGTTTATGCATTCGTGCTCAATGTTATTATATATTCAGATCCTCAATTTATGTCAGTCTCCATCAAGTAGTTTCAGACCCAGTATTCATACAGAATCCACGTTTTGCCATATCCCAACTTTATTTCTACTTATCTTATAAAAGTAAAGTTTTATAGAAACTAAGTGTTGAGATTCACCAGCTTACTAGATTAGGTTTATTACTCATGTTTTAAGATATTTCAGCTTTCAGTTTATTCCATCTTATTGGTGAGTCTACTTGCACTTAGCATGCATATTTTAAAATTATATATACGAAATCATTTTTACTTATTGCATTCACCTCTTCATACTCAGTACATTCTAGAAGTACTGATCTACATATACATCTATGTGGCTAGATTTTTTCATAATGTAGGTACTATTTGTAGCCCACACATAATGATCAGACAGTTGCGGCAAGTGATAAGTTTTACTACTTTGGGAACTCCAGATAGTTTTAGTTCATGCATAGTTTATTTATTATCCATGTGTATTGATTAGTGGTAGTTGGAGGAATGTCCCAACTATCTATAGTCACTATAGTAGAGGCTTCATAGTTATTAGTCATAGTCAATCATGTAATTCCAGTTTCATTCTTCAGATTTATAAGATTGTAAAGTTTTATCAGTAATGTATTTATTTCAAATTTTCAGTATAATTATATTTTTGTATAGCAGAATAGCTATTTATTATGTTATAATTCAGTTGCTTAACAGTATGTCAGTTCATGGATTAGCTAGGGATCACTTGTGGTTCCTAGCATCGTGTGATGACTAGGGGGTAGTCTCAGGTCGTTACATCAACACTCTATCAAGCTTCTTAAAAATAAATTCTTCATCTATTCTACCATTCCAAGTATATTTACTTTCTTTGAAAGAACATTCCTCCAGGTTACACATGCTAATACAATGATTGAAATTATCTGTCTTATCAAATGTAACTTGTAATCCTCCTAGTGTCTTCTCCCCATTTCTGATTATATTAAAATCACCACCCACTAACCATGGGTGTTTTATAGTAATAGCCATCTCTCCTAGTGATTCCCATAGCCTCAGTCTTTCATTCTGATTACATTTTGCATACACTAGTATCACAAACATCTCTACATCAACACACTGATTTTCCAATTTGAGAGTTAGTTGTTGATCTTCATCCCTAATGATACTGTATTCAATAATAACATCCATGAAAGCCCATATTTTTCCTGAACAATTCACTACTGCATGCTATATTCCCAACCGAACTTTATACTCTTCTATACTATGACTTTTCTGAAATGGTTTCATTCTAGACCAATGAACCAAAATAATACCTTCTATGCATTATGATCAACCTTGTGAATGCTTTCTGTGTGTTGAAAGACCTGATGTTCCAAATTAAGGCATTTATTTTGATAAAGATTTAAGCATCTGACTCCTTATCTGCATTGTACTTGCACTAGTTTTTTTGTAACGACCCGAAATCGCCTCCCGGGACGTCACATGGTGCTTGAGGCTACAAGTAGACCCAAGCTAACCCTTTGAGCCTGTTTATACTAATAACACTCATTTCAAGATGAAATAATTCAAATATTAGCATAGTCATATCATATGAAAGGAAATATGGAGAAAATGCTCGGTTGAAACGACCAAGAAATACCGAAAATCTCAACACAACCACAATCTGATAATTAGTCTGACAAAGCCTCTACTAATCCATGATCTAGAGAGCCATTGGGACAGGTCCCCAATTGACTCGAAATAAACTGAAAGTAAAAACATAGTCTCTCAAACGCAGAAATATCTAAAGATAGGTCCTCAAACCATGAGGACTCACCACTGTAGGAATGTAGACAGAGGTACTCAAAAGTCACTGACGAGACTAGGACTAAGCACCTGAACCAACATTATAAGATAATGTAGCACATAGACATATATGTGGATCAACACTTGGGAATGTACTGAGTATGTGGGGGTGCATGCAATACTCTTTAATCAAATCATGAATGTAATAAGTAATGACTCACATGGCTTGAATAAGTATAAAATGCGAAGCTTATGAATCATGTAAAATGGAACATGTAACATAATCTTGTGAGTCATTATACTTTCAGCTTTAATAATTGTACTCTTATCTTATTCTTATTACTCAAGGCTAAAGGAAACTTTAAGCAATACTTTCAACTCATGCATATGTCTCATGGAGAGTAAAATTTCTTCAATGCTCAAGAACTCATAACTCTTTTGAACTCAAATACTTGGAATTCGAAATCATATAACTTTGGAACATAGTTAAGGGCATTTCATTCACGTTAGGAAAATATCCCATTTTAAGTTTTAGGGAAAAATACTCATATCAAGGGAAAGTATTTTATTTTAAAAGTAAAATATCTTATCTCAATGGAAAATACTTTAGTTTAGGGAGGTAACTGATCTCGAAATTTAAACGTCAAGGGAGGTTCTCTTAACCAACATAAACCATGCGAGCTACATAAAGTCCAACATTTTTTCCTCCTAAGGAAGAGACCTCACGTTGGGGAGAGGCGTCATACTCTTTTCAGAGAGTATAACCTAGGTCCAGTGATCACTAAACAAACTCAGCCTCGGGCCCAATATCAACTCGACCTTAGGCCCAATAACACTCATAAACTCAGCCTCAAGCCCAACCTACGGTGGCACGTAGTTTTGGAGTAAGAAACCATAGTAACTTACCCACTCGGTACTAAATACTACTCCCTTTAGATTATTTGCGCTCATCCCGTAAAAAAATCCACTTTTAGAAATAATCTCGTGATTCACCACGAACACAATAATCAAATCTGTAATCTCATGTAGTAGAGTGTATTTCAAAACTCAATGACCATTAGGTCAAAACATTTCTCAATAATCTCAGAATACTCAAATCATGGGTGCTTATAGGACAATAGTTCATAAAATCTGAAGTCTCAAGTAGGGCTTAATAACCCATAGTTCAATCTCAAGTTAAAACTCATCAAAAAGCATAATAGATAGCATATAGATTCATAACTCATGTAGAAATCTGAAAATTTCAGTAATTTATCTCAAAATCTCAACATACTCACATACTTCAATGTTTCAAATATTTCAACTATTGACTTCTCAAGGATTAAAATCATGGGGTATAGACCCAGCTGCAATTTCTCATGAAAATATGTAAAAATTATGCCATTAGACTCTCAATTCAAGGGAAGCATCAAAAGCTTGCAACCAATTACAATGGGTGAAAAACCCCAATTCAATTTCATGTAAAATCTCATAAATTACAGAAAATTGTAGTTTAAATAAGCCTTTGGGCACAAGGGTGAAAGGATTACCCTTGTTCAAAACCCCACATACCTTGAATTAGAAGCTTTGGATGAACTCTCACTTTTGGAACTCTATTCGTACTCTTGAATGAGGGTTCTTGAAGCCCTTGACTTGGGAACCTTTAATCTTGACTCAATTTAGAAAATCTATGGTGGATTCTTAAGATTCTTGGAAGAGGTTTTGGATACTTAGGGTTTTTGTTGAGAGAAAACTTGAGAGAGACTTCATAGAATACTTGTAAATGACCTTGATTTGGTGTTTGCACGGTTTAAGAGGCTTGGAAAAAGTCCAAAATGTCCTTTTTAACTTCTGTACGAAGCTAGAAAAATTGAACTGGGAGCCCGATTTCATGGGCCACCACTACGCACCACTATCACGGTGGCTCACTGGAAATTGACAAATGGGAATCTGGGAGTCACCGCGACGCGGAGACATTGCGTTGTCCCACTAATTGGGACCTAGAACTTCAGCGCGACGCATCACAATCGCGCCAGGCCACTGGAAATTGACTATTGGGAAATTGGGGTCCTTCGTGATGCGCCACTATCGCAGGGTTCTACTAGAAATTGACAATTGTCAAATAGACCCTCTCCGCAACGTGCCAAGGACCAAAATGATGTTGTTTTACGACTAGGACTTAAATTAGCCATAACTTTTTACCCAGGTATCGAATTTGGGCGAATCTTATATAGACGGAAATCTTATCGAATTTCCCATGTGATAAAAAGTCGAAATTGGGGAAATTGTATATGGTTAACATGATACTCACTTAGTGAGTCACTTCTCAATCTTTTAAGGCTGGAATCACGCCTCACTTGATATGCCTTAAGGTTCATTCTATGAGAGAATTTTGCGAGGTCTTACAATATCTCTCCCTTGGAAACATTCATCCTCGAATGTCTCTAGTTGGACTAAGGACACAGGAAAAATAGAGTACACATAGCTGAATCTCTCTAAACTCTTGAATACCTCAGAAATTGAAAGAACTCATGCAAGAATAGATATAAAGATACACTATAGATTCGAAAGGCTAAGTTAAGGAAGAATAATACCATTGGCATGTTCTGAACTCGCAGAGAAGAGGTGCGGGTAATTGGCTCGCATGTCTGCTTGTGCCTCCTAAGTAGCACCCTCAACAGACTGGTTCCACCATAAAACTTTAACCAAGGGAACTTCTTTGTTCCTTAGTCTACGGATTTGAAAATCTAGGATCTCAACAGGAATCTCATCGAAGTAAAGACTGTTCTGAATATCAGCACTCTGTGAGAGATCCACTACAACGGAATCACCAATATGCTTCTTAAGCATGGAGACATGAAAAATAGGATGAACAACTGACAACTCTACGGGAAACTCAACCTCATACGCCACCTTACCAACATGACTCAAGACTCTATACGGGCCAACATAACGGGGACTAAGCTTTCCCTTTTTACCAAACCTCTTCACCCTTTTCATGGGTGAAATCTTCAAGTACACCAAATCACCCACCTCAAACTCAAGATCTCTTCTTCTTACATCAGCATATGAACTTTGGCGACTCTGAGTGGTCTTCAACCTCTCTCTAATCAACTTAACTTTCTCCAAGGCTTCAAACACTGCATCAGGCCTAATTACGGCAGCTTCACCCACGTCAAACCACCCTATGGGTGACCAATATATCCTACCATATAAGTTCTCAAATGGAGCCATCCCGATGCTATCATGGTAAATATTATTATAGGCAAACTCTATCAATGGTAAATGATCATCCCAACTACCTTTGAAATCAAGAGCACATGCCCTCAATATGTCTTCTAGGGTCTGAATGTTCCTCTCAGCCTGAACATCTTTTTGAGGATGAAAAGCAAAACTTAAAAGAAATTAGGTACCAAGGCCCTGCTAAAATGCCCTTAAAAACAGAGAAGTAAATTAGGTGCCCCTATCCGAAATGATGGATGAGGGAACTCCATGCAGCCTGACAATCTCCCGGATATACAATCTAGAATAATCCTCAGCTGTATAAGATGTGAGTACGGGCAATAAATGTGAGGACTTAGTCAGCCTATCCAAAACAACCCAAATAGAATCATGATGACGACGCAAAAAAGGTAACCCGGTCACGAAGTCCATATTCACCACCTTCCACTTCCAAGTGGGTATACCAAACTCTTGCATCACACCACCAGGTCCTTGGTGCTCTACCTTACCCTATTGGCACATTGCACACTTTGCTACGAGCTCGGCTATATCCTTCTTCATACCATTCCACCAATAGATTTCCCGCAAGTCGCGGTACATCTTGGCGGTGCTGGGATGAATAGAATACCTCGCGCCATGCGCTTCATCCATAATACTCTACCTCAAATCATCAACATTTGGAGCACACAATTTACCTTGCACTCTCGAAACGCCATCTCTCCCTTGGGAGAAAACCTCTACCTTTTGGTCCTGAACTGACTCCTTCAATCCGACCAAACTAGGATCCTTATCTTGCTTCTCCTTCACTTCTGAAACTAAAGAGGATTCGAAAGTACTTTACACCAACGTACTCTACTCGGCTGAATCAAGTAACCTTACACCCAATCTAGCCAGACAATGCACATCACGAGCTAACTCTTTTTTCCCTTCCTCTACATGAGCAACACTACCCATAAACAATCTACTAAGGGCATCCGCCACTACGTTCACCTTGCCTGGGTGATTCAACACACTCATATCATAGATTTTTAACAACTCCAACCACCTCCTCTACCTAAGATTCAACTCCCTCTAAGTAAACACATACTTCAGGCTCTTATGATCAGTAAACACATCAACATGAACACCATAAAGATAGTGTCTCCAGATTTTTAAAGCGCAGACCACAACAGCTAACTCACGATCATGGGTTGGGTAATTCTTCTCATGCGGCTTCAACTACCTAGAGGCATAGGCTATAACCTTACCTCTTTACATCAACACACAACCCAAACCAATTCTAGAGGCATCATAATACACCACAAAACCAACTATACCATCAGGCAAAGTCAACACAGGGGCTGAAGTAAGTCGAGTCTTCAAATCCTAAAAACTCATCTCACAATAATCTGACCACGGAACTTAACTTTCTTTTAGGTCAACCGGGTTATGGGAGATGCAATAGAAGAGAAACCTTCAACAAAACGGGGGTAGTATCCCGATAGACCTAAGAAACTTCTAATGTCAGATGGAGAGATAGGTCAAGGCCAATTTCTTACAGCTTCTGTATTTTGAGGTTCAACTTTAATACCTTCGACTGAAATAATATGACCTAGAAAGGCTACAGACCTTAGCCAAAATTCACACTTACAGAATTTGGCAAACAATTGGTGATCTTTAAGAGTTTGTAAGAATACTCTAAGGTGATTCGTATGATCATTCTCATTACGGGAGTATACAAGGATGTCATCTATGAAGACAATGACAAATATATCAAGATATGGCTTGAAAACTCGATTCATGAGGTCCATGAAGGTGGCTGGGGAATTGGTTAGCCCGAAGGACATGACTAGAAACTCAAAGTGACCATAGCGGGTTTGGAAGGTTGTCTTTGGAATATCATATTCCTTCACTTTAAGTTGATGATAGCCGGATCTAAGGTCTATCTTGGAGAAATAACTTGCACCTTGCAACTGATCAAACAGGTCATCAATTCTCGGAAGAGGATACTTATTTTTGACTCTGACCTTGTTATGCTGATGATAGTCAATGCATATATGCAAAGAATCGTCTTTCTTTTGCACGAATAAGATAGGCGTACCCCAAGGAGAAATACTGGGCCTTATGAAACCTTTGTCTAAAAGATCTTTGAGTTGCTCATCATCGTTCCTGCAGGCATTCGCTCTTTGGAGAGGCATTTTTGAAAATAGAAGAGCACAAATTATTAGATGAGAGGGACAACTATAGGCACGATAGAATCCGAAAGAAAGAAATATATTTTTCCTAAAACGTCTTGTAGCCTCTTGCTCATAGATGTGGCGCGTTACACACCGATGATCAAGACTCTACTCAACGCAGCTTGTCAGACTCCCTAGGACTCCTTTAAAACCTGGCTCAGATACCAAGTTTGTAACGACCCAAAATCGCCTCCCAGGACGTCAGACGGTGCTTGAGGCTACAAGTATCCCCAAGCTAACCCTTTGAGCCTGTTTCTACTAATAACACTCATTTTAAGATGAAATAATTCAAACACTAGCATAGTCATATCATATGGAGAAAATGCTCGGTCCAAACAACCAAGAAATACCAAAAACCTCAACACAACCATAATCTGATAACTAGTCTAACAAAACCTCTACTAATCCATGAACTAGAGAGCCATTGGGATAGGTCCCCAACTGACTCGAAATGAATTGAAAGTAAAAACATAGTCTCTCAAACGCAGAAATATCTGAAGATAAGTCCTCGAACCATGAGGACTCACCACTGTAGAAATATAGACAGAGGTACTTAAAAGTCACTGACAAGGCAAGGACTGATCACTTGAACCTACATTATAAGACAATGTAGCACATAGACGTAAATGTGGATCAATACTTGGGAATGTACTGAGTATGAGGAGGTGCATGCATTTATATAAAAAAACATCAATACTCTTTAATGAAATCATGCATGTAATAAGTAATGACTCACATGGCTTGAATAAGTATAAAATGCGAAGCTCATGAATCGTGTAAAATGAAACATGTAACACAATCTTGTGAGTCATTATACTTTCAACTTTGAAATTTGTACTCTTCTCTTATTCTCATTACTCAAGACTAAAGGAAACTTTACGCATTACATTTAACTCATGCATATGTCTCATGGAGAGTAAAACTTCTTCAATGCTCAAGAACACATAACTCTTTTGAACTCAAATACTTGGAATTCAGAATCATATAACTTTGGAACATACTTGAAGGCATTTCATTCACGTTAGGAAAATATCCCATTTCAACTCATATCAAGGGAAAGTATTTTAGTTTTAAAGGAAAATATCTTATATCAATGGAAAATACTTTAGTTTAGGGAGGTAACTAATCTCGAAATTTAAATGTCAAGGGAGGTTCTCTTAACCGACATAAATTATGTGAGCTACATGGAGTCCAATGTTTTATCCTCCTAAGGAAGAGACCTCACGTTAGGGAGAGGCGTCATACTCTTTACAGGGAGTATAACCTAGGTCCAGTAATCACTAAACAAACTCGGCCTCGGGCCCAATATCAACTCGGCCTTAGGCCCAATAACATTCATAAACTTGGACTTAGGCCCAACCTACGGTGGCATGTAGTTTTGGGGTAAGAAACCATAGTAACTTACCCGTCCGGTGCTAAATACTACTCCCTTTAGATTATCTGCGCTCATCTCGTAAAAAAAAATCCACTTTTAGAAATAATCTCGTGGTTCACCATGAACCCAATAATCAAATCTGTAATCTCATGTAGTAGAGTGGATTTCAAAACTCACTGACCATTAGGTCAAAACATTTCTCAATAATCTCAGAATACTCAAATCATGGGTGCTTATAGCACAATAGTTCATAAAATCTCAAGTCTCAAGTAGGGCTTAATAACCCATAGTTCAATCTCAAGTTAAAACTCATCAAAAGCATAATAGATAGGATATATAGATTCATAACTCATGTAGAAATATGGAAATTTCAATAATTTATCTCAAAATCTCAACATACTCACATACTTCAATGTTTCAAACATTTCAATTATTAACTTCTCAAGGATTAAAATCATGGGGTATAGACCCAGCTGTAATTTCTTAAGAAAACATGTAAAAATCATGCCATTAGACTCTCAATTCAAGGAAAACATCAAAAGCTTGCAACCAATAACAATGGGTGTAAAACCCCAATTCAATTTCATGTAAAATCTCATAAATTGTAGAGAATTGTAGTTTAAATAAGCCTTTGGGCACAAGGGTAAAAGGATTACCCTTGTTCAAAACCCCACTATAATGCTTTGAGATCCCATCTCGAGACGTCACACAGTGCTTATGGACCCGAAGGACCACAAGATAACCCTTTACTGATATCTGTACATGTACACTGAATAATATATAAAATAAATGTGGAAACTGGCCATAAGGTTCAACATATCTATACATACTCAAAACTGAAAACTGAAAACTAATACATCCGTCATCTGTCTGAAAAGCCTCTAAATGGTATGAACTATGGAGTTGATGGGACAAGTCTCCAACTAACTCCGTCAATTGAAAATAACAAAAATATGATACAAATAATAGTAAACTGAAACTCGTCCTCAAAAAAGAGGACTCACTGCTATGACTACTGCTGCTGACTGGGACTGAACTGCTGAGAAAACTCTGGGTCCTGTTTCTCTAAACCTATGGTGCCAAATAAAATACCATAGCGCAAATGCGTCAGTACAGGGATGTACTGAGTATGTAGACGAGGTAAGGATAAATGCAAACGCTCATGCATACACAATATCTAAACTGAATGATCATGAAAATGTCGCACGAGAATACATATATGAATACATAGACCATAAACACAATTATCACAATTCTAGGTACTAAAACTTAGATACCACTTTACTATAGACTGAACTCACTATTGACACTGAGATACCGAATCACTGGCCCATCTGATACTGAGAACTGAGGATCTAGATGTACTTACATCAAGGACTAAATTCTGAGATTTATTGCTTTTGACTGACAGGATTAGAGATCATCCTTTCTATCGGATGATATTTAGAAACTATTATCAATGATAAGAAATATAATTATATCCGAATCTGACAACTAGGATACTCAATAGAATCTGAAACTGTGAATCAAGCCTGTCTGGCGGTATATCTCTGAATATGATATCAAATAACTATATACGTGACCAAGTCTATCTGTCGGGATGGTCCATGAATCAATGGAACTATCTGAGTTCCTCATAATGATAGATGACTGTATCTGACAGTCCTAATTTCTAAAGATTGATAATAAAACTAAAACTGTGGGAACTAGTTACCAAATTGACATGCCCCGACTTACCACAGGTGAGGTTTAACTTATAACCCCAGCTGGAAGGGTGTCAATATCGTGCCATGGGTAAAGACCTCTCTCTATTCAATCCTCTCTGATGGATGACCCTACCAGGAAGTCGACCTAAGGCAATATAATAGTCAAATACTCTCTCTCTGGAGGTGACAGCTTTTTCTGGTGGTGACTCCTATATCCTGCGCTGGCTATGCAATTCTGAAGTTTGGGGATTTCTACTAACGACTCTGACCTTTCTCTCTCGCTGACGGGATGAACCGCCATCCCTTCCCTCGCTCGGTGCTAGTTTCTACTCCTAACTGAAAGACTCTGAACTGAATTCTTAACTGAAAACAACTGAACTAAATCTGATACTGATCATGTTTTTGAAAGGATAAGAATGAATAAGCTAAAATCACTTAATTCAGTATCTGCCAGAAATGGTATTGAATCATAGTATCTGACTGGCGATACATAACTTGAATAAATTACTCGAATCACTTCTGAGATTAGAATTGAATCACTTCAATACTATTAGATCTGAACTGATTACAAGACTGAGGCTAGATACTAGCGATACAGAGATTACAGAGATAACTCAGATTACTGAGATTTCTTAAGTTCTGCAACTGTCTGAGGATACAGAGTTCTATAATTCACTGAGTTTTGAGAATCATGGCTCGATTGGAATTATCGAGAAACTAATATAGGCTCTAGACAACAGCTCTATTGTCGGGTATAAATACCCCCAGGACTCGATAACATAAAAGTAAAGCATAATCATTCTTTCATCATCACAACCACAATCATTCATTATCACAATCACATAGGCGTCTCTTTACATAATCGGACATTCATCCGCATAATCATTAAAACATAACTTCAAACATTTAGGGATCACCATCATTTATTCATCATCACAATTATTAAGGGGTCACTTTGAGCATTTAGGAATCATCAACTTATACTAGCGTAGGAACAACAGGCTACTAGATTATACTTTCTTCAATAAGGTCTTACCTCAAGTACTCCACACCTAAATCAGTCTTGACATGTATTTGGACATCACATGATTCGGGGAAACTTCATACTATCACGTCACAACTTACTTGCTAACCACTTGGCATGTATTAAAAACTTAGAATACATAAAAGAGCACATAATTGAGGAATTTACTACTATCACATCTTTGCTTGTTCACTAAAGGCCTTCAACAAACACTAGTCATACACGGGTCCACACGTATTTGGGGATTTCCTACTATCATGGAATAATTTATCCACTTGGGCATTTTATCAAACACTAGGCATGCATAGACTAGCTCATACTTTGGGATTTCCTATTCAACATACTATAATAACCTTTATGTTTTACCTGAGCTTTTTATTAAACCTATGGGGGACATGCTCTGCTCATTCAACCATTTCTATACCCAAATATCATGAATACATCAATAGAAAGCAACATAAGGATAATTCATCATAAATATCACATAGATTCCACCTAATAGGGTCAAAGATCATAAATCTTGGAAACAAAATAAATCTTGGAAACAAACATGGACCAAAACTTAACAACACATGTAACATCAATTTCAACTCATACAAATCATTAACTACTCATACAAATCATGGAATCTCACAAACATAAAGTTCTTGAGCTTCTTGGATGAACGAGACCCAAGAATCAACATCTACATACCTTGGGGAAACTTCTTTCCTGAAGGTTCTTGGAAAGATTCTTGATTTCTTGACTTCTCTTGATCTCTCTTGATTTTTCTTGAAGGAGAAATAAGGGTTTTGATCTTGGAAATAAATCCTAATTTGATGTTTTGGATGAATGAGAAGTTATGTGCCTTGATTTTGGGTGATTGGGTGTTAAATAGGGTGAAAAATGCCCCAAAAATCTCTTTAAAATGGTGTTTCAGCGCTGTCTCGGACAAATCTGCTGGTCAGATTGACGGACCGTCACTCTGGTGACTAACCGTCACTACCACCATCACTTTTGATCCAGAAAAGGGCCTTACTACATCAGTTTTTACTGCCAAAGTGACGGGCCGTCACTGACTTGACGGTCCGTCACTCCTAGACAGCTCGAATAGCTCTCAGTAAAATGGCCATAACTTCTTACTCCGATATTAGATTTTGGCAAAATTGGTATCTTTGGAAATATAATTCAATTATATATCTGTTGGTATATCATAAGCTCAAAAATTATTTTTATAATGGGATATATGCTCATTTGAAGTTGACTATGGCAATATCCTTCTCAAGAATTCAATCGGTAAGGGATGTTGTGATTCGTCGAATAGCTAGGACGTATTTAAGGCATTAATAAACATCAAAATTCATCATAAAACTACCAAATAACTAATATTTATTTATCATGAGATTGAATCATGGTTCTACTATCGGTTAGGATTCTCGGGGTATTACACCTACATACCTTGAATTAGAAGCTTTGGATGAACTCTCTCTTTGGGAACTCTATGTGTACTCTTGAATGAGGTTCTTAAAGCCCTCGACTTTGGAACCTTGAATATTGACTCAATTTATAAAATATATGTTGGATTCTTGAGATTCTTGGAAGAGGTTTTGGATACTTAGGATTTTTGTTGAGAGAAAACTTGAGAGAGACTTCATAAAATGCTTGTAAATGACCTTGATTTGGTGTTTGTACGGTTTAAGAGGCTTGTAAAAAGTCCAAAATACCCTTTTTAACTTCTGTACGAAGATGGAAAAATTGAACTGGGAACCCAATTTCATGGTCCACCGCGACGCGCCACTATCGCGGTGGCTCACTGGAAATTGATAAATGGGAATCTGAGAGTCACCGTGATGTGGAGCCATTGCGTTGTCCCACTAGTTGGGAGCTGGAACTTTAGCGCGACGTATCACAATCGCGCCAGACTACTGGAAATTGACTATTGGGAAATTAGGGTCTTTTCCGATGCGACACTATCACGGAGTTCCACTGGAAATTGACAATTGTCAAATAGACCCTCTCCGCGATGCGCCAAGCTCCAAAATGATGCTGTTTTATGACTAGGACTTAAATTAGCCATAACTTCTTACCCGGGTATTGGATTTGGGCGAATCTTATATCGACGAAAAACTTATCGAATTTCCCATGTGATTAAAAGTCAAAATTGGGGAAATTCCATATGGTTAACACGATACTCACTTAGGAAGTCACTTTTCAATCTTTTAGGGCCAGAATCATGCCTCACTTGACACGCCCTAAGGTTCATTCTATTAGAGAATTTCACGGGGTCTTACATTTTTTATTCCCTTCTATTTTTTTCCTTGCTTTGTATTCAGTGACTGAACCTGATCTGGAGATATATCTCCTTCAACTGCTTCCCTATCAATATTTTCCACTAAATCTTTAGTATCTAAATCTTCATTCTTACTATTCACCATCTCTATCAGATTTCCTGCCTCTATTGCTATTGGTAATACCTCTTCTAATATCATATCTTGTTTGTCAACCTTATCATCCTGTACCAGGGATAAGTCTATATTATTTTTCACCCACTCCTACTTCTGTTGTTGAATCTATGTCTGTTGTGTTTCATTGTCCTTATTTTGTACTACTGCTACTACTTCTCTTTGCACATTAATTTCTTTGCTGATGTTATCAGTTTGATCTTGTTCTTTATTGTACTTGGATGGTCTTCTGATGCTGCTTCTACTTTTTTTCCAAATCTCTTAGTCACCCAATCTTTTGTACATCTTTGTTGTGCATGGTGTTGGCTTCTTGTTGATGCTCCTGTTGTTCTTAATTCAGTACATCAAAAATATTTGATGTCTGAATCTCCTCTGCCTTGTCATCCACCTCTTCAACTATATGCCCATATTTGTCTCTTATATATTTGTTCCTTCTTTGTTGCCATTGATTCTTATTCTTCTCCTTTTCTACAACTTTCTCTCCTTACTTAGTCCCTTTATCCTCCTCTTTATTACTTTTTTTAACTCTCTTTGTCCTTGGATTTTCTTATATATCTCTGAATGAATGTTTCAACAAGAGGCTTCATCATGACCCTGTAAGCAACATTCCTTATAGTATTTTGGCTTGTGATCATACTGAATATTTATCTACTTGAACTTGATTTCTCATCTTATATCATCTTTTTCATTGATTTTCACTCTGTTTGGTAGCTTAGCTACTAGGTCCACTTCCATCTTCACCCTTGCACAAATTGGCCTTGTGTGATTTTTGGTAGCCATGTCCACCATTAATGGTTTTCCAACTACAAACGTAATAGGAAAAAATATTTCTTTAGCAAAGAAGTTTGGTGGTAAATCTAGCATTGAAATCTATGCAATGCTTATTATTGTTTCAACATCTAGTTCAAACCATGGATCCCATTTGAGGGTTCGCATTTACCAATACATATCACTAACCTTAATGTCATAGACAACTGTTGATAATAAGTGAACATAATCTTCTAGTTATTTCAATCGTATGAATATAAGTCATGAATCTATCACCCCTATAGTATATTCTCCTTTGATACCACATTGAAATGGGATATCTTTGCATAGTGCATTAACATCCGGCTTACCATAAGAAAACTTACCAATGACTGCATACTGTAAATTCTCTTGTATTATTAAGGACTTCACCTCAGATGTCTTCTATTTCACAGTTGGTTCTCCATGCATCATTATAAATGGTTTAGGAGAAACCCCATTATTTTCATACACGTAGGGTTTATTCTTCAACAAGTCAGCATACTTCGGTGACACACACTACTGCTTCTCTCCTTGTACAATTTTTTTCTTCGTAGATTCATTTAGTGGATCAACTCCATTGGATTTAGTAGCCATAGTTGTCAGAATTCAATAAAAGTTTTAAGCTTTTTGTATGCACCGTTAATAGGGTTTTTTTGGTAACTAGGGATTATCTAGAAGTATTCAAGACATATGTTTATTAGTATCATTTTAGTCTAAGACCTCAATTACAAGAAACTTATTTTGATAGGCAGTTCTTTGAGCCACATATAATCATATACCTAGGATTTTTCTTGCTTTCTCCTTGTTTATTCTAGGCTGATTTGATTGTGAAGTGTTTGTTAACATTTCTCATCCACCGTGCTTTGCTATTGTCAACATCAAGTAACTATGGGTTGATGTTATGTGATACACAACATCATATCATATGGTAGCACTTTCCTTAGCTTATGAATGTTCTAACTTCCATCCACTCCGTAATTATTTTTCTATATTTCATCTTTCTCATCATGCCCATTATATACAAAGTATAAAACTATGCCACTCCAGTTATCAAATCAAAGGCTTTAATTTCCATATTTTTTTCCCATAAAATAAACTATTCTATCTTTTCTCTTAGTTTGATTATTTTCTTCCACACTTGAGAATCAACCTTGGTCTGTACTATCATTGGGTGTAGCTTTTTGAAGTTCCTATTCCCCGTTAAAGCACTCCATAGAGAAATTCAGGTTCTAAAATTTCACCTCACTTTATCAAATAAAACTTTGGAAGCATCATGTAAGGATCTGAATTGTAATCCCCATTTATCCTTAGGTAGGCACATTTTGTCACAAGAAACCCAGTGTCTTCTAATTTTATAAGTTGCATTTCCATAGTATAATCATGCAAAGATCATATGCAGTTGTTCAATTACACATTTTGGGGGGTCCATAGCTGATAAAAAGTTGTCTCACATGGACTACAATACATGAGCTATTAGACATACCTTCATACAAATATTAAGAATATCTTTAGGGGTGGCTCAACACTATTGGGGTCCTAAAGCCAAACTTCGATGAGAGGCCCTTCATATTTTTTTTCAAGAAAAAGAATTCTAGAATATATAATTTTTATTTAAACTCTATTTTTCTAGCTTTTTGAGAAGCAAAGTTATGAATAATTGTCTTATAATCAATTTCTTCAAATAATTCTTTTTCAATTGATAAAATACCTATTCCACTCAATCTCTCTTGAGACATTGTCGATCTCAAGTAAGATTTTATCAATTTTTATTTTGAAAAACTTCTTTCCGATGAGGTAACTGTTACAGAAACAATTAACATTATTCTATAAGCAATATAAGAATTCAAAAAAGAATCAAGTCTTTTTATTTGATTGAGTGTATTAATTAAAGTATTGTCATTTACTTGTACTATCTCCCTTAATACTCTTAACTCAGAAAATAAGTCTAAACCATCAATATCAGAATGATTATTGTATTTTAAAGAACATTCAAGATTAAGACAATTTTTTTCAAATTTTCATCATGTAGTGATCTCAATTTTTTACCGCTAAATAGAAATCTAAAAATATTTTCAGAAGCTTCAAATTGTTCAAATCTGTTTTGAAGAGAAACATGAGCTTGGTCTACTACATATTAGAAGTACTCAACTCTAAAAGATTCTCCGGGAGACTATGTGATTTCATTATTAACAGTCTCATCAAATTCTTTTTTCTATGTAGTACACGTTTAATACAAAATTGAGGTTCTATATTCATCTCAAATACAATTTCTTTGGAAGAAATCATAGAACTTACAAATCCTTGCTCTCTATATTTAAAAAAAAGGAAATTAAACCCCTTAATTGATCTATAACAACATTAATATGCATATCTTTTGATTGAAAGGATTTGCTAACTGAATTAACTGCAAATAAAATATCATGCCAAATAGTCATACCCAATAAAAATTCAAAATTTTCAAGCTTATATGTTGCTAAGAAACTATCTTCACTTTTAGTTTTTGGATCCTCGCTAACTTCTTCTAATTTCAGTAAAATATCTCTTATTTGTGGAGTTTGAAATCTTATGGCCTTAATACTTTCAATACGACTTTCACATCGTGTTTGTGACAATGATTTAAGAGATAGGCCAGGTACACTATCTTTTAAAACTTTCCATCGCTTAGTAGAAGAAGAAAATAATGTATATATACATTGCACCACTCCAAAAAATGAAATAGCTTTTGTGCAAGAATCAGCAACATCTCAAAGTACTAAATTTAAATTATGACAACCACATGGAGTATAAAATGATCTAGGATCTCTATTTAAAAGTCATTTTGGAACTCCTTGGTGCTTTCTCTTCATATTAGGTCCATTATCATATCCTTGTCCTCTTAAATTATCAATGTCAAGTCCAATATTTTTAACTTCATCTACAATAACTTCAAAAAGACATTTACCACTTGTATCATCCACTTTTAGAAATTCTAAAAAATACTCGATAACTTTTATTAGAGTTGCTGAAATATTCACACTTTGTAATATAAAAGATATTTGTTCTTGATGACTAATATCCGGAGTGCAATCAAGTCTAATTGAAAAATACTTTGTTTCTATAACTTTTTCAATGATTTTATTTTTAATTTCACTCGCCAATAAATTTATTAACTCATTTTGTATATTATGTCATAAGTAATGATTGTGAATTTCATCATGTTTAATTCATCACATATGCTCTTGCATGATTGGATCAAATTCCACAATCATTTCAATTAGATTTAAGAAAATTCCATTATTCTCTTGATACATTTTCTTATTTTTTCCCCTAAATGCCAAATTTTTTTTCGAGTGTTTTTATTACTACAATAATTCTTGATAATATATTTTTCCAGTGATCTCTATCCCTATTGATTTGATCTTGGACATCTTTATTAATTATTTTATTTTTCTTCAATCTCATTTCTAAATTAATCCATGCACCAATATTAATAATATGTTCGTTTGATATCTCATGAGCTTTAAGCTTAGCACTAAGGTTTCTCCAATCTCTACTCCTTCACTTGCTAGTTTACTATTACTAATATTAGAATTTGTATTAAACAATTTACAACAAAAGCAAAATACTTTATCTAAATCTCTAGAATAAATTAACCATTTTCTTTCATGCCTTTCTCCATTTACTAAAATTTGAAAATAATGGACATTAGAAAAATATCTTGATAATTTATCATTTGGAAAATTTGTATAACTAATTCTAATTGGTCCCTTTTCCACTAGTAAGTCCCTTCATTTTGTATCAATATTGATCTATTGACTAGGATCATATATAGTTTTAAGAATACAATTATTTGATTCATTAAGTTCTTGATTTTCTTGAGGATCTATATTAAATTTCTCACTAATTTCCTCCTCTTCTTTGTAAATAGTATAACTCCTATCATCTAATTCAATTGAATTAATAATTTGCTCATCTTGAGAACATTCTCCTATATTTTCTAATTCTGTTGTTTTATTATTTATTAAAAATTAATCTAAAGCTCTGAGATTCTACCAAAGTTTTGATTTTTTTTAAAGTTTTGAAGCACTGGATTCATATTTTTTAGTTGACATATTTAAATTTTGATAAACACTAATAGAGTAATTTATATCTACACAACTAAAAACTCGAAAAAAATCAATAAACAACAAAATATGTCTACCAAATATCAATATATGATTGCACAATTATTTAATAGAAAAAAATAATAATAAAATTAAAATAATAGAACCTGATTTAATAACTTGATCTGAAAATAATAACTTCAATCTTCCTAAACTATCAACATTCTTGATATTCAAGAAAAAAATGAATGAATAATAATATTGTGAAAAAGGTCTCATGAACAATTGAAGTTTGATGATATACGAATTTTAAAAAAATAAGAGTTGAAGGTAAATAAATAGAGAATAAATAGGATGAATATCAGAATATGTACGTTAGTTTCATTAATCAAGAAACGGAAAATAAAGATCTCATTTTAATTAAAAAGATAAAAATAAAAAGTAGTAATTAATTTTTATTCTTTCTTCCATATTTTTTTTATAAATATGTATTTTGCCTTTTTTAAGGCTTAGTTAAATCAAATTCTTTAAATGTATATTTGCCTTTTCAAAGTTATTTTTTTAAAAGGAAAAATGTTTGAGGAATATTAATGGGGCCCTTTTACTCTTCTTTAAACCAATTGTAAGTTTTGATTTTTTTTAAGAAAAAACTTTGACTATTCTTGGTACAAAATGGGGTCCTTTACTCTTTCCAAATTTTAAAGCAATTGAACATATACGGGGCCCCCAAAATTGAGGGCCTAAAGCAGTGGCTTGAATTGCTTGACCAAAAATTCGGCTCTGAATATCTTTTTTCCTGATATTATTATTTTCATTACTTTCTTTGTCAACTCTTGAAAATAAATCTTATTTCAACCATAAAATACTGGGCATGTTAAGAATTTGAATTTAAAGTATTCTTTTGTCATGCTTGTCTACCTTATTATGCTCTTATTATGTAGACTATAACCATTGTACTCTTCATTATCATATAAGTTGTCCAACCCTCTAGTCAATACCTGTACAATTATTATGGATAATACAACGAATAACATATCTCCTTACTTCAATCCTCTAGTTGAATAAAATAAATAATGTGGTTAACTAAAATGACCCTCTAGTTTATTTTCTTTATTTCCTTGTGTTTTCTATGTTTTGTGCTTTCGCATAGCAACTAAAGGTTATTTAATACCTATGAGTACTATTGGTTTGGTTCAGATGCAGTTGGTTTGGGTTTTTAGCCAATTTCCTATTTTGAAGATTTTAAGGTTAAGAAATAGATCGTTGGTCTAAACTTTAAGTAAATATCTTGGATGAGAATTTTGACCGTTCTGTTAGCTTCGAAATATGAATTTTATCCTAGGGACTTTTGGTTTGGATCTTAAGTCTTCCGAGCTTTATTTGATCTATTGGGAATTAAATCATAGTGTGGGCACATATTTTGTCGAAATCATCTCTATTGAAAATTTTGATGATTCTATTGAGTTCAAAATGTCATTTTTTGTAAGAGATCAAATTCATTTTATTTTATGATGTTCTGAATAAATCTCATGGAGCCATCTAGAGAAATTTCTATCTTAGCATTTTGCTGGTTTTTAAAAATTGGTGCAGGGCATAGTTTCCCTTTGCGTTTGTGATGTAAGGTCTATGTTTTGTGAAGGTTCAAGTCTTCGACCAACATATTTAGGATCCCATTCTTACATTTAGAAAGAAGGTCAATTTGTCCATCTCTTCTTTGCACTTTGTGATCTTTAATACCTGACTGCATTTGCAAAAGACTAACCTAATTAAGTATTAAATTTGTGACAAGGGTTCTTTAATTGCAATAAAGGAAACCCCAAAAGTATATATTCTCCTTTCTTGTGATTTTCAGCCATTTTTCAAGGCATCATTTCAATATTTTTTAAGCTTGGAGTGTGGGTTGAAAATTATTTATAGCAGTAGCAGAGGTATGCTACTTCAACCCCTCTTGATCATTTTCAATTGCTTTTCCCTATCTAATTTTTTCCTAATTTCATTTAATTCATAGTATTAGGTTCTTGAAGTCTTGAACTATTTGGGTAGATTAGAGCCCCAATTGGGATTTTAGCCTATTTTTGACATATATTTTTTAATTTGGAGTTATAAATTGCAATACAAGTCTCATTTTACTTATAATAAAGTATAGATTGTATTTTTGACAGCACGATCGATTTTCAAAGATCATGTGGAGGGAATGAGCATCGTATGACCAGTTTGAGGCTGCAGTTTAGCATCCAAGTAGGCAATGATATACTATCTCTTTAAGATTATGTATTGTATAGATCGCATATGTGTGGGGTTATAGGGTAGGGTTAAGGCTACTTTATTATTTTACATATCCTTGGCCTATTTTTGTTGATTTTTTAATAGAGTAGTAACTCGATCCATATTTTAGAATACCTGCTATAATTTTAGGAATACAGTGGGATTTCTTATATACTTGTTTGGACATTAAGTTGATATTGTCAATCGCTAGCATAGATTTGGTGTAGTACGATTTGATACGAGATGTTGTTGCTCACATGATTCCTTGCATTAGACTTTTTCTTGTTACCTTCTTTCCTATATATATGTATGTATGTATATATTGGTATATTATTGAGCCCGAGGCCTTGGTTTTTGGATGAGTTGGAAGTCTGTTTTGTTCTCAAGGGTCTGAAGAAGTTGTGGCTTAGCTTAAAGTCACTTAGACACCTACATTTTCTTTGTTTGGATACTGGTGATGACATGCATATATTTACACATATATTTGGTGGTTCAAATCCAAATAAAATCATTTATTTTACTACAATTTAGAAATGGGATTTATTCCCAATTTTCACTATTAAATTTTCGTATAAAATAGAAGTCGTACCACCCTTTCTATCAGATGACAGTCTTTTAAACTAACATGCACCACTTTGAAAACTCAAACCAAGGAAAAATCTGGTCCATTCTTGACCTACAAATTTATCATTATTTTTTATTTTGATCCAGGGAGATTCCTACCCTTTCTACACTATTCTATCATTTTTAGTCCCAATTTCATCACATGCTCTAGATTTTTCGACTACTATGTGTTGAGTCTCAGTTTAATTCTGAGCACTTGTTACATTCTTACTTATCTCTAGTATAATTATGGAGTTGATTTAATATGACTAATTATTAGAAGTCCTACTTTAGGACCGGGTAGTATATATAGATATCCTAGTCCCATATGGGTCCTTTTGTTTGGGAATCATGTATTGGAGTAAGGGATACCCTATAGGTGATACTATAAAAGCCGCCAAGATGAAAGAAGTGCATATACTTGGTATGATATGGAACTTAGTTGTTATCAATATACTGGATTTAGTTTGCATTTGTTCATTCATGCATGCCTATAACAAACATAATTTTGTGGTGTTGTACCCACTGTTTTTATGAGGGTTGGATGGGTATTGGTTTTGTTTCTTGTTTGGTGAGTGATTGTTTCTACCTTCTAGTCTTATGGGTGTTCTGTTTGGCTATTTTCTATCCAGGATTATCTTGTGGTATTACTGTTTGGGTATTATTACATAGTTTTTAGCATGATAGTTATGGACTTTTACTTGAGGCCATAGGTATGGTTTTGAGTTCTTTTTTTCTTTGATATTATCAGCTGTGTTGTTGGACTCTCTTTTGATTATTCTTGTTTTAGGTTAGATATTCTGATTATGTTTATGTTCCTTGGTTGTTTGACTTTTTTCCCTAGGTTAGTTCATTTGTGTAAGGCGACCTATATAGAACTATCATATATCTCTTTTTTCTTTAGCTATTCTTATTGTCTATCACCTACTTTCTTCATTACTACTTTGAATATTACCTTTGTCCCAAACTATTTATATTTTATAGCACTTTCATCCCCTGTTACTCGAAGAATATGGTGATTTATTTCTAGTTCTTTATTATCCTTGGTATATTTCATTTCTTTGTTAGCTGCTTGTAATATATATTCTTGCCTTATGTGTTATTTATACTAGCATTATCCTTAGAGATCAGTCTGCTGATGCTGACTAAATACCTCATCTTTGGCACTTATACTATATTTTTGCACTCCGCAAATCATAGCACGAGTTCTCACTACATGAGCTCATATCATCTAAAGTTATTCCTTCCCCCTCATATTTTTGTTGGAAAAATTATTATATTGTATTTTACAGATGGTTATGTATGTGTATGTATATATATATACATACATGCGCTTACTTAGTACTCCTATTATGGTAATTGTTCCTGTATTGATCAACACTAATTCTTGGGGATATATTACTTTCTTCTAGTTCTCTCCATTTATTTAGTTTTGGTTATCTTTATCTCTTATTGTCCTGTTACAGGTTGTTTTGGGCTATGGGTTGGCTGTTACAATTTGGTATTACAACTTAGGTTTACCGATGCTATAGTTGTAAAAGAAAAATGACTAGTAGAGTCCCGTGTATCGGTATGATGAAGTTTATATTCTATGTTTGGGAACTTATAAGGCATTCTTATGATATCCTATTCTTGATCCTTATCATGTGTATTTACTTCTATTAACTTCTTAGTAATTCTTTTGAATCCACTTTTTCTCAGATACATAGCATGAGGTTGTTGATATACATGATATGGACATCTAAACGTGTTACCTAAGTCTAAAATCGGGTTAGGATAGGGAATCAAAGCTTGATATTGGGGATCTACAGTATCAATAAGAGGGTCTAGGGACAACCCTGGATTTAGTAGGGATTGTGACCACCCTGGTTCTTTAGGATACCGTGTTAGGGATTTTGAACCTTTTTGAGGATACCTCTCAAGTAGCTGTGGTGTTTGGTATATTTAATGGTTCTTAAGCTAGAATTGGGTTCACAGGTATTTAGCAGTGTTCTTTGTTGGTTTTAGAGTATGAGATAAGGTTTCTTGAGTGGGCCAAACATACTTCTATAATCTTTCCTATAGAGCTTAAAATGGTGTAGTGGTTTATCAAAAGGTTAACTTTACCACTTTCTTATATGATTGTGCATTTGATAGTAGCTAGGTGTACCTTTCCCTAGTTTGTTGATCACATAAGGACTATATAGTGGGCATATCTTTAGATATATATATGTGAAGAAAAGAGGCCCTTCCATTAGTACAAATTTAGTGGTGTTCTATCTAAAGGCAGGAATCCTCCAGATAAAGATCACCATCACTGTGGCCTATCAATTCTATACATGTAGGACCATGGATTACATGTGGCTCTTAAATAGATCATGGTAGGAATAGTGTCCAAAGTTCCATTTAGGAATCATAGGGTTCAGTCCAGACCAACTGGTCTGGGTCACTTGGTATGTTATATTAGATATTTTTTATGGAGTGTTATGATTGTAGAGAGCACTGTAATTGGTCTAGAGAGTTTCTTAAATGTGGGGTTATTGGACAGCTATCATAGAAATATCAATCTTTTAGAGATGTGTCACCTTCGATCAGGGGTGGTGACCTGGGCAATACAAGTAGTTGTATGGATGCTCAGTTCAAGGCTGGACGTGATTTATTATATGTTTTTTTGGGTAGACAAATGGCCGAGACTTCAGGTGTTGCTATTATAGGCGTGATTTTTCTTTGCTATACTTCATCTCTCATGTTGTTTGGATTTGGGTATTCATAACCATATAATTATGCTTACTTTATTATCTATTATATTGTAATTTTGAGAACCGTATCTGGGTTATGTGTGTAGAATTACCCCCATAGATGATTTTCTTTTAGTAGTGGAGCAAATGGACCAATTTCGTAATGGCCTTGTTGTGTATCTCTTGGGTAAATTCCTTTTCTTTGGCATAGTGGCCATGATGTATTCCTAGAGTAGGACTTGTTGTTTTCCCTTTTATGCTTCTTTTACTGTATATCGTTACTACTTGTTGTTGTCTTAATTATTGTTGATCCTTAGATGATAGATGTCTAGGCTAGAATTATCGAGTTAGTATCCCTTTTTATACAATCTTTGTTTGTTGGCTTACATATTACCTAGATTACATGGCATTCTTTAGTTAGTAAGGTAAGGGTGGTTGTTGAGAGGACTATTATAAATGACGGTTTAGCCTCCATATTTGGCATGACCCAAAAACTAAGGTTCATGATGACACTTGTCCCGGCAAGCCTTGACAAGTAGGCTAATAACCTAAACTGATATGGAAAGAGAAAACAATACCAAAATCCCAAGACAAGACATCGAGAAAGAAGTCAAATGACATATATACAATAATAGCATAAACATACATAGCAATGCTACCATAAGTCACCCCAAAATCTGGTGTCATAGTGTAAGAACAATCTACGTAGTACTCGAAGTCTGAAAATACAACTGATAATCCAAAAAGGAACATAAGTCTATCTCTAAATACAACCAAGATATAAATTTGATAAGATGGGGTAGGAGATCGAATCTGGAAGCATAGAGCGACCACTACCTCAAGAGTATCCAAATCACCATCATCGTTTAATGCACTCGTTCATAGATCTAAACTAAAAGGGTAGAGTAGGGATGAGTATGGTACACTTGTACTCAATAGGTATCATAGGCTAAGTGAAAAAAGTAGAAAATAAAATACATAAAATACACATTATGAGCACATCACCTGCAATAAAAAAAATTCCCAAATAATAGACCACACCTTCTTTGTTAAGAATTCTAAATATCAGAACAAATATCAAGTACAATTATGAAAAAAAGAGCAAAGAAAGATATTAAATCAAACACAAAAGTACAATATAGAAGGTGCATAAAGTATGAATTGCGATGAAAATGATGATGGTGATAATGATGATAATGATGTGTTATAAGTCAAAGTTTATCAAACAACCTCTGAATATACCTACCAAGCATTTCTCCCGATATAGGACCCATGAGGGGTTCCGAGATGCATATTGTAATGACTTGATTTTTGGTGATTTGTGTCAACTATTTATTTTTATTGGATATGATTACTTTACCCCTCTTTGTGGTTGCATTGTTGTAATTTTTTGGTGCGGAGATGATTATCATGGTTCCTCATGCATTTCGGTACGCTTTATGTGAGATTATGGATTTTGTTGGTCTTAAAGGCTTATTAGTTGACTTCGGTCGTCATCTTTTGATCTGACCATCGGATGGAAAAATAGATTCTGCCAGCAGATTTGGAACATTAATTTTAGGTTGGTAACATATTTAGTGTGGTTTTACGACTTTTATTTCTTATTTTGACACTTTATTTAAAAAATTACAAAATTGGTTTCGAGGGTCAATTTTATAAAAGCAATGTTTTTTAAAAAATGGGGTAGCATAATTCATTTGCATACTTAAGATTCTGGATGAATCCCAAGGGGCCCGCATAGACTTGGAATTCTCCATGTCTCCAGCTAGTGAACTCTCTTAAGTGGTGCTTTAGTCTCTTAAGCAACTTGGACTGATACCCAAAATATCGCCTAAGCAACACTAGGCTCAATTAAGAAACAACCGCCTAAGTGGTGTCCTGGTCTCTTAACTGACACTGGTATGCCAGACGTCTATCGCTTAAGTAACAGCCATGCCACATACATAATAAAGCAAGATTCTCTTAAGCAACGTCTGGTCGCTTAAGAGATAGCCAACTAAGCGTCCCGATTGTCTCTTAGGCAATGCCTGGGTATTTTATTTTTCCTTTTTTTCATGATTTCTTCCCTGTGTAAGTTTCTAATATTATCATTTTCATTTTCCTCTAGATTTTATCTTGAAAACAACTTTATATTCTTGATTTTAAAATGGGTTTGGGGGGGGGGGGGATTTGTTGGTAAAACTTAAAAATGTTTTTTCTTTAATTTGAACCAAGGTTTTAACTCATTTTGTATGGTTTTTCAGTTATAGACTCCTATGAGTATGGGGAACATATTTTAAAAATTAAATTATAATTTTACCCTTCTTTTTTGCAAACCTATTTTGGGGGTCCATTTTAACCCTGACTTAGAATTGGGAAATATGGGTATTGTTGGCTTTCTTTTGATGCATAGATTCTGTATTTGTATATTTTCGTTGATTTTGATTTTGTTCATAAGGAGAAAGCTCCAGGTTAAAGGCTTTTTGGATCGATTTTCGACATTTGAGGTAGGTTATGGCTTAACATTATTTAGATTGGGTTGGGTATTTAATAATAATATAAAAACATGCTATGGGTATAGGGTTGTATCATGGAACAAGTGTTTAGGTGATTTATGTGCTTGTGTGGGGGCTTATGTGCATAATACTTGGTGGTTTTGAGACATTATTGCTATGTGTGACGGTGTGGGATTTCATATAATGTTGTAGTCTAGTATTTGATATATGTATGTTGGTTGTAATATTTTTGTAGGAAAAGCCTAGATTTTGGAATTTATGCGGTATCAATGGCTTTTCTTGCATGTTTCACTTGATGGTTTCTAGATTATATTAGATCATGGATGGTTGGTTGATTTGAGTGAATTTTTTGCTCACCTGGTTGGTATATTAGTTTGATATTAGATATTCTCATTTTGTTTTTTTGTGAGCATTACATCTTTATATCATATTCATTCATGAAATATTAATAACACCGTGAAAATACTAGAAACACTAACTTAGGCCTCATTTGTTTGAACTTAATGTAGGTCTGAATCTGAATGGTTCAAAATTCAGACTATTAAGTGCATTTGTTTTTTTATTAAGGTTTTAACTCTTAATAGGTCTGAATAGGTCTTAATCATTTAGATCTAGAACCAACTCTTAATAGGTCTGAAGGGATATTCTGGTATTGGATAATATTCACCACTCTATCATTTAGATCTAGAACCAACTCTTAATAGGTCTGAAGGGATATTCTAGTATTGGATAATATTCACCACTCTATTCATAATCAGTAGTCACCACCACTAACTACCTCTACCACTGTCACCATTATCAACTACCACCTACCACCACCAACAACCTCCACCATCGAGAAAAAATACCTCTACCAACCATAATTGTCAATCACTACTACACCTACTACCTCTTTTATTCTAATTATATTCACCACCACCACTGCCGTAAAAAACACCATAATCAACAACCACTACCGGCCAATCCATACTACCAACCAACTCATCTATCATAACTAGCACCACCACTAACTACCACTAATACATCACAACCTCTACATATTCTTTGGCCACCACCACCATTGTCACTAGTAATGCCACCTCTACTATAACTTCAACCTGTACCATCACTATAATTTATCTCTACTAATAACCATCTCCACCATCACAACAAATAACATCTCCAACTAGCACCAACACATCATCAATCATCATGCATTCATGTTACAACCAAGATAATCGTCACCTTAAACTACTAACATCAAGCAATGTCACATCACAACAACCACCACCACCATTAATATCCACCATCATAACAATCACTACAATACCAACCATCACAATTATCACCACGAATATTATTAATCACTAACATCAATCATTGTCACCGCAACCACCATTATAAGCCATCTCCACTACCACTAACAAATATAAATGTTTTTTCTCAATCAAATACTAATAATTTTGTTGTATTAAATTACATATTTTTTTAATATATAATTAATTTTTTATTTGAATTGTATTTTTTATTTTATTATGTATACAAATAATGTTTTTTTACAAATTCAGATATTGAAAAAACAAATAGTCTTAATTATTCAGTTTTCAGATCTAGAGACAACATCTTAATCATTTAGATGTGCATTTAGATTCAGACGTCTGAATCTTAAAAAAAATAGAGCCTTAGTCTAAAAAATGTGACATCTTTAAAAAACCTCTATTAATATATGTTCTGGAGAGGAGTTATGGATATTATTGGTATTGGATATTAGTTGTATAAGGGTTGACAACCCCCCCCATAGGTCCTACCTCAGGAGCATAACTCGCTAGGTGTATACATAGGTTGTGCGATGACCTCGTGCATCACATCATCATCATTGCATTCCATATATTGTGCTTATTCTGTGATAGTGTTTCCATTCTTGAATTGATATCTATCCAATTGTCCTATCTTCTTATACCTGTATTTGGTGTATGTATATATTTTTTCTTCTTTCCCCTACCTATATTTGTTATAGGTGTATATAGTAGAACTGTTAGTGAAGACGACGTGGGCTACCATCTGGGACATTTTCTAATTACATGTGATGTGCCCATAGTTCATATTTATGTGCTTTATTTCCTACTTTAATCAGTCAGCCTATGATACCTACTGAGTACAAGTGGATCGTACTCATTTCTACTAAACCATTTTAGTGCAGATTTAGGTAGAAGTGCACTAAATGAATAGCTGATTCAGGTGGCATTAGAAGTATATTCTAGTAGCAGACATCGTTTTCTTCAGGAGTTGGCCTACTACCTCTTCCTATCTATTTCATGTCCTATTTAGTATTTAGAAAAAGATTTATTCTTTTTGGACTATTATTATTTTTTTTGACATACGAGATGTATTTAGTAGTTCTTACGTTGTGACACTAGGTTTTAGGATATTCTATCGGTATCTTTGGCTATGTATTTAAACTTTTACTATATATGTGTAGGGTGAATCTTGCCTAGGATTTTGGTATTGATTCTTCTTTTCATATTATTTTGGGTGATATGCTTACTTGTCAAGACTTGCCGGGACAAGTGCTATTATGACCTTTGTTTTGGGTCATGACAAACTGGTATCAAAGCATCTAGGTTCAGTGGTCTTATAAGTGTAAGAATAAGGTGTCTCATATAATCTAGAGGATAGGTACATAGACGTTCGTATCTATCTTTGAGAGGCTACAAGATATCTTTAGGAAACTCCCCTTATTTCATTATATATCGTACGAATATTTCATAACTTGTGTTTTAAATAGTGTTTTTACTCTTTTCTGCATGAGTATACATGGTGTTTCTCTGGTTCTACGTATGGACCCTGTATTGGTACCGATATCTGCTTATGGTACTCCACAAACTATGAGTATTTTTCTCCTTTAGTGCTTGTATCCAAGTATGGTATTTTGAGAAATGAAGTTCAACTATCTTCTATGTTGCCAATTATTATTGTGGGTACAACTATGTCTTCTATGGATTAGAAGAGGTTTTAGGAGGTTCACTCTTTTGGTTCCTCCTAGGTTCAATAGTTTTGTAGGCAAGGATGCCTATGAGTTCTTGATGGATTATCATAAGAAGTTGTAGAACCTTGGTTCGCTTGAGCATGAGGTTGCTTATACAACTTACTAGTTGAGAGATACAGATAGATATTAGTGGAGGTCACTTATTGGTTGTCGACCTCCTGGTTCACCAGAGATGATTTGAGATTAGTTTATAGAGGCCTTTTAGGAAAAATTTATGCCTTTCAGTTTGACATATCAAATGAGAGATGATTTTGATCGCTTGGAGCAGGGCTCCATGACTATTGTGGAGTATAAGGCATGATTACCTTGTTTAGATATTCTTATGCTAGTATTGCCACCAAGATTGAAAAGATTTTGATGTTCGTGAAGGAGTTGGATGTTTCTCTTCAGCTTGGTATGACTCAGAAGGTAGTTTATGGGTCATCATTTCAGAGTATTATGGATCATGTTAAGATGACTGAGGTTATTCTTCAAGTATCTCAGGGAGGCACCAAAAGGTGCATTGTTTGGGTGAGTCAGAGGTCATACTTCTCAAGGTAGAGATTCTAGAGGATTTTACGGATATCATGTTAGACTAGTGTAGATAACCTTATAGATTTTGGGTGGTGGGTCTTCTTCTTTGACAGCTTTGGGTGGTTGTACTAGTTCAGCCATACCTATTTTCATCGAGCCAACTCATAGGGTTTGCTATGTGTGTGATGAAATTGGCCATTTAGCTAAGGACTATCCCCGACATATTTTTAGAGCTACTTCTATATCGGTTGTGAGAGGTAGAGATTTTACTAGGGTGTGAGAGGAAGAGGTAATGGTTCCCATAGTAGTGGTCGAAGGACTACCTAGTCAGGTGATGGACATGGTCAGTTCTATGCTTTACCTTCTAGGCTAGAGGTAGAGTCCTTTGATGTTGTCATCACAGGTGTCATCCCTATTTGTTTCAGATCTGCATCTGTGTTATTTGATCTAGGATAAACTTTCTCCTATGTGTCTGCATATTTTGTTTTGGGTTTGGATTCTACTTGTGATCCTCTTAATGCGTCTATTCATGTGTCTACCCCTGTAGGAGACTCTTTAGTGGTGGATTAGGTATACCAATCTTGTGTTATGAGTTTTGTTGGGTGTGAGACTTGGGTATATCTGATTGTCTTTTTATGGTTGTTTTTTATGTCATCGTGGTTATGGATTCGTTAGCTCCTTATCCTGTTATCCTAGATTGTTATGTTAAGACCGTGACTTTAGCTTCGTCGGGTGTACAAAGGATATCTTTGAAGGGTGTTCTTTATTCGGGTTGCAAGATATTTATATCTTTATTTTAGACTCATCACTTGGTTGAGAGGGGGTGTTTGTCCTATTTGGTTCATATTCTTGATACTAGTGTTGCTTTACCTTTTTTTTATTTCGATCATATGGTAAATGAGTTCATGGATGTTTTCTATATGGATTTTCCTGGTAAGCCTTCAAATTATGATATTGACTTTTTCATTGATGTTTGTTGGGCGCCAAGCCTTTTTCTATTACTCCTAATATGATGACCCTAGGCGAGTTGAATGAATTGAAGGATCAGTTGCAAGAGTTGTTGGATAAAGGATTTGTCTAACCTTGTGTATCACCTTGGGTGAACTTATATTTTTTGTAAGAAAAAGGATGGGTCTATATGTATTTATCTTGATTATCGACAGTTGAACAAGGTGATAGTTAAGAATAAGTATCCTCTTTCTTATCTAGATGATTTGTTTGATTAGTTGTAGGGTGCTTCAGTGTTTTCAAACATTGATTTGAGATCCGAGTATCACTAGCTGAGGATTAGAGCTTCAAATATTCGAAGACACGTTTTTGGACTCAATACATCTTTATAAGTTCTTGGTCATGTCTTTTTATTTGACTAATGCCCCAGCTGTATTTATGAAGCTGATAAACTAGCTATTTCAATCGTATCTCGACTCCCATGTTATTATTTTTAGATGACATCTTGGTTTATTCTGAGAGCAAGGCAAATCAAGAGGAACAGTTGTGGATTGTACTTCAGAGATTGAAGGATGAGAAGTTGTACGCTAAGTTCTCTAAGTATGAGTTTGTTTCTTTCTTGGGTCATATGGTGACCAAGAATGGTATTATGTTGATCTAATCAAGATTGCAGTAGTTCGTTGTTGGTATAGCCCCACTTCTCCTATCAATATTTAGAGTTTTATCGGTTTAGATAGTTACTGTTGGTGTTTAGTTGAGGGTTTTCATCTATTATAGCTCCATTAACCAAGTTGACCTAGATGAAGATTTTTTTTTGTGGTCTGATGCTTGTGAGGTGAGCTTTAAAAAACTCAAGGATTTATTGACTTCAACTTCTATTTTGACTTTGCCCTAGGAGGGTGTGGGTTTTACTTTCTTTTGTGATTCTTTAGGTATTTGTTTAGGTGTTGTGTTGATGTAAGAGGGTACTGTGATTGCATATACTTCTTGTCAGTTGAAGCCCAATAGAAGAATTAAGCTATCCGCGATTTGGAGTTGTGAGTGGTTGTATTTTCTTTGAAGTCGACTAGCATGGGTAGCTTGGTACATTTTTATGATGATAATTATTGAAGCTAGATAATGTTAAGGGTGGTATATATGAAAGAAGTATCTGAGAATGAAATTAGCATTTTCCAAATTAAGTTTACCTAGGTGAGTGAAGCATTCAGGTGTCGACCTTTAGAGTAAAGAAATTATGCCTCAATCTTAAGGATATGGGATAACCCATAGGCTTAGAATATTGTCTTTATTGTTAGGGAGAGATGATAGGGTGAAGAGCCAAATCAAGTTTGTTGAATTAGATTGTGTTGCATGTCGCTATGATGAGCTAGTGATTCATACTCACTTTGGTGTATTCCTTGAATTTTAGTTATTTTTTAAACCTATCTATGTCTTTCATGATAGAGCCATGCCCATGGACAATTCTTATATACTTCATGCATATTCATGTTCATTCTTATCTCCTAGTAAAAGAAGTAATAGATTCACTCCGTGATCCTAGTCACCCTCATGAATCTATGAGTCCCAGTCTTATGTTAAGTAACATATGATAAGTATGAACCCGTGTTTCATTGTATGCTCAGTTCCCATAATTCAAAGTACACCCTTAATGACTAGTAAAATTATGTTATGCAATGTATGTCCTCAGTAAATATCTCTTTAATTAATCCATGCCTATGATACTCTAGTTATGTATAGTATTCTTTCATTCTTTAGATTTTCGTGTTCTATAACTTCAGTGGCCCTCCGTATTCTAAGATAGCGGTGAAAATGGATGAATAATCGTTTATATGGGAGAAAATAGATGTTCCTTATTAAGGAAAACTTGTCTTATGCTTGTTTTACTAACTCTATAAGTGTGAAGGATAATCGAGGAAAAGCTTTGGTATATGTCATAGTTAATTAAGAATTTTTGGTGCACATTTGGTGGAGATAATTCATGAAATTGATATTGATAAAGGTATTAGAGAATATGGAAAAAATTCCTAGATGGGTTTATTTCCTAGAAGTTCATCTGTAATTATGACGATAGGCTTGAATGTCATGTTTGTATTCAAGTGGATGAATGCAATGTGCACTAGTGAATTCCTAATTAGAGATCGAAGATAATTATTGAAATAGTAAGGAGTATTATTCTTTAGATGAGGTCTCTTAAAAGACATATGATATTGAATCCCGTAGTTTAGACTAACATTGTTGTGTTATATATAGTACCTTGTAACTTTGAGTTAGGCTTGAACAAGGTGAGGTTATGTAGTTTAACTCAGAATTTGGTAGGAGTAGTCACCTATTCCCATGTGAAAATTATAGGTTGCATCAAATGAAGTGTAGTATTTATGATGAAAAATATATTTGAGAATAGGATTTGAGAAGTGTTGCTAAGCTTGAAAGTTAATAGTTGCATCGCCTAAGGCATTGTACTCTTATTCTTGCTCATGCTTAATATGTCTACATTCAATGTTATATAGTTTTATCAATGTTGTGACTTCTTTCATATGCAAAATTCTTCCCCTCAATTTTTATTAGAAGTTATGATAAAGAGAGTATGAGGAAGTCATATTTCCTTTCTTGTTACTCTTGGAAATCTTATTGCATTAATTATCACTTCCCAGTTCTATATGTATGATCCTGTCATGAATGCTTCAATTGAGTTCTAAACTCTCAGCATGAATCAATTTCTTGTAGTTAATCAAGTCAGCTTAGAAATTAGTTTCATATTAGGGGTTTTATCTTTTCAGCTTATATATATCCTTTATTTGTAGACATGATGGCTAAGTACCTCTATTTGTTCACTCCTAAAAAAGATTTAGTAAGAGTAAGATATTTCCCTCCTAGAATTGCGCTCTTTCAATTTTATTTCAACATTGTTCCATACCATTCCTAGGTATGTGATCAAGTTCCATATGTGTCAGCTGAGTTAGTAATCTGTCAAGAGGTTATTCCAATTATAAAACATGACTAATTTTAGAAATTTAGTTTCATGTTAGTAACAACAATCTTTTCATCTAAATATCAGTCTTCATTCGATGACGAATAATCCCAAGGGGGAGATATTTTAATACCCCAAGAATTTCTAGCTAAGCCTCTAACCATTCGTCATATGTTTATATGTCCAGATATGATTAATTTAATCATAGATACTTGTTATGATCCTTAACCTAGGGTGTAAAGATCTTTTTATGTGAAGAATGTTCATATGAAACACTTAAAGCAAAGGTGAGTTGAGAACTTTTGTTATCGATTGAGATTTGATATTCGATCCTACAAGGGTCAAATTTAAATTAGTATAGTTTCGAGAGTATATTTATTTTAGGATCTAAATATCACCAAATTAAAGTTATTTGAGTCCTCTTTCCAACACATTTCATTTTTCCTTAATCCAATAACCGAGTGAAAATTTACGAGCATTTCTACAAACGAATCAGTTAGGGTCTGCGATAAGAGCTTGGCATACCCTCTGTGTACCGTGATAAGAGCGTAGCACCCTCTTTGTGCTCTGTGATAAGGGAGTGCCACTCTCATGTTCACTGAGATGCTAAATCACATTTTTTCCTTTAGTTTTTTGAGGAAAAATGGGTCATTTTTATGTCCTAAATGATCCTAGAACCTATATTAAAACGTTTTCTTCATCCCATAACCCAAATACACATTCCCTCTCCCTCTCAAACTCTCAAGAACACTAAAGAGGAATTTATCCTCCAAAATTTAAGCTATCAAGGTATCTATTCAAGTTTCCTTCAAGCAATTCACTAAGTCCAAGTATGCAGGGTTTAAACAAGGATAACAACAAGGATAACCTTTTATCCTTATGCCCAAAAGTTGATTTTTTACATGAATTTTAAGTATTTCAAGGCTAGGGTGTATACCCATTTTTCATTCTTTGAAATTATTATGTTTCTCTGTCATTTAAAGTTCATTTTGCATAAAATTCATGTTTACTCATTTTTTTATTCACATGATTAATATTGTGAGATGAGTTTTAGAAATATGGCAAAAAATTCCATGAGTTGCTAAAAGTACATGATTTTTAGCATGATTTGCTCAGTTTACAAGAAGTTCAAGCTTACTAGTTTAACTTACTAATATTACAATATGATTGAAGTTTAAGGTTTGATCTTATGGTCCTAGATATGGCATGAAATTCACAAGTTTCTTTATGAGTATGATTTTAGCAAGAGAAGCATAGTTTGTTTTTAGTTTATAAACCCATATGCTACATTAAGGCGATTTTCATAAATATGAGCATATATATATATATATATATATATATATATATATATGTTTTTCTCGAAGTATTAGCACCGAGAGAGAATGCAGTTTAGCACATCCTATTTTTCAAAAACTATGTAATACCGTATGTTTAAGAGGCCTCGCCAGAAAGTCTCTTTGTGCCCCAAGAGGCTAAGTGTGGTGATCACTCTAAGTTAAGGCTCTATACCAATGGAAAGGAAATAATAACTCTACTAAACATGGGTAAGATGTTGGACTCTATGTTATCTCACATGGTTTATGTCAATTGTAAGAATCTCCCACAAGAAAAGTATTGAATTTTAGAAACTAAGCGTAACGATTCACTAAATTTACTAGCTTTTTCTTTGTTTATGCTTATATTTTAATTTTTATTTTTATTCATGAATATGGTAAGTCTGTATACACTTAGCATGTATGTTTTTAACATTTTAAGATATATCTATTTTTTTACTTATTGTATGCACCACCACATACTCAGTACATTCCAGAAGTACTGACCATATATACTTTTGTGTGGATACATTGTTTCATAATGGGTATCAATGTAGTCCATAACATCATGATCACGCACTGTGCAGCGTCTAACCAACAGGTAATGGGTTCTCTTTATTTGAGAACTCAAGTCATCTTTTAGATCTAAATTTTAATTTTTTCATTTTAATTGATTAGGGATAGATAGGGGTCGTGTCCCAGCTACCTACAGTCAATGTTAGTAGAGGCTTCATAAATAGTCAGTCAGAGTTGGTGTATTCAGTTTCTATTTCCTTTTGTATAATTTAGCAATGTAAATCTTTCTAAATAGTACTGTATTGATCAAGTTTAGCTAATGAGATTTCTTATGCTTATTATTTCTATTTTTATGTATTTCATTCAATTTATCGTGAATTATGAAAGTATCATGGGTTACCTTGGGATCACTTATGGTTCTAAGCACCGTGTGACGTCCAGGGTCTAGTCTTGAGACATTACATACTTGTTATCTTAGCACAAAGTTCAAGTGTCCAAGGGTATCTGTGAAGCCCTATCTACTAGAGTTTCCCTTCTTTCATACTCGTGATTGTGTAGTAAATTTGTCCTCTTAGAAATATAAGTCGATTCATGTGTTACTCCAAAATCCTCTAACTATGACTTATCTTTGAGTTAATGTAAGAAGTAAATTTATATTCCTCCTGATATGATGCTCTTATATTAACTATTAGACACTTAAGAAACCGGAAAAAGGGCTTGATGGGAGCTTTTTAGTGTGTTTTAAGTCCAATTCAAAAGCTTATGTCCTCATCCATATGAGTTATACGGTTAAGACATAGTATGGAATATATTCAAATTTCTTGTTAACCACTCATTATAGATAAAACTCATGAGAGGAAAGAGTATGTACCTAGATTATTGAATGGGATTTTCATTGAGGGATGTTGTAACTCAGAATGTTATGATCCATAAGTACTTGAAAAACGTGAGAGTTGGGAATATAAATTTAGAAGCAGAGTGACAAGAAAGGTAGGGATAGAGATTAGTTAAAAGAATATAAATGTATTTATGCATGCTATTGAGTTATGATTGAGGTGATATGTCTTCAAGTGTTAACTAAGGGATAGTGAGTGTTATGTAGATTTTATGATGGAAGGTAGAGAAGGGGTAATTAGTTAAGGTAACTTAAGAGTATGGTTGAAGTAGGAAAGGAGTTCTTAATTGAACTTCATTGGGTTAGAAAAGTATAGATCATTAATGAAAGTATTAGGTTGTTCAGGATTGTTATTCTAGGCTTTCTCTGTGATCGTGAAAATGAAATTGGTTAATTCTTATAGAGCCATGAATATCATTTAGACATATGGATGGATAAGTAGTAGTGATGTGTGAAAGGGGGATATGCTAATGGATTATAATAAGATAGACCATAAGGTTATGATAAATTATTGTTATCATGAGGTTCTAGTGTAATGGTGTTTCTTGATGTTCTTTTATATAGTGGTCTAGCAAGAATTATATGTGAAGTTATGTTATTAATCATGTTTAGTAATAGACACCAAGTTTGAACATTGGATGATCTTTAAGGTGGAAGTAATGATTGCTAAGGATAGTGATGGTAATTTTATGAAAGATAAAATAGTAGGCTTGAAATAATGTATGCGAGAATTTAAATTCATTCATTTACAATTAAGTATGCTGGTGTAGGTATGATGTAGAGGGGTACCCCATGTAATATGCGGCTGCATTATTTTCTAAGATTGTTCAATGTCTTATTTGCTTAGATAGTACCCTTGAGTTACTACATGTGAAAAAGTCTAGTTATATAATATAGGAGTTATAGGTAGAAGATGTTTGATCTTTTGGTGTAGTAAAAATTCCAATGGTTTAGGGAAAAAATATAAGTTTAGAGGTATGATATTAGCTGACTACAAAGAGACTGGTGGATCGGGTATTTAGATAGGCAGGTGTGTTTACCAAGAAAAGTGTAAGTATATAGCAAAGATTATTGAAGATACAGAATCTTAAGGGTGGTATATATGAAAGGAGTGTTCAAGAATGATGTTAATTATTTTTCCAAATTTGGTTTATCCAAGTGATTTGAGCATTCTAGTGTAGGCCATTAGAGTAATGAAATTATGGCCCAGTCTTAAGGATATAGGATAGGCCCATAGGCGTAGAATTCCATCTTTAATCTAAGGGGGAGCTAATAGGGTGAAGATACAAATGAAGTTTTGTGAATTAGATTGTGATGCATGTCTAAAAGATCTATGATGAGATATTGATTCAGTCTCAGTCTAGAGTATTCCGTAAACTTTAGTCATTTTGGCACCCTATCCACATATTGCATGATAAAGCAATGCCCATGGCCAATGCTTATACACATCATGAATATTTATGTTCATTCTCATCTCCTAGTAAAAGAAGAAATAGCATCACTCCATGATCCTAGTCACCCCTATGAATCTATGAGTCCCAATCTTATGTTAAGTAACTTATCATAAGTATGAACCCGTGTTTCATATCATGCTCAATTCTCATAACTCATGGTACACCCTTAATGACTAGTGAAATTATGTTATGTAATGTATTTCCTCATTTTAGATCTTTTTAATGAATCCATGCCTATGATACTCTATTCCTCAAGCCTCAATCAAGTTTCAAAGTTATGTATAATATTCTAATGCTTTAGGTCCTCATGTTCTATAAATTTTGTAACCCTCCTTATGTTATGATAGTGGTGATTAAAATGGATGAAAAATGATTTACATGTGAGAGAGTAGGTGTTCATTATTAGGGAAAACTTGTATGTTTGTTTTATCTAAGTCTATAAGTTTAAAGGAAGATCGAGGCAAAGCTTTGGTATATGTTATAGTTAGTTGGGAATTTTTGGTGTGCCTTTGTGGAGATAATTCATACAATTAATATTAATAGAGCTATTAGAGAATATGGGAAAAATTCCTAGATGGGATGGATTCCTAGAAGTTCAAATGTGGTTATAATGATAGGCTTGAATGTCATGTTGGTATACAAGTGGATGAATGCATTGTGCACTTGTGAATTCTTAATCAGAGCTCAAAGTTAATTATTGGAATGGTAAGGAGTATTATTATTAAGATGATAGCTCTGAATAGACCTATGGTATTGAATCCTGTTGTTTAGACTAATAATATTGTGTTATATGTAGTACCTTGTAACTTTGAGTTAGGCTTGAACAGGGTGAGGATATGTTGTTCAAATCAGAATTTGGTAGGAGTAGTCATCTATACCCATGTGAAGATTATAAGTTACATCAAATGAAGTATAGTATTTTGAAGAAAAGTATAGTTGAAAATAACATTTGAGAAGTATTTCTAAGCTTGAAAGTTAACAGTTGCATCGCCTAAGGCATAGTAATCCTATTCTAGATTTTTTTATATATATTTAGATTCCATGTTATATAGTTTTATCCATGTAGTAGAAGGTGGTGGTGATCTACTAGATGAGGCTCCCAAATTTTGTTATTCACACTCGATCTGGAGAACATAATACTCAGTCAATGACTCCTTACCGACATCTTAGAATCCCGCACAAACTTATTAAAACTGGAACTATGCTGTATAGGATCCCGTGTCCACTCTTCTGTAGTAGTGAGAGGCTCATCATCCTCAAATAAATCAAACACAAAGGCTGGTGTTGTGGGCAGTGACTACGGATGGGTGGTATAATCGAGGGGATGATAGGAGTGTGGCTATCTTCTAAAGCACAAACCTCGATCCTAAATGTGGACACTATCTCCTTCAAACTAAATTAATTGGGAATTTATGCCACATGCAGTCTCTCCCACATATGAATCTCAAAGTTTTCAATCCTCCCATGAAACTGTCTCATAAACTCCTCCATTAAGGTCATTATTCGGGCCTCAACCTGTGCCTTAGTCACAGTATTAGAGTTCACTTATGTCTTAATCTATGTCAACAACTTCTCTAACAAGGTGTCTGTGTGAGTCTGGAACTCAATTAACTTAAATTCCCTATCTACCACCTTCTGCAAAAAATCATGCAATACCATAACCATACCTAAAGTGGATGGGCGAAGGGACACTATAGAGGTTAATGGTGGGACTGATGTTCCTGTTTCTCCATCACTACTTGTGAGAGATGAACTCTATCTGCTGACTATCAATTTCTCACTCAGCCCCTGGTGCCGGCCTATCTATCTGCTTGGTCGTCTTCATTATCTCGTAAAATAAGACCTCCCTAGATTAAGTAGAAGGTTGTGTATATCTCTTCAAAACTATGTTAGTGTCAAGTCTAATCAACACCACATCATCCATACAGGTCACCTCAACTGAATGATCAACACCCGATAATGCTATAACTAATATCGCATTACATAACCACTTAATCAAATAATGGAATGGTATATTGTTGACCTCTCTAAAACAGCTCATGACTCTTATACTAGGAAAAATAAATACCATATCTATCCTTGATGATGGCCGCAAGAACAGAACAGTTAAGTGTGAATGAGTTATTCACTTCAATTGGACACAACCTATACCTAACTGTAGATGACCAAAATTTCCCTGCAAAGTGCAAGGATAACTTCTTATTAACTGCGCTCTCCTGGACCCAATGGGAAACAACTCCATGCCCAGCATATATTGAGAAACCTATCTTAACAATTTTCTTCTCTGCTTCGGATTCTTCATCTTCGTTTTATTTCTTACAGTCTTCATTCGATAGTCAAAATCTGTAGTAATCTCTAGCATATTATGTTTGAGCCCAAAAAAAACCTCTAAATCATCCACCGATATATATCAACCCAAGTACCTCTAACTAAAGTATGGGCCAATAGAGTTTGGTCCCGAGCACTCTACCCCACATATTTAATCAAATCAACTGATATAGTGTATAATGCATAAAACACTCAAACCAACCCAGGTCCTTTAGATCCGAAAGGTTCACCCATCAAACCAAGACTGTATCTGTCGACTAATGCATTAATATCTGTAATCCCTACCATGTTAGGTGTCTGGATGTGGGGTTACTCAGCTATGTGTCGTCTGAACCCACTCTGCTTAGTTGGCTCAGCATCTCTATCATATATCTCATTCATGTACTGCACACACCACCTTCTATTTTATTGGTCTTAAGGCACCACGAAGGTGTGTGTAGAACCTTGTATCTCGACATCTGAAGAAGATATAGTGTCATCCTCACCAGACTTAGAGGATCTCCTCTAACTTCAAAATAAAGAGCATCTCTCTCTTGCCTCTCTCAGTTGATTTCATCCACTTTTCAGACTGGAGAGTGGTTGTGTTTTCCTCACTATCAATGGACTCAAATAATTCCTCCCCTTATCAGATTGGGGAGAGGATGAAGAATGAGGTGGTGATTATTGATCATTCTTCATCTAAGGCTTTGCTTGTGCAATGGGAACTGGTGGAGTTTGTGGCCTACGCTGGGGTACAAGCGGAGGTGCAGGTTGTATTGCATCTTTAGCTATGGATTTCTTTTATTTTTTATTCCATTTTTAGTGAGTTTTTAATGGGTCATAATCCATTGGACACTCTTCCATGGACCACTCCTCTTAGGAGACTCGTCTTAGAGTCTAGACTATGGATCCTGGGCTATGGACCTCTTATTGGGTTTGGCATCACCCTTCTTTTGTGTCCTCTTTGGTGGAATGGTACTTGTGTAGTGAATTTTTAATGATCAAAACAAAAAAAATGAAAAACTTAACGTGCAATAAAAGGTGCAGAACCTATTCACGAGTCCAGACGATATGTGGTAGTCTAGCTTCACAACTCGTGGACTGTACTCGTGGACTTCAGGTTGCAGTTCACGAGTCCAATCTATGGGTTGTGTAATAGGTTCATGAGTTGTGTAACCTACTCGTGAAAGTTAAATCCAACACCCGAGGTGCAGATTCTCACGTCTGATTCCCATGAGTCCAATCCATGACTCATGAATCCAGTTCAGAAATTGTCGGTTGAACTTGTGACTTCAAACCGATCCTCAGAACATATTTCTCAAAAAAAATTTGATTCCAATTGATAAAAAATTTCAACCATTCAGTTCGTGTTTGATCGAACTATTTCAACTACACATATCCATTCTATTACCTATTTAGAAATTTAGGGAACATGGAATCATGAAATTGGCCTTACTTGGGGTAATAGAGAAGTAACCCGAAATAATTATAAATTAAATGAAACATACATGGGCAGAAACAAGGATTTTTAATAATAAATAAGTTGATTCCTTACTTTTTAACCTATCACACATTATGTTAAGGTTGGCGTAGTTGATTACTGTAAAGCTACAATTCAGTTAATGATTTTGAATGGGGAAGGAGGAAAATGTATATGTGGAATAGTTTGAGATTTAATGGGATTTTTGTATGAGTTTGGGTTAGAAAACAATCGGTGTAAGGTTTTGAGTTGGGAAAGGCCGTGTTTAGAGTTTTCAGGTTGGGTCACGTGGGGCTTTTAATTTAAAAGGAAATTTAAAGTAATTAACTTACCTAGGCCCATAAGATATACCCACAAATCATAGACAAAGTGTAAAACCAATAGGCTGAATTCGTAGTTCATGTTTTGAGGTCGAATGATCTCTAATTCCCACCGATTCAATCTACTGGTCATAGATAAGGTCTATGACTCATGGGTTGCACTCGTATATTAGATTTTGTAACTCGAATTCCTTTATGATTTCCTTGAGTTAGGTCTACGGGTCATAGGCATATTTCACGACACGTGAATTTAACTTGTGGGACATGTTCTGAGGGATGGAATTCCACTTTGTTTTTAACTAGTCAACTTTACAATTCATGGACCTAAGTTAAAACCCTCAGATTCACCTCGTGAGTAGACTAACCTGGAATTTTATGATTTTTCATGTTTTCCTAATGTAAGTGATCCAGCAATCTTCCTTCTCTAAGAAAAACAATACAAACTGAACAATAAAACCTTGGGTTGCCGCCAAAGAAGCACATGATTTTACGTTGCAGCATGATGTGGCTTTGTTAGGTACTTGGAATTCATCGACCAGCCCAAATGTGGCCTCCTATAAAGCACCAAATTTTATATTACGGCATGACCCACTCCCTTGACTATTCAGACTTCATCAAGGCTCAAATCCTCACACAACTTTATATCTTCCCTTGTTTATATAGTGCTTAACATGCTTTCCATTCGCCTTGAATGGGAAATCACCACATTGTTGTATCTCGATTGCACCATATGTACATACCCTCATCACAGTGAATGGTCTAGACCATCAAGACTTCAATTTACCGAGAAACAAATAAAGTCTTGTATCATATAGTAAGACCTATAAACAACTTTGAATTCTCTCTGTGTAATTCTTCTATCATGGTAAAATTTTACCTTTTCATTGTACAACACTGAAATCTAATAGGCACGGAGGTAAAATTCACCCATCTCATTCATATTCTCCAATGTTTTGTTGCATCACTCTACTCAAAATTCAACTTTTTTAGTGCCCACAATTCCTTATGATCAAGTACGACCGACAAGTGGAATTCTTTTCCATACATAAGATTGAATGGAGATACACCAATATGAGTCTTATATGATGTCCGATATGCCTATAATGCATCATCTAGCTTTCTAGGCCAATTAGTCCTACTAGCATTTACAGTCTTTACAAAAATAAACTTTATCTCCCAGTTATAGACCTCAAATTTCCACTTGTTTGATAATGGTAACGTGTTTCCACATTATTCTTCACAATATTTATCATGTTAGGATTTGAAAAGACGATTGTTGAAGTATGAGACTTCATCACTAATGATTTCTTGGGGTGTACCCAATCTGGAGAAAATATTCTTCTTTAGGAATGTTGTGACGCTCTTACCTTCATTTTTTGGAAGTGAAATTGCTTACGCCCAATTTGAAACGTAGTAAACCACCACAAAGATACACTTCATCTTATGTGAACTCAGAAATGAGCCCAAAAAATCTATACCCCAAACATCAAACATCTCAAGCTCAAGGATGGGTGTCATAGGAAGCTCATGTTTTTGCGAAATATTTCCTTGCTTTTGGTACTGGTCACACTCCCTAGAATAATCATGTGCATCCTTATTGATAATTGGACAACAGTAACCATATTGTAATATTTTATGCGTAGTGCGAGTACCACCATAATGACCCCCAACTGGGGACGAAAGATATGCCTCCAAAATACTCATCATTACAACCTTAAAAATATATCTCCTAATTACCTCATCAGCACACCCTCAAAATAAGTATGGATTATCCAAAATCCTTACCTCTTGTATAAATTGCTTGTGTTGCTAAAATGGCATATCTTTTGAGACAAGAGCACTCACCACATAGTTAACAAAGTCTGCAATCAAAGTGATTAAGTCTTATGATGCTGCGAAGACTTGCTCATCTAGAAAAGTATAATAAAATTCAAGCTCATTCCCTAGTTTTAGCATTACTTCCTTTTTTAGGTGTGACAAATATTAGACAACTTGATTTTTGGTGCCCTTCCATTGCTTAACCTCAAAATCAAATTCCTAAAAAAGAAGTACCCATAAAATCAACTCGGCTTAGCATATTTCTTCGTCATAAGGTAACTAAGATCTGAATGGTCAGTGTGCACAATGACTTTGGTGCCTAACAAGTAGGACAAAATTTTTTGAAAGCGAACACCACCGCAAGCGACTCTTTTTCAGTAGCAGTATAATTTTTCTAAGCAGGATTAAGTGATTTTCTAGCATAGTAGATGGGATGTAGAATATTATCTAACCTATTTCCTAGGGCTGCACCCAGTGCCACACAATAGCATTTCACATCACTTCAAACAACAAGGTCAAATAAGGGGATACAATAATGGGAGGTAAAGTCAACCTCTCTCTTAGGAACTCAAAATCCTTAAAAAAAGCATCATCAAATATATATTTAACCTCAGTGTCTAACAATTTGCATAATGGATTTGCAATTCTAGAGAATTCCTTAATAAACAACCCATAAAAACTCACATGATCCAAGAAACTGTGAATTCCCTTTACAACAATTGGTGGATACAATTTTTCAGTCACCTATTCATAGACTTTTCAATTTCTATCCCCTTTTTTGAAATTTTGTGTGCAAGCACTATCCCTTCCCTAACCATAAAGTGATATTTTTCCATGTAAGGACTAAATTGCTCTCTTCACATCATTGAATGGAGTTGGAAAATGATCCAAGAAATCATCAAATGAATCACCCATAACTGAAAAATAATTCATGTAAACCTCAATGGTCTCTTCCACCATGTTGGAGAAATGGACATCATACGGTGTTGAAAAATTGTGGGAGCGTTACATAGTCCAAAGGGTATTCTTTTAAATGCAAATGTTGCGTATGGTCAAGAAAAAGTGGTCTTCCATTGGCCCTAGAGTGCTATAGAAATATTATTGTACCCTAAATACCTATCAAACAATAATATCATCCTCTACCAGTAAGACGGTCTAACATCTGATCCATAAATGACATAGGAAAATAATCTTTCTAGGTCTATGAATTTAAATTCTTGTAGTCCATGCATACTGTCAAGGGTGATATGGAACCCTCTATTTGAATTTTGAATTCCCACTTTGTTGGAGCCTATAAATACTTGGTCTAGGGCTTCGAATAGGCATTTTTCACACTGAGCTAATTTATAACGCTTCTTTGTTCTGAGAAACAAGTTTTATTGTGCTTGAATATAATATTCTTCGCATGGATCATAGATCTGCATCTGAATTTCTACTTTGTTTATTCTAATTTGTATATTAGGAAATAGTTGTTTAATTTCTTTTCTTTTCACGAGTGGCTAAAATCCCATAACGAGGCTGTGAGATCTTTGGTAGAAAATAACTTCTAAGGTTCATATGTAACTAGTTTTGAACTGTTGTTGTGATTATATTGCTATTCCCTTCAGTTGAATGAATTTCTTATGATTGCAAACATTAGAACAAGTGCCACAACTTGCTTGAGTAAAGAATTTAATAATGGAAAAGGCAACAACAACAAGAATTTAGAGTTTTTAACCTTTGAATAAAGATTAATGCTTTAACTAGATTAGTCTATTAAGGATTAAATAGAATTAGTATATCATCACTTTAGGGTCGAGAGAATTAAAGTGAAAGCATCTTCGTAGGTTGCACAACACTTAGATGGAGAATTGACATCGATTTTCTTATAATTTCTTGTATTAGTACAATTCATATTTCACATTACCCAAAAATGATAGAACACCAAGGTGAACATAATCTTAGTTTGCTCATCTTATTGATTTATACCTTACAAAATTTACATCTACAGTTTGACACAAGCATAATTATTTTTCCATTTGATTATACAACTCCCCTTATTTTATGGAAATTGATGAATGGTTGTCAATTAAACTAGAGAAAAGGCAAAGTTGCCACAACTTGTCTGAGATATGCAAATAGACACTTTAAATTTGCGGATGACTTATTACCCCCTAGTAAATTTTAAAGTAGTATAAATAGGATATTTTTCATTCAATCTCAGTTGTAAGAAAAAGAAAATAATCACGCACCAATAAGCATTTTCCACGTGTTATATTTATTTAATTTTACATTTTATTTATGTTTTTTGTTCTTTACTACTTTTTCTTTTTCCTTATCATTTTTTCTCCTCCTTTATTCTTCTTCAGCAAACTTCATCCCCTTAATTTACTCCTATGTTGTCAATCTTATTTCATGCTCTCCATTCACTACAAAAAATGGATTTAATTGCGGGGGTTATTTTAACCCCTGCAAAATTATATAAATTGCGGGGGTTAGAAACTTGCCACTAAAATTTATAAATTTGTGGGGGGTTTTAACCCCCGATGTCCATCGAATATATTTGTGAGGGTTTTTAACCCTCGATATCCATCGAATATATTTTCGGGGGTTAAAAATCTCCTCTATCCATAAAAAAATAGCACCTAAACTTGGCTCCTTTTTACTTAAAAAAACATTTAATATTTTTTGCCTCCAAAATATGCCTCGCTATTTTTGCCAAAAACCACTACTATAAAAAGGTCAAAAAGTGACGCATAAAAAAGCAACGAACTGTGTCGCTTTTAAAAAGCAACGAGAAAAACGACATTGTTCGTTACTTTTTTAGTTTAATTTTAATTTTTATTTATTTTATATTTAAATCGATGGCCAACGTCTTAATATTCGTCCCTTTTTTGCGGATTATTGTGCCAACTAATTAACAAATAATTTATATATTTTTTGATAAATATGATGGATAGCGTCGTTATTTATTTAAATATAATAATAATTAATTTTTAAAAAGCGACGTTGTCAGTCAATTTTTAAATTTTATTTTTATTTTTATTAAAATTGACGGACAACGTTCCTATAGTTTTTTATTTTTAAAATATTAATTCTAGAAAAGTGGCACTATTCGTCACAATTTTTAATTATTTTTATTTTTTTATATTTTTACAAAAAGCAACGGACAGTATCACATTTGTTAAAAATAAATTAAAATTAACTTTATGATTAAAAGCGATGTTGTCTGTTGATTTTAAATTTAATTTTTATTTTTATTAAAATCGACGAATAACGTCACTATAATATTTTATTTTTAAAATATTAATCATAGAAAAGCGACGCTATCCGTCACAATTTTTAATTATTATTATTTTTTTGTATTTTTACAAAAAACAACGTACAATGTCACTTTTATTAAAAATAAATAAAAATTAACTTTGTATAGTTACTATATTTATTAAATATCAACCTAATTCAATTCAATTTTTCTAATTTATTTAAATTCTAGCCATTTTATACTCAATTTGTGTCAATTGAGTTTAATTTGACTCAATCGAAATCTCTAATTCAGTCATTTTTAACCCAATTTCTAATCCTAATTTAACTCATCTCCTCAATTCTAATATTAATCATTAATCATATTTAATCAACGGGAAATATTAAATCAATTTTCACTATTTTTTTCTTGAAATTGGATAGCTTCAGACTATTTTTCTTAAACCGGAGGTCTATTGAAAACAACCTATTACCTTAACGGTAAGGTCTGCGTACACTGTACCCTCTACAGACCCCAATTTATGGAACTAAACCGAGTTAGTTTTTGTATTCATTTGCTCAGAATCTCATAGAAAAAACAATCAAAAGATGTTACCTTGATTGCTTTATTATTATTATTATTATTATTATTATTATTATTATTGTGCTCAATTTATTTCAAATTTATTATCGATAATTTTTATATAATATTTACTATGTGACATACATACTTATTTGTAAGAATTAATAATATTTTTTATAATATTTTATTAATTTATTATTACTATGAATTTATTATTATATTTAAATAGTAGCCTTGATATATTTATAAGATGATTTTTACTTTTTTCTCATACTACCCTTGGTATTAAGTTCACGAAGTAGCAATTTATACGTATAAAACTCTGAAGTGAACTCTTAACACTGAACAACAGCAATTGTACAGTGTATGTTTATTTTGACTATTAATACTCAATTTTGACCTCCCGATTCTCCTCTTAGGCTGATATTTTATTAAAAATTATTAATTTTTAAAATTAATATTTTTACGTATTATTTTGATATCAAATAAATAATGATGTGTCACATCAATGATTTTAATCTATTTTTTTTCAATCTATTTATTTTCTAACCCGATTTTGCCAATTTATAACAATTTTAGCCTAACTTTATTCAATATATTACAATTCTAGTTCAAATTATGTTTAATTGAACTAAATTTCAACTTCCATTCAAATTTAAACCATTTTTTTAATCTTTAGATATCAACCATTGATCAATTGATCTAACGGCTGGATCAAACCTTATCCCTCAAATTATGTTATTATTATTATTATTGACAATTTTTTATAATAATTTTACGTAACATTCATTTTTACATGCTTAGTTTATGTTAATATCGACGTCTTATTATTTCTCTCCTCCCTATCACATTTATTATAATAGAAGCCGACCTCATTTAACCTTTCTTGCATATTTAATTTTTACCCAATATTATATCCAATTGTTGGCAATTATAGCCAAATTGATATTAATTTTGAGTTTAAATTGAAGGTTAATCTTTTGACCCCTTTAAACTCAATTTTAATATCAGCCATTAATTAAATTTGATCTAACGACCAAGATGAAATCATCTCTGCTTACCCTTTTTAAACCTAAAAAAAACCTAATCCCTCATTTTTGACAAAGGATAACCGTACACCTCTTTGCCTTCTCTACTCTCTATCTCTCTCTTCCTCTCTTAGAAATTGAACTTCCGTCGTTGCCTCACGACCGGTCAGCGAAGCCCAACGCTTACGTCGCCTCTATCTCTGTAAGACCCTGCAAAATTCTAAGCTCAACTCAGTCTTTTAAGCTTGCTAAGGGGTCCTAGACTTGAAAATTCTAGCTAAGTATTCAGACTTAGTATTATTTTGGCCTTCGTAAGTTGGCAACTCTATTTCAACCCTCTTATGACCTTAAAGTACCAATCTTTAGATTGATTTATGATCAGGAATGTCACTAGGTGTTCCCAAACGAGTTTTAGATTTTTTGGGCCTTGTTTGACACATGTTTGGGAACCCAAAATAGTGTATCAACGCGATCTCGATGCGGCGCGTCGACTATCGCGTCAATTAATATTTTTGTTGGCTCCCAGTGGAAAATTCTAGTAAACCATCACGGACTCAACGCGGTGCATTGGCCATCACGTCGATGCCAATGAAGCGGCACATTGATTTGTGTGTCAACAGTCCAGTTTTCAGTAATTAAAAAACTGCATCCTCAGCGGTATTAGGGTCTTTTCCCCACCCCTATTCATCCCCAAAACACGAGATTCAACCCTTATTGAGCAAAATATACGTACTTTCTCTCAAATTGCTCAAGAACAAAAACCCTAGGTGATTTAATTTCAAAGCCAAGGCTCAAGGTTTCACTATTTTTCTTCAAGAATTTAGCAACCAAGGTATGTCAAGTGTTCATCCAAGGGTTCCTTCCAACCTTGGAGTTCACGAAACTCTTTTAAACTTAATGTAGCTTGATTTCATGCTTTCCATGATTTAGATTCAAATGTATTCAGGATTATAATGTTGATTTGATTTCTATTCCATGATTAAGTGCAAGATTTATGTAAAAACAACTATAATGTATGTAGTATTATGTGAATTCTTGTTAAAGCCATGAAATTGTGATGCTCATGTGTTGATTATTACTATGTGCATAGATAATGCCTTCCAAGTATTTGATGAGTTATTCATGAGAATTAAATAATAAAATTATATCATGTAAGCATGTATTCAAGTTCATGTCATACAAATGTTTGCCAGAATGTCCAAAATGAATGAATAATGATCAAGTAGTTATTTATCATGTTTTAAGATTGTGCCATGTCTTATAATTTATGCTATCGAGTCCTGGGGGTATTTAATACCCGACAATTTATCTGATTACCTAGAGCCATGGTCAGTCTCAGGATAGTATCAGTCATGTCACAATTACTAGTACTCTCAGTCAGTTACAGAACTTAGGAAAAACTCAGTAGACTCAGTATCAGTACAGTCCAGTTCAATATTCAGTTCAAGCCTCTGTAAATTCAGCCAGTTAATAGAATTCAGTAGTGTTCCGTCAGTCAACGGAACTCAGTGAACTTAATTTAGTTCAGTTAGATAGTATAATTAGTAACAATTCAGTCAAGCCTAGTATGAACTAGGTGTCAATTCAGTGTCTATTCAGTTGGGAGCAGGATTTAACACCGACCGAACCTAGGGATAGGGGCATTCCTGCCCGCAGAGGGTTTGACCCTTGGTAGCAAACCCTGTATTACAGAACTACGTATTCAGCATAGGTTGAGATATTCTCCTGCCAGATTAGTGTTGATACATCTCGTACAAGTTTTCCTGCCAGCGAGGGTTGACAAAAGAGCTTTCTGTCAGAGAAGGTTAACTCACAGCTTGTCTTTTTCCGTTGCACGGTACTGACACCCTTCCAATTGGAGTTACATGTTGGACCCCAATCTATTTAGAAAAGGGCATGTCGATTGGATGATTATCTATCACAATCTCAGTTTCAGATTCAATATCAGAATATAACTCAGTTCAGTTCTACAGATTCAGGACTGTCAAATACAGCCACTCACTTCAGTACAGAACTCCACAAAGTTTTGCAGAATCAGGACTGTCAGATACAGTCATTCAGTTATCAGTAGTACAATATCAGTAAACTTAGATATCAATTAATTAGTATTCAGATTCAGTATTTAGTGTTACCCCGATCTCAGTTACTATTTATGTATTTATATATGTACTCTCATTCAGCTCTATTCATGTCATTCAGTCAGTGTTGTTCATGCATGTGAACCCATGCATTTCAGCCTACCTCTCTTTGCATGCCTGTACATTCCAAGTACTGACACATACCTTTCTTTGCGCTATGATGTTTTATATCATAGGTTAAGGTGCACGAGCTCCCGATTATACTTAGCAGTTCAGATATTCAGCTGACAGAGTTTGTAGTGAGTCCTCTTAGTTCGAGGACATGATGATTATTTCAGTAGTTCAACTTATTTTAGTAGTTTGAAGTTAGTTGGGGACTTGTCCTATCAAATCCATATTTTAGACAGTTTAGAGATTTTTTTCAGACTAGAGTATTTTCAGATAAATATATCAAATTTGGTATTTATTATACCGTATTAAGTTTTATTATAGTATTGAACCTTATGGCCTATTTTCTGCCTAATTTCTGCATACTACAATATTTTATTCAGTTATTGCAGCAGGTACCAGTCATGGGTTAGCTTGTGATCCCTTGGGACTATGAGCACCATGTAGCATCTGAGGTACAAACTCGGGGTGTTACAAACTTGGTATTAGAGGCTAAGGTTCAATAGAGTCCTAGGAAGTATGAAAGCCACATCTAGTAGAATCTTGTGGATTGGGGTATAGTCCGCCACACTTATGGACAGGAGGCTTGAGGTGTTTTAGGAAAAGTTTCCATTCTTTCAGTATTCATATCATGCGAGTGAGCATGAGATCCAGTTAAACTCCCTGTCTAATCCAAATTTCTCTTCTTTTTATAGAATGTGACTCCAAAGAGGACTAAGGGAAGAGGAACGGGAGACCAGCCAGAACTCCAGTCCGTCCAGCCAGATCCTTTAGACGAACACGTCTCCCATGCTGAATTCAGAGCAGTTTTCACCACCCTAGCTCATTCAAAGGCAGCCTAGAATGAATGCCCAACTGTTGTTCCGGCCAACCCAGTGGCCAATACTACTGCAGACAGGATTTGGGATTTCACCCGAATGAACCCTCCATCTCTTTTTGGGTTTAAGTCAGATAAGGACCCTCAGGAGTTTCTTGATCAGGTGCAGAAAGTTACATACATTATAGGAGTGACTACTGTTGAGAGCGTTGAGTTGTCTATATATAAGTTATAGGATATGGTACATGTATATTTTAAATAGTGGAAAGTAAAAAGGGGCGCAGATGCAGGGCCCATTGAATGGGAGGAGTTTGTTGTTACTTTTTTGGATAGATTCTTCCCGCTAGAGTTGAGTGAAGCAAAGGTTTTGGAGTTTATAAATCTGAAACAGGGAAACATGATGTACAAGAGTATTCTCTTAAGTTTATCTAATTAGACAGATACGCTCCTCATGTAGTAGCACATAACAGATCTAAGATGAGTAAGTTTGTGTTTGACGTATTTAATAGTGTGGTCAAGGAGTGTAGGACCGTAATTTTGATTAAGGAGATGGACATATCAAGGCTCATGGTCCATGCTCAGCAGATAGATGAGACTAAGAATAAAGAGAAAAAGAGGGAGAACAAAAAAGCGAGAACAGGTAGTTTCAACTTCGCTCAACCTAAGTTAGAGAGTGGGAATCATTCTCAATTCCACCCAAAATCCTCAGTTGTAGCTCCGTCCTCATCCAGTTCTCTAGTGTCAAAATTTAAAGATGGCAATAGAGATAGGGCACTAGGCCCTAAACCCCAGGGTAGTGTCAGCAGTGCCCGAACAAATCCCCTTTGTCAGAAGTGTGGCAGAAACCACCAGGGTATCTGCAGAGCTGGCAGTGATGTGTGTTTCAGATATCGCAAGCTTGGACATATGGTCAGACAGTGTCCTCAGGTGGGTTCTCAGAGTCAGCATAATTGTCCCCCAACTTAGTCCGATCATCCAAATCAGCAGGTTGCCGCATCTAGTGCCACCAGTGGGCAGTGCCCAAATAGACTCAATATACTTTTGACCTGACAGGATCAGGAGAGTTCTCCTTATGTGATCACTGGTATGTTACAATTTTATCATTTACATGTTTAAGATTTGCTAGACCCAGGAGCTTTTTGTCCTTTGTTACTTCTTATATAGATGTTAACTTCGGAGTCAATCCTAAAATCCTAGTAGAGCCTTTCTCAGTCTATACTCTAGTGGGTCAATGATGATAGGAGAATTTACACGCCTATATCAATATATTTTGCCCATATTTTAGCCTAGTTTTGAGAACAAAGTATATATTTCATGCACTTTTAGTCCTTTTTCCTATAAATGAGCTAACGAACATGATTAGTAAAGTTTTAGGTATAAATGATGCAGAATCCAGCATTTTATGGCTTACTTGACGCAAAAGAAAGCTCACGAAGGAAGGGAAGGGAGTTTACACGCCTAAGGACCAAAACTGCTGCATGGAAAATCTATCCCGGGCTAAAACAGCATTTCTGAAGACTTTGGGGATCTGCAGTAACTTAGTTGGATTTGGCCAATGATACATTAACCTAGTACAATTGGGTTATGTATTTCATTAGTTTATTTGGATTATGATAATGTTACATTAACCTAGTACAATTGGGTTAAGTATTACATTAGCCTAGTAGGATTTGGTTAGATATTTTATTTATCTAGTAGGATTAGGATATGGGTATTATAAATACCCTATCATGCTAGAGATTTTATAACTGCACATCTTACAATTCAATTCTATTACTCTACAACTCTTCTAATCTTTCCATTAATTCTATTTTTCTTCTTCTACTCTTCTATTCTTAAATTCCACAACAAGAGAATCGTTACTTTGCCTAGGAATTCATGCCTCACGCCTACCACCTAAGCTACACGAAATTACTCAATCTTGTGGTATAACAACAATGTCAAACGTGATCTCCTTCGCATTCATGAGTAACTAAACTTCTCTGTTGGGGTTATGGAAGCCGTATGAGATACTATCTATTGCTGTGAGTTTGTGAGTTCGCGACACGTATACTGCTTATATCATTATTCTCTTCATCTTAGTCTACATTCTTTGTGGTTGCAAACGCAAGAATACGCCAGTATAACATTTAACTTGTTCGAAAGAAAGGTTATCTATCTGGAAAAGAAATAATGTCAAGGTAGTAGGGTCACCCCCTAAAATTCCTTACTAAAAAGCTAGTGCCGTAACTGGACTAACCTCTTGGAGAATTCGTACCGTTAGACACGCTTTAAGCTCGAAAGAGTTAAAGTGAAATAATCCTCGAATAGGTCGAAAGACGCTTGGATTTACCATCGAATACAATTCTCTATAAGCAGTTGCATGTCAGAATTCTACACACTCATAGCCAATAGAGACGTATACCTCAGAAGGTGGACATAACCCCAACGCCTCAATTCTCATTGTTTACAACTTACGTAACAATATTTCTCTTTTACTTTGCTATTTTCAGCTTTTATTTAATTGTTTTGGTGACACATTACAATCCCCCCTTTTTTATGAGACTTGCACCAAAAGTTTAGTAATTTTGCTTACTTGTTGGCCAAGCTATTCCCTGTAGGATCGACACCCAACCCTGTTGGGTTCTATATTTGCTAACGACCGCTTTACACTCCTACGAGAGCTGTAGATTGAGCGTTATCAAAAATTGGCGCCGCTGCCGGGGAATACAAGTGTCAAGCAAGTTCGTGATAATTACTAGACCCTTTGGTCAAAGATTCTCGTACTTTTACTTTTAGTTTTTGTTTTTGTTTACTGCAGGTTTTTATTCAGTGCATGCCCCATAATCGAAGTTCTGGTCAACCGTTATTACCAATCAATCCTGAACCACAATGCATTGGTAGAATGGAAGCACAAGCTGAAATCGCAAGGATGGCTGCTCAACAGGAACAAGCAAGATTGGTTGCCCTTGCCGCAGCCCAGGTTCAACAGCAGAACATTGATAACCCTGCACGAGCAACAAATCCTGACGATGAGGATTTAGGTGATGACGAGTTACTAAACCCAAGGCATGATGCTGAAATCGCAACACCTTCCAACGGAAGAGGTCGACAAGCTCGGTATAGACATGATTGCCAACCTATGCAGCCAGCTTTCGACGATGATGATGATGATCTTGATGGTGCCGGAGCCACTGGAGCTATAATTCCACCACCATTAGCGCCCGGATCCAAGTTCAACATCACAAGCACCATGATTCAGTTATTGCAACTCAAGGGATTGTTTGGTGGACTAGCAGGCGATGATCCGAATATGCATCTCATCAACTTTATTTCTACATGCAAGTCTTTTGACAATCCTGGTGTTGGTCAGAAGACAATTCGATTACGTCTATTTCCATTGTCTCTGTCTGGGGAGGCAACACTATGGTTGAATGGGCTGACTCCTGATTCAATTACAAATTGGAGGCAATTGAGAGACGTTTTCCTAGAAAGATTCTTTCCGTCTTCCAAAAGGGCACAATTGAGAGATGAAATCAGCAACTTTCGTCAGCTTCCCACTGAAGCTCTTCATGAAACATGGGAGAGGTTCAAGACAATGCTAGCGAGATGCCCAAACCATCACATGACTAATGTTCACCTCATGGAGATATTGTATAGAGCCTTGAATTCAATAACTAAGCCAGTGGTGGATAACGCAGCTGGAGAATCTTTTATGGACCTCACCTTTGGTCAAGCAAGAAATATGCTAGATCGCATGATGAAACAAAGTAGATCTTGGCATACCAGGGATTCCGAGGTAGCAAGCCCCACTTTATCTATAGGCATGACTGCAGACCAAAGAAGAAGACAAGAAGAACGTGATCAAGATTTAGCGCACATGAAAACGCAAGTGGATCTTCTGACAAAGCATTTATTATCAGGGAAGACCAAAAAAGTGAAAGTTGTGGCGCTAAAAGGAAGAGACGAATCTGATTCAGAAGAGGAGGCCAACTACTTGAACAATCAGGGGGTTTCTGAGGTAATACCCAAGGAAACCAAGGTCGGAACTATTATGATAATTCTGGAAACAAGGACCAAGGTAGTTGGAGAAAAAACAATGAAAAGAGTGGTGTATATGTTCCCCCTGGTAGACGTGATACCACCACATCTAATTCTGGAAGTATGGAAGACATGATGGCTAAATTATTGAAAGGAGTGGAAGCAACGAGCACGGGAGTTACTGAGGTAATTAATGATTTGTCCTCCATGAAAAAACTAGTTGATTCTCATTCCACTTCAATCAAGCAAATAGAGCAGCAATTGAGCCAACTTTCAGCAGCACTCAATCAAAGAAAGGCTGGCACTTTACCTAGCGATACTGTGTAAAACCCAAGGAATGATGGGTCATGCATGGCCATCACTACCAGAAGTAGTAAGGTGCTGGAACCTTCAGCAAAAGGCAAGCAAGTGGCTGACGAAGTTGCGGACATGGATGATAACGCAAAAGGAGAAGATGCCGCAACAACCAGTCCTGACGTCAAGGACGTCACGCCCAGTGACGTGCATCCTGAAAAAATGGAAAAACGGAAGCAAGAGGAGAAGAAAACCGTGGAGAGAACACTTTCATACCCACCACCACCTTTTCCCCAAAGACTGAAGAAGGTGGCGGATGACACTAAGTTCAGCAAATTCATGACTATGTTAAAGCAGCTGACCATTAATGTTCCATTGGTGGAGGCACTTGAACAAATGCCTGGGTATGCGAAGTTTATGAAGGATCTTTTGACAAAGAAGAGGGCAGTAAGTTATGAGCTGAAAGACGATGTGCATCATTGTAGTGCAATTGCTACCCGATCGATAGTTCAGAAGAAGGCCGACCCCGGATCTTTCACTATTCCTTGCACCGTCGGATCTTTGAACTTTGCCAAAGCATTATGTGACTTAGGAGCCAGCATCAATTTGATGCCATTATCGATCTACAAGAAGTTAGGGTTAGGAGATCCTACTCCAACCAATATGAGGCTCGTCATGGCAGATAGGTTGGTAAAACGACCTGTTGGTATTCTATGCGATGTCTTGGTAAAAGTTTCTTCATTTATCTTTCCAGCAAACTTTGTCATCTTGGATTGTGAAGCAGATTCTGAGGTTCCCATAATCTTGGGGCGCCCTTTCCTTGCTACAGGAAGTGTGCTTATTGATTTGAGAGCTAATGAACTTTCATTCCGAATAAATGACGAAGTGGTTCGTTTTGATGTTTGCAAAACAATGAAGCAACCCAAAGATCTTAGTGTATTTTTGGTGGCTGATGTTTTCTTTGATGATGAGAAAGAACTACTTGAAGAAGAGCAAATTATTGATGATCCCTTGGAGGTTGTGCTCATGAATGGAGAGAGTGAAGATGCTGAAAATTCTGAAGAAGCCATTTGTGCTCTATCGGGATTAGGAATATATCGCTATACTCCCAAGAAGCTGGATCTTGATCTCAAGAATCGGCCTACGCCACCAGCTAAGCCATCTATTGAAGAGCCACCCACGTTAGAATTGAAGGAGCTGCCAAGTCATTTGAAGTACGCATTCTTAGGAAGCGGAAACACTCTTCCAGTCATTGTGGCAGCCGATTTGGGTGAGCGACAAGTTGCAGCTCTTATTGCTATTCTACGCAAGTATATTAGAGCTATTGGATGGACCATTGCGGATATTATTGGTATTCCACCTGGGATTTGTACACATAAAATTCAGCTTCAAGAAAATTGCACACCCACCATTGAGCATCAAAGGCGTCTAAACCCACCTATGCAAGAAGTGGTGAAGAAAGAGATCATCAAGTAGTTAGACGCAGGAGTTGTGTATCCTATTTCTGATAGTACATGGGTAAGCCCTGTACAATGTGTTCCCAAGAAAGGAGGTATGACGGTGGTTGCGAATGCAAAGAATGAACTTATTCCACTCAGGCCCGTCACTGGATGGAGAGTATGCATAGACTACCGCAAGCCGAATTCTTGGACACTCAAGGATCACTTCCTAATGTCATTTATGGACCAAATGCTAGATCGATTAGCGGGGAAAGGATGGTTTTGCTTCTTGGATGGTTATTCAGGCTATAATCAGATTTGTATTGCACCCGAAGACCAAGAGAAGACAACGTTTGCATGCCCATATGGTACGTTTGCCTTCAAACGTATGCCATTCGGGTTATGTAACGCACCAGCCACCTTTCAACGTAGTATGATGTCTATTTTCTCTGATATGGTTGAAGACACTTTGGAGGTATTTATGGACGACTTTTCAGTTGTTGGTGAGTCTTTTGAATCATTTCTGGCAAACTTGAGCATGGCATTACAAAGATGTGTAGAGTTCAACCTTGTGCTGAATTGGGAGAAGTGTCACTTCATGGTAAAAGAAGGAATCGTTCTTGGGCACAAGATCTCTGAAAGAGGAATAGAGGTTGACCGAGCAAAAATTGAGGTTATTGAGAAGTTACCGCCCCCAATTTCGGTGAAAGGAGTTCGTAGTTTTCTTGGCCATGTTGGTTTCTATCGTAGGTTCATCAAAGACTTCTCCAAAATTGCGAGTCCATTGTGCAAACTATTGGAGAAAAATACAAAGTTTGACTTCAATGACGATTGCTTAAAGGCATTCGAATGCCTTAAAGGAAAACTCATTGAAGCCCCTATTATGGTAGCACCAGATTGGACTCTCCCGTTTGAAGTCATGTGTAATGCTAGTGGTATAGCCGTTGGTGCTGTTCTTGGTCAGAGAAAGGAGAAATTATTTCATCCTAACTACTATGCGAGTAAGGTCCTAAATGAAGCCCAAAGGAACTATACTGTTACTGAACAAGAGCTCCTAGCGGTTGTGTATGCATTTGAGAAGTTTCGTGCCTATCTATTGGGTACTAAGGTGATAGTTCATACAGACCATGCAGCTCTTAGGTATCTAATGACAAAGAAGGATGCAAAACCAAGGTTGATTAGATGGGTATTGCTGCTGCAAGAGTTTGATTTCGAAGTCAAAGATAGACGAGGTTGCGAGAACCAAGCGGCTGATCACCTATCTTAACTTGAGAATAAGCATGTGGCGCAACCTGAAATTCAGATTGATGATGCATTCCCGGACGAAAAGATATTAGCGACAACAATGGAGAAATTACCATGGTATGCCGACTTTGCAAATTTCGTGGTGAGTAATGTGATACCTGCCAATTTATCTTACCACCAAAGGAAGAAGTTTATGCATGACGTACAGCACTACTATTGGGATGAGCCTTATTTGTTTCGACGATGTGCGGATGGTATCATTCAACGATGTATATCCCATGAAGAGGTGCCTACTATCTTGGAAGCATGCCACACTTCGCAAGTTGGAGGACATCACGCAGGCAATCGGACGGCCAGAAAAGTATTGCAAAGTGGTTATTATTGGCCTTCGATATTCAGAGATACCTACGACTATGTTAGAAGGTGTGACCAATGCCAGCGTCAAGGTGCGATTTCAAAACACCATGAAATGCCCATGACCAAAATTCTTGAGGTAAAACTCTTTGATGTGTGGGGTATTGATTTCATGGGTCCATTTGTGAATTCGTTTGGAATGAAGTACATCTTGGTTGTTGTGGATTATGTTTCGAAATGGGTAGAAGCTGTAGCATTGGCCGACAACGAAGGAAAGCGTGTTGTAGCGTTCTTAAAGAAGAATATCTTCTCTCGCTTTGGAGTACCACGTACTATCATAAGTGATGGAGGATCTCACTTCTGCAACAAGCTATTCAAATCAGTTTTGGACAAGTATGGTGTCAAGCAACATAAGGTAGCTACGCCTTATCATCCCCAAACTAGTGGACAAGTAGAAGTTTCCAATCGCGAGATCAAGCAAATCCTTGCAAAGACGGTTAATGCGAATAGAAAGGATTGGTCTCGAAAGCTAGATGAGGCACTATGGGCGTATAGGACTGCATTCAAGACACCCATTGGCATGTCTCCTTATCAACTAGTCTATGGGAAGGCATGTCATCTACCCATCGAGCTCGAACACAAGGCATTGTGGGCGCTGAAGCGATTGAACTTGAATTGGGATGATGCAATGAAGCTGAGGATGGGGCAACTGAACGAGATGGATGAATTCCTTCTCCATGCATATGAAAGGTCAGACCTATACAAGGAGCGGATGAAAAAGTATCATGATCAGCGGATTGTTCGACGAAACTTCCAAAGGGGTGATATGGTACTTCTCTTCAACTCCAGATTGAATCTCTTCCCAGGTAAGTTAAAATCCAAGTGGTGTGGTCCATACAAAGTTATCCAAGTCTACTCGTCTGGAGTAGTCGAATTGGAAGACAATAATGGTGTTGTCTTCAAGGTGAATGGTCAACGTGTTAAGCCTTATATCGGTCCTCTTGACTCAATGAATTCTATGGCCATCACTTATCTCGACGAAGTCTAAGTACTCGAGGTAACTATGTCGAGCCACGACAATAAAAAAGGCGCTAGATAGGAGGCAACCCATCGTTTTATCATTTTATCGTTCTTTTTTTACTTGTTTTGCTTTTGATAATGAAAATCCAAAAATAAGAGTCGTGCCACGACCAAAACTAAGGCGCTTGGTGGGAGGCAACCCATCGTACTAATCGTTTTCATTTGGTTTTAAGCAAAAATAGGTGCAAGAGGTATTCAACGAGGAGATTGATTTCAATTGACGATTTGGATGCATTGTATGGTAAAGTTGGTAAGTTAGGAATAGTGATGCATAAGGCTATGGATTGAGCATTGCTCATGCCAAACTAGGCATCGAGGAAGGCTAGGCCTAGGTAAAACTAGGCCACGAACGATGCACAACCTATCCTATAGCCTAAGGTCTCGGAATCTAGTGTGCTATACACTATGCGCCGCCCAGTCCTAAGTGTGCTTTTGACTATGTGCCACCTATGCTATAGCATTAGGTCTCAGTATCTCATATGCCATAGACTATGCGGCGCATATGTCCCTAAATGCCATAGACTATGCGCCGCATATACCATGACTATGCCAAGCATTATGCGCCGCATATATAGCATTTTTGTCTCCAAAACCGATTGTAAATGGGTCAAAACCCGACCTATTCTCTTCCTATATAAAGGGGACTTAGTCTTGAAACATAACCACACTAGAAATTAACCTAAAGGTGCCGCATTCCCTCTCCAAACCATCCCAAAAAATTTTCTTTTTGCTCTTCCAATTCACAAAACCATCTCCAAAAGCTTCAAGAAAGTAAGTACTCTCTTATTCTTCATTTATTTCTCGTAAGTACTACGTTGCTATGTCTATTATAAATTGCTACATCATAGATTGATTGGTGATGTTCATGTGTTTTGATCGTTGATACAAAATCATGTGAGTAAACATATACGTAGGAAAATCTTGACTTGTTTCCGACTTGAATTTGGTTTTACTAGCATTGTTATACGATTTTCGGAATTGCTATGGTGATGAACATTGACTATCATGTTATGATCTTGTTACTTGGATACTTACATGCTAGACTATCCCGTTCATCCGGATAAGCCTTATAGTGGCCTAACGACTTAGGAGGTTGCGATTGTTGAAAACATCCATACCATGTTACAACCCCTATGTAGTAGTGTTGTTATATCTAACATGAAAGTAGTGCAATGGCTGCAAGTAGTAATACATTACTGATTTTCTTGTTGGAATATAATCCTTAAACGTATGTCGACGAAATCTGAGTAATCGACCACTTTCACTTCACTGATTTGTGTCAACAAAACTAAGTGTGGGGTGGTACCCCTACTGCTTGTTTATAGATTGTATCAACTGAGATTGTGCTGCCATTAACACTATTTCTAGTCTCAGGTACAATGGCACCTAAAGCGAGGCAAGGCAAGGAGAAGGCTACCACTTCCCAAAAGGGCAAGAAGAGAGGTAGAAAGGACCAAGGAGAATCATCCTCAACACAACCACCCCGCAGAATGTTTGGAATAAAATGGGTTCTTGAGGAGGAAGCCAAAGAATGGTACAGGAACAACAAAGAAAGAAGATATGTTCACGTCGACCTGATCAACAAGGACACCTTAGCGAAGAAGGAGCCGCGTATGTTGGCGAAAATCATGGCATTGAAGCTGGATTTCATCTTCCGCGATATGGGAGAATGTAATCTTGATTTGACAAGAGAGTTTTACGCCAACTGGTCGCCGAAAACAACAGGTAACAAAGTCAAAATTCGGGGCCAAGTGTTACAGCTCAATGCGGACTGGATCAACTCTTTTCTTGGCTTACCTTCGGTCGACCCAGCACCATTCAAAGAGCTGTACAACAGGCCTCCTTATAGAGCAATTAGACACACACTTTGTGGAAGTAGATCGATGGCAAGGTGGGGCAGACATAAAGACACAGGACGACACAACACCTTCCCCTATGCTTCACTGAATAGGGAAGCAAGAATCTGGATGCGTATTGTCAACTCATGCCTTATTCCTGGGACTCAATACACCAAAATATCAAGAGATAGAGTATGTTTGGTCTATGCTTTGATGACGAATGTCCCTATCAACTTTGGGGCAATCATTCGCTCTACCATGAGGAAGGCCAGACTCCACAAAAGGTCACACTTCACGTTTGGAAATCTGTTGACAGCAATCTTGCGCAAGGAGGATATCGAAGAGGAACCAGCTGATCATAAACTCCCACACAATCCGAAGAAGGTTGACCTCACAAAGGTCAAAGATGCTGAATCAACACATGGCATCAACCTTACTATGGCAGAGAGACATGCTCGGGATGAGAGTTTCTCCCGCCATATGTACGGCATGATGAGGTTTACAATGATGAGCGGAGGTCGTGTTCCAACTGCTGCAGAGCTCCAACAGCTGGACCACGACTATCCCATGAACATGCATGCACGGGAGATGTGTGGAGTGGGCGTATACTTTGAGGAACCTCTAGATGATGATGTGCCGACTGATGACGATCGACGCATGCCAGACTCTGACGAGGAGGAGAACTCTGACGACGACTCTTATGATGATTCTGACGAAGGGGGTATGACCCCCGACAATGAGGAAGAGTCAGACTAACCAGGTTCCTCGTATTTATTTTCCACTGAGGGCAGTGTCCCGTTTAAGTGTGGGGTGGCGGTATCGTATGCTATACTTCTCTATCGCATCTATGTTTGTTTATTTTGTTGTTTTTTTTGTTGATTTTTTTTCGTGTTTTAGTTTTTTGTTTTTGTTGTTTTTTCTAGCTTCGCATGAAATTATTTTGATAGGCAGCATGAGATTATAACAAGAGTATGTGCTACAATTGTGACCATTGAGACGTTTAGGCTCCAGTTGTGACTCATCATGTGATATTGTGTGGTTAAATTCCTTCACTTGTTGGGTCGAGAGTCTATATTACTTCCAAGCAAGTCGACCATGTGCCTTGTGTGTGTGAGATAATCGTATATTCTATGTGTGTGGATGATGCTAGAACTTGCCTGGTATGTATGCAAAGCGAAAATAAGGAGTGTAAGTTTAGGATATGATTTAGGCATTTCTTTGGCAACCTATATTTGTTTACCTTCAGTTTTACCTACCCATGGACATCATCCTAGTTAAACCCTTTTGAGCCTTTAGCCTATTTTCTTTGACAACCTTGTATGTAAGCCTAATCCATTTTTTTCAAGACCGTAATTTGATCCAAACTCCTAAGTGCTTTAAAGTGAAAAAGTCATGTGACAACATAAGAGGAAATTAGGTGAGTATGATGCTATAAATTGTAATGGTGCTTGAATGTGTTATGAAAAAGAAAGTGCTATCATAAGAGGTATGTTGTGAAAAGAAAAAGGAAAAGAAAGCTGAAAAGCGAGTTGTGCTTAAAATTGAAAAACAAAAGAGGAGAACAAGGGTGGTAGAATAAAAGAAAGAAAGGTTGAAAAAAAAAAGTGTCAATGATACAAAGTGATGTATTAAAGCGCTTAGGAACTTAGTCACTATTCCTGGCCAAAATAGTCCTACCCGTCCCTTAGCCTACATTACAACCATCAAAAGACCTACTTGATCCTAAGCTTAGCATTCTGACATTTAGTAGAGTATTACATTAAGGGCAAGCCTATGGTCATCAGTTGCTACATATGAATTCTTTGTGAGAGCGAGAGCAAGGACATTTTGATACCCATGTTTGAAAAATATGCTATACTTGTGAGTGATTATGGGTACTATAGTGTGAGACACACATGGTTGATGAGTTTTGGGTAGTTATATATGATTCCTTGTACCTTAACGTTTGCATGCGAGTTGATCACCATCACGAGTCTATGCTAGAGGTTAAATTGTTTCTACCTATAATCGAAAAGCTACCCTTTGTTGATAATTGTTGTGCTTGTCTTGACAAATGTTTTGTGTTGTTGCTGTGAAACCCTAAGTTGATGTTTAGAAGGACATGGTATTTCGTTCGAGGACGAACAAAGCTTCAAGTGTGGGGTGTTGATGATAGGCAAATTTACACGCCTATATCAATATATTTTGCCCATATTTTAGCCTAGTTTTGAGAACAAAGTATATATTTCATGCACTTTTAGTCCTTTTTCCTATAAATGAGCTAACGAACATGATTAGTAAAGTTTCAGGTATAAATGATGCAGAATCCAACATTTTATGACTTACTTGACGCAAAAGAAAGCTCACGAAGGAAGGGAAGGGAGTTTACACGCCTAAGGACCAAAACTGCTGCATGGAAAATCTGTCCCGGGCTAAAACAGCATTTCTGAAGACTTTGGGGATCTGCAGTAACTTAGTTGGATTTGGCCAATGATACATTAACCTAGTACAATTGGGTTATGTATTTCATTAGTTTATTTGGATTATGATAATGTTACATTAACCTAGTACAATTGGGTTAAGTATTACATTAGCCTAGTAGGATTTGGTTAGATATTTTATTTATCTAGTAGGATTAGGATATGGGTATTATAAATACCCTATCATGCTAGAGATTTTATAACTGCACATCTTACAATTCAATTCTATTACTCTACAACTCTTCTAATCTTTCCATTAATTCTATTTTTCTTCTTCTACTCTTCTATTCTTAAATTCCACAACAAGAGAATCGTTACTTTGCCTAGGAATTCATGCCTCACGCCTACCACCTAAGCTACACAAAATTACTCAATCTTGTGGTATAACAACAATGTCAAACGTGATCTCTTTCGCATTCATGAGTAACTAAACTTCTCTGTTGGGGTTATGGAAGCCGTATGAGATACTATCTATTGTTGTGAGTTTGTGAGTTCGCGACACGTATACTGCTTATATCATTATTCTCTTCATCTTAGTCTACATTCTTTGTGGTTGCAAACGCAAGAATACGCCAGTATAACATTTAACTTGTTCGAAAGAAAGGTTATCTGTCTGGAAAAGAGATAATGTCAAGGTAGTAGGGTCACCCCCTAAAATTCCCTACTAAAAAGCTAGTGCCGTAACTGGACTAACCTCTTGGAGAATTCGTACCGTTAGACACGCTTTAAGCTCAAAAGAGTTAAAGTGAAATAATCCTCGAATAGGTCGAAAGACTCCTGGATTTACCATCGAATACAATTCTCTATAAGCAGTTGCATGTCAGAATTCTACACACTCATAGCCAATAGAGACGTATACCTCAGAAGGTGGACATAACCCCAACGCCTCAATTCTCATTGTTTACAACTTACGTAATAATATTTCTCTTTTACTTTGCTATTTTCAGCTTTTATTTAATTGTTTTGGTGACACATTACAATCCCCCCTTTTTTACGAGACTTGCACCAAAAGTTTAGTAATTTTGCTTACTTGTTGGCCAAGCTATTCCCTGTGGGATCGACACCCAACCCTGTTGGGTTCTATATTTGCTAACGACCGCTTTACACTCCTACGAGAGCTGTAGATTAAGCGTTATCAGTCAATCTATCATATCCCGAAGGATATACAAAAACTATCCGGTTATGGTATCTCAAAAAGTCACTCTAGTAGACTTAGTCGAATTAGAGATGAATGATTTTGATATCATTCTCGACATGGACTAGCTTTATTCCTGCTATGCCACAATCAACTGCAGAAACACAATTGTCCAGTTTTACTTTCTGAATGAAATCGTCCTTGAGTGGAGGGGTTGTACTTCAGCACTTAGGGGTCAACTTGTTTTTTACCTAAGGGAAAGAAAAATGATATCTAAGGGATGTGTCTACCATTATGTTTAAGTCTAGGACTTTATTTCAGAACCCCTTAATCTTGAATCAGTGTCAGTAACATGTGAATTCCCAGATGTATTTCCCGAAGATCTCCTCGGAGTTCCTTCCAAAAGGGAAATCGACTTCGGAATAGACCTTCTTCCAGATACCCATCCCATATCTATCCCGACATACAGAATGGCACCTAAAAAACTCAGAGAATTAAAAGAACAGTTAAAGGATCTCCTAGATAAGAGATTTATCATACCCAGTTTGTCCCCGTGCCCCAGTTTTATTTGTGCATAAGAAAGATGGATCTCTCAGAATATGTATTTATTACCGTCAGCTAAATAAAGTCACGGTAAAGAACAAGTATCCACTTTTCAGAATCGATAACTTATTTGACTAACTTTAGGGTGCCAGTTACTTCTCCAAGATAGATCTTAGATAAGGATATCATTAGCTCAGATTCAGAGAATGTGACATCCCCAAAACAACCTTCAGAACTCGGTATGGTCACTTTGAATTCTTAGTCATGTCCTTTTGTCTTACCAATGCCCCAACAATTTTCAAGGACTTGATGAATCGTGAGTTCAAGCAGTACTTGGACATGTTCTTCATAGTCTTCATAGATGACATTCTTGTCTACTCCCGCAGTGAGCATGATCATGTAAACCAACTCAGAATAGTATTATAAACTCCCAAAAATCATCCGCTATTCTCCAAATTTAGTAAGTCCAAATTTTTGCTAAGGTCAGTAGACTTCCTTGTCCATATCATTTTTGGTGATGGCACTAGATTTGATCCCTAAAAGACCAAAGCAGTGCAAAACTGGCCTAAACCCATCTCTCAATCAGATATCAGGAGTTTCTTGGGGTTGGTTGGATATTACCGATGGTTTGTTGAGGAATTTTCATATATTGAATCCCCTATGTCTAGATTGACTCAGAAGAAAGTCAAATTCTAGTGGTCAGATTCTTGTGAAAAGAGTTTTCATGAGTTGAAGACTCAACTCACTACAGCTCTAGTTTTGACCCTACCAGATAGTTCAGATGGGTTTATGGTATATTGTGATGCCTCTATAGTTGGTTTGGGGTATGTCGGTAAGGTCATAGTCTACGCCTCTAGAAAGCTTAAGCCCCATAAAAAGAACTATCCTACTCATAATCTTAATTTAGCAGCAGTAGTATTTTCCTTAAAGAATTAGAGGCACTTTTTGTATGGGGTGCACGTTGATATGTTCACTGACCATAAAAGCCTGTTGTATGTGTTCTCTCAGAAAGGCCTAAACATTCGTCAGAGAAGGTGGTTGGAGTTGTTTAAAGATTATGACATGAGTATCATGTATCATCCGGGTAAAGATAATGTAGTGGCTGATGCTCTTAGTTGGATGTCTATGGGGCGTGTTGCTAAGGTGAAGGATGGTAAGAAGAAGTTAGCTTAGGAAGTTCATCAGCTTTACCGACTAGGTGTTCTCTTAGTCAATTCGTTAGAAGGTAGTGTATGGGTGCAAAGTAGTTTAGAATCATCCCTAGTTTCCAAGATGAAGGAAAAATAGGATATGGATCCCAATCTAGTAAAGTTGAAAGAATCAACCATAGATCAGAAGATAGAAGTTTTCTCTCTAAGGGGAGATAGTTTGTTGCATTGCCAGGGTCGACTATGTTTGCCAGGTGTAGATGACTTGAGGCAGCGAATTCTTGCAGAGACGTATGGTGTGTGCTACTCTATTTATCCAGGGTCCACTAAGATGTACCATGATTTGTGGGAGATATATTGGTAGAGATGGATGAAGAGTGATATTGCAAAGTTTATGGATGGGTTCTCAGCATGTCAGCAGGTTAAGATTGAGCATCAGAAGCCTAGTGGGTCCATGCTGGAGATTAGCATTCCCACCAGGAAATGGGAAGAAGTGAACATGGACTTTTTGATGGGTTTTCCTCGTACTCATCGTCAGCATGATTCACTTTGGGTCATTGTAGAAAGGATGACCAAATCAGCTCATTTCCTACCAGTCCATGCCTCTTATTCAACTGAGGATTACACCAAACTCTATATCAAGGAGTTGGTCAGATTTCATGGTGTTCCGCTGTCCATTATCTCAGATAGAGGTACCCAGTTCACCTCTTATTTTTGGAAGGCATTGCAAAAGGGTGTTAGTACTCGAGTTCATCTCAGTACAACCTTTCACCCTCAGACAGATGGTCAAGCAGAAATGACCATTCAGACTTTAGAAGATATGTTGTGAGTGTGTACGATAGACTTTAAAGGTAGTTAGGATGACCACTTTTCTTTGATTAAATTTGTATATAACAACAGCTATCATTCTAGTATTTATATGGCTCCATTTAAAGAACTTTATGAGAGAAGGTATAGATCTCTCATCGGTTGGTTTGAAGTGGGTGAGGCCACAGTGGTAGGGCCTGACTTGGTATTTAATACCATAGAGTAAGTTCAGTTGATCAGGGAAAGGCTTAAGATAGCTCAGAACCGAAAGAAATCATACGCAGATGTACGCAGAAAGGATCTCAAGTTCGAGATTAGTGATTTTATGTATTTGAAAATCTCTTTTATGAAAGGAGTGAAGAGTTTTGGAAAGAAGGGGAAACCTAATCCTCCATATATCAGTCCCTACTGAATTCTCAGTCATTTTGGAAAGGTAGCTTACGACCTTGATTTGCCTTTAGACTTAGCTTCAGTGTATCTAGTGTTCCATGTCTCCTTTCTAAAGAAATGCATAGGTGACCCAACAGTCGTAGTCCCTATAGAGGGCATAGATATTCAGAACAGTCTCTCTTATGAAGAGATCCCAGTCGAAATTCTTGATTTCAGATCCGTAGATTGAGGAACAAAGAAGTCCCTCTAGTCAAAGTTATTTGGTGAAATCAATCCGTTGAAGGAGCTACTTAGGAAGTAGAGGTAGGCATGGGGACCAAGTATCCTCACCTCTTCTCCACAAATTCAGAATCAGCTCAAGGTAATAGTTTTCCCTTGAATTTACTCTATTTCATGTTCAGATATAACTACCAACTTGGTATCAATTAACATTGCATACTTAGTCATGCATTCACGAATTAGTTCAGTCAGGTACTAATGCATCAGACATGCATGTTCAGTATATAAACTTAGCTTATCAGTAATCCTAATCATGCATTCATGAATCATGTTCATCTATACACGCATGCATCAGATATGCATGTTCAGTATGATAATTCAGTATATCAGTAATTTTAGTCATGAAATCATGCTTCAGTTATGCATGTCCAGTGTCTAAATTCAGTCTATCAGTATTCTCAGTTTAATCAGTTTCATTCGAGGAAGAATGTTCCCAAGGGGGAGATATTGTAACACCCTATAAAATCCTAAGCTCAACTCAGTCTTTTAAGCTTGCTAAGGGGTCCCAGACTTAGAAAATTCTAGCTAAGTATTTAGACTTAGTATTATTTTGGCCTTCGTAAGTTGGAAACTCTATTTCACGGCTCTTGTGGTCTTAAAGTATCGATCTTTAGATTGATTCATGATCAGGAATGTTAGTAGGTGTTCCCGGACGAGTTTCAAATTTTTCGAACCTCGTTTGACACATGTCTGGGAACCCAAAATAGTGTATCAACGCGATCTCAACGCAGTGCATCATCCATCGTGTTGATTACTATTTTTATTGGATCCCTGTGGTAAATTCCAGTGAACCGATGTGGACTCGACGCGGCTCATTTCCCATGCGTCGATGCCAATGACACAGTGCGTTGGTCTGTGCATCGACAGTCTATTTTTCAGTAATTAAAAAACCGTGTCCTCAGGGATATTAGGATCTTTTCCTCACCCCTATTCATCCCTAAAACATGAGATTCAACCCTTAGTGAGCAAAATATATTTACTTTCTCTCAAATTGCTCAAGAACAAGAACCATAGGTGATTTAATTTCAAAGCCAAGGCTCAAGGTTTCACCATTTTTCTTCAAGAATTTAGCAATCAAGGTATGTCAAGTGTTAATCCAAGGGTTACTTCCACCATTGGAGTCCAAGAAACTCTTTTAAATTTTAAGTAGCTTGATTTCATACTTTTCATGTTTTGGATTTAAGTGTATTCAGGATTATAATGTTGATTGGATTTCTATTCCTTGATTAAGTGAAAGATTTATGTAAAAACAACTATTATGTATGTTGTATCATGTGAATTCATGTTAAAGCCTTGAAATTGTGATGCTCATATGTTGATTAGTACTATGTGCATAGACAATGCCTTCCAAGTATTTGATGAGTTGTTCATGAGAATTAACTAATGAAATTATACCATGTTAGAATGTATTCAAGTTCATGTCATGTAAGTGTTTCCCAGAATGTCCCAATGAATGAATGATGATCAAGTAGTTATTTATCATATTTCAAGATTGTGCCATGTCTTATAATTTATGCTATCGAGTCCTGGGGGTATTTAATACCCAACAATTTAGCTGATTACCTAGAGCCATGGCCAGTCTCAGGATAGTATCAGTTATGTTATGATCAGTAGTACTCTCAGTTAGTTACAGAACTCAGGAAAAACTTAGTAGACTCAGTATCAGTCCAGTGCAGTTCAGTATTCAGTTCAAGCCTCAGTAAATTCTTCCAGTTAATAGAATTCAGTAGTATTCCATCAGTCAACGGAACTCAGTGAACTCAGTTCAGTTCAATTAGACAGTATAATTAGTAATAGTTCAGTCAATCCTAGTATGAACTAGGAGTCAGTTCAGTGTCTATTTAGTTGGGAGTTGGATTCAACATCGAGCGAACCCAGGGATGAGGGCATTCCTGCCAGTAGAGGGTTTGACCCTTAGTAGCAATCCCTGCATTACAAAACTATGTAGTCAGCATAGGTTGAGATATCCTCCTACCAGATTAGGGTTGATACATCTTGTATGAGTTTTTCTGCCAGCAAAGGTTAACGAAAGATCTTCCTATCAGAGAGAGTTACCTCACAACTTGTCTTTACCCGTGGCACAATACTGACACCCTTCAAACTAGGGTTATAGGTTGGACCCCAATCTATTCATAAATGGGTATGTAGGTTAGATAACTATCTCCCACAGTCTCAGTTTTAGAGTCAGTCTTAGAATAGAACTCAGTTTAGTTCAATAAATTTAGGACTGTCAGATAAAACTACTCAGTTCAGTACGGTACTCAACACATTCATAGAATCAGGACTATCATATACAGTTATTCAGTTATCAGTTGTGTAGTATCAATAAACTCAGATATCAGTTAATCATTATTCAGATTCAGTATTCAGTGTTACCCCGATCTTAGTTTGTAACGCCTTGAGTTAGGTACCCCAGACGCTACACGGTGCTCATAATCCCAAAAGACTACTAGCTAACCCTTGATTGATATATGTAACTTAGAGCTAAGTAATACACTGCAAAAATATAGAAAACTGGTGGAAAACTTGCCATAAGGTTCAAAACTAAAATACAATTGAAAAACTAAATACTAATACAACTGTCTGAACATCTAGTCTAAAAAAGCCTCTAAACTATCTGAACTGTGGAGTTCATGGGATAATCCCCCAACTAACTCCATCTACTAAAATGCTAAATATAATACAATAATAAACTAAGGAACATCCTCGAATGATGAGGACTCACTGCTAAGTCTATTGTTGCTGGCTGAATCTGAACTGCTAAGGGTGCTTGCTCTGGATCCCGTTCTTCTGAACCTATGGTATAAGACACCATAGTGCAATATAAAAGTATGCATCAATACGTGGGAATGTAATGGTACGCTAGATGAGGTAAAGCTGAATGCAAGGTTTTACATGCATGAATAATACTGACTAAACATCATGAGACTACTGAATGAGGATACATGCATGAGTGCATAAACTAAATATAGAAATATAATATCTAGATTTCTAATTACTGAGTCTACTGATACTGATATCTGATTGACTGAGGTTGAGATCAGTCCTATCTAGCTGGTGATCTTTGAATATACTGATAATTAAGAAAATTAACTGAATCTAAGATCAGTCCTATCTAGCGGGTGATCTCTGAATCTAATGGTACTGATACTGATACTTCTTGACTAAATCTGAGATCAATCCTATCTAGTGGGTGATCTCTAAATCCATTGATAATACTATTGAGTGATTGTATCTAACAGTCCTGAATCTATGCTACTGAGTTGAGTTCTTTTATTGAGACTGATTCTGAAGCTGAGACTGTGGGAGGTGGTCATCTAACCGACATGCCCCTTCTATATAAGTTTGGGGTCTAACCTGTAACCAAGTTGGAAGGGTGTCAGTACCGTGCCACGGGTAAAAACAACTTTTGTGGAGTCAGTCCTATCTAACGGGTGGCTCCTGGGATCAGTCCTATTTAACGGCTGATCCTTGAGTATGTCAGTCCTTTCTAATGGGAGACATCTCATACCTACGCTGGATACATATTTCTGGAACTTAGGGATTGTCTAGGGATCTCAATCCTATCTAACAGGTGAGCCTCCATCCCTAGGTTCGCTTAATGCTGAATCCTACTCCCAACTAAAAGACTCTGAACTGATTCTTAGACTGTACTACACTGAGATAAATCTATTACTGACCGTACTGATTAACTGAGCTAAGATGAGTTCACTGAGTTCCGTTGACTGATGGAATACTTCTGAGTTTTGAATTGATTACTGAACTGAAGCTAGAATGCTACTGATACTAAGATTACTGAGATTTCCTAAGTTTCGGGACTGTCTGAGATTAATACTAATCATGGCATGAATGAGATTATCATGAAACTGACACTGGCTTTAGACAAGCAGCTAATTTATCGGGTATAAATACCCCCATGACTCGATAACATAAATAATACAAAACAGGATAACTCATACATAACATGGCAATAGGCTATCATCCACAACACAATCAAGGAAGCATCTCTTCAAGCACTTAGAAGTCTTAAACATGTAAATGTATAGGGAGTGCCCACTATTATCTCACAGTTCATTGAATAAGGAATGCACATGAGTAGGAATTCATGTAACATATCATAATTCATTCACTAAGGACTTTCAACAAACACTTGTCATGCATTAACTTATACACAATTGGGGATTTCTTGTCAACATGCTATAATGACTCTATTTCCTTCACATAAGCATTTTATCAAACATATGGGGGGCATACTTTATTCAATACACCTAATTAACATGGTTACATCAATCAACATTCATATTGAAGGGGTTTATCATGAACATCATATAAACATCACATATTAAGATCAAAACTTGGAGCTTTGTAAATAAAACATGAATTAAAACTCAATAACAACATGAACTTCAATTTCAATTCACACGAATCATGAAAACTAATAAATATATAATCTTTGAATTTAAAAAAGGATTCTTGAACTTCTTGGGTGGAAGGAACCCAAGAATAAACATCTAACATACCTGAAAATCTAGATTCTTGAAGTTCTTGAAGACTCTTGGAGGGATTCTTGAGATTGCTTTTGAAACTTGGGGGCTAGGATTTTCTATTTTTTTTAGAGAGAATGCTTTTGTTCTTGAGGAATAGTGAAAATAAATGAGAAATTTTGGCTATTAAGGGTTTAAATCCCATATATAGGCTGATTAGGGGCTTTAGGAAATTACCAATTGGTCATTGGGATTAAATAACCGAATCTAAAAATCTTGATTTTTCACGCTGGCGCGATATGGTGGAAATCGCGTTGGTGCACTGAAATTTGACAATTTTGAAATTGAGCCTTGGTGTGATGCGCCATAATCACAAAGGTTCACTGGAGTTTGACGATTTCCATTTTGGTTGGCTCCGCGGTGCACTAAAGTACCAAGCGGTACACTGTCTTACTAAAATGGCTCTAACTCTTCGCCCGAGTGTTGAAATTGGATGAATTTGATATCGATGGAAAGCTTATTCAATTTACCATATGATAAAAATTCAAAATCTTGAAAATACTACAGAGAATAAAAAGGTATTCATCTATGAAGAAAGATCTTTGATGTTCTAGAGACAAATGGAAGCTAGGTAGAAGTATGGGGTATTATACAGTTATAGTTTATGTATTCATGTATGTACTCTCATTCATCTATATTCATGCCATTCATTCAGTGTTGTTCATACATATGAATCCATGCATTTTAGCCTACCTCACTTTGCATACCAGTACATTCAAAGTACTGACGCATACCTTTCTTTGCGGTATGATGTTTTATATCATAGGTTCAGATGCGTGGACTCCTGATCATATGTAGCAGTTTAGATTTTCAGCTGACAGAGTTAGTGGTGAGTTCTCTTAGTTCATGGACATGATTATTATTTTAGTAGTTTATCTTATTTCAGTAGTTTGGAGTTAGTTGGGGACTTATCCCATTAACTCCATATTTTAGATAGTTTAGAGGCTTTTTTAGACTAGATTATTTTCAGACAGAGTATCAGATTTGGTATTTGTTATACCGTATCCAGTTTTATTACAGTACTGAACCTTATGGCATATTTTTTGCCTAATTTCTGCAAACTACAGTATTATTATTCAGTTATTGCAACAGGTACCAGTCATAGGTTAGCTTGTGGTCCTTCGAGATTATGAGCACTGTGTAGCATCTGGGGTACAGACTCGGTGCATTACAATCTCCCCCCCTATTTTTCTCCTCTCTCAAGCCAAAGAGTCTCGATGGATGTAACTACTAACAGGCTGCCCATCAAACCCAAGATATGCCATTACCACCATCAGCACCAGTGACATAAAAGGTAATATGCTTTATTGGTAGTCTTGTACCACTTGATTCAAAATTTATTTTTGAACGATGTTAGAAAAATAGAGCTACAAACTGTGTCAACTTTATTTTATTGGGTAGTCTATGCTAGACATTATGAGTTTGACATAATTCTTATTCTTAGAGGTAATCCCTATTATTTGAAGCCTTTGAACCATTTCCTAATTTATATGAGCAGTTGTTGTCCAAGTTATAGAATTTAAAGTAGTGCCAAGTATATGTTTTTGGTTAAAATTTCTTTTGTTATATGTTGGATAGGTTAATTAAATATTATACTTTTTGACACTCTGTATGGTGAATCTTCTTTATGGCATGATGTTGTTAAACCAATTAAAGAAGTAGATATATAGTCCTCAGAGATGTGGCAGATCATTTTTTTATGTATTTATGTATATATTTGATCTATTAACTTGCACTGATTTATTTTGTCAAGAAAAGGTTGGGGAATATTGAAATGGATTTAAAGATACGTTATATCTTATTTCTTCAACTCATTTTGTCAAGAGTTCTCATATCAATGAAAATCTACCTCAGCACCATCAGTTATTCTAGTGTTTCATCATAAATTTTGTATTAAATTTTAAAAATTTAGCTTCCAATACTTTGTTGATCTAAAATTTGATTAGACTTTAAAAAATCAATCTTCAAAAGGGATTGTATATAGAAGAATTATATCCTCAATTTAGTTAGTGATATCGAGCTCAAGAGTTGAATATGAATAGCTTTTATTTTAACATTTTACTCTCAATGCCATACTTATATATATAATAATGTTGATTCAAATTCAATCGAGCTCCAATACTTATGTGTGTGTATATATATATATATGAAATGTGAATTCATGACTTGAACATGGTTAGGTTTAGTCAGTTGAAATGTGAATTAGATAGTTGAAAATGGTTAAGTGTAGTGTTTTGAAAATGGTTAAGTATAGTGACTTGAAATGTCAATTAGCTATTTGAAAGTGGTTAGTGACTTGAAATGTGTACTAGTGAATATGTTATTTGAAAATTATTAAGTGTAGTGACTTGAAAATGATTAAGTGTAGTTACTTGAAATTGCGAACTTGTGATTGATATATTTATATTTATCATGATGTTTTTTTAGTTGTGTGCAGATATAAATAATAAGGATCAAAAGTTTTTTGATTGGTTTTTATACTTTGCATTTTTATGTAGCCAAGTGATACGGCTAGTGGACCCGTTTCGTCCATGGATGCAAGAAGACCACGTGATGATAGTGATCCTAATGAAAGTCGTTGATTTTGTTGCAAATTGTCTTGAATATTCGATTATGATGATGTAATTGTGTGGTTAGAGCAAATCTTAGAATATTGAAGGTTTTGTATTTAAATTTGATTTTGGAATTTGAAGATACTAGTTAATGTTGAAAATTTGGAGTTTGAAGATGCTAATTTTTAAAATTTAATTTTGAAGTTTAATGTTCAATGTATTTTTAATATGCTTGTGAATTACAATGTTTAATTAGTCATGTTGTGTTAATAATATATGAATTAAATAAATATTAGATTGTAGGTTATGCCTAAAGGAACAATTAAATTTGAGTTAAAATTAGAATTTATAATTTGTTATTGAAAATTGATGGGTCCTACTAATTTTTTTAAAATTTGCGGAGGTTTTATACCGCTGCAATTTTTAAATAAAAATTTATAATAAATAAATTAAATTTAGAGTAACGGAGGTCTCGACCACCGCAAAATAATCCCCGCAAATTAATTATGGGGGTCGAGAAAAAACTGCCACAAATTGTTTGTGATGGTTCATATTGTGGGAGTTTTAAAAACGGCCAGAATTACAATTTGCGGGGATTTAAAACTCCCACAAATCTTAAAATTAACCCCCACAATTTGATCCGATTTTGTAGTGATTGTTGATCAATCTTTGATAAATTTACAATCATTTTATTTTACTTTATCTCTTAATAAACACCAACCTTCTATTACCGTGGCGAAAGATCAATTACCATCCAAATTTAAATTTGAAAATCAAAATCGTGAAAATAATAATTAGATTAAAAATCCATGAAAAAACAACTTTATAGTTCTTATTATTTTAAAAAGGATATATAACAATTACAAAAATTAAAAATTAAAAGTTAAAAATAGACACAACAGTCAAATACTAAGAAATAGATTCAAGGAAAAAAAGGTTTTAAAAGTAATGTTGAATGAAAATAAGAGGAAAAAGAAAAGCAAGAATATAGAAGGAAAAAGAAAAAAAAGAAAGAAATGGTGAGTTCCATTGAAGAAGAAAATGAGGGAATATAATTAAAAATAAATAAAGTTTAAAAATAAATTACACTATGAAATAAATGTTGAAAGAAATATTTTTTTTTAATAATTTCCTTGTTTCACTCTCTATTAGAGAGTGTACTACACTCTCTATGTCATGTGGGCACAAAAGAGTGTATTAATATCGTTTAAAAATTATTTAGGGGGTAATAGGTTTCCAATAGAGTGAAAGTATTTTTTGAAAATTTCGAACAAGTTCGGTGGTGACAAATTCATACAACTTAATTAACACCTTATTCCCTGTGGGATTCGACCTCTGCCTTTGTTGGGTTATATATTTGACAGTGACCGTGTATAATTCTTCAAAAGGGAGTTGTAGTATTAGAATATCAAATTTTGGCGCCATTTTCAGAGAATACAATTGTCAATTAAGTTTATTTGTTTTATCTGTATTCTAGTCTCATTTCTTAATTTTACCTTTATTTGTTATTTATGTGTTTCCAGGCAATTAGTGTTGCATGCCATGAAATCTCCATTCAGATGAACCATTATTGCCCTATAATCATGAAATCCCTAGAATACTGAGGAGAAACATGGATGCACAACAAGAAGAAGAAAAACTGGTTGTACTTATCGTCTCCCAGTTGAACCAACAAAATACTAATGCACCCGATCATGTTTAAAACAATGACAATGATGTTGATGATAATGATTTCGTTGACCCTTGAATGGGCGAAGTTCTAACAATTTTGAACCATCCAATCAAACCCAGCAAGCACGAGGCAGAGGACGTTAACATCCTGCAACTTACTTTTCCTTGGATGACGATGATGATGCTAATTTGGTTGAGGTTGGTTCTACTTGAGCGATTGTGTTACGTCCACTGCCTCCTGGGTTAAAGATTATTATCACCATCACTATGATATAATTATTAAATCTAAAAGGGTTGTTTGGTGGATTACTTGGTGATGATCTAAACATGTACCTGGTAAACTTTGTCAATATTTGAAAATCTATTGACTACCCAAGAGTTGGTCAAAATGCAATTCGATTGAGGTTATTTTTGTTGTATATGTCTGTGGGGAGGAAGATTTATGGCTAATTAAGCTCATTCCCGATTCAATAACAAATTGGAGGCAATTAAACAAAGCTTTCCTAGAAAGGTTCCTTTTGCCTTCCAAGATGTTACAATTGAAGGACGATATAAGCAACTTTAGGAAGCTAGCTAATGTGGTATTATATGAAACTTGGTTGAGTTTTAAAAAAATCTAATTTAGTGTCCCAATCATAAAATTACTGATGATCACTTGATGGAGTCATTCCCTAAAGCACTGAACTCGAACATAAAACCAATAGTTGATAATATTGTGGTGATATTTTTGTGGCTCTTACTTTAATGGAAGAGACTGTGATTGGATAGGTTGACAAAAACTAGTAGATCTTGGCATACCATAGCTTCCGAGGTATCAAGTAACATGTATTCAGTTGATATATCGGAAGAGCAATGCTGAATAGAAGAGGAGCATGACCAAGACATAACACACATGAAGATGTAAACAGACATACTTACCAAACACTTATTATCTGGAAATGATGGGAAGGTGAAGGAAGTTGGTTTACACAATAGAGCAACAAAATATGATTTTGAGGAAGAAACTAAATACTTGAATCATTAGGGGGTTCCGGGGTAAATGGACAAGGAAATAAAGATCAAAACTATCAATGGGATAAATATTATGACAAATCTAATTAAAGTGATCATGAGCAACGGAATTGGAAGAATAAGGGTGATTGTAGTAGGTTGTATATACCACTTGTATATTATAATGTTACAAATGACTCGAGTAATCTATCCATGGAATCCATGATGTCTAAATTACTGAGATGGGTGTAATCTATTGATGTAGGTGTTAAGGACATGAAAAAGTGTCTTATCTACTATGAGTCAGCTGGTGGATTCTCAGTCCACTTCTATTAAGCAGTTGGAGCATTAAATGAATCAATTATCCACAACTTTCAATTAGTGAAAGAGAAAAACTTTTCCATGTGATATAGTATAGAACTCGAGAAATAATGGAACCTATATAGCTATTACCACAAGAAATGGAAAAGTGTTACTTGATCCGCATTCGATAGCTTAACCACATGTGGATAATGTTGCATATGAGGATGAAATCATAGTTGATGATGTTGAGTCTAAAAGTTGCCTAGCTAAGTCTGAGAAGATGGAAAATATAGGTGAAAAGAAGACTATGAATGAGCAGTCTCCCAAATTGATGAATAATAATGAGATGGGCAAGAAAAAAGGAAAGAAAGTGAAAACCCCCCTAGCCCGAATTCCTAGGCCTCCTCTTCCATTCCTACACAAAATGAAAAAGAAGGTGACAAATGGCAAATTTAGTAAATTTATAGCTGTGTTGAAGTCGTTGTCAGAAAATATTTCATTGGTAGAAGCCTTGGATCAAATATCAGGATATGCAAAGTTCATGAAAGACTTAGTCACTAAGAAGAGAACAATGAGTTATGAATTGGTGGACAATCTTTTCATGTCCTGATTTACGAGTCATGATGGCACCTACACTATCCCCCGAGTAGGTAAACCAAACCATAACTTAGAGTTAAATACAATGGGTTAATTTGGTGTAAATACCCCAAAGGGGATAATAGGCAACCCAACACAATAAGAAAGCAAGGCTATAGAAAAAGTTTAAAGGTCGTCACTATATAAATACCATCCCACGACCTGGTAGAGTCGGTACAGGATCATCTAGTAATAAAAATACAACCTAGGTCTCTAGAATAGTCAATACATCTCTCTCTAAATAAAAAGTTAAACAAAGAAGGATAGAAGGAAATAGGTGACTATGACACTAAGAGCTTACCCTATCTCTTGATATCAGCATAGCACGAACGTCGGTCAATGGTGAAAACTAGTACTCGGATTTGAACAAAAAATGTACAGAAGTATAGTATGAGCACCAAGACATTGGGTACTCAGTGGGTATTACTGGATGACTGTGCTAAATCATGATATAAGAATTATAGAATGCAAGATAACACAGCTAAGTCAAGGTAAGGAAACAAAACTGAAATATCTTCAACCTCGCTATGCATAAATAAATAGATAATTCGAATATCGCCATAACATAACATAAAGCATTAACACATGCAACCATAAATACAAAATTGGATCACATATGCTAATTGGTGCATAAAAGTAAATAACCCATTGCAAGTCCTCATAAGCCTAGAAGGTACAAAAAAGATAGAATAACCTACCACATCATTTATAAACTCTTATTATACAATTGTAATTCATCCATGTCATGACACACTATAACCATCGAGTGTCCATATTCATCAATTAGCAATTAGTTAACACTTCTCAATTATCTATCATGTAACACTAAACCTCATGTTTCAAGAATTCATCCTTTATCAACTAAACATTGTATGTTAACCAATCTTCCTATAGAGGCTAGTCATCAGTTATCAACTAGTCATTATTTACCAATTAACTAACATTTGTCAACTAGCCAATAGTTATCAACTAATCAATATTTATAAACAAATAACTATGTCACTAGGGTCTAGTCGTATCCTACTACATTATAATGATTTTCTTATTTTTAACATAGCTAGATTGTCAATCTTACACCCCAACATCATCATATCATAATAAGTATATCTTCATAATATAATACGAATATCCAAACTCAAAGTAGTATGGATATTTAATAATATCCTCTAAATATTACCATAATCATGATCTTGTCGGTCATGTATATATTATCATAATTATCCTCTGTCCTTGTCGGGTATATAAATATATCATTATAATCATCCATCAACCTTGCCAGGCATATATATCATCATACTCATCCACAGGCCTTGCCATGCATGTATTATCATAATTATCCCCTAGCCTTGTTGGGTACATATCATCATAATAATCCTATGGCCTTGTTGGATAAATGTGTCATATAATGCCATCATCAATATCATTAATATCATAGACATCATTCGTATTTTTATGGGAATAAATAATCAATATCATCATCAGTATTACAAATTAGGATAAGGAGTCCCACATCGGCAAAACACAAGAGGGATGTTGGGTATATAAGTAAGCAAACCTTACTCCCTAGTGACACATTTTAAATCCATGAAGAACTGGGCCAAGAGAGGATAATATCATTAGTGGGTTGGGACATTACAGGGGTCACTTGGTCCTTAATGGTTCGGGATGCCCTTTGCAGCCACGGCCTCGGCTCGAGTCATGACAAGAATATTATTAGAGCTGCTCCTGTGCCAGCCCTATCGATGGGGGCCAGAGTTCAAACTGAGATTATGAAAATCGTGATTAGGCACGGAAAACCTCAGTCCTGAGTCTAGAAAAATACCATTTGGTGGGGAAAAACCTTAGAGAGGATGCTAAGTCCATAAGGGGGTGTATATATCTCCCCCTTGGGATCATTCGTCCCTGAATGATACTGACTTGGATGAAATACTAAGGAAAGGCTGAGATGATATATGGAATACTTATAAGCTGAATCATGACTTAATATCTAAATCTAAAACTGATGCATGATGCATGGACTGAGCTGAATTTGTAATTTGCATGAATTTGAATATCTTACCTTATAGAATGGCCATACTTATGAAACTTTGCAGAGTAAGACTAGATAGAGAGATGGAAAACTATAGGAGCTTATTTGTCTGATTGCTGAACTGAATTGCTTTCTATACAGACTGAATCATACTGAAAGTTTATACTTAACTAGAGTATTTATCAAAAACTTTCTAAGAAGTTCTAATAACATTAGGGAGCAAAGAATTCTTGGGCATAATATGTACAAGAAATCAGTATAAGTAACTCAATATGGTTTGTAACTCCGTAACATAGAACATAGGCCTTTGAAACATAAGCTAGGGTAGAATTATTAAGCCTCAGGCAATGCAACTGCTAATTTCAAGCTTTACCACACTTCTAAAATATTTACTCAACTATACTTTTACCCTTAAATACTATGCTCATTTGATGTAACTTATAATTCTCATATGGGTACATATAACCATTCCTGGCAAAGTTTGAGTTGAACTACATACCTTTACTATGTTCAATCCTAACTTGAATTCACAAGGTACTATACATAACACCATAACTCTAGTCTGAATCATGAATTCAATACCCCATGCGCATTTCACAGCTCTCGTCTCGAAAATAATTCTTCTTACTACTTCCATAACTAAATTCAACCTATTACTAGGAATTCACTAGCGTGTAATGCACCCATCCACTTATATACCAAAATGGCATTCAAGCATATCATTATAACCACATATGAATTTCTAGGAAAACAACCTACATAGGAAAAATTTTCTCATCTTCTATAATATCTCAAGTCAATAACAATTCCCATGCACTATCATCAATAAAACGTGCATAGAATTCTCAACTAACCATGACATATATCAAAACCTCCTCCTCAATAATCCTTCAAACTTGTAGTGTTAGAAAAACAAGCATACAATAATATTTCCCGAACAATAAACATTTACTCTCTCCCATCTAAATAATTGTTCATCTCCACTATCATCTCGCCCTTAGATTAAAGCCAACCTTCTAAGCTTATGGATATATTCCATATCCTTAGGACTGAGTAATAATTTCTTCACTATAATGTTCTACAGAGAAATGCTTAACTCACGTGAATAAACTATATTTCAAACATAATAACTTTATTCCTGGATAATCTGTTCATATATACCATCCTTAACTTTCTCCATCTTCAATAATCATCATAATAGACTTACACTCTCCCCAGAAAACATACCTACCTTATTAAACACATATCTATCTCTTTCCCTTCATAACCTACTAATATCACATCTCTAAACTTATATGTTTCCCTAAACCATGAGAATTACCATTACACCAACATGCCCAACATCATCAACCTATAACCCATAACTTAACTGGTAAGAAAATGATTTACTACATAGCCTCATTCTCACTTAACAACACAAGGGTACTATCTAAGCACACACACTATTAAAACTTAGAAATAATACAAAATACAATCCCATATAACCTTGGGTACACCTCTAGATCATACCCACACCATCATATTTAATTTTGAATCAACAAACTTAAATTCTTACATATATTATTTCAACCTACTGTTTCACCGTTCATACAACTAGATCCATGGATATATAATCTACTAAATCTAGGTAAACATTATCCCCACTTTACTATTGTTAATCTTCTAGGTTTATGCTTATAACTCTAGATCATATGCTGTCATAGGGTCTTAAGAAGGGACCTGAGGGCCCATATGACTTTGGTTTAGTGCACGATTTTCATGAATAAGAATGAACACTCTAAATATTTGAGAACTATGGGTACTGATGGGATCTTTTTAATTCCGCATGCAATCTTATAACTGTCTGAGAAACCTCTACCGGTAGGAATTTAAGCTTGACTAAAAAGAGCTAGAATGAATGGAGTAAGACAAGAATCTACATAAGTTTCTTAGTAAACATCTCAATAGTATGATTTGAGATATGAAAAAGGGAAACACTTCTTAAATGCCCTATATGCTTTTAAAGAAAAGTACAAACGTATTTGTACCTTTCCACAAAACTCTACTTGACACGACTTAATAGACACCTTAGGAAACTTGAACTCTGTACTCTGATACCAAGTTTGTAATGCCTCCAGACTGCTCACTAGATGTCACACAATGCTTAGAACCACAAATGATCCCATACTACTTGCATAACTTGTGAGTAACTGAATATGTTACATAAATTTGGAAGAAATAAGTGAAAGAAATGTCTTTGCTAAATATGTTCAATACAAAACTATTAAAGACATTTACACTTTGGTTATACAAAACAAAACTGAACATAAATACATCAACTTTGAATGACCATCTATAAAGCCTCTACTAATATTGACTATAGGTAGCCGGGACATGACCCCTATCTATCTCTAATCAATACAGCTAAATAAAAATGCTACTAGAACTATAGTTGAATCGAGTCCTCAAAACAAAATAACTTATCACCAACTGACTGGAAGCTGCAAACTGTCTGATTATGTTGTGTAGGCTATAACTAGTACCTACATGATAAGACAATGTAGCACATATATATATGTGGGTCAGTACTTTTAGAATGTAATGAGTGGGGGGGGGGGGTGAATGCATAGTTAAAATAAGAACTGAATATATATGTAATCTTTAAAATTATGGATGCTATGCATAAATGACTCACCTTGGACTTGAGTAAAACTAAAAACTGCAAGATCATAAAACATGGATAATGAAGCATATGAATAAACTTAGTGAGCCATAACACTTAGTTACTAAAATCTTTACTTTTATTCTTTATTATGGGATATTTTTCTAACCGACATAAACTATGTGAGCTACCATGGAGTCCAACGTCTTACCTATGTTGGGGAGAGTTCTTTTATCCTTGCAATTGAAATACAACCTTCACTTAAGTAATCACTATAATTCATCCATATTGGAAAAAAGCTTAACCTACATTGGCTTGTAGTTTTCAGGAATTTAGGATACATTCATCCACATTCCTTTCTTGGTGCTAAATACTACTCCCAGGATACTTATATGCTCATATTTTAAGAAATTCACCTTAAAATAGCATAAGGGTTTGTAGACTGAAAATCGGTTATGCTTTTCATTACTTAAAATCATAATTAAGATGAACAGTTGTGGATTTCACATCTTATATTTAGATCAAATGATCAAGCTTTTCTTTAAATCATGTTACAGAACATATCAATGGAGCTTAAGAGCATAAACTTCTTGTAAACTCAGTATTTGTACTTAGGACTTTGAATTCATGCTTTAGTTCATAGAAATTCATAACAAAACATCATTCTAAATAATCACCTTGAAATCTTTCAACAATATTCTAGTCAAGATGCAAATCACAATATGAATCTTATGAGTCAAAACATGGATATATGTAAACCTTGATGCACTTAAAGCTTTCAATCACATGGTAGTATCATAGTTCAAGAATATGGTTATTTGGGTATGAACTATAATTCAAAACAAGTAAATTCAATCTCAAAATCATGCACTTTCGGCACAAGGATGAAAGAGTAACCGTGTTCATAAACTCCACATACTTTATTATAGAAACCATAAGAGAATTTCTTGGAATTGGGCATGAACTTGAAGAACCCTAGTTGCCTTGGAGAGAATAGAAAACAACCCATTTTGATTTCTCTAAGTGGAATTATGGTTGAATAATGTATTTAGGGGATTTTTGGCATTTTATTAAGCCTTAAAATAGATTAAACAATGTAGTTTGGTGCTTAAAAGACTGGGAAAATACCAAACAATCCTTAGAAACCATTTGTAAATTTTCTGGAAGTCATCCCAATGACTTAGGTCATGACTCATAAGTTCTGGGTATGGTTCGTGTCTTGAGTCATCATAAGGAACCGACATTTTGACCCCTACACCGTGGTGACGACTCCGCCTGACAATTCATAGGGTCTGCTTGTGAATCGTCATCTGTGAGTCATAACCACTGGCAACTTTGACAGTGCTTTAGTAATTTGGCCATAACTTTTCACCCCGATATCGGATTAAGGAAAAATTCATAGTAAAACAGAAGTATGCTCATTTAAAGATGACTATAGTTATATACATCCCATGAATTTAATTACTAAGGAATGTTTTGACTTGTTCATTATCTAGGAGATATTTGAGGACTTAATATATGCCCAAGTAACTAACAAAGCCATCAAAACATGAGGCTTGATTCTTATATCCTTTGCTGGTCCGAATACGAGTCATATCTTATGACTCATAACAAGTCCTTACGACTTGTAGCCACCACTTGTAAGCTGGATAAAAACTTAGGAAACCTATACTACTGAACTCACGACTTTACTTCATACGAATCGTACCGTGATTTGATGATTCCTAGGGTCAACATCTATAACAAACTTTAACTATTCCACACTTCCATAGGTATGATTCACAATATACAACTCGTATGTTATGTATACAACTCAAGAGAAGGATTCATATATTGCATAGAGGCTTTCAGACATGGGGTACTACGCTAGCATAACCATTAGAGAATTTAATAGCAAAACCATTCATATAGTATATGTGTATGATAAATAATCTTATTCAAAATTGGTAGCTCTAGCATAATCGATAGTATGATTGCTAATATAGTAAATAAGCACAATCAATAGCATATATCCAATTATTATTAATAAACATGAACAATAACATAATCAATACGTATTATCAAGGCATAGAAGATAACTTCTCAATAGCCTAATTAATGGCTCATCATTAGTATAAGAGATAGCTTATCAATAACTTGATCAATAGTTAATCCATAGCATAATCTATAGCTTATTCATAGAATAATCAATAGTATAATTTATGGCTTAGACAATATCATACTCAAGGGCTCATTAAATAGTATATTCGGTAACCTAATCACTAGCAAAAACACCCTGGGTTTTGGACCTTAGAAATTTCCTGAGCTTTAAGATCACTATCTTAGTAATGGCTTATCATACAAGTCATATGGTGTGGGCATGATTCAGGTTACCTGAGTTGTTAGGTATCCAGTGAATGGTGGTTGAGGTTCTATTATGGTTACGACGTAGTGGTACAAATCGTTAGTGGTGGTGATGGGTGATTAATGGTAAATTTACAACTCAAACTTCGTGCATACTACCATGATTTAAATGTATTAATGAGACAAATTTGTGATTGAATGCACTAATTTCCACATTTTGAAGGCTTATAGGCGATGAGAAAGAAGGATATGGATTTAAGCTAAAATGGAACCAAAAGGAGAAGAAAAGTGCACAGTTGAAAGGCCCTACACAGACAAGGCTCAGTTACAGTGAATGCAGTCTAAGGGAAATGATCACGGCCAGTCAAGTTTAGTTAATTACATGCGATCGTGACTATATGAGGGCGGTTCCGGTGATAATGATTGCGAGAAAGCTGGCGCAATCGCAACTTAGCGTGTTTAATTCCTGAGGGTAATTCTGTAAATTGATGTAGAATATACCAATTCCCTTTTAAGGCACAAACCCTTTTTCCCTTTGGACATTAACATTGAATTTTACAGATTGAAAATTGGAGACTTGTGAACCCTAGAATTTGGGGAAACTTTTCATATTTAATTCCAATTTGAATTTTGTGAAATTGAAGTGTAAAGTAAAGATTCTTCTTATTTTTCATTACCATAGATGATATGAATGAACCTTTTGGTATATTTCTTTTCTTTAGCTTTATTAGTAGCTAGATTCTCCTTCCTTAGGATTATGTTGAACTAGGGTGCAATTATGTGTGGGTTGTGATGTATTTGGGTGGATGTTAGTTTGTTAATGATGGGTTCCACTATTTCTTAATTTAATTGGTTAGGATTTGTGGGTGAAAATCCCAAATGCCCAAAATGGGTTTGTGGGTGAAAACCCCAAATTCTCGAAAGCTGACATCTTCTTTGAAAGAGGGATGTGGGTGAACTTTTGGAACCCATATTATACTTGAAAGAGGGATATGGGTGACAAAACAATAGTGGTAAATAATGGATGTAGTTATCTATCTTTTCACTATCTTATAAATAAGAGTGGATAGAGAGTTGGCTATGTCTTGGCCATCTTCCTAGAAATAGGGAAGCTTAATTGAGGTATTAGGTAGTTTTAATTGACACACTCGTTAGGTGCTCAAAAGGGTCAATTGGTTATATTCTTGAGGTTTTGTTGACAAACTAACCTCAAGTACCCTACACCTAGCCTACCATATAGTTAATGGATAGAATTTGCATCGAATCATCATACACCCATGCAAAAATTTCCCTTAGGTAGACATAATCCCAAGGTCCTTATTATATTGGATTTTCAATTGCAATTGTCACCTTTAGTTTGTAAGCTTGAATAGACCTTATTAGAAACACGTTCCAAACAACCCCCCAATTTTAAATCATGCATGTTATTTTGCCTTCACTAGGAGTATACTCTTAGATGCCATTGACACCTATAAGTTTTGAAGACTAAACTTGTTTACCGTGGATTTGACCTCAACATAAGTTGATCTATTGACAATGACCGCCCTCTACTAATATAAATGGTATAGGTGAGCGTTATCAATGGGCCATTTAGTCGATCCTTCATCAAATCAGAAACTTAGTGACTTGACTTATCTTTGAGTAAGAATGGCTCACTAAGAGCCGTGAGGATAGGTTATAAGTGGTAAGGTTGAGTCGTATGATGTCCAGTGTCTAATCCCTTGTATTCTTTCTTGGGTACGACTAGACCATACAAGTCGTATGGTCTGGTAATAAGTGGGTTTATAGAGTCATATGGTGGGTAGTGTATGTGTGTCTAACTCACTTTCTTACTGATAACTCAATCGTACAAGTCGTATGTTGTGGCCACGAGTTAAGGGGTAGACTCAAAACCACCTGCGATCTTTTTAAAGTTTTAAGTTGGGGGCACTTTATACATTTCCCACTCAAAACCCTTAAGACCTGATACCCAATCAACCACAAAAGCGGAAAGAAGCTTAAGAACAATGGGAACAAGATACAAACACAAGACAAAACTGTGAGAAAGAGGACAAGCGCTACAACATCAACACCATAACAAGAACTAAAACGCAATAACAAGAATGAAAACACAAAAATTGCATAAAATAAAGGATAGGAAAGATGACATAAGAACTTACGAAGACGTAAGAACCCATCGTGTATCAAACTTAAAGACCTTTACACTTGCGAATTCAAATACCAATCTTATTACGGTAACTGCTAAGGGAATCAACTTCACCTTACAACCACCATTTCTAAACAACGTACAATATCAGCTTTTTCAAGCCCTACACTAAAGTTGACTTTTTCAAGAGATACACTAAGAACTCTCTCTTAGAAAGGTGAAACTCTCAAGGTCTTTCAATATTTAATCATCAATCAAAAACTAAAGAGCAAATGACTTAATAGAAGACCAGTTATAGGCTGTTACAAATAAAAGGTAAAATGACTACAACACCCTTAATGAGAGGGGTGCCATGGGGTATTTGGAATAAATATGTGTAATCACTAAAATTCTATTGATGATTACTAACACTCCAAAGGTTCCTTCTTCAAGATCCAAAGCTGTGGGTTCAACTTTTTATCTTGGGTATGCTTCAAAGGGAAGAACCCAAGAAACCTTCCACACGTGGGATTATACATTGATTTCATATTTTTTAATGATTAAGATTGTAAGAATGATGTGTTTTATCTATAATTTCTCTTTATTTTATTTTTATGGGAGTTTCTGTTTCTTATAAGTTTATAATTTTTTATTGTTCAAAATAATAACTTATAACTTTTTTGGACATAATTATCTCTTTTCTCCTTTTGTTAGCTTTTGACTTCAGTTGAAATGTCTTAATATTCTTTGATGAAATTTTAATTACAAATCCTTCGTTATAATCTTTAATGGTGTTTCTTGATTTTTCCATCTTTATTACAATCTCTGGCTAAGAATTATATTTATTTATTTTTTTAAAAGTTTTCTGACTTCCCTATTTTTAACTGTGGAATAATAAATATTTCATTCATTTCCTTTAATGTAAAACTTAGTCGTTTTAATTTTCATTATCTAGTATTTCTAATTTCACAAATAGAGACATTTTAAGACTTTACAGAAATGATCACATTGGCCTTTTAAGTTATTTTGATACTTATTAATTCATGCTTTAATTTGACTCAAACAATAAGATGAAGGATATTAAATTGTGATCGACTTGTAAAAATGAATGTCGACAAGTGCTCGAAAAATTAAGCATTGATTACATATTTTTCTTCTTCTATTTTTTAATAATTAAGGTCGTACAAATGATGTTACATTATTTATTTTCCATATGTTATCTATAAATGGTCTATGTTTTGTATTTTATATGAGTTTCTAATTTTCATACGTTTATAAATTTATTTGGTTCAAAATAGCAAATTACAACTTTTTTGAACATAATTATCTCTCTTTTTTGGCCTTTAACTTCCATTAAAATGTCTAAATGTATATTTTTTTTCATGAGTTTTCAGTTCCAAATCCTTTATTATAAGCTTTAAATTTGCACTTAGTTTTTCATCTCTATTATAGTTTTTGAGGAAGAATTTATTTATTTATTTTTTTACTTATTCTTTTTATAATTCTCCTACTTTAATATTTTTTATTGTAGAACAATAAGTATGTCAATTAACCTTTCATGAATATTCTTCACATAAATAATCATATTAGCCTTTTAAGTTGTTATATTTTTTGCGTTTATTATATTTATATTTTAATTTGAGTTAAAGAATAAGATGAAGGATCTTTTTGGTGATCGACATGTCGAAATGGACGTCAACATGAACTCAGAAGATTGTGAATTAATTTTGTATTTTTTTCTTCTATGTTTTAATGATTAAGATTGTGAGAATGATGTTACACTATTACTTTTTGTATTGTATATGAATTTCTAATTGTCGTAAGTTTATAGTTCATGTTGGTTCAAAAACTTATAACTTTGTTGGAAGAACAAAGTCTGCTAACTACTAACCAAACATCTACTTGTACGAAATCAATAAATATATACTGATCTTTTTTTTTTTTAATTTTGGTAATCAACCAACAGAAAAATCAGTAGCCCAGGTGACTCACAGCCTCCCTCTCGTCAAAATAAATGAAATGGGACGTACACACACACATCTATATCTACAATATATTAAAAGTGTGAACATCTTTAAAAAAGTTATTCAAACTTTTTACTCTTCATTAAAAAAAAAATTGTTATTGACAAAATTATTTTTTCACTTTTTTTCTTCAATTATCATATTATTATTGGGTCCAAATCATTTTCCCTCCCCAACTTTGTCTTAAAAATCAAACTCCCTCCTCAACTTTGAACAATAATCATACTCCCCCCTTTATCCTAATTGACTTTTTAAAATTCCCATTTTACCTTTTATCATCAATTTTTTTATTCTTTTTTTTAACTTCTTTAAAATCATCATATTTTCATTTAAAAAAATTCATATAACAAATTTTTCATAAAAACATAAACATTATTCATATAACAAAATTTTCATAAAAAGATAAACATTATCTTCTAGAAAAAAAAAGTAAGAAATAAATAAGCTAATGATGATCTTTATGAAGTAAATTAGCATAATAAGAAAATTAGTTTTATTAATACTAATCAAAACTATAATATTTATTTTAACAAGTGAAAATAATAAGTACTACTAATTTTATAAACATATTTCAATGCAGAAAATACAAACAATAAATGAAAGAGATAAGCCTCTAGTACCACCCTGAACTATGGTCAAAGTTGTTACGACACACTCCAACTTCACAGGGGTCCTATTATCCCCTGAACTCAAATTTAGCATATTTTTATCATTTTTTGTGCTAATGTGACACCTTTATTACATAAAATGGAGTCCATATCAAAGGTGTCACGCCATCTAAAACGATTGACAAAAAGTATCATGTTAGCTAAAAAGATTGACAAAAATACGCTAAAATTTAGTTTAAGAGGTAATAGGACCCCCGTGAAGTTGAAGTGTGTCGTAGCAAATTTGGTCATAGTTCGGGGATACTAGATGTTTTTCTTGAATAAAAATAAGGTCAAATTTTAAAGATTATATTTATTTATATAAATTATAAAATATGCAATACTCTATTAATGGCAATCACAGTTTATTTACTGATATAGACAATAGATAATATCGTTTCTTATCACTTGATCCTCATACTAAAAATAAATGTTTTAGTTTATTTGCTCAATTTGTGAAATCAAGAGAATTGTATTATATTTTTTTCTACCCTTTAGTGTTAAATAACTATATAAAGTAACAGTATAGACAAATTTAAAGTTTTAAATTATCATTAATAAGGTTAATTTAGCAAAATATACCTCCAAGTAAAATTTTCTTAAGGATTGTGTTATATTAACAAAAAGTTAAGTAATACGAAATAAATTTAGTAAGAGAGTGATAAAACACGAAAATATACGCACATGCATGTACATACATATGTATATATACACACTTAGGGGTAGGTTATTTGGAAACAAGTTATTCCAGGATTAGTTATTACAAAATAAGTTGTACTAACATGTTTGTGTGATAACTTATCTCATCACTGTGGTATAAATGGTGCGACAAATAATTTTGAGACTACCTAATACATTTAATTAAACGCAGAATAAATAATCATGAACTTTATCTTTGAATTATTATAATTATACCTCACACCAAACGACTCTTTAATACATATAATACTAAAATAACGATCTTAAAAATAGTATTGAATTTTGTGATAAATTTATAAAACGTATTAATTTGCGTATAAAGTTAATAAACTTAAATAAAATGTTATAAATATCCATGTTAAAAAAATATTTATTACATATAATATAAAAAGATATTACATAAATATAGAATTAAAATTATAAGGACAAAATGGACATTGCATGGGATAAAGGGGGGAATATGATTATTGTTCAATGTTGAGGAGGGAGTTTGATTTTTTAATCAAAGTTGGGGGGTGAAAATGATTTTCACTCTATTATTATTTTTATAATATTTAGTTTTTTTCCCTTAGTCTTTGTAATTCTTCTATATTATTTTTGAGGTCTTCTAAATATTCTATATCTTTTGTTCTAAAATATTCGATTAATTTCTCTTTCATAAGCATTTCTTCTAATCTTATTTCTTCCATATCTTGTCTCCAATATTTTAAATACTCATAGTTTATCATTTTATTCTAAAGTAGTTGCTTGTTTACTAATTTTCGTGTAATATTCTATTCTAATTGTACTATAATTTATATCTGCATTGAGGTTATTAATGTTATTAATTATCTCTCTTTCTTCTTCTCTTAATGAGTTTTTTATGTTATATAAACTTTTATCTGTACTTTTTTTCTAAATTTTCTAAGGTTTCTTTTATCCATATTAATTTTTCTTTTAGATTTTCCATTATTTTTTTGAGTCGGTTTCTATAATTAATTTCTTCATATAGGTCACTTTGGTTTTCTCTAATTTTTCTAATATATTCTAACATTTTAGTCTGAATAATATCCATCTGGATAATTATCTAGGTATAGTTGTTCTATCCAATTTATAATTTCAATTTCATAGTCTAATATTTTTTCTAATATTATTCTCTTAATATCTATAATTTCTATATTTCTAAGTATATATAAGATTAATATTTTAAGATTATCTGTCATTTAAAATTGGTTAAATACTTTATTATAATATTTTTTAGTTTTTTTGTTTTAATCTCATTAATTCTTCTATATTTTCACTGAGAAATTGTATATATTTTATATTCATTTTCCAATATTCTAAATATATGTAATTTATCATAGTTGATGTGTGGGTTTGGTATGTAAGTATTTATAAGAGTAGTTAGGTAGGTGCGGTATATAATTAATTCTAGTCATAAAATATCTATCAAATATTTTTCCAATATGATTTTTCTTATATCTACTATTTCTATATCCTTAAGTACATATAAAACAAGTATTTTAAATTTATCTATCATTTCGTCAGATAAATAAGTATTCATTTTTCATATGATGCGTTTTCAAACTATTCCCTTCAATCATACACATAACAAAATATGATCATTTTAGATTACTATATACTAGATTATTCTTAAATAACATATTCTTCGGTCACTATTAGCATGGTAATCTGGATACTTTTCCCTTAAATAGCGCCTCTACTCTGGCTACTCCCCTATCACGGCTTTCTTGCCTCACCGGTTTCACCTTTAGGATGACATAGTTCTTAGAGATTTTTCTCCTTTTCCACTTTGCTAATAAACTTTTTAACATGCTATTTTTCGAATAATTCTACTATAAAACAACTAACATGAACTTATTTTATCATATCATGATTGCTAGGAATTTATGAATTTAGCTATTCATAATAGTAAATGAATATACCTGTTCTGGTAGATTTGATAATTCTAAGCTTTGGTCCTCCATAGATTTTTCTATTGAAATATACCTGTTTTTAAATAATCAAAATATTTGTTGTAGACAAGAGAGAGTTTTTGCTTCAACGCATAAAGGCTTGCTTCTTTCTACCTTCGATGTCTTTCATTTATAATGAGAAACTTTACAAAAGTTTTCCTAATTTTTTTATACATATTCTACCTGATTATTTACAAAAGTCTTCAAAAATTATTTCTCTAACCTAATTTACAAGAAAGTCTTTACATAAAACAAAATCATAAATGCTTTTGGCTAAAAAGTCAAAAAACCTAGAAAAACTAATCTATCAAAAAGTCTTTACAAACTTTATACAATAGATTTTATGTAAGAAAATTGTGAAAGTTTGTTACATGTCGCTTTCACAATTTAATAGCGTGTCTTTTATCTCCATTATTTTGCTCCGTAGCTATTTTTTTTATCGTATCTGCTGCTTTCTATCTTCTTGTCAGTGTAGCATCACATCTGGAATAAAGTTGTGTCTGCCACTACATCTGCTACATATGGGATCATTGTATTTTTGGCCAACTTTTTCACAAAATTGTTCCATAGCTTCTTCTGAAATAATTCCTTTTTTGATAGATCTCGTTAATGGTTGTTCTTCTGGTTTGAGGAGTGTTAATCCCCATTTCCTAAGTTCTTCCATGTCTTGGTCTCTAACTTCTTTACAAGTTGAATAAACCAATGTTTGATTCCTCGAGCTATATATCCAAATGGGTTTCTGATTTGAATAATTATTAAGTAATTCTGATAATATATTACTAAGTCTAATAACTCTTTTGTTGCGGTAAAATCCTGGTATCTGTGTCTTTGGTATCTCATCTTGTTCACATATTTCTTCTGGAATAATACAATCTCTGGTCATACCTATCTTGATTACTGTAATAGTCTGTTTAACTTCATCAAACAATATTTCTGCTGGGGCGGAATAAAATCGAACATAAAATAATTGTCCGTTAGTAATTCTCTTGTAGATCATAAATCCATTGTGAATATTTGGAATTCCTTCTAACTCTTCTCCAGTAGTTGTGTAAACTGTAGATAATAATCCATAATAGTAACATGATTTGATTAAATTCAAACTTGTACCTGGAAAAGCATAAGTTTATTGTAATTCTGGCATTTCTGGGTAATATATCCTTTTTGTTGTGCGGCTAGTTCTTCACTTTGAATAGGTTTGGTATTTAACATGGTTTGTAAGGTGTATATATTTTCAATGTATTTTCGGGCAACATAGTTGTATGTCTGTTTTTCTTGGTTAAGTGATTCAGAATATGTATGTATTTGGGGAGGTGCAAATGATTCTGATCTTTGTATATTTGGTGTATATGGTTTTGAAAATATCTGGTTAAGGTTGTAATTCTTTTTCTTTGGTATTTCAGGTTTATTTTGAGTGACTATATTTTCCCTTTAGATATATCTCCTGCGCCTGCAGCTGTAACTGTAATTTCATTAGTAATTTGAATTTTTAGGTGTTTCTCATCGTCACCTTCTAGGTCTAGTTTTTTAATGTGCTCTTCCTGCACAGTATCTTATTTTTTATAGTGCCCAACCTGCACTTTTACGTTTGTAACTTTAGTAGTTAGTGTAATAACTCTTTCTTGTAATAACTTCATTTGCTCAAACATTTGAAGTAATAAATCGGTCTGGGTATCTTTGGCATCAGCCTCTTCCATTGATAAATCAGTTTGAGAAGCTTTGTCTTGATAAGTAATCTGCAATGATATTTTTGTTAGTATTGATCACTTCAATCGTAAATGTAAAATTCAGTATATTTAATACTAGTCTCTGAATTTTCTTCGTCGTAACTGAGTTCTGTATTTTTCTCGTTAGCCACCATCGTACCTGTGTGTTGTCTGTTCTTACAATAAATTTGTTATATACAATATATGGTTCAAATGCTAATAGGCATTTATATAATGAACATAATTCTTTTCTATTTATTTTCCATTTTATTTCCGTTTCATTAAATGTTCCTGAATAATATCTACAATGATGTTCTATTTTTTCATTTTCGTATTTGTATTTAAGTACTCCTCCATAACTATATTCACTTGCATCTGCTTCTACTATATATGTAAATTTTTTATTTTCGTCTGGGAATTGTAATTTTGGTAACTCTTTACAAAGTATTTTTATTTTCTGGACTTGTTTTTTTATCTTCGTCGTTGTAATTATATTCGATATCTTTTTTTATTTTTTTTGTAATGGTTTTAGATTTTCTGCTAATTTTGGTATATATTCTCTTACTTGATTTACTAATCCTAAGAACGATTGTAATTTTTTTTTGTATCTAATTCTTCTTTTAAATTTATTATTTTTTGTATTATATGTTGTTGCATTTTTACTCCACTTTTATCTATTTGTATTCCTAAAAATTCTATCTGATTTTTTATAATTTTGACTTTATTTTCACTTAAACTTATTCCTGACTTTTCTATTATATCTGTCAATTGTTCTAATAATTTTAAATGTTCATCTTTGGTTTTTGTATATAATAATATATCATCTATGTATACTATACAAGTAGGTAATTGTTTAAAATAACTATCCATAAAGTGTTGATATCTACCTGATGCATTTTTATATTCAAATGGTAATATGTTTCATTCATAAAATTCTTGTGGTACTGTAAATGCAGTTAATTCCTTAGATTCTTCTTCTAACTTTAAGTGATAAAATCCTGATTTACAGTCAAATTTACTAAAATAGTTATATCCTTGTATTTGTCTTATTTTTAATATCTTATTTGGTATTGGATAATTATATGTCATAGTTTTTGCATTTAAATTTCTATAATCAATAACCATTCTACTTTTACCTCTTTTTTGTTCACTATGTTTATTTATTATAAATGTTGGACTATTATGTTTACTATTACTTTTTTGTATATATTGTTTCTCTAATAATTCATCTATATGCATTTTAAATTCTTTTAAATCGTCAAAATTATATGTTAATGATTTTTGAGTTATTATGCTATTTTTATCTATTAATTCAATTTTTATAGTAGTTTTATATTTTTTCCATCCTTTTAATGGATCTTCACTATATAATCTTTCTAATTTGTTCTTAATTATTTCTATCTTATTTACTGAAAATATAGTTATTTTCTTTTTATTTATCAAAAATACGACTAGTTCTATTGTGTCTTCAGTATTTTTTATATTTTCTCACTTTTGTGTAATTTTTTCACTTCCTTCTATCCAATCAGTTTTCTTTCTTATTTTATTAATAACTCTTTTTGCTCTTACTTTTTGTTTACATGGTGTTGTAAACCACCAATCTGTTTTAGTTATTATATGTGGGTATAATTTATCTAAAAATGGAATTCCTAAAAGCATATCTTTTGATGTTAGTTCATAATTATAGATTTCTTCTATTGTTATTATTTTATCCCATATCTGTATTTTTACATTTTTAGCTTTATATGTAATTAAACTTCCTTCATTATTAAATCCTTTGACTACTATTGGTGTTTTTAATTTATCTTATTTACTTTCTGGTAAACAGTTGTATCTACATAAGTTTGCTTCTACTCCTGTATCTATCATAGGTGTATAATACCTATTATAATATCCTTCTACTATTATTTTTACAAGTACATATATTTTCATATCATGTTAAAGTTCTTTTTATGAATAATCTTTCTTTATTATATGTTATAGATAATTGTGTATGTTCTATATTGTATGGTTTTACTTGTTCTAACCATTTTATTCCTAATATTATGTCTGCTTTTTGTATTTCTTCCTTTACAAATTCTATTTTATTTTTCTAACTCCTATTATTATTATTTTTTCTGCCGTATCTTTAGTGTTTATTAGACTCCTTGGTAGATCTGGGCATATATCACTATTAGATTTTATTTCTTCATCTTTTACTAGATATTTTGCTATATAATTTTCTTCTTGTTCTGTGTTTAAGAGTATTAAATATTTTTTTTCATTTATTGTTCCTGTTATATAATATTGATTTAAATTAACTGTTGAAGTTGTTTCATAACTTGTTCTTTTTTATGAACTTGATGATTCTGTTTTTTCGTGAGCTATTCTTTTTGATGTACTTATCCTATCATTTATTATTTCTAAATCTTCTTCTATATCTATATTTTTGTAACTATAGTCATTATTATCAATTGTTTTTACGAATTGTTCAAAAGGACTTTCTATTTGTATTTTATTAATTTTATTTTTTCCTGCTATTTTATGTTTTGTTGTTAGTACATATAGATTTTTACACCTTGCTGTAAATATTTTACTTCCTGGGGTTAGTTCTATTCCTGATATTTTCAAATATAATACTAATGATTTATCTATATTTTTATCTGTTATTGCTACTGAATAATTCACACTTATTATAAATTTAAATTTTTGGTATATTAAATTTCCTTTTATAGCGGGTATTCTACTTTTTTCTATAGGTTTTATAATTCTATCATCTGCTAAATATAATTTTATTGGTGTATCTATTCCTTCTCTGAAACATGTTTTTATTAATATCTCTGTTCCTCCAAGGTGTACATATTTTATTGGGTCTTTACTTTTTATATCGTTTATTTCTTTATTAATTATTCTTTTTGTTACTAGTGGTATGCTAGCTCTTCCTTTTGCATATCTACAATCTATTACATGTTCCTTTTGACTTACTACGTAGTATTCTTCCTTTTTTCTACTAAATATATTTTTTATTGTTGGTATTTTAAATATTTTTTCTACACTTAAGTCTAACTCTTTTTTTTTATTTCGTCAAATATATTACTATCAAATATTATTTTTTGATCTGTTCCTTCTTCATTTAAATATTCTTCCTTTGTTATTATTTTTATATCTTCTTCAGTTATTTGGTTCATTTTTATATCTTCTTCAGTCATTTGATTCATCTAATTCACTATCTATTTCATTATTTGTTTCATCCTCTGAAATTTCATATATACTATCTTCACTTTCTAATTCATAATCTATATAATCTATCTGCATATATTCTCTATTTTCTATTTTTATTTCTGATATTTGTTTATTTTTTTGGATTTTTTGGTAATTTACAATCTCTAGTTAAATGTCCTAGTTTTCCACAATTATAACAAGTACATTCTTTTATAGATTTCTTTTTTCTATATGGTCTTTTATGTTCATAATTTTTTACATAATATCTTTTTCTTGGTTTCTTATATTTATATTTTGATTTTTTGTATTTCTTATATTTCTTATGTCTTTTTCTTTTCTTATAATATCTTTCTTCACATCCAAATTGAGGTGCTATTTTATCTTTACAACATGCTAAATTTCTTATTAATGTTTTTTCCATTTTTATTTCTTCTCTATATTTTTCACATAGATTTCTATACCATTGTTGTAAAAATTTTATTCTTGCTCCTAGGGTATCTACTATTTTTGCTTCATCCCAATTCTTTATTATTTTTGAACTAAATGGTTCAGGTAATTTACTAAAATATAATTTTCGTATTTCTTTACTTTCTTCTATACTATATGTTCCTTTATAATAATATTCTTTAAATGCGCACGTATATTCATCTATATAGCACATAATACATATTGCTAATTTTAACATTAAATTTCTATTCGTATCTTTTTCTTTATTTTGTTCTGCTTCTTCTGTTGTCATACTGCTAAATTCATCACTTATAGTTATTTCATATTTTTCCAATATTTCTGTTGGTAATATTTTTGTAGGTGTTGATGTTCCTTCTGTTTTTGTATCAGATCTTAATACTTTTTTACTTGCTTTGGCTAGGTTTAAAAATCATGATTTTACTGTTCCTATTAATGTCTTTTCTATATATTCTGGTGTATTTGTTGTATCTATTTTATTATCTAATAATTGTTTTGACATGTATCATACCCATAGTTGTATTGTTTTATTTGTGTCTATTACACAGTCTAAATCTAAAAAGTTATAATTAGTTATTTGTCTTGGTGTCCATTTATTGTATTCATCCTTTGAATTATATCTTTTAAACTTACTTTTGTAATTATAGGTTGGTCTTCTTATATCTGATGTACTAGGTATTATATTTTTATCTAGAGTATTTACTTCTGTATTTAGTAGTTCTAGATCTTCTTTTTTAATTACTTCTTATTTTTTATTAATTTCTAGTTTTCCTATGTTTTCTAGAATTTCTGTATATGTTTCACTATCTTCCGAATCATAATTATCTGTTTCTTCAGCATCTATTGTATTTATTTTTAATTCACTGGTTTCTGGTTCTTTATTTTTTATTTCTAATTTTTCTTTAAATTTATTTATCTCAATTAATAATTTTTGTTCTTTATCTTTTTCTTCTTTTTCTTTCCATCTCTTTTCATATAAATCTTTTAGCATTTGTAGTTCTTTTTCTAATTCAGCAATCCTACTATTTTTAGTTTCTTCTATTTTTCGTATTTCTTCTGTAGTTTGTTGTTTTATTTTATCTATTTCCTTTTTTCTATCTATCTCTTCGTTTTCTCTTTCTATTCTTACCATGCCTGCCAACTTATCTTCTAATTTTAATTCTTTTTTTTCTAACATTAAATATAAATGTTCACCTATTTTCTTATACCTTCTTCCTAGATTAGAAAATACTATTTTTATTTTTAATCTTTCATGGTTTTCATATGTTTTTTTATCTATTATAAATTCTTCTTTGTTCATTTTATTTAAATGTATATAAGTTATGTTGATATATATATTCAAGACTATCTATTGTTGATTCTAAATTTGATATTTCTTATTTTTGTGCATTTATTGAGTTTTTACTAACTCCGACAATTATGTTATACTGTAGTCTTTCTATCCTTATTTTTAATTCTTTACGTTTTTTAGATATTATTTGTTTTAATTCTTTATATTGTTGTGGTTTTTGTACGTTATCCATCTAACCAAATAAAATATTATTTTGGTAAATATCTAAATTTAATTGTTTCATAATGGTATGACCAGAGATTGTATTATTTCAGAAGAAATATGTGAACAAGACGAGATAACATTGTTTACCTCCATGTCTAATGATATTTCTAGCTTTTTGTATCTGCCAAAGTGGGAAATTTGGCATGGCTTGATATAGTTGTTTCAATTTTGTAGAGCATTCTTCATTCCACCATTTATATAATGAAAATTTTAGTTGTAGGAATGGACCATTACACCTGCTACATTAGCAAAGTACTGCCACAATCTAGCAGACTTGGAATGTCTAAGAAATAAATGCTCCTATGTTTCCGGAGCTTCCTCCTCATAGCAGCAACATATAATTACTTTAGCGTTTCCCATTTTCCTAGTAACCTCCCCAATAGGAAGTCTCATTTTGCGTAATCTCCAGAAGGAAAAGTTAGTTTTAAAAGGCACGCCTTCAATCCAGGTACTTTTCTGAAAACTTTCTTTTCCTCATCCATTTGTCTAACTATCTCCTAAGCACTTTCCACTGGGAATTTGCCAGTGCTATTTCTCATTCGCCAAGCATAATCCCTATCACCTTCTCTATCCATTACTATAATTTTCTTGTAAATATGTTGACATGCCACTTCAGGAAATAGTTGTGCCAAAAGTTCCACATTTCATCTTCCCATCCTATCTCAGTTAATTTACATCATCAAACTCATAGTTAAAATGATGAGAAATAGCTAAAAATAGTGTGGTGCACCTATCTTAGTCCAATTGTCAAACCAAATGCTAGAATTCACACATCTAGGTTCCTACCACATTTTTTAATCAAAGCTATCTCGCTTCTAACATGCACTTCCAAGTCTAAGATCCTCGTCTCCATTACCAATTGGGTATTTGCCTTTTACAATATTTATTCCACAAGAAGTTAGTTCACATGGACATTTTTGTTCTAAATACCCACCATAACTTGGCAAAGAGTTCCTTGGAAACATCAAAAAGAGATCTAAATCCCACTCCACCCTCGTCCTTGGTTAAACATGTCATTCTAAGCTACCCAGTGTCTGTTCCTTCCTACTTCTTTGAAGTTCCGCAAAAATCTAGTGAAGACACTGCTTAGGTCATGAATGACATATTTTGGAGGAGAAATAACATAAAGTAAGTAGATAGGATACTCTGTAATACACTATTTATCATGACATACCTACCTCTAAAATATAACATCTTTCCCATCTAGGCCTGCAGCTAATTCTGAACTTTCTTTATCAGCCCTGACAAGTGGTTTTTCCTTTTCCTGGAATGGCTGATTGGACATCCAAGATACGTGAAATGGAATTTGCCTTTTGTGAACTCATTAACATCTTTTATCTCTTACACAATGGCACCAACAATCTTATTATACATAAAAGAAACTCTGTTATTTGTTAATCTTCTGTTCTGATTACAATTCTTATGCACCAAGAGTTTGCACAATCATCAACATACTTTTCTTGTCAGGGGAGGAAAAAATGATGGTATTATCTACATAAGCTAGATAATTTATTTTATCACTCCATTTAAGCATTCCAAAACCCTAAAAATCCTTGTAATTAAACAATTCGTTTAAGTTTTTAGACAAACCTTAGCAACCAGAATAAAAAGGACAGGTGCTAAAGGATCCCCCTACTTCACCCTTCTAGATGAGTGAAAGAAACCAGTAGCTTGCCCATTAATTAGTATAGAGTATCAATTATTGACAATCAACTTCCAAATTTTATCCACTACTCCCATATCAAAACCTATTTTCTCCAGGACTTTAATCAAGAAACATCATTCAACCCTGTCATAAGTCATGGCCATATCAAGCTTGATAACTATATTAGCAGGTTTGCCCCACTTTTTGATGTCAGTGATGATTTCTTGAGCCAATAATACATTTTCAAAGATATTCCTTCCTTTAACAAAACCGTACTGTTTTTGAGAAATGGGTCTTAGTAATAGCCCCTCCAGCCTATCATGTAAAATTTTGGACATAAACTTATTAAGAAAGATAGTAAGACTTATTGGTTTCAAATTAACAAATGCCTACACCCGCTCCTTCTTAGGAATTAGGACCAAATTTATATTGTGTAATTGATTTGAGAAGAGTCTGACCTTCGAAGAAGGCACTAACCATTGCACATACTTCTTTTCCAACAATTCCAACAACTTTGGAAACACCCAGTAAACCTATCAGGTCCAGTGCATTATCACCATTTAGCTCAAAAACTATACCTTTTTACCTCATCTTCAGTACAAATGGCATTCTATATATTATCATCATCTACAGACGTTGTATGTGGAATAACCTCTAGTAAATAACCCCCCCACCCCCTCATTATTCTGGATATGAATTGAGTCTGGAAAAAACATATAGCCTCAGTAGCAACCTACTCATTTCCTTCAGCTCATTCCCTATTACATTTTTTCATCCTTTGAATTGCCAATATTTTTCTTCTGCCCTTACCAAGCTATGAAAAAACTTGATGTTGTGATCCTTTCAAAGAACTATTAAATCACAAACTTTTATCTCCAGTATTGTTCTTCAGTCTTTAAATATCTAATCAACTCAGCCTGTGCTTGCTTCAAAACTGCCATGTTTGCACTAGTAGGTAAATCTTCAAATAATTTTTCTTTTATTCTTATAATATCTTCCCTAATCACCAGTTGCTGAAAAATATCCCCTAATTTTTCTTCGCTCCAAGTAGTTAGGGCTATTTTGGTCATCTTCATTTTCAACTTCAGATTTATGAACACATTCTTATGAGTAACAGAATTCCAAGCACTTTGTACTACCTCCTTGAAACCTTCAATGTCTACCCAAAACTTTAGAAACCGGAAAGACCTTCTAGTCTGTTCTTCTTGACCTCCAGTAGTTAACAACAGAAGTGCATGATCAGAACCATTTCTTGCAAGATGATCTAATTCAACATTACCAAACACGCCAAAGAAATTTTGATTAATTAGTAATCTATCAAGTCGCTTGAACATACAAGCCTCATCAGCCCTTCCATTCTACCAAGTAAAGGGTCTGTCTTTGAAATTAATATGAAGAAGTTCACAAGAGTTAATACAAAAGGCAAAATCTTCATATTTTTGTAGATATACTAGATGTCCACTAATTTTTTCTTCGACATCAAGAATAACATTAAAATCCCCTCCAACCCACCAAGGAAATCTCATGTTGTAATTCAAAGCATATACATCACTCTACAATTCCAATCTCTGTGTAACATCACATTTTGCGTAAACAGCAGTGACCACTAAATTCTGTCTAGAATCAAGAACTTTATTTGCACAGTAATTTACTGTTCAGAGTCTTCCAGAACTTCTACTTAAATGTTTTCTTGCACAAAAATCCATATCTTACCATTAATGTTACAATTAGCATACTTCATTCTCAATCTTCTTTTATACTTCTACACTTGCTTAGCCTCCTAAAAAAGCTCCATAAAATCTATAAAGTTGAACTTGTGATGTTTATGTAGCATTTGTACCCTTTGGAAAGCATGATTAGTCCTTACGATCTGATGTTTCAAAATAAGGCTTTCATTTTCATTTATTCGATGACTTGACACCCCTTTTAGGTATCACTCTTGTAGGCTATTGCACCTCTATTTTACCTTTGATTTTCTTTATATTTGACTATGTTGGTGGTGTTAGAACATCCTCCTTCATAACAAATTTTAAATTTTGACGATTGCCCTTTTCTTCTTTGTTTTGCCTCCTTCACAACAATCCATTAGGTCCTATTAAACATAATCTGTTTCTCTGTGAATGTTATGTAAATAGGCAGTAGCAACATTTCAGACCACATAAAATAACAAAACTGTTAAGGTCTAACAGAAGAGGAAATCAAGTAATTAGAGGTTGTGCATATTGCAAATTTCAGCCTTAATTGTTGCTCCATCTTCTAAAAAACAAATGGAATTATTTCTTATTTAAATATAAAAAACAAAGAAGTGAGTAATTAGGGTTTTGATTGTAAGAGGAAAATTAAGTTATCGAGTTAATTAAAAGAAAAGACACACTCGATCAAGGAGAATGCTGAAAAACAAAAGTTCAACAGAGATATGATGTGTTAATCAGTTTAAAACTGGCGTCTTTTTTGTGAAGAACGTAATATTTGATACTGGTAACTTCCCAATTTAAAAAATTTAAATTAGAATAACAAATATAATTTTTTTAACAATCAGTTTTAATATTTTTTTTTTTTGTTTAGTAATTTATTTTTTATTAAAAAACATTTTTATTACAAATGTTAAGAAGTCATAAGATTTTAAAAACTATTACTTTGTTTTAAAAGTGTGACATAATTTTATTTAACTTTGACAAAAGCACGGCTAATTTCATAATCAGATTTGAATTTCAAATAGATAAGGTGAGAGATTTAGCAAAATTGATTGGGGATATATTCAAAGCCAATTTAACCAACTGTCAAAATTTATTTTTTAAAAAGCAAAACCATAAATTTAAATTAGTAACAATCAACCAACTTAACCAATTTTCTATCCTAATCTGTCAAGTGGCTTCTTCTTATGTTGTTACTTTGCTTAATGTGAAGGTTTTATTCTCTCTTTTTAATAATATATAGATTTTGAGTACAGAAAACAAAGTGCAACCACACAAAAAATTGAAGAAGTGATTTTATTTATTAAGATTGTGAAAACAATTTTGTGAACTCATTTGATTCTTATTTTTTGAAGTTTTCTATGTGTTTGAAGGTCGTTAGTATTTCTTGAGCGTAGGATGATGCAAATTGCGATGTCATTCACTTGATAGTCAAGAACGTCAAACAATACTTTGTAAGACAAATTTTTTATGTCTTGATCTCTTTGTGAATATCAAATAGTTAATGATATATTTGAAATCTTTATCTCTTTTTGAATATCCAAGAGTTAATGAAATATTAGGGATGATCTTTTCAAGGAAATAAGTTAAAGTAACCTTAAAGAAGTCCTAACGGACCTTAAAATTTGAAGATGAATTGAACGCGTCTTATATAATCATATTTTAAATTCATATAATTTTCACATATAGTCATACAACTTGCTTTTTTCACCAATATCACATAACTATCATTTCTAACACAAAAATCACTAAATTTTGAGTATACTTGCACAAAACCCACACAACCTAAAAATATAAAACTTTCTTAGGGATAAATCATTTAATAAATATAACGTTTAGGTAGATTCTATTATTTTTCGTCTTCACATAATCTCTCGCATCAATAATTTGAAGGATAAACTTACTAAAAAGGTATGATACGGGGTAGAACTATTATGAAAAGATAGGATAAATTATAATTATGATTATTAAATAATAAATAAAGATAAAATAAGGGTAAAAATTAAGTTAACGACGTGATACCACCAAATCGGTTGTTAAATAAAGTGAGGCTTTTCGTGATTGCATAACTATGGAATCAAACCATACCATACATATATTTTAAATCATATCATACATATATTTTAAGAAACAATCAAAACAAACATATTACTCTTAGAAACATACCATACTATATCATGGGTAATCTCCATCCAAACTAAAGAGAGTTGTTGGATATACAATTATCAAAATAATAAATAAATAAAATTATTCCTACTGTGAAAAAATTTAATTAAATGTATGAAAACAACAAAATGTAAAATCATCTTCATATGAGTTTCAATACACCATTTAAGCCTACCGGATTGCACATAGGATATTTTCATATTCGTATATCTTCCATCACTAGAGGGAATGGTATGTGTTAACATGGGCACACCATAATATCATTATTATAACTAACATGAATTCAACATATCATTAAATAATAATATTGTTCCTGTTTAAATGTTATAAAAGGGGGTGGGAGGACTAAGTTAATACAAACTGAATCTCTATTGAGACATTCATGTAGGGAGGTGTCTTGGTGTATGTTATTTGTGTATGATGTAGTTCTAATTGATGAGATGTTGGGAGAAGTTAATGATAAATTGGAGGTTTAAAGACAGATTCCAGAGTCTAAAGGGTTTACATTGATCAGGACTAGGACAAATTACTTGGAGTGCAAGTTCAGTGATTTGATGTATGAGGCTGACTTGGTAGTGAAATTAGATGTTCAGGCTATTCGAAAGAGTGATAGTTTCAAGTATCACGGGTCTGTGATGAATGGAAATATAGAGATTGACGAGGATGTCACACATTATATTAGTGAAGAATGGTTGAAATGAAGGCCCGGTTTGGGTGTCCTATGTGATAAGAAGGTATCTCCCAAGCTTAAAGGCAAGTTCTACAGAGTGGCAGTCTGATCGGCTATGTTGTATGGAGTAGAGTGTTGACCAAACAAGAACACCCACATCCAAAAGAGGAAGGTGGCAAAAATGAGGATGGTAAGATGGATGTGTGGACTTACTTGAAGAGATAGAATCAGAAATGAGATTATTCGATAGAAGATGAGAGTGGCTTGGTAGAAGACAAGATACTGGAAGTGAGTTTGATGGTTTGGGCATGTGATGAGAATGTGCGCTGATTTCCCAGTACAGAGGTATGTGAGGTTGGCTGTGGATGGTTTTAGACAAGATAGAGGTAGGCCAAAAAAATATTGAAAGGAGGTTGTTAGATATGACATGGAGCAGTTATAGATTATGAAGGACAAAACTCTTGATAGAAAAGTGTGAAGGACATGGATTAGGGTAGAGGGCTAGTGGGTAAGAGTGTGTACTTACTAGTAGGAAGGAGTGATTTATTTGTATTTATTTCTATAGTTATAGTTTTATGCGTGTGACTTGTATTTTTTTGTTTGTGGTGTTTTGGTGATGGTTGTGATGTCAGATAAATAGTCTATAGTGTTACTTTTTGGGTGTCTTGTTTCTTTTTATAGCGGCGTAGTATCCCATTCTGTTGTTTGTTTTCATGTTTTTTATGTTTTTTTGTTTGTTATGCTGTTATTAGTCCTAAGTCGAGGGTCTATCAAAAACAATCTCTCTACTTTATCTGAGGTAATAATATAGTCTACACTTTATCCTCATCAGAGCCCACTTTGTATGAGTACACTGGGTGTATTGTTGTTGTAATTCTTTGTGGAATAATTTTCACTTTTTTATTTAATTTTTTGAGAATTCATATGGAGAGAGCCAGTGAATTTGCCTTGGTTATAGAGACAGTGTAACAAAATTGATGACATGTAGGAACTAACTAAAACTTAAAAGAAACAAAAACAACAAATTATCACTAAAAATACATTATACATTCATTTTGAAGATGAATGGAGAACATGAAGAAGATAAAATTATGATATATCAATCTTTCTAGTTTCGTGGTCAAGCCTGATGTGATCTTACTCTATAACCAACAACTTCAAAATTTAAGAAATATCTGACTGATCGTGACCTAAGGAGACTTCAAAGTATTAAGGAAAATAAACAGGAAAACTCGTATTAGCTGGAGACACATTACTAGATAAAGAAAAGTCGGTTATAATGACAACTATTTTTCATGCCGCTATAACAAAGGAAAAGACATAACTTTCTTACATTTAAGTCAAAATATAAATTTCTTTGACTGCCATTTGTATAAATTCTTGGGGGCGGGAATATGAAGAACATACAAAAATGAATTCAATTTACACACCAATAAATACTATTCATAATATAATTCACAAACCAGTCAAGTAGATCTCCTTAGTACCCAAAAGAAGGTTTATTTCCTATTTTAGATCCCGAAAGTTGATTTTCAAAAGGCATCTGTATCATTTAGTTTGGGTTAAGGATTCTAATTCTGAAAGTCCTTCTTTCAAATCTGTCCCCGTGGTTAATGATTTTCCTGAAGTTTTTCCTGATGATCTCCTTGGAATTCCTTCCGATAGGAAAATAGATTTGGCGATTTATCTTTTACCGAATACCCGTCCCATATCCATTCATCCTTATAGGATGATCTAGATAGATTAAAGAAGCTAAATGAGCAGTTAAAGGATCTTCTTGATAAGGGTTTCATTCAACCTAGTGTTTTTCCGTGGGGGTAGTCCTGTACTTTTTGTGCAAAAGAAAGCTGGGTATCTTTGGATGTGTATAGACTATCATCAGTTGAATAAGGTGACAGTGAAAAATAAGTACCCTCTTTCTAGGATTAATGATATTTTCGATCAGTTTTAGGGTGCTAGGTGTTTCTCTAAGATTGATCTTTGCTCAGGCTATCATCAGTTGAAAATTCGGGAGGTTGATATTCCTAAGACTGCTTTCCAAACCCAGTTTGGTCATTATGAGTTCCTAGTTATGTAATTAGGTTGACCAATGCTCCGACTGCTTTCATGGATCTTAAGATTAAGTGTTCAGGCAGTTTGTGGAACTTATTTTTCATAGTTTTTATAGATGACATCTTGGTGTACTCTAAGAGTGAGGAGGATCATGCCAATCACCTCCGAATTGTGTTGTAGGCTCTTAAGGACTAGAAATTGTATGCCAAATTTTCTAATTGTGAGTTTTGGTTAAGTGTTGTGACCTTTCTTGGGTATGTTGTTTCTAGTGAAGGGATCAAGGTGGATCTATAGAAAGTTGAGACAGTTAAGAAATGGCCTAGACCTACGACTCCAATTGGCATTACGAGCTTTTTAGGCTTGGCTGGGTATTATAGGAGGTTCGTGGAGCGTTTCTCTTCTATTCCTGCTCTGTTAACAAAGTTGACTCAGAAAATGGTTAAGTTTTTGTGTCTGATGCTTGTGAGGGTAGCTTTGAGAAGTTGAAGTATACGTTGAATTCTACTCCGATTATGATCCTTCTCGAAGGTACGGATGGTTTTGTTATGTGTTGTGATGCGTCTCATTTGGTACTGGATTTTATCTTGATGCAACATGGTAAGGTTCTGGCTTATCCTTCCAGGCAGCTTAAAGTTCATGAGAGAAATTACCTGACTCACAATCTAGAGTTGGCAATTATGGTTTTTTCTTTAAAGATTTGGCGCTATTATCTGTATAGCGTAAGAGCTTGGAGTATGTTTTTACACAAAAGAAATTGAATCTCAGGCAGAAAAGGTGTCTTGAATTGAATAAAGATTACAACATGAGTCTTCACTATCATCTAGCTAAAGCTAATGTTGTTGTCGATACTCTTAATAGGTTGTCTATGGGAAGCTTATCTTATGTTGATGAGGAGAAAAAAAGGGTTGGTGAAGGATATTCAGAGGTTGGCTAACTTGGGAGTCCATCTCTTGGACTCTAAGGATAGATGAGTGATTGTTCAAGAAGTGGTTAAATCATCTCTAGGTGCTAAGGTAAAAGAGAAGCAAGTTTTTTGTCTCATAATTATGCAAATTAAGGATGATGTGGGTCAACAAAAGGTTATGGCTTTCAATATTTGGGGAGATGGTATCTTGAGATATCAAGGGAGGTTGTGTATTCTTAATGTTGATGGGCTGCGGGAAAGAATATATACAGTTCGTTCGGGTTTGACTAAGATGTATCGGGACTTAAAGGAAATACATTGGTGGAATAATATGAAGAGAGACATAGCAAACTTTGTGGCTAAGTGTATGGTTTGTGAACAAGTTAAGGTTTAACACTTGAGGCCTAGGAGCATGTCTCAAGAGATAGAGCTGCCCAAGTGAAAGTGGGAGATGATTAATATGGATTTTGTTATGAGTCTTCTACGGTCCCGTAATCAGTATGATTCTATTTGGGTCATTGTTGATGGAATGAATAAGTCTGCTAACTTTTTGCCTTTGAGGACTAACTACTCAGGAGAGGATTATGCTAAGTTGTTCATTCAGGATATAGTCAAGTTGCATGGGGAGACAGTGTCCATCATTTCAAACCGAGGTACGCAATTTTCTTCTCATTTATGGCATTTATTTTAGAAAGGTTTGGGAACCCAGGTGAACCTTAGCATCTCTTTCCACTCTCAAACGGATAGATAAGCAGAGCATACTATTCAGACTTTGGAGGATATACTAAAGGCCTGTGTAATTGATTTTAAGGATAATTGGATTGATCATTTGCCTCTTATTGAGTTTAGTAGTTACCATTCTAGCATTTAAATAGCCCATTTCAAGGCTCTGGGCTCTCTATGGTAGAATATGTAGGTCTTCTATTAGGTGGTTTGAGGTAGGTGAGACTAAGTTGTTTGGTCCTAACTTGGTTCACCAAGCTATGGACAAGGTGAAGGTGATTACAGAAAGACTTAAGACTGCTCAAAGTTGTCAAAAGTCATATGCGGATATGAGAAAAAGAGAGTTGGAATTTGAAGTAAACGATTGGGTATTCTTAAAGGTGTCTCCTATGAAAGGATTTACGAGATTTGGGAAGAAAGGGAAACTTAATCCCCATTATGTTCGTGCGTATCAGATTGTGCAAAAAATTGGGAATGTTACTTATGTGTTAGAATTGCCTACAAATTTGGCTTCTATTCATCCAATTTTTCATGTGTCTATGCTGAAAAAATGTGTGGGTGACCCTTTGTTGATAATGTTGGTTGAGGATGTTGGTGTTATGATTATTTGTCTTATGACGAGGTACAAGTTGAGATAATGAATAGGCAAGTTCGTAGATTGTGGACTAAGTATGTAGCTTTAGTGAAAGTTCTTTGGAGAAACCAAAAGGTGGAAAAAGATACATGAAAAGTCGGGGAAGATATGAACGTCAAGTATCCGTTTTTGTTCCCCGTGCTGGACGAAAGTGCTTGAGGTATGAAATTTTTTCCCCTTTGAATTTGTCATTTGGTTATGATGTACTCTTACTGTTATCGTGCTAAAAATAGCCTAACTCTTTTTTTGGAGACGAATGATCCTAAGAGGGAATAATGTAAGACCCTATAAAACTTCAACAATTTTATTTTTTACCCTCCCACCCGCGTAACATTTATTTTTAAATTAAATTATGTTTAGGGGTTTTAAAAGGGTGTTTTGCGAGAGTTTCAGAATTTTTGGAAGGGGTTCGGGGCTATTTTAGAACTTTGAGGCAGTGTGCCTTTGAGATAGTGGCATGTCACGCCATTGGAGCTCTGCGATGGCAGCATGGCACAGAGGCTAGCCTCCGCGATATTAGCGTACCATGCTGTTGTATTAAAATCATCTATTTTTTATTTTTTTCACTTTGGGTGAGGGGATTTTGATCTTTTTACCCTTTCCACGACTTATAAACATAAAAGTGACCTTTTCCCCTTCAGTTTTAAAGATTAAACACTCTTATTCTCTTCTGTACCACCTAAAATAAGAAAGCTCAAGGGTACTTCAAGAAATCATTACTCCAGGATCCAAACTTCGAAATGTCTTCAATTTCTTGTGTATTTTAGGCGTGTCTCTTTTCCTCTCTTGAATTTTATATTATGCCATAAATCAATTAGATATCCAAGTGATTTTTAACTTGCGGGTTTGAAATTGGGTTGAGGGGTTTTGATTGGTATTACTTGAATTACTTTTCTCATGTTTTAAATTAATAATTTATACGTTAATTTATGGTTTCTGGACTAAATGGGTGCACTGTTATGGGAATTGGAATGGGAAGCATGGTTTTTTCTAAATTGATGGCTTTTTTGACTTGGTAATGTCATTAACCTCAACCCACTTTTTGAATTTGGTTTTTGAACATGGATAATTGCATAATTCATCTTATTTATGAACCCATTGCATGACATTAATGGATAAATGATTAAAAATAAATTAGAAAGTCCCTTAGTGGCCATAGTTTGGATTTTAAATGGAACTTAGGAGTCTAATGGTTACATGAATTGGTTTGGCAGGATTATATGATCTTGAAAGCATAATCGGTATGACGATACCAAATGGTAAATGCCTGAGTTACAAGACTCCTGGGTTAATGGTTGGGATTACTTGCAAACTTTTTAAATTTAGGCTTAAAGAGAATTGTGTAGCTTACCGTGAAGGTATAGTACCAGGAGGGGGGACTAACACTGGAAACCACGTTGCCAGCATAGGGGTCCATATGACCGTGTGCTTGGTTCATACATTATATTTTGGGATATATAGTGCCTTGGTGTCTTTAGACTTTTCTTCAAATTCCTCGGTTCGTACGACTAACACACACGGGGGCTATATGTAGCCCGTGAGTGCTTTTAGGATGGAGTGATCTACATATTTTAGGTTAATGGTTTAAGCTCTTATGTTCATGACTCTTGTCCCTATCCCGACACTCTCTCTCTCTATATATATACACACACATACAAAATTATTATGCATATGGTTTTGACTGGTTTATGATATTGATATTGTTTTATCACTTTCCCTAAATTACATTCCACTGCTTATCCCACTGATCGTCTCAAGACGCTGCATCATTTCATGATGTAGGATCCGAGGGCTTTTCTGTTACTCTTGTATAGTGTTAGGTGGTTCAGTACATCTATTGAGTTGCTGTGAAGTGGTTAGCCTCTATCTTTCAGAAGGCCTGATCATTTCATCTATTTCATTTATGTCTTAGTATTCTCTTGTGTTTTCTTTTTGGTCATGATCAGGGGAATGTCCCGACCTATTTGACATTTCTGGCTTTAGAGGCTTTTGTGTAAAGTATGGGTTGGATATGGTTTCGACTCTTTCAACTTGCATTTGACTTATTTATCTTTTTAATTTCTAGCCTGATTGTCATCTACTTTATTATTATTATTGTGCTCTTAAGATTAGGCTAAGAGGGTGGTCTCCAGTCCTTGGTGGGTTTGAGATACCCGTCATGACTAGGCCCTGGTTCGGGTCCTGAGATTATGTATGGTCGGGGTCTAATAAAATTACCAAAAGAGCACTAGTTGCATAAATTAAAATGTGCCTTGGATTAACTATTGGAGATTTGCACATCTTTGATAAACGATGTTGGAATAAGGTAGTTGTGACTAAACTGTGCTCGGTCCTGACAATTAAAAGGGACAGATTATGGATATGATGGATTCATGCGTATTATCTGAGGAACGAACAACTTGATGATATGCAAACACCCAAACAAGCTAGTTAGATGGTGAAGAAAATCTTTGATGCAAGATTTACTTTACAACTTATCCAAGGAGAGCCTAAGAGAAGTCAAAGTAGGATTAAATATATGTACTTTCAGATCACTCATCCATATGTTCATTGGAAGCATTTGATGTTCAATAACCCTTCAATACCGAAAGCTAGACTCTCTCTATGATTCTACCTCTATGGAAACTTGAACACAACTAATAAATATTTTAAGTTGGGGCTGAGCGTCAATCTATAATATTTGATGTGTGGTAATGTCCAAGAAACTAGTGAGAGCTTATTGCAACATTGCTGCTATGCTAAAAAATTATAAAAAAAATACTACTTCAATGTCTATCTAGGAAGCCTGTAGGGGTAATGTCATGACATAAATCAGGGCATGGTCGTGACAGGTATCTCAAGTCCAACAAGGACCGGATACCACCCCCTACACCTAACAATGCAGAACACAATACCCCCTACATCGGATGAATTTCGAACATATAAAAAGATAACATATGATAATCTCAAGGAATTTAAGATATGTCTGTAGCCAATAATCAACCAAAAATGACCAATCGGCATCACCACCCAAGTCCACAGTAATCTACAAAGTCTTCTATCAAAACCGAAATCAATAAAGTGTCGGGACATGCTCCCGACCCTGGTAATGAAAATGACAATGTTAATGATAGCGTAAAATCTTAATTCTAATCTATGAATGAAAACTGATGAATGTCCAAGTCTTTCGGAGAATGAAAGCTCACCACTTCACCACCAAAAACTGACGAACTGAGCCGATCCATCTAATATTATGCAGAAAAAATAGAAGTATCTTCGGTGCCTGCATCACATGGGGATACAATATTCAGAGATGGTTAGTGGGTTGAGTACTGGCATATAACTCAGGGATAGGGTATAAAATAAATTCAAATAATAACCAATTCAAATACATGTAAACATCATCATATACATATATAAATAATATGTCGCAAAAGGGAACAAGGCTTAACATACACTTTAAAACTTTAGCCTGGATTGTGTAGCTCAGCCATAATAACCTAAGAAGGAACCCACGGGTTATATGGTATCAGCTCTCCCCCAGCTGGAAGGGCCCCAGTGCGTGTAGCTGCACGAATCAGAGGATGTACATATGCACCATGGGGGACTCAAACCTCCCAGCATATCAAGGTGACTTAAGAACCCAAACATGTAATATAATGTGGGGGACTCGAACCACCTAATCATGTGCTAATAATAATAATAAGTGGGACTCAAACCACCTGATTATTTAGACCCCCGCATCGGCAACCGCAATTTCCAGCATTGTTCCTTCGGGACCTCCACTTTCACGACTCAGCTACACAACCATCATTAAAGTTTAATTAAAACATGTAACGCACATTCCCATTCATTGAACCATGATACACATTTAGACATACATTGTTGGCATCGTCATACCAACTACACTTGCAAGGTAACATCAACATGCCCAAATAATTATCATCACTTGGGAAAATTCACAACCTTTTTGGTTTGATTATACATTAGCTTGGGGAATTAAAAAACCCCATAAGGTTCAATTCAAATCATTATGCTTTATTAACTTTTCACATTATGCAATAGTTCAAGAGTAGTTCATGTGCAGATTTTTCATTTTCAAAATCAATTTCACAATATAGGGTTGAGGTCATTATTACTTCAATTATCAATATTCACAAATTGGGGGAAATCACAATCCCCTAGCTTATTCACCATAACCATGCATCAAATTGGTTTCAAAACCACCGTTTAAAACATAACCAATGCATATACAAACATGAAACATCACATAAACAACAATCATTCAAAACTGTCAACCCATGTTTAAAACCCAAGATCAAAACAATATGAATAGTACTTTAAAATACATGTTTTTTAACAAAGTAGTAATTAGAGAAGAGTAACATGCCGGAAATACCCAATATTATGTAGAGAATTCAACCCTTGGAGCTCTCTTTGACCCTCTTCTTGGAAACCCAAAGTATGGATGCTTGAGAGACTTGAGAGAGAGGAAAGAATGTTTGGAGCGTATTATCGATGAAAATAGGGCCCCAAGTATGTTTATAGGTTTTGGATTATTATTGGAATAAGAGGGAAATGTCTAAAATACCCCCATTTAAAAGCTGAAAAATAAATCGTCTGTCGTTAAGGGTCTCATAACGACTCGTCACGACTCATTACGACTCGTCTCCAGTGCGCATGGCCAAACGGGGCCTTAGTATATATATTATAAAACGGGGCCTCAGCATGTGTGTTTTGATTCTTTCAATTAAAAGTATAAGGGTATCATAGTTTTTAAAGTATTTTACAATATTAATTTTGTGAAAAAGATTGTCTTGTGTGTTTTGATATTTGTACTTTAACAATAATTTTACAAAAAAGTCCACCCTTTCCTATTAAATTAAAGATCATGACCCATGATGGGCCATTGAATATGGTGGAGTCCATTAGAGTTAACATGTACTCAGTCCTTTTTCCCTCTTTAATCTAATGATGACGTGTACCCCAAGAGAAACCGTAATATTGTAAAGGTGAATTTGTAAATCAGTGTGAATTATATAATTCAAATTATATCATCCAAATTGTTTCAAATCAATTCGAAAATCCAAGTTGATTCAATTGTGCATAATAGTAGATACATCTCACAGTCTGGGGATTGGATATTCCTTAGTTCCTACTATAAGGTGTTTTTAATACTTAGATGACTGACGTCACTATTTTATAATATGCGTTGTAAATTAGTTATATTATGGCAGTTCATTTTATTTATCTTACAATTTCAAATACCAAAAATATTACATAAATTTTTTTGTTGATAATTTTCTTTTTATTTTTTATCAGATAAATTGAGATAAAGAAAATATTTACATTATCTGAAAATTACGTAAAAACGTATAACTTACAATAGTTAATAACTCAAAATATTTAAAAAACTTCAAAAAAATTTAGTTGACTCTCAATTTTTTTTTATACCACATAAATTTGAGACAAAGGGAGTAATGATATTACATATATTTTACCACATATATTTGGACAAAAGAAGTAACATATGTCGTGTCGTGTGAAAATTACATAAGAACACTATAAATCATAATAATTTAAACTTACAGTATTTACAAATGTAAGAGAATATTTGATTGACTTCATTGTGTCACATAAACTGAAACAAAATAAATAACATATATTGAGTTCGTACTGGCACGGAATCTTATAACCTAGTATGAATGTATGTATGTGTGTGTGTATATATATATTTACATACTAGTCTAATCGCACGTGCTTCATACGTGTAACGTTTGATTATTTAAAATTAAATAATTTTTTCTACTGTAGAGCTACCCCTTTTCCCAGAAGGTCCACACTTTAATATAATAATATAAACATAAACATAAATTTTAATGTAAGCAAATATATATTTTACCACTAGAAGTTTCAAGAGGTTGATATATCATTACTTTTGCGTTTGTCACGCAGTACCTTTTTCTGTTGCTGCCAGAGGCTAAGAGAGATGCACCAATTTGAATCATATTTGTGGTACGATTAACTTTTTCTACATTAAAAAACTTTTCTTGTATTTATAGTCAAATCTTTATAAAATCATTGATTACATTCTTATTACGTACTTGAACTTTTAAAAATTTGGTACTTCTTAAATTTTCTTATTCTAACAGTTTTATGTTTATTTCTAGATTTTTCAAATCTACTAAAAATCATATTTAGTTGATTTAGAATTCTTAAACTAATGAAAAAAAGTATTAGTTGTCATTAATTCTGATGACTTCTAATAAGGAATGGTTTTACTATAAATATATTTAATTTATTTTCAACTCTTAAATATTAAGAAAAAATAGTGAAAAGATGGTTTTGTCTAAAGCAAAGATCTTTAATGATGGGCGAAAAGTTCAGACAATATTTCTAAGGACTTTTACGCTTTTAATATATTATAGATATAGATTAGAAGAGACAATTTCCAACATGTATCTTTTTTGTCAATAAAATGCAAAATAAGGGTATCTGATCATTATATTGCTCTAGCTATTGTATAAATAAACTACCATTCAAATTAGATAAAAATATCAAAACACATTCCTTGAATTACAATTTCTGACCTTGTAAGTATTAAAAAAGTGTTATAAAAAATACTTGTAAGTATTAAAAAATTAATAATATTTTAAAAAAAGGAAAAATTGACATAAAATGATAAATTAACTTTTGATGTTTTAAATTAACTTGACGTCTTATATGAGGCCCACTTAAAAAAAATTCACAAGATTTTTTCTTGTTGTAGTTTTGTAATATCACATCTAATTAGTTATTATAAGTCATTTAAGGCATGCCTGCTTTGTTGCTTCAATCGTGATTTTGCTATATCACCCAATTAATTATTATAAGTTATTTATGTATTAGAAAATTAATAATATTTAATACAAACAAGTAAAATAGACATTTCTGACATGTCTGCTTTAGCTGTGTCACGCCCTGAGCCGAGGCCCTGATCGCAACGAGCATCCCGAGCCATGAAGGCTCGAGAGCCCCTACTAAATGGAAATCATATGCTCAATTCATTTACTATAAGGAAATGCGGAAAAAAACATAACAAGACAGAAACATGGCCGTTCTTTTACTTCAACTATTCAATAAGAATATGAATTCATGAATATTCAGAAACCTCTAACACCAGTCTGCAAAATCTCTAATAATACGAAAAAAATATTTGTCTAAAATCTGGGACAAGGCCCCCACTCAAACCATGAACTAAAACCAAATAACAACTTTCCATAAACAAGGCCTTCCGAAATAAGGGAGGCTCACCAACTGTAAACTTCTGACAACAATCTACTGTTTAGCAGGATTGCTAGACTGGGCCTTAAAATCTGAAATATAGGGGGCCAATACAAAATATACTGGTACGTAGAACAATCAAAAAATAAAATACATTTATATACAACATAGGTGAGAGCGTTTCATAAATACATGTTATCTTAAAACAGTTGAAAACATATGGGCACAATCTGAATCTTTCAAAACACAATCTGCAAATCATGACTCGTCACTTCCTTCTCTTCCGAGCTAGATGGTACACCCTATAATCTGTAATTCTATGGGCTATATGAAATCTGCCCTTGACTCGGCGGCCAAGGCCCCAACCCAAGTTTTCCACAAGGGTTGGAGTATATGTTTTTCCACTATGCATAGGGCCATCGCCAACGTACAATTTCCCTTTCGGGTAACATAACCCCGTGTTGGTAAATCACGGTTTTGGGCAATGATTTATCTGGAATGATTCCTTCTTCATGTAACTATCTAACTCTCGTAATACCAATTTTAGACCCCTTTAAAATATAGATTCTTCTTAAAAAATATTTCTCTCTTTTTATCTTCGGGCACATCAAAATAGGGTATCGTCAAACCAAGACTTGCAAGTCATGTCACAACATATCTACTGCCCTTTCTTATTTCAACAGGTATTATTAACCATCCAAAATCACATTTAAATAATGCAAGGGAGTCCTTATTTTAAAACATGTGCAAACTGATGCAAAGATTCTCCCTTTTCAATATTTCAACATATAATGGTAAATTTCTCAAAACAATTCATGCAATTCTTTCAATTATTACATTGAACATTTATAAATAAGAAAAGACTTGAAAACTATGAAAGAACCCTCTCTTCAATTCACAACCAAAATCAAGTTCATAAACAACATTAAAACTCGTATCTCATGCTTTCAATAATGCAATTTCACAACCCATATGCTAATTGGTGTGAAAAAGTAAATAACTCATCACAGACCCCCATATGCCAGGAGAGTATACTCAAGATAGAATAATGCAATCATCCATCATTATAACTAACCAACTCGTTATTTGACCATCATTCCATAATGTACCAACATTCAGTAAAGTACGCACATTCCATAGTATTACCATCATTTAACAACCTTATCATCATTACTCACTAGTCATTATTTTATTAGCTAACCATCTCTTATAAAATAGTTCATTTGATTATTATTCATCATATAACCTCTAGTCATCATTTAACAACTATTCACCACATATCCGCTAATCACCATTTATTAGATAACCATCATTTATCATCTAACATTATTTATTAACTAATAATCCTTTACCAACTAATCCTTATTAATCAACTAGTATTATTAGCCACTTAGACAATATTCACCACTAATCTTTATTTTTTCCTAATCATCAACTATAACACCTTATAATAATTTATCACTTTTGGGATATAACCGGCATCGCTAATATCAACATCATACCCAACTTGTATATGTATATATATATAATCATATCATAATACATAGTCGAACTCGAACCGGTATATGTATACATAGGTACATCGGCATTAACAACCTCCGGCCTTGTCGGGTATCAATGTATTATCATAATCATCCTCCGGCCTTATCGGGTATCAATGTATCATCATAATCATCCTTCGGCCATGCCGGGTGTGTCATTATATCATTCTCTGAAATTAAATTGGGTATAATTAAAATCATCATCTTACAAAATTGAATTGGGTATAATCAACATCATCATCTTCCGGATAATCAATATCAACATCATCTTATAAAATTGAATCGGGTATATATATCTACATAGTAAATATCTGGACTTAAACAGGTAGTTACATCATCATAGTCGGTGGCATAATCAATAGAAAAGTGCTAATACAATCAAGTACTATGAAATTTAGCATAATTATAGCATAACCTCCCATAAAATAAAGAAGCATGACTTCTAGCATAATTAATAACACAATTGCTAGCATCATCAACAAGAATGTTTTATAGCATAATTACTAGAATAATTATTTAGCATGATCACAATCATAAGTAATAGCATAGGAAATAACTCATCAATAGCATGGTCAAAAGTTTTATCATTAGCATAATAGATAGCTTATACATGGCATATCCAATGGCTTGTCACAATAGGATTCATATCTCATCATAGTAAAAGTGATAATATCCGTTAGTCTATAAACATTACTTCTAATGTCATTATTACCATAACCATAAAGTACCAAGGTTCCTCAATATTGCGTATTCTTCAGACATTTAATAAGCGTATAAGGGTTTTAAGAGAACTATTAATCAAACTTGACTTAAGATGGATCGAAGAGTCCACTTCTAAATCCCCAAAATATATTCTAAGGCAAGTTCGACCCCAAACTAGGCTAAGGTATCTAAGTCCACTGTTAAATTTATAGCAAGCTACAATTAGACATAAGGTAAAGGTTCTTCCCAAACACAATAGTTAGGCCAAAGTAGTAACTAAGGCAACCTTCTTTATTGTAAGAAACTAAAGCCAATCTTACCCTAAGCATGGGTATCTAAATTATTTTTATCTAAATTGGTTAATCTAAGGTATTCAAAAGCTAAACATGAGACGTGAAGCCTAATTCATCTAAAACATAAGGAAACAAGTCAAGTGTTTAAATTCTACGGTTTCAAAATAGCCTAAATTGTCAAACTAACCCTAGTCTTGCATTTCATCAATCCAACACCTAAAACCCTTCTCGAATCTAACACAATATCATAAGAATACTATGAAAAATCTCAATATAACAAGGGATAAACCTAGCCTACCATGACACTGAATAAAGCTAAAGGTTTCACTAAGCCACTGTTTTTCCCTTTTAAGAAGCCTCCTTAAGATGCCAAGCTATCATGAATACAAATTATTTATCAATATGATAATAATATTACCCATATTGTACCATTGTGCTTTGGGTTCAAAAATCACACAAAACCCCATATGGGTCCCACATATAAAAATTGCATTTTCAAAACCAACCCAACATTCTTACATGCTAAAGAAATCATTACCCAAAAAATGGGTTAAATCCAAGATAAATTGGGTCTAAAATCAAGCCCTCAAAGTTTTGGGGGTTTTGAGCAAGAAATCAATAAAATCCATCAAGAAAAGGGTAAATTCTTATCTCGAATCGAAATATAATTATGAAAAAAAATTTAATCAAGCTTTCCAATCACCAAAATCTTCAATCCCACTAAATATAACTATTTAGGGTTGTATCTCTCAATAAATGAGTGAGAAATGGTTGAATTTGTGACATAAAGGTCTATTTATACCCATACTAGGTACTCGGGTCCTGCTATCGCGGAGCTAGACCTGCGATCGCACTATTATGATGACTGCATAATATTTTGTGATCACGACACCTATTCTAAAATCACACCAATTTCTTGATAAGGGTACCGTGATCATGGCCCTTGGTTTGCGATAGTAGCTGTACCAAATAACAGCTAAAACTTGGAAAATCTTCTAAGTTTCTGCCAAGCCCTCAGGATTTATCTAGAATCCAATAATATACACAAACAAACTGTGTAATAATACCAAATTCGATATTTCAAACTCAATGGCGCAATCAGAATTTCCATCCAAGGTTGTTTCAACTAAATATGGGCCCCACACCCATCTTTCATTTTCTTAACTTTTCGATCAATAGGTCGAAATAAGCTTGGGTACCTCTGGACTAGAATCAAAGGTCCACCTAGCCTAAAATTAATATTTCGGAGATGATGGCACCATCAAACTTTTCATACAAGATTGTTTTACTAAAGTTTATGCCCCGTGGCCATTTGGATCCGGCCAAGACTTTAAAATAGAGATTTGTCTCTAAAAACCAAATAGATTACCCGGTAACCAAACTATCAGTTCCAGTAAGTCATAAATGACTTATGAAAGATATGGAAAGGATCTAAAGATTAAAATAAGTGAAAATATAGAAACTGACCTAAAGGGTCAGTGCAACTTATAAGTTGTAATTATCTACAAAGTTGGCATTCGTGCATCCAGTGTTTTACAACTCTATGTTGAAGAAGTGTATTGGTTATGACTTACATGTTGTGATAATATAAAATATAGGGGTTACGTATAATTTGTATGTGAAGAAATTTGTAGTCATCTTTTAGAAATTCGGGTTTGAAGTTAAGAACCAAAGAGGTTGCATCAGTTAAAAGCTTTTGGAGGAATCAAGTAATTAAGAAGCTATTGCATTAGTTAAAATCTTTTAGAGTAATCGAGTAGTTGAAGAAGTTACATGGGAAATTAAATAAGATGTGAGAGCTAGATATCCCCATCTTTTCACTCTTTCCAACAAAAATAGTTAAGGTAGTAGCATCATTCTTATAGTGGCTCTTGGAACTCTTATGTCATGTCATGATGTATTATATATTCATGTCTATGTTTGTGCTTATGTACTGCATATTCGAGTTCTAAACCTCAATATGACTCAGTTAGGTTCAATTTATGATAGTTCCTTTCATTTTTTAATTTAATCCTTAGTCTTCATATAAGAACACATGATTCCACAGAGGAGCTACTGTAATACCTCAAATTTTTTTCCTACGAATACTCAATACTTAGTACAAAAAAAGTCTAAATCTTGATGTCCTAGGTTTGCATGAGACAGTTCCTGTGTCATAAACCCAATTAATGAATCATGGAACCAGTCCCTCTTATGTTTCAACTCCTAGGTCACCATGACTCTTGGTACAAATCATAGAAGGGAACCATAAATTGTGGAATGACTCATGGAAACAAAAAGCCATAGAAACCACCAATGATAGTATAACCCATAGATCAGTCCACAGACCGTACTATTAAGTCATAAAGGTGACTTAGAGATTTGATAAATATCATAAGAAACCATAAATAGTACCATGAGTCATGAAGTGGTCCATGAATCATGGACTGACTTGTTAGATCTAGTCCTAAAATTTTTGCTTCATTTTTAAAAAAGGTATTTTTCAACTTTCCCTTGCTCTAATACCCTATCCCATGATGTTTTGGTTACCAAAAAGTATAAACATGAGATCATAATAAAATTATCACTTTTGATCCTTCCTATAAGTTAAGAAAAATTTCTAAGTCAAATCAAGCAATCTAGGGTTCTGCGACGCGGCCTTGTCACGTTAGGCTACTGTTTTAACTAAAAGTGCCATAACTTTTCACTCGAGTATTGGATTTAAGAGAAATTGGTATCGTTGAAAAGCTAATTCAATTTTTTATTATTTGGTGGGTCTTGAGATGGAAAATTCTTAGTAGAATAAAAGATATTATAATTTGAATTTGTCTAAAGAAATATTCTTATCAATAATTAAATCGATAAGGATTATTTTGATTCGTCTAATAGCAGAGAGTTATGTGAGGACTTAATATACATTAAACTCACTCCTAAAACTACTAAATATCTCTAATGTATTACTCATGAAATTGAAACATGGCTCTAACATTGGTTTGGATTTTCAGGGTATTACATTTCATTACATGAAATAGTTAGGAAGGAGATCTGTGGCAAAAATCTTTGTGAGGGTGATTAAATTTGCTGGTATTATGGGGACATCCATGAATTGGGTGTAGTAATGATAGGATTGAAAGTTTTGTTTGATGAAAATGCAAACCACTGTGTTATGTGGTTGATACTCCTTGATTTAAAACTCGAGTGTGTTTGATTGTAGCGACGAGGTGAAGTAATTTTCTTAGTGGGATGTACAGTACAGGGTCCCGTAGCTTAAGTTAGTACCTTTTAACTCTGAGTTAGGCTTCAACATAGAAGTACTATGCAGTGGGATTCAAACTCTTACAGTTAGAAGTGCTATGGGACAATTGTAAGTTGGAAATGATGTAGTATGTTATCTGTTGTTGGGTGTATAGTTGAGTAGTGTCTCTAGGTTTTAGGTCTATTCGTTGTATCTTGAAAGGTAGAGAATGCTTCTATTTCTTCTCTTCTGCGAAATATTATTTCATGATTTGTACCAATGTAAATCAGGCCTATGATCACCAAATAAACTCATACAATATGTTGTGATGATCATGATCCCTAGAGCTAGTGTGCAAGGTCATATCTATGTCAATTCTTATTATCTCATGTTTCATGCTTGAACAATTCACTAGTGGTTATCATGAAGCTTTTTGATGCCTTTGCATACTTTGTTGAGAAAAATATGTTCAATGCAAGGTTATATTCCTTATTCCATACTTTTAAAGATCTAAAAAGTTCCTACGCATCATTCGGGTATGAATGATCCCAAGGGGGAGATAATGTAACACCCTGCACTTTTGGCTAAAGTTGAATCGTCTTTCCGACGTATATGGACCCGAATTAAATGGTGTCTAGTTAGAAATAAGTGTGAATTATATTTTCCTTAGTGTGGAAACTTCCTTGGAGATGAATATATACAATAATAATCTCCTAGCTCAAAATTTAAGTTGAGCACCTTTCTATCGATTGGTTTTTAGTTGACGATTTTGCATGGGTAAAATTCCATCGACTGTTTCTCCTAGTATATAAAGATTAATATGGCCTACTATATATCAAATTAAATCTCTTTGAGTTTTCTTTCCAACACCTTTGATTGTTCGTTTATCCGAATTCAGAGTAAAAAGTTATGGGTGTTTGAAAGAGACACTGTCCAGGCTAAGCGATGGCCTAGGCGTCGCCCACCTTAGGTTTGGCCATGGGCTTGGCGCTGCCAACCTTGGGTTTGGAAATGGTTTAGGTGCCACCTACCCTATATGTTTGCCGTTTAGGGAATCCATTTTTGAGTTATTTTGAGGGCAACAGGGTCTTTTGATATTCCATAACCGTCCCTAAACATCTTAGCACAGATTTAAGGCTTCCAAAAATGTTTTAACACTATCAAATCCCTAAATCATCTTCTAAAACACAAGAGGAGAAAAATCAACCTAGGGTATGCATATTTAAGGTTAAAGGGTCAATATTTTTGAGATTTCTTCATCAACTATGGTACGTGAGGCTTTCCTAAACTTCATGGGCATATTGAAATCGTTTTTAGTAAGCTTCAAAGTTCAGAAATCATGTATTTACAAAAGGTTTTGGATTTACATTGAAAAGTATGCATTGCGAACCCTTTTTGATAATATAGAGTAACCTCATAGTAATTTGAGCACCCATAGGGTTTGAAGTCTATAATTCTCTCCTTGATATTAGACCTTAATTTAAATTGGGTTACTTGACCACGACCGCCTCACCCCTCAAATATGGGTGTGAGTTGAGCATTATCATTGGTCCCTATTGGATTGTTAATAGGATGTAAAATGGCTTATATCATGACCTAATTTATGAGTCATGATGTCACCTACTCTGTCCCACTAGTAGGTAAGCCAAACCATTACCCGGAGCTAAATGCAATGGGTTAACTTTGTGGAAAATGCCCAACTTGGGAGGAAATCAATAGCACAATTGATAAATAGGTAAAATATTTGACATAGATAAAGTTAGTCAATACAAGATACCATCCCATGACCTAGTAGAAATAATACAAGAGCATCTAATACTAATAAAACATGAAATGTTTTAGAATAGTCAACAATATCTGTCTCGATAACTAAAGACCGAGTATCAAAAGATAGAAGGACGGAATGATAACAAAAAGACATGTGAAATAAAATAGGGGGATTTTTTTGGAAACTTGTTGTACAATCTTTAGTAAATGATCAAGAGATGACACTTTCGTTTTAAGCAATAATATTGGGGGAAATCTTGGGATTATGTCTACCTAAAGGTAAAAGTATGTGGGCTAATGATTGTTTAGCATGAAATTTAGTTGTTAACTAAAGTATAGGCTAGGTAGAAGGTCATTGTGGTTAATATTTTGATAAAATCACAATGATTTCACCCGTTGGCTCTTTCAAGCACCTAACAAGTGTGAAATTCGAAATCACCCAAAACCTCAATCAAGAATCCCTATTTCTAGGATGATGCTCTTGATATGATTTGCACTCCTAATAGACTTATTTCTAAGATTGCAAAAGGGAGAAAACTATAGGATTAATTGTCCGTCATTTTCTTGTCTCCATATAACCCTCTTTAAAGAATGTTATGGGTTACCTCATATTCACCTTCATCCCTCTTTTGAGGATGATAAAGGGTTTCTAGAGTTTGGGGTTTTCACCCATCAAACCCATTTGGATATTTGGGGCTTTAACCCGTCAAATTCCAACTCATAATCTCATGCAATGGTAAAATCCTCACTCAATAACTAACAATCATGCAAACACAATAATACCCACATACAAATTACACTCTAGTTCAATATAATCCCAAGACTAAAGAAGTTAGCTACTCATTAGATAGAAGAAAAGAATCTTATCAAGTTGTGTTTCCATGGAATTCATAATAAGAGAGGGTAAAGTAATCTTCAATTCCACACTTTAATTTCACTAACTTACCTTTGGAAAAATAATTACAAAATAAAAATGAACAATCTAATTTTTACTCTCCAATTCTAGGGTTCTTTCCCCACACACCTAAAGTATTTTGAATTCTCCCTCTAAATCTTGCTCCAAATATCTAATTTACCACAATGACCTTTACTTTTTCCTCCCACTAGGCCGTGGTCGCAGAGATTTGGCTCCGATTGTGCAACTGTTGTCGCGGTTATGATCGAGTGATCGTGTTATGTTAGCCAAACTTGACTGACCGCGATCGCATTCAACAGACCGCGACCACGATACCTGAGGCTCTTCTGTTTCAGGTCTTTAGCTGCACTTTTCCTTCTCCCTTTTGATCATTGTAATCTTTAATCCACATCTTTCTGTCTTTTCAACTCTATACTTGCAAAGAGAGGATAGTAGTGCATTTACTCTTGAATATGTCTCATTTATTCATTGAAATCATGGTAATGTACATGAATGTTGAGTGAGAATGAGTGGTAAAATCACCACTCATAAATACCCCCAACTTAAAGCATTTCCTTGTACTCAAGTAACACTACATCTTATCATGAGACATAATCATTTATGCCCAAACATTATGCCTTTAAGGTCACAATAACTTCAACTTTAGTCGTAGCCACAAGTAGCTCATTGCACATGTGCTAGACTAATTTCACTACATCCCTCATTATAAAATTCAATACTCAAGAATGCATTAGACTTTAAAAAGAAACTAAGTAACCATGACCAATACTCTAGAGGTGGCTCCCTTTTTTCTCAATTAAGCTATACTCCATTTGCCTTATTGCTCGGGAGGTGACAAAAATTACCCACCTTAATTTATTCGCATGCCATCCTCACAAGAAAGTGAATTTCCATACACCAAACTACCAACTATGTAACAAGGAATTTTAAGTGCACAAACTCTCTCTCTCTCACAAAAGAAATCTCAATGTAACAAGAGTCATACCATAGGCTTGCCCCTATAATTCAATCTCCACTACAAAGAAAGTAAATGGTCGGAGATCTCAAAATACTTTCTAAGCTTATAATGTAGGTTTCGGTTAGGGTAGGATACCATTTAGAAACAACATGGCTACACCTTTCCTTGAACATCTACATCACCCTTTACAATTCTTCTTTTTTCGAGTAAGGGACACTCTTCTAGGTTTTCTTTACTTTCTTATGCCTACAATTCGCTTCCTTTATTTACCAATTTTCTTTCATTTCTTTTTTCTTGCAAGTTATGTGTAATTAATTCCTTAGTTGGATCCTTTCTTTTTTTCTAAACATATGTTTTCAACACTTAGGCACTTTGGGCATTTTACTAATACTTCTTGGCTCCAAACTTTCTTTCATAACTTTCACCACCCCCAACTTAGGCTTTAATCCTCAAGTTGAATTTTCAAGTTAAAGGAGGGTACGATTCAAAAGAGGGATAAAAATAATGGAACATAGCTTGTAATGGGTTTGCCAAAGAAAGGGTCCAAAGGCTCAGAGTGGGTAACTAAGGATTTCAATTATGCATGGGTAGGCCTTTTAGGTTAGAGTGGGTTCTAAAATCACAGGGATAGCCTAAGGTCATTTCTCCAACCACATAGAATCAAAATTAGTTTTGAAAGGCTAATAGGGAGAGTTCTAGATAACACAAGTATACAAGTGATGAATGCCAAAATCTCACCACGCATGGCATGCAAACTTCAACAAAAGGAGTTAAAATGCCCCTTCTGTAGAGACAAAAGTGGAGTATTTATCACTATTTACAAGTCAACAATTTACGGATCCATAAAAAGAGAAAAAGATTTGTTACAATATTGCTCACGTCTACACCCTTGATTTTTCAAAAATTTGGACAGAGGGGGAGTTGTGCATTTTGCATTAGCACCATCCATAACTTGTTGCCTATGGATACCACCAAAACTTTCATTTTATAATTCGGCTCCAAACAGGAAAACCATATGGCTACTCAGACTTCACCAATGGAGACCTCAGATTTACCAATTGTAATGCTACAGGTACTCAAACTTCTTTTTAATTATTGATTCGTTACTCAATGTATCATAGGGTAAAGTTCATTCATAGCTAGGAGATCCCACGTAGCCTCACTACACCCCCAACTCAAAGGCTTGAAGTGCCCTCAATAAAGTAAATTCAAAATTTAAAAGTAAAAGGGATGAGAAAGGCTCCCGTTGTCAGTAGGCATTGTAGGAGTCTAATGTCGTAATCACGGAAGTAGGTCCGCGATGCGAGCGCAGTCTGATGAATACGATTATGGTAACTGAGACTAAAATCCCTTATTTTTTCTCTATTTTTTATTTCTTCACAACTATCAATTTTCCAGCTCTATTTTCCCCTATTTTTCTAAGTACACTATTTATATTAAATGATCTACAAAGCATCAAAACAAATAAAAAAAGTAGTTAAGGATAGGTTTCCTCCCATCAAGTGCCTAATTTAATGTCGCGACATGACTCTCTCCTTTTACCATATAGCATCTTTGAAGTTGACTTACTCCACCTTAGCCTCCACAGAGATTTTCTCATTGTAGTGCTTTACCCTTTTACCATTGACTATGAATTTCTTCCCTTTATTATCTTCCAACTTGACTGCACCACTTTAGTAGACTTTAGAAATCATAAATGGTCTTGACCATTTTGAGCGAAGCTTCCCCGTGAAGAGTTTCAAGTGGGAGTTGTAGAGGAGTACATGATCTCCCTCATGGATTTCTCGCCGCAATATTCTAGCATCATGCCATTTTTTATTTTCTCCTTATACAAAGCTGCACTTTCATAAGCCTTGAGTTAGAATTCTTCCATCTCATGGAGTTGTGTCACCCGTGCCTCGGATGCTTCTCCCTAGTTCATGTTTAATTTCTTCAAATCCCACAAAGCCGTATTCTCAAGATCAACGGGTAAATAAAATGCCTTAACAAACACAAATTGATAGGGAAACATACCTATTGGGGTTTTGTAGGCCATTCTATAGGCCCAAAGTGCTTTATCAAGTTGCCTTGCCCAATTTGTGCGGCCTACATTTACCGTCTATTCAAGTATGAATTTGATTTTGCAATTCGATACCTCCAATTGACCACTCATTTGGGGGTGGTATGGGGTGGCAACTTTGTGATTAAATCCATACTTGTCATGAAGTGCACCAAACATCCGATTGAAAAAATATGAACCGCCATCACTAATGATGGCCTGAGGTGTGCCGAACCTTGTGAAAATATTCCTTTTTAGGAATGAGGTTATTCATTTTCTCTCATTAGTGGGGAGTGCGATGGATTCCACCCATTTAGAAACATAGTCTCCCGCCACCAAAATATACATATTCCCAAAGGAGCTCACAAAAAGACCCATGAAATCGATTCCCCATACATCAAAGAGTTCTACCTCCAAGTTAGGCTTGAGAGGCATCTCGTGCCTTCTTGAAATACAACTATGCATTTGACAATTGTGACAAGATTTAACCTATTCAATGGCGTCCCTATGTATGAAAGACCAATAGAATCTGCATTGGAGAATCTTTGTGGTAGTTCGTATTCCTCCATGATGACCGCTGTAAGGTGACGAGTGACAATCCTCCAAGATGTCATTTATTTAAAAATCCATGACATACCGTCTAATAACTCTATTGGCACACTCTCAAAATATAAATGGCTCATCCCAGAAATATCATTTCGCATCAACTAAAAATCATTTCTTTTAATGGTAACTCAGTACCTCGGGGAGTACACCACTTGCTACATAGTTGGAAAAATCGGCATACCATGGTGTACTATTCCCCTCGATGGCCATGATAAATTAATTAGGGAAATCATCCTTAATTTATATTTCCCCATGCTTTTTGTTGTTGCCTTTGAGTCAAGAGAGATGATCGACCACTTGATTCTCACACCCTTTTCTGTTTTTCACCTCAAAGTTAAACTCTTATAATAACAAAATTCACCTAATTAAATGCTACTTTGCTTTTTTTTTCCATAAGATACTTGAGAGAAGAATGGTACTTATGCACCACCACCTTCGTGCCTAACAAATAGGCCCGAAACTTTTTGAAGGCATAAACAATCACCAACAATTCTTGCTTGGTAATGGTGCAGTTGTGTTGGGCATCATTCATGTTTTTTCTCACATAGTAGATAGGTTGAAAAAGCTTGTACTTGCGCTTCCCTAGCACCGAACCCAATGTAATACCACTTGCATCGCATATTACCTCAAATGGGGATGACCAATCCAGAGCCACAATAATTGGGGCTGAAATGAATAATTTCTTAAGATGCTCGAAGGCTTTGAAACATACTTCATCAAAGTTGAACTTAGATTTTTTCTTAAGAATTTTACACATAGGTTATGCTATCTTGGAAAAATCCTTGATGAAACGATAATAGAACCTAGCTTGTCCAAGGAAACTTCGAACACCCTTTACGTAAATGGGGGTGGGAGATTGGAAATTACCTCAAACTTAGATTGATCAACTTGAATACCTTTTCTTGAGATCTTGTGGCCTAAGACAATTCCTTATTTGACCATGAAGTGACACTTTTCCCAATTCAAGATAAGGTTTGTTTCCATGCACCTTTCAAGCACCTTATTCAAGTGCTTGAGGCATGACTCAAAAGAATTCCCCACTACCAAGAAGTTATCCATAAATACTTCTATGGAGTCTTCAACCACATCCGCAAATATTGACAACATACAACGTTAAAAGGTTGCCGGGGCATTACTCAGCCCAAAGGGCATTCGCTTGAATGAAAACATACCATATGGTCAAGTAAAAGTTGTCTTTTCTTGGTCCTCTAGAGTGATACAAATTTGATTGTATCCTGAGTACCCATCAAAAAAGTAATACCACCCTCTACCAACAAGCCTATCTAGTATTTGATCCATGAACGACATTGGAAAATGGTCCTTCTCGGTCCATGAGTTCAATTTTTGATAGTCCATACACACTCTCCATTCGGTGACCGGTCAGATGAGGATGAGATCATTTTTTTGATTCTCGAATATCTTGATACCACCTTTTTTGGAACGCATTGCACCAGGCTTATCCACGTGCTATTGGATATAGGATAGATCACTCCCGTATCAAGCCACTTTATAATCTCCTTTTTTACCACCTCTTTCATGGGTTGATTTAATATTCTTTGGTTCTGTACACTTGGTATGTGATCTTGCCCAAGTATAATTTTGTGTGAGCATATGCCAAGAGCTATGCCGATGCTATTATCCACCCAATGGCCTGAGTTGATTTTTTTAGCACCAACTTCAATGATTCTATTTGAGAGGAGTTTAGGTCACTTGAAATAATAATTGGCAATGTATCACTCTCTCCCAAGAAAACATATTTGAGATGAGGTGGTAAGGGATTTAATTCAATTTTTAGAGATTCAAGGATGGATGGTTTGGCAGGTAGACTTTCGTGGTTTTTAAGATCAAGATCTAATTTAATCGGGTCTTGGTGTGAAACCGAAGCCCGATTAGAGAAGGTACAACTTCATCATACTTATCCACTTCTTGAATTTCACAATTCCAAAGCACCCCAACTAAAGTTTTGTTCAACAATCCCACATCAACATGGTTTGACACTTCACCATCAACAACATTGATTACCAAAATGACTTGTAGGTCTATTGGTTGTTTCATAGTCTTACATACGTTGAAGGTTACCATTTCACCATTAAATCTAAACTTTATCTCCCCAGACTCCACATCTACCAACGCCTTCTCTATAGCTAAAAATGGCCTTCCAAGGATAATGGGAATTTCGACGTCCATTTCACAATCCACAATAACAAAGTCGACCGGGTAAATGAACCGATATACTTGTACTAGAACATCGTTGAGGATCCCTATAGGATTCTTAATCAATCGATCAGCCATAAGCAATTTTATTTTAGTGGGCTTTGTCTTACCCAATCCATGTTTGTGAAATATAGTATAAGGCATGAGGTTCACACTTTCCCCAAAATCACACAATGCCCTAGTGAATGTGAAGGCGCCGATGGTGCATGAGATTGTAAAACCACCGGGATCCTTCTTCTTTCCAACATACTGTCTTGTTATCATGACACTACAATTGTGAGTAATCTCTATTGTTTCATCCGCCAAAAGATTTTTTGTAGACACCAAATCTTTTATAAATTTATCATACCCGATTTTTCTGGTAACGCCTCGATGAGAAAAATGTTAATAGAAAGGTTGCTAAATTTATCAAAAAGTTTGTTGAGTTTATCATGCTTTCCCTTTCTCAATGGCCATTTTTGTAAAGGGGGATAAATAGGATTTGGAGATATAGAAACAATTTGACACTCGTTATTCATTGGCTTTCTCATCAACATCTAATTTAACTTTGGCTCTTTAATATTGGGTCTTTGCATTGAGTCTCCCAACATGTGCTCAATTATGAGTTCGAGGCAATACATCACTTTGGTCATCTTCGCACGATCTCTTACTCTTCATCTTTCCTATCATTGCACACAAAAGATGAGAATGGAGCCCCTATGGCCACCTTGGCGTCCTCTATATCCCAAGCCCTACACGAAATTGACACTTGGTCCAAGACTTTTGAAAAAATCCCATATGGTGAGTTGATAAATGATCCACTGGATACGTTATACACTATGGTCTTATTTGTTGATACAATGCTCGATAAGATATTTTGAGGAGCATCTTCTCCGGCACCTCATGCGCGGGACATTTCAAAAGTATTTCTTTAAATTATCCCCAAGCATTGTACCATGGTTCTTTGTGGTATTGGAGAAAATGAACAATATCATCCCTCTACTTCAACTTCCTAGATGGTGGGAAGTATTGACCTAAAAAATCCTCCATGAGACTTGTCCATAAAATGATAGATCCGACAGGTAAAGACCTTAGCCATAGTACCTCCTTTCCTATGAGAGATAATGGAAAAAGGCATAATCGGATGGACTCTTTGGATATATGTGTGACTTTTAATGGATTACATACCTCAACAAAACCCTTTAAGTGAGAATTCAATCCTTCATGAGCTTCACCCCCTAAGAGTCCCTTTAAGTGGAGCAATTTCATCATAACACTTGTAACATAAAATATTCCATGCTCCTCGATGGAGGGAATGAGAATTACACTTTCATGATCTCTGGTCCCAATAAAAACCGAGTCCCCGTGACTCATGATGATTTGGGAATAATAATGTGCACCTTCTCAAAGATAAAAAATAACAAGGAAAAAAAATTTCACCACTCCGGGTATTCCTATGTAAGAATAGCACTACAAAAGATAAATCTATATTTCACTCTCCAACAATGGTTCCATCTTGATAATTCTCAACTCACTCCCATAATTGAGGGGTGAGATGGTTTTGTCAAGTAACCCAATTTGAATTGGGGTCGAATCTCAAGGAGCAAATTATAGGCTTTAAACCCTATGGGTTCTCAAATTACTACGAGGTTACTTGCAATGCTAACAAAATGACATGTGAAATAAAATAGGGTGATTTTTTTGGAAACTTGTTGTGCAATCTTTAGAAAATGATCAAGAGATGACACTTTTGTTTTAAGTAACAATATTGGAGGAAATCTTGGGATCATGTCTACCCTAAGGTAAAAGTATATGGGCTAATGATGGTTTAGCCTGAAATTTAGTTATTAACTAGAGGATAGGATAGGTAGAAGGTCATTGTGGTTAATATTTCGATAAAACCACAACAATTTCACTCGTTGGCTTTTTCGAGCACCTAACAAGTGTAAAATTCGTAATTACCCAAAATCTAAATCAAGCATCCCTATTTCTAGGATGATGCTCTTGACATGATTTTCACTCTTAATACACTTATTTTTAAGATTGCAAAAGGAAGAAAACTATAGGCTTAATTAACCACCATTGCCTTGTCCCCCTATAACCCTCTTTCAAGGATATTATGGGTTACCTCATATTCACCTTCATCCCTCTTTCGAGAATGATAAAGGGTTTCTAGAGTTTGGGGTTTCACCTATCAAACCCATTTGGAGATTTGGGAATTTGACCCATCAAATTCCAACTCATAAGCTCAAGAAATGGTGAAATCCTCACTCAACAGCTAACAATCACGCAAACACAACAATACCGACACACAAATTACACTCTAGTTCAATATAATCCCAAGACTAAAGAAGTTAGTTACTCATTAGATAGGAGAAAAGAATTTTACCAAGTAGTGCATCGATGGAATTCATAATTAGAGAGGGTAAAATAATCTTCAATTTAACACTTTAATTTCAATTACCTTTGAAAAAATAATTAGAAAATACAAATGAACAATCCAATTTTTATTCTCAAATTCGAGGGTTTTTTCCCAACACACCTAAAGTATTTTTAATTCTCCCTATAAATCTTACTTCAACCGTCTAATTTACCATAAGGGCCTTTACTCATTCCTCCCGCTAGGCCGCAGTTGCAGAGATTTAGCTGCAATTATGTAACCGTGGTTGCGGAAATTATCGAGCGATCGTGTTGTGTCGGCCAATCTTGATCGACCGCGATCTTGTTCAGCGGACCGCGACCGCGGTACCTAAGGCTCTTCTGTTGCAAGTCTTCAACTATACTTTTCCTTCTCCCTTTTGATCATTGTAAGCTCCAATCCACATTTGTCTGTCTTTTCAACTCTATGCCTACAATGAGTGGATATTAGTGCATTTACTCATGAATATGTCATATTTATTCATTCAAATCATGGTAATGTACATAGATGTTGAGCAAGAATGAGCAGTAAAATCACCACTCATCAACCAAAAAATTGGGGACTAATTCCTTTCTTAACAAAGTACATAACACCATTTATGGTTGAAACCTCTAAGAAGACCCAATCATCGACCTTTAACTCTAAGTCTCTTCTCCTCATATTTGAATATGATTTTTGTCAACTTTGGGTAGTTCTCAATTACTCTTGAATCATCTTAACTTTTTCCATGGCCTCAAAAATAATATTTGGGCCAATAGATATAGCCTCACCAACCTCATACCACCTAATAAGGGATCTACATCTTCTCCCATATTGAGCCTCAAATAGTGCCATCTAAATAATAGAGTGGTAACTATTATTATATGAAAACTAAATAAGAGGTAGGTGATCATCCCAATTTTCTTTGAAATTAATATCTTAAGTTATCAAAATTTCCTCAACAATATGAATAATATGCTCTGCCTATCCATCTATTTATGGATAAAAAGTAGTACTAAGATTAACCCTTGTACCTAAGCCATTCTGAAAAGTTTGGAAAAAGTATGTTGTAAATTATGCACCCTGATTTGAAATAATTTACAAGGGAATCCCATGAAGCTTAACTATCTCCTTGATGTATATCCTAGCATAATCCTCTAATGTATTATTTTCCTTTATAGGCAAAAAGTTGGTTGATTTAGTCATGAAATCAACAATCACCCAAATTACATCATGATGTAATCACATATGCGGTAAGCCTATAATGATGTACATATTGAGCACCTCCTCTTCAAGTAGGAATACTTATGTCTTAAGTGAGTCCACCAGGCTATTGATGCTCAACTTTAAGTTGCTGGTAACTTGAATTCTTAGCCACAAAATCTGTAATATCCATCTCCATAGCATTCCACTAATAAACCTCTCTTAGATCATGATACATCTCCGTAAAACCTAGATAAATGGAGTATTTACAATTATGTGCCTCAGTCATAATCTGCTTTCATAAATCATCAATGTCTAGAACACATAATCTACCTGATAGAAGAACACTATCTCCCTTTGGTGGAAAACTATCACATTCTTCTTTAGAACTACTTTTTTTCAATTGGAGTAGTATGGAGTGTTTATCTTGTTTCTCTTTTACCTCAATCACTAACCATTTTTACTATCACATCGCTATAATCTAAATTTGTAAAATGAACTCTCAATCATGAAAGTCTATGAACATCCTTAAAAAGGTCATTTTTGCCTTCCTCTATATTTGCAACACTTTCGATGAACATCTTTCTAAGAGCATCAGTAATAATATTTTCATTCCTTGGATGATAAAGCACACTCATATCATTATCCTTCAAAATCTCTAGCCATTTTCTATGTCAAAGATTTAACTCTTTCTATCTGGAAACATACTGTATGCACTTATGATCTATGAAAACATCAACATGTATGCCATAAAGATAACTACACCAAATCTTTAATGCATATACAACATCTTCTAATTGAGGACATGGGTAGGGTAATTCCTCTCATGAGTTGTAAGTTTTCTAGAAGCATAAACAATAAACTAACCATTTTTTTTCAATACATAGAAAAGACCTACTCTATAAGCATCAAAATAAACTATGAAATTATTTTTACCTACTAGCAAAGTCAAACCTAGATCTAAAGTCAATTGAGCTTTCAACTACTCAAAACTCTTCTTGCATCATAGGCCCACATAAATTTTACCTTTTTTTTGAGTCAACTTAGTCAATGAAGTAGCAATAGAAAAACCCCCTCTTCAAATCATCTATATTAACTAGATAAACCTAAGAAACTCCTGATATATAATGGGGATGTAGGTCTACGCTAATTCTTAATTGCCTTAATCTATTGGGAATCAACTAGAATACACTCGGTAGAAATAACTTGCCTAAGGAAAGATACAAACTTTAACCAAAAGTCATATTTAGAAAAAAATTACATATAATTGTCTCTTCATAAGGGTTTAAAGAAAACTTTTGAGGTGATCAACATGCTCTTTATCACTATAGGAGAAAAATAAAATATCATTTATGAACATAATCACAAATGTAGAGGTATGCTCGAAAACTATATGCATGAGATCTATACAGGTTACAAGAGTGTTGGTCAATCCAAAAGATATTTCAAGAAATGCATAGTGACCATACCGAGTACAGAAAGCCATCTTCAAAATATCAGATCACTAACCTCTAATTGATGGTAATTAGATTAGAGATAATTTTTAAGAAAGCACGTAGCACCCTGAAGTTGGTCGAATAGGTCATCATATCTAGGAATAGGATACTTATTATTGATTGTTACCTTGTTCAATTTATGGTAATCTATACATATTCTAAAGGAACTATTTTTCTTACATATGAAGAGAATTAGGGCACCCTATAGGGAAATATGAGGAATGAATCCCTCATATAAACAATCTTTCAAATATTCTTTCAATTATTTCAGATCAGCTAGAGTGATTTTATATAGAGGAATAGAGATTAGTTGAGTATTATAAAAAATGTTTATACAAAAGTTGGTCTTCCTATAAGGAGGGACTTTGAGAAGATCATCGAGAAAGCCATTAAGAAACTCATTAACTATGGGGACTGGCTAACGAAAAGGGGTTTCAACACTAAAATATTTAACCTAAATTAGGTGGTAGATGTAACCTTCAAAAATTAGCTTTTTAGCCTTAAGACAGAGATGAAACAACCTTTTGGCATGACTGGAATGTGTTTTCTAAGAGAGGTTCATTAGGAAACTAAAATTTTAGAATTTGGATACTATAGCTGGCTAAATCATAACAAGAATATGACAAATCCTAAAATGACATCAAAATCTACCATATCTAACTCTACCAGATCGATTGTGGTATTTCTACAAAGAATTGAAGTGGTGTTATTTCTATAGATTCATCTAGCTAAGATAAACTCTCCAACTAGAGTGGAAATAGAGAAAGGCTCAAAAATTTGTTTAGGACTAATTCTAAGTTTCCTAGAAATGTCAAAGTCACAAATAACAAGGTAGATTCCAGCTCTAATAAATCATAGATATCAAGAGGGAAAAATTTCAACATTTCAATGATGACCTTGGAGGAACTCTCCTGATCCTAGATAAAGCATAGTAGTAGTTTTGACCACTATCAGAACATGAAGAATTAACTTTCTGTGGAACATGTCTTGTCAAAGGTTATGGGGCAGTCTGGGTTCTTTTACAACAATTTTCCACTCTAGATGAAGGGCAATCTCTAAAAATATGACCCTACTATTTGTATCTAAAATACTTATACCTATCATAGAGACAGTCTCTAGATGGTGTTTCCCACACTTATTGCAAAAAGGGTATGAAATTCCTTTTATAACTTCCCTAAGACTTAGGGCCCAAAGCTCTAAATTTTGAATCATTTATGAACTTGGGATCTAGTGCGCTAGTTAAAGGTGGCACTATCCTGAATGGATTCTTATGGAAGGAAAATGATATTCTATTTTTGGCTCTCTGATAACTAGACTTATACTTAGCCATATTGGCTCTCTTTCTTTTATTCTCAACCCTCTCCTTCAGATTATACTTTTCAACCTACTGAACATGAATCATAAGCCAAGATATGTCCATAGCTCCAATAAACATTATTGTATTATCCTCCTTACTCAAAAGCTTGCAAAGCCCTGATATGAACAAGTTGATCCTATTTCTCGTATTTGACACATAAGTGGAGCATAGCAAGATAACAGGGTGAACTTAGAGACACTACACCTTTACAGTCATGGAACCCTACTTCAAATTTAGGAACTCTCTAACCTTTACCTATATTAATTCTCAAGGAAAGAAGCGCCCAAAGAAAGCACCAACAGTCTCAATCCACTCTATAGGCACAACATATTCTCCTCAAATATCTTCCTAGTGCTTAGTCCATATGCCTGAAACATCCTAAGATGATAAGAAACAAACTCAACCTTCTCCATGTATATAACATACATAACAAAAAAATCTTTTGAATCTTATCAATAATATTTTAGGGATCTTTACCAAGCTTTGACCCTATGAACACTAGAGGTTTCATTTTAAGAATATCATAAACTTAAAAGATGACATAAGAACTAGACCAACTATGTCTAAACAGTTAGTGTATGTGGTCACTATTTGAGTCACTCGAATTGCGATCAATAATTGTTGATTAAACATTAGATGAGTTGGACCTCATCATGTAACAGATAACACATATGGTGTCTCAATAATAGTATTTTTAGAAGAGGAACAAGCTCCCTTTCTTGTCTAAATAGTGCATTGATAAATTCTTAGAGTGGAATCAACTCCAACATTAGTAGTGACCTTTGAATTGGCAATTTTTTTAGAGGCACGATCTGCAACACGCGTAATAATGAGTTAGAAGAGAGATATAGAGTTAAACACTATCGCATGAACTAGATTATAAATGAAATAAAATATTCCTAAATTCCAGATAGCCTCCTAATTATAATGTGGTGTGCTTCACACCCATAAGTTGAACTCCACTAGACACAACATCATAGACACATTAGGACATTTGAACCTATTACTTTCATAATGACTCGAGTCTACACCCTAGTTGTGAGTCATAATTTCTAATCGCTAGTAGTCCTAAAAAACCCTTGGCCTAGCATATCTATGGAGTAATATAAATAAAGAAACTACAGTAAAAACATAAAACGTGATAGTAGGATAAATCTAAAAAAATAATTTTTATTACATTATGACTAGAAATAAATGAAAGACTGTCAACTACTAATTAATTATCTATCTAGTGAAACCTCTATTGCTAAAAACAAGATTCAACTGGGACAAGGCACTATAACCTTTCTCGAATCAAAGTCTAACCAAACTAATGAGAAAGCTAAAAGTAATTCAGCATATCTTGGATAATAGGAGTGCTCACCACTTCATTGAGTATGAGGTGCTACTAAATGCCTAACAACAAACCTCAAACTCGAATACCTGAATCTATATCACATAAAAGATACAATGCAAAATACAAACAATACAATGGAATGTAATTGTACATAAGTGATATATACATATGAATATCATAGATGAAATAACTAATTATGAATTCATATAGAAAATAGCTTAAAATTGTAGATAACATGTAAAATAATTATTATGAGAAGGTTACAAAATATGGCCTATATCACTTAAAACTTGAGATAAAAATCATGATGGATAAAGTTTGTAGAAAAGCATTTCATGAGTATACAAATGGTAATTTCATAAGTTTTATTTATATGAGGAGTTTCTTATAACTATCAAACACTATGTGTGTAACGCCTCGAATTTGGTACCCGGAATACTACCCGGTGCCTATGCCCCCGAAGGACCATAAGCTAACCCATGACTAATATTTGTAACTGAGCTCTGAATAATAATAGTAATATTGTAACTACAGAAACATAAACTAAAAGTCCATAAGGTTCATTACTAATACATAACTGAATATTGAGTTTTGACTACTGAGTTTACTAATAACATAGATTTATTGACATCTGAGTTGATGAATACTGAATAATTGAGGGACTGATACTATGTTACTAATACATAAATAACTGTGTCTGACAGTTCTGATTATGAAGAACTGGTCTGGTTGACTGTATCTGACAGTCCTGAAGCTGAATACTGATAACATGAGTTCTGATAACTGATATAACTGATAACATGAGTGACTGTATCTAATAGTCCTGAATCTGATAGAACTAGTTGAGTTCCATACTATATCTGAGTGACTGTATCTGATAGTCCTGAAATCTGTAGAACTATATGAGTTTTATTACTGAGAATAAGAATGAGAATGAGACTGAAAACTGAGATTGTGGGAAGTAATCATCTAACCGACATGCTCCATATTAAGATAATTGGGGTCCAACCTGTAACCCTAGTTGGAAGGGTGTCAGTACCGCACCACTGGTAAAGACAACTACTGTGGAGACAGTCCTAATCTAGTGGGTGACCCCTGAGATCAGTCCTATATATTTAAATGAGCTAACGGGTGATCCCTGAGTAGGTCAGTCCTATCTAACTGTAACACCCCAAATATGGTACCCGAAACACTACACGGTGCTCATGACCCCGAAGGACCACAAGCTAACCTATGACTGATATCTGTACCTGTACACTGTATAAAATACTTTATAATGTGGAAACATGAACTGAAAAGCCATAAGGTTCAAAACTAAGACATAGTATTTAATAAAAATATAACATCTGGGAGGGGTATGAAATACCCAAAACAACTAAAATAAGCTATCTGAATATACTGTAGTCTGGAAAGCCTTTAAAACATGACTGTCTAAATAAGGAGTTGATGGGAAATGTCCCTAACTAACTCCAACTAATAAAATAATTACTGAGATAATAAAATAATGATCATGTCCTCGAAAGATGAGGACTCATTGCTAACTCTGACAGCTGAGACTAGAATCAACTGATGCTCTGGAGCTCGTGTCTCTAAACCTATGGTATAAGACACCATAGCACAAATACGTCAATACTTTGAATGTACTGGTATGCATGTGAGGCAGACTGAATGCATGGGGTTCATATGCATGAATAATAATAATAGCAAACTGACTATCATGATCGTGAGAATACATGCATGAGATATAACAACTGGCACTGATACCATGATAACATGATTACTGAATTTGAATACTGATAACATAACATACTGATAACTGATATAACTGATAACATGAGTGACTATATCTGATAGTCCTGAATCTAATGGAACTAGCTGAGTCCTGTACTGTATCTGACAGTTCTAAAATTTGAAGAACTATCTGAGTTCTATTACTGAGATTGATTGACTATGTCTGATACTCGTGATTCTGTATCATGAAACTATGGGAAGTAGTTATCTAACCGACATACCCCTAATATGCCATTATGGCTGAGTTGGGGTCCATTTTGTAACCCTAATTGGAAAGGGTATCAATACCACGTCACTGGTAAGGACAAGCTGTGGGTGACCTTAATTTGATAGTGTCCCCAAAAGAGAATGGTGGGACCCTTATCTGAAAGTGCTTATCCACCTCATCAACCCTTATCGGACAGTGTTGATGTCTCAACCTATGCTGACTACATAGTTATGGAACGCAAGGATGACTTTTAAGAATCACACCCTCATCTGATAGTGTGTGTTCCCATTCTTGGGTTCACTCGGTGCTAATTCCTACTCCCATCTGAATAGACTCTGAACATGATTTACTGAACTGAACATAGGTTGAGTTACTGAATTCCATTGACTGACAGAATACTACTAATATCTGACAAATGACTGAGTTCATGAGATCATGGAGATTTCCTAAGTCATAAGACTGTTTGAAGTCTAAGGATTCATATCTTGACTGAGAGTATCGTGAAAACATGACATGGCTCTAGGCACACAACTAATGTTTTGGGTACGAGTACCCCCAGGACTCGATAGAGAAAACTGACCAAGCATAACTTACTTGAACATATAACTAACATCTTAATCCATAATACATTTATTGAAACATTTCATCAAAACATGTGATAGGCATAACTTGTACATACATGGGGATTTCATGGTATCATGCTAGTTAGGCACTTTTCCTTCATCTAGGTAATTAATCAAACATATTGTAGGCATGGTACATGTAAACATCATTGTACAATAATTAAACATCATGGTTCAATTTGAATTTCATCATTCAAAGCTTTAGTCATAGGTTTGCATGAATATATATCTATAATAGTTTAACCCACATAGAATTTATCACCCAACATGGAGTAGAATTCAATTTCTCATTATCCACATGAACAAGAGCAGCCCAATCATAAAATTCACAAGAAAATCCATAAACTTAAATTTAGAAAAGGGATTCTTAGGCTTCATGGAGGAAACAAGTCCATGAATGAACACTATGCATACCTTAGTTCATAAATACACGAAGATTGATAGAGGAAACTCTTGATTCTGAATCTTTCATGAAAAGCCTTAGGTTGTTCTTGAGAGGTTTTTAAGAGAAGAGAGTGTATTTTGGGTAAAAAGTGGCTGAATCATGTGTTAAAAGGATTAAATAGGGGTGGAAAATTGGCCCTTTTAACCCTGGACATGTCTTGTAATTTCAGTAAAAATTTCCCGAATCAGACCCCTGGCGTGACGTGGTGCTATTGCGCCGTGTCACTGGAATTTGAAAATTGGGAAACTGAGGGATGGCGCGATGCGGAGCCATCCCGTTGCCCCTTCTTTTGCGACATGGAACTTTGGAGCGATGCAGAGGAAATTGTGTTGAGACATTGGAAAATGACAATTGCAATTTTAGCTTGTGGTGCAGCGCGCCACAGACTAATATGGCGCTGTTTTACGACGGAAACTTGAAATAGTCATAACTTCTTACCTAGTTATCGGATTTAGGCGAATTTTATATCGACGAAAATCTTATTGAATTTCCCACATGACAAAAAGTGAAAATATTAAAAATACCCCATGTACAAAAATAGATTCACCCCGTGTACAAAATTAGATTAATCTTTCAAAGAAATCTCCTAACATTTTTGCGATGATTTCAAGCTAGGAAAAGGTACGGGGTATTACACTAACGGGTGATATCTCATACCTATGCTGGATACGTAGTTGTAGAACTTAGGGATTTCTTCTAGGGATCTCAGTCCTATTTAGCGGGTGAGTCCCCATCCCTAAGCTCTCTCGGTGATGAATCCTACTCCCATCTGAAAGTCACTGAACTGATTAACTGAACTAAAGTGATTATCTAAACTGAGATGATACTAATGGTATTTTTTAGCAGAGCTAAACTGATTTTATTAAGTTACGTTGACTGACGGAATGTACTGAGTTCTGAGGACTTACTGAGAGTACTGAAGTTACTGAGATTACTAGGAATACTGCGGTTACTGAGATTACTGAGATTACCGAGTAGGACTGATCTAATGGATACTAAATTTACTGATATTTCCTGAGTCATGAGACTGACTAAATTCTACCGATCATGTCTTGACTGAGATTATCGTGAAAACCTAACATAGCTATAGGCACAAAGCTAAATTATCGAGTACAAGTACCCCCAGGACTCGATGGAAAGAAACTGACATAGCATGGCTTACTTGGACACATGACCAACAACACAATTCATAATTCATATATTGAAGCACTTCATCAAATATGTGATATGCATAAACTTGTACATAAATGGGGATTTCATAATGTCATGCTAGTTGGGCACTTTTCCTTCATATAGGCACTTAATCAAACACATGATTGGCATAATATATGTATACAACATTATACAACAATTAAACATCATGATTCAACATCTAATTTCATCATCCTAGGGTTTAATCATAGGTTCACATGAATATACATCTATACAAATCAATTCCACATAACATTGATCACCCAACATGAATTTGAATTCAATTGATCATTCTCAGCATAAACAAAACAAACCCAACATGAAATTCATAAAGAAATCCATAAACTTGAACTTAGAAAAGAGATTCTTGGGCTTCAGGGACGAAAAGAGTCCATGAATGAACACTATGCATATCTTGGTTCGTAAATACATGAAGATTAATGGAGTAAATTCATGAACTTGAATCTTCTATGAAAAACCCTAATGTGTTCTTGAGAGGATTTTGAGAGAATAGAGTATATTTTGGTGTAATGGAGGCTCAAATTCGTGTTTTCAATCTTATATAGGGTAGGAAAATTGACCCTTTTAACCCTAGGAAACGTATTTTAATTCATGTGAAAATTTCCCAATTTTCATCCTTGGCGCGATGCGCCACTATCGCGCCAAGTCACAGGAATTGGACAATTGGGAATCTGCATGGTGGCGCGATACGGAGCTATCGCGTTGCGACCTTGTTTGAGACCTGGAAGTTTGGCGCGACACACCACCATCGCGGAGCAAAACTAGAAATTAACAATTACCATTTCCGCTGGCTCCGCGACGCGCTGATGGCTCAGGTAATACACTATCTCACTAAAATGGCTCTAACTCTTCACCCGGGTGTCGGATTTGGCTGAATTTGGTATCATGGAAAGCTTATTGAATTTTCCCACATGACAAAAAATGAAAATCTTGAAAATACCAAATGTATAAAAATGGATTCATCTTTGAAACAAGTCTTTGACATTCTTGGGACGAATTTAAGCTGGTAGAAGTATGGGGTATTACAATATCTCCCCCTTGGGAATATTCGTCCTCGAATGAGACTGATTGATATGGGAGAAATGATAAGCTAGAGTGAATAATGAACATGAACAACTGAAACATGACTACCTGACTGATATTACTAAGATTCATACTTAGCATGTATATCTGATGTATGATTTTATGACTAAGCTGACGTATAACTACATGACTGAGAGTATTGATAAAATGATCATGCATATTTGATGCATGAATACATGATTGAACAAACTCATGAACATGCGACTGAACATGTAAGGGTAAAGATACCAAGTTTGAAATGAAAACTGAGCATGGAACTGAATACCACATTTGTAACTGAAATTTGAACATGAAGCTGGATAAGCTTAAGAACATATACTACCTTGGGATGAGTCTGAGCTTAATTACTAAATATGCATGAGCAGAAATATAAGAGCGTAACTGGGTCTGGAATGTGATATATTAGCTGAATATCATGATCTGAACTGAATACCTTGAATACGTGGCTTACTACTGAAATCAGAGTCTGGGGGTCAGCCTATGGGTACCCACTACTCCAAACTGGATTCTTTATGCGAAGAGAAACTGAATTTAAGACATGAGAGTATTGAGGAATAATGGGGTATCTCCACCTTGGGACACTACGTCCCTCTAAGAATGCTTACGTTACTGAGATACTGGGGCAATGCACAGGGCATTAAACGACTGATTCATGACTAAATACCTAGGGTTCGAAATTGAGACATGACACCAGAATTGAGCTAAACTCACAATCACCAGGATGTATTACCTTGAATCGATCTTATTTACGAAACTTAGGATAGTATGACTAAATGGAAAGTTGGAAAACAAACCATAGGAATTTGACTGTCTGACTGCTAAACGAAATTACTAGTTTTACTAACTAACTCATGCTGAAAAATCTTAAGCCAAAATGAGAGCAAAAGGTCTAACAATGCATATCATGAGTATGAAGGACCTATAACGTACCCGAATCTATGCTGGGGGAATTTCCTTGATCATGGAGAGTCTGAAGAGTATAAAAACTGTTCTGATACTGACCACTAGTGGTACTGGAAGTGACACCCTACTAGCGTAAATCTTTTCCCTTCCGAGCCCTTACTCTATATTCTCGCATCCTGTGGCATGGCTTACCATATCCATAACAGACCTCACTTCCTGCTCTATATATACCTAGATAATTATTACCACACTCTTCGCAAAGAGGATAGGTTCCTGTTCTTACTACCCTAGGCCTCGCAGCCTGGCGACCCATTACGACTGTAATTTCTGAACTTGGGTACTGGTGCACTAGATGAAGATGGGGATGGGACTGAAAACTTATGACTATATTAAGAATGGGTACCATCCTCTGGCTTAGGCTGAGCAAAGCTGAAACTACCTGTCCTTTCCCTCTTATTCTGCTTTTCCTTCTCCTTAACCTTTTGCTCTTTTATCTGCTGAGCATGGGTCATAAGTCTGGCTGAAGTCATGTCACTATTAAGCCTGGTGGATCTACACTCATTTACCACACTATTATTCACCCCTACCATAAACTTACTCATCTTGGCCCTACTGTTTGCAACCACATGAGGGGCATATCTGGCTAATTGAGTAAACTTAAGAGAAAACTCTTTCACCATCATTTGACCTTGCCTGAGGTTGATGAATTCTAACTCTTTAGCTTCTCTAAGCTCTAGGGGATAGAACCTCTCTAAGAATGTAGTGACAAATTCATCCCATTCTACAGGCCTTGCATCATCTCCTTTTTCTAACTTCCACTGCTTGAACCAAGTATAAGACACATCCTGTAACTGATATGCAGCTAGCTCAACACTCTCAATAGTAGTCACCCCCATGATATCAGTCACCTTCTGAACCTGATCTAGGAATTCTTGAGGGTCCTTAACTGACTTAGACCCAAGTAAGGATGGAGGGTTCATTCGGGTGAAGTCTCGAATCCTGGCTGCAGCTGAATTGGCCACTGGGTTGGTCAAAACGGTAGCTGGTTGTTCATTCTGAGCAGCAACTGACTGATCAAGAGTAGTAAATGCAGCCCTGAAGTTTACATGAGAAACATGTCCGACCAAAGGTTTTTTGGGCTGAGGGCCTGACTGATTCCCATTTCTTCATTTAGGAGGCATGTTCTATAGAAGAAAGGGAGAAACAGATTAGACTAGGAGTTTAACTTTGAGCCTATGCTTACTGGCACGACATGAATACTGAAAGAAGGAAAACTATTCCTAAAACATCTCATAGCCTCCTACACATAAGTGTGGTGCATAACACACCCATGTACAAGACTCTACTAGATGCGGATTTTAGACTTCCTAGGACACTGTTGAACCTTTGGTTCTGATACCAAGTTTGTAACGCCTTGAATCTAGTACCCAGAATGCTACCCGATGACTATGACCCCGAAGGACCACAAGCTAACCCATGACTGATATCTATAACTGAGCACTGAATAATAATAAGAATAATATTGTAACTCTGGAAACATGAACTGAAAGGCCATAAGATTCAATACTAATACATAACTGAAAATATGGTATAACAATACCAAAATAACTGAAATAACTATCTGAACATACTGTAGTCTGGAAGCCTCTAAACTGTCTGAATAAGGAGTTGATGGGACATGTCCCCAACTAACTCCGACTACTTAAATAAATTAAAAACTAAAATTATAATGTAATCATCATGTCCTTGAAGGATGAGGACTCACAGATGACTCTGACTGCTGAACCAGGATGCTACTGATGCTCTAGTACTCATGTTTCTAAACCTATGGTATAAGACACCATAGCTCAAATACGTCAGTACTTTAAATGTACTGGTATGCAAGTGAGGTAGGCTGAATGCAAGGGATTTCATATGCATGAACAATACTAACTGAATGACTAATATGAACATGAGAATACATGCATGCATACGTAACGATATCTGACATCGTGATAGGACTGAATATTGAGTTCTGACTATTGAGTTTACTAATAACATAGATTTATTGACATCTGAGTTGACTAATACTGAGATACTGAATAATTAAGGGACTGATACAATGTTACTTATACATGAATAACTGTGTCTGACAGTTTTGATTATGAAGAACTAGTCTAGTTGACTGTATCTGACAGTCTTAAAGCTGAATACTGATAACATGAGTTCTGATAACTGATATAACTGATAACATGAGTGACTATATCTGAAAGTCCTAAATCTGATGGAACTAGCTAAGTTCTATAATTATATCTGAGTGACTGTATATGACAGTCGTAAAATCTATAGAACTATCTGAGTTCTATTATTGAGACTGAGACTGAGACTAAGACTGAAAACTGAGACTGTGGGAAGTAATCATCTAACCGATATGCCCCATACTAAGCTAACAGGGGTCAAACTTATAACCCTAGTTGGAAGGGTATCAGTACCACTCCATTGGTAAAGACAAATGACGTGGAGTCAGTCCTAATCTAGCGGGTGACCCCTTGGATCAGTCCTATATATTTAAATGTGCTAACGGGTGATCCCTGAGTATGTCAGTCCTATCTAATGGGTGACATCTCGTACCTACGCTGGCTATATAGTTTTGGAACTTAGGGATTTCTTCTAGGGATCTCAGTCCTATCTAGCGGATGAGTCCCCATCCTTAGGCTCGCTCGGTGCTGAATCCTACTCCCATCTAAAAGACACTGAACTGATTAACTGAACTGAAGTGATTATCTGAACTGAGCTGATACTAATGGTATTGTTTAGTGAAGCTAAAATGAGTTTACTGAGTTACGTTGACCGACGGAATATACTGAGTTCTGAGGACTTACTAAGAGTACTGAAGTTATTGAGATTTCTAGGAATACTATGCTTACTGAGATTACTGAGATTACCAACTAGGACTGATCTGATGGATATTAAATTTACTGATATTTCCTGAGTCATGAGACTGACTAAATTCTACTGATCATGCCTTGACTGAGATTATCATGAAAACCTGACATAGCTCTAGGCACACAACTAAATTGCCGGGTACAAGTACCCCCAGGACTCGATGGAAAACAACTGACATAGCATGGCTTACTTGAACACATGACCAACAACACAATTCATAATTCATATATTGAAGCACTTCATCAAACATGTGATATGCATAAACATTTACATAAATGGGGATTTCATAATATCATGCTAGTTGGGCACTTTTCCTTCTTATAGGCATTTAATCAAACACATGATAGGCATAATATATGTAGACAACATTATACAACAATTAAATATCATGATTCAACATCTAATTTCATCATCCTAGGGTTTAATCATAGGTTCACATGAATATACATCTATACAAATCAATTCCACATAACATTGATCACCCAACATGGATTTGAATTCAATTGATCATTCTCAGCATAAACAAAACAAGCCCAACATGAAATTCATAAAGAAATCCGTAAACTTGAACTTAGAAAAGAGATTCTTGGGCTTTATGGACGAAAGGAGTCCGTGAATGAACACTATGAATACCTTGGTTCGTAAATACACGAAGATTGACGGAGGAAATTCTTGAACTTGAATCTTCTATGAAAAACCCTAATGTGTTCTTGATAGGATTTTGAGAGAATAAAGTATATTTTGGTGTAATGGAGGCTCAAATTCGTGTTTTTGAGCTTATATAGGGTAGGGAAATTGACCCTTTTAACCCTAGGACACGTATTTTAATTCTTGTGAAAATTTCCCAATTTTCATCCTTGGCGCAATGCGCCACTATCGCACCAAGTCATTGGAACTGGATAATTGGGAATCTGCACGATGGCGCGACGCGGAGCTATCGCGTTGCCAACTTGTTTAATACCTGAAAGTTTGGCGCAACGCGCTACTATCGTGGAGAAATACTGGAAATTGAAAATTTCCATTTAAGCTAGCTCCGCGATGCGCTGATGGCTCAGGTGATACACTGTGTCACTAAAAAGGCTCTAACTCTTCGCCCGAGTGTCAGATTTGGGCGAATTTGGTATCGATGGAAAGCTTATTGAATTTTCCCACATGACAAAAAATAAAAATCTTGAAAATACCACATTTATAAAAGTGGATTCATCTTTGAAACAAGTATTTGACATTCTTGGGATGGATTTAAGCTGGTAGAAGTACGAGGTATTACAATGTGAGCTCATGATGCCCAACTCTTACACTCATACTAGAAGAGTTGTTCTCATTGGTCAAAGTGAATAACGATGAACATAAGGATCTACACTCATGCCTCATGGGAAAAAACTATGGTGGAAACATATTTATATGATTGAGTTATCTGAACCCTTTTCCTATCGGTACTAAATAACCCTTCCAAATAAACAAGTGCTCTTATGATATAAGGTAATCTAGTATGAGTCTATGCTCAATATCTCATGTAAAATTATACTATTCTTATTTTGTGTATCAACTTCATGTCATAAATAACATGCATAAAATCTAATGTTAAAAAGCACGTATTTTCAACATAGAGTTTGTAATTTATAAGGAAATCTTAAATCATGAGTGTTAATGCAGTAGTAAGAAATTTGTTAGATAATCATATGATCTTGGAAACTATTTTAATATAAATCAGGTTAAACATATGAATCAATCAACTTTAATGGTGTGGGCATAACCCTAGCTTTGAACATAATTTCTTATATTTTTGAAAAGTACTTGTGTGTGAGAATGAAGGGAATCTATCACTAAAACCATGGATACCTGATGAAGACAACAATGTGACATGGTAATTCTTGATTGGCTTGCTAGAATAGGAACCCTACACTTCTTGATCTGTCTTAGAACTAGTTCTTGACTTGTTGTAAGATTCAAAAGTGATAATTGGCTAATGTCTATCATATTTATACTTTTTGGTAGCCAAAATATTACAGTATAGGGTACTGAGCAAGGGAAAGATTCAAATGCCTTTTTTAAAATAAAGTTGAAATAGTACAGGGTCACACAACTCATGGTCCTATTTGTAGTTCCTTAGGAGATTCACCAAATCTTTGAGTCACTTCCACAACTTGGAAATATGGTTTATGTACTATTCTATGGGCCCGTATTGCCATTGGTGGTTTCTAAAGCATTTATTCAACTATTAGATAAGATTTCATACCTTGTTGTTTCATTCCATGATTCTATCACAACCCAAACTAACGGACCATGAGGGAACCTACGCTACCCTAAGTAGCTAGGAGAACCATTATTACCCAACTAAAAATATGTTACAAGCTGATTTCTTAGGTCATGATGGAACCTACTATAGCCCACCAATAGGTAACCCAACCACATAGTCTGGAACTACTAGTAACTGACTATCAAGAGTAAAGAAAGACGAATGCAGTATAAACGACGTAAAAGATTGAAATACATAAAATAGTCCTAAAACGTTGTGGAATCAGTACAAGAGTTTCTAATGTAATAGGATTACAAAACAAAGTACTGAAAGAATATTCTGATACAACTCATCTTTGAATACAACATAGAGACTAGTATATTACATAAGAGGGAGAATAGCAATACTCTGAATGCCAGAAGCCCGTCCTCTTTCCCCGAACCATATCTATTTTGCATGATGCACACAACAATAGCGAGAACCTTTACTATGATCTGCAGGCTACAGAAGTGTAGCATGAGTACCAAACCAGTGGAACTTAGTAGGCAACTTTCGACTGAGCTCCAAAGATAATGAAAATATACATAACATGCCAACAAAAATGTAAACTACACGCAAATATCTAGCAACTACACTATAAAGCTACTGAAACAATAACGATAAACTATCATATTCATATCCATGAAACTAACATTATAAAGATAAAGAGACAATAAGGATAAACTATCCTATAATAGCCATACTCAGGAACCTAAACACCATACCCTATATCACAGTCCAATATACGAATAACGAGCGAAAGAAGGATATATAAAAGTATATAAGGCCAAGGAATGGATAAACAACATGAATAAAAGAAGAAAGTGAGGGATATACGGTAATACCATCACTACACATAGGTATATATATATGTATATATATGCACAAGGCTAACTCAAGGTAAAACCTAAGTAATCATATAGCACTTAAGGCCCCCTAATGGTAGTAGGAATTATTACTAACATAATTAGGGTTTGAAACCATACTACCTAATCGAGGGATAATCATGCATAATAATCAACTATAAGAATAAGAGGTCAAAATCATACCTCGAATATTAATACCAGTCCAATCATTAATCTGTCATGAGCTAATCATAATAACAACTACAATATAAAGTAACATTCTATCTTGTACAAACAATACCTAAATTGGGCTTCATAATTCGAAGGTCCAATCAGCACACATAAAATACCTCAAGCAATACTCATCACCTATACCTATCCAACCCTCTACAAGGCTGATAGAGATAGGCACATACTAGTGATAGGCAATGTGCTTGCAAGTATAAAAGAAAAATGAAAACATAATACCATAATTGATCCAAGTACCATGACATAACCCAATGTATATACCTACATCTCGATGGATCACAAAGGCATGACCTACGATGACCTCTCTTCTTTGGCACAATAGCTCATAGATGAAGGGGCCCTAGGGGGTTTGAGAGAACCCACATACATAACCTAGTCCCGATCTAGGATTTCCAATAACCATCATCATCATTAATTGACTCTATTCAATACCAGATATATATATATAAATACATATAAAATGCAAGGGCTAGAACCACAGATAAAAGGGGTGTAAGTCTATAAATCTATTGCTCGGGGTAAACTCTGAGACTAAATCATCATAAAAGTGTAGAAAGGGTCAGAATCACTCACGATTGAGGTAAATAGTAGTAACAGAACTGTGGAACAAAATCTATCTCAGTCAAATCTCTAAAACATCATTTTTAATCTCAAAGATTCATAAGTTATTCATTAAAATGGAACGATTCCCGTTATTAAAGGATTCATTTTAAAAGTGACAAGTGGGAATAAATCCTTTTTTTTGGAAAAAGAGTAATAAAACTATATTTTTAGTTGGGATTGTACCATTTACTATCTAAGTGATCATGAATATACCGAATCTATGCATGCCATCACCAGTATCCAAACAATATGATTATAAGCATCAAAATGTCAATAAACTATGACCACTTCATTTACATCAATAAAACACTTCCCGAAATCCAACCAATATCATGAATATGGCCTTGGTCCCAATAATATATATTCGACATAACCATACCATAATCACTGCTTTAGGCCCAATAATACATATCAACATAACCATACCATTATGATATGGGAAAAACCTTCACAATCCACAATGTAAAATAGTAATCTTATAATAAAGGTTCATTGGTCTCAACTATGCCTAGCATGATAGCAACCTAAGGTAATAGGATCATAGAAGTATAATACTTATATCATCATAAGGTTCAATTACCCTTTTAGCCCCTAAACTCATCAATTGGACTAAGTCTTAGAGTTTTACCCACAATCACATCCTAATATCCCTATTAAACATTCAACATGTTTAGAACACCATCTCGTGAAGAAGAGTAGATGTATACCTATCTGGATGTTGAACCACAATCCTTTAATCATCCATAAATCATCTGTTTGTGCTCTATGATCCCAAAATGTTGTCACACTATAAAAGTAGTAATCTACACCTCGTTAGGAGTAAAATGAGAACCATCTTGCTATATTACTGGTCGGGTAAAATAACAAGTCAAGAATGGGCCCTTAGGGCCCATAAATGGAATCCAAAATTGAACCCATCACGAGGCCCCTCAAAGGAAAAGGAATGTGTGCTTAAAAGTTGAGCACAAATGGTGCACAAATCAGGTCTCAAATAAACACTTAAAGTTTAGGAATTTAAGAGCTAATTTCTAAGAATTTTACCATGAATTAGGAATGAAATCGAAATAAAAAATAATTGGAAATGACCAAGAAGATTTAGGCTAGCTTACCTATACTTTTGTGGATGATTTCCCACTTTTTCCTCTCTTTGGGCTCCCAATTTGGCGTAAAACAGTAGAAGAATTGAAAGAAAATTTGGTGGGGAAAAGTGCATTAAAGCCACTAGGTTTTTCATTAGTGATCACCGTTGTTGGTTAAGTGACAACCACTTAAGTGGCCCAAACACCACTAAAGCAATCTGGCAAATCTGGTTGGGTTTCTCTTAAGCGAATCTTAGTCCGCTTAAGTGATGCCCGCTTAAACTAACAAAGCATCACTTAAGCGGCCAATGACTAGATGGTTAATGTTGCTTAAGAAATACCATATTGCATAAGCAATGACCACTTAATTGGTCATATGATTGCTAAAGCGGTTGCATCAATAACCTGATGCACCAGATTTTGCAAAGTTTAGAATGGACTTCGTTTGAGTGCACAAGATTCATTTGAAACTACTTGCACGCAAAAAAAATAGGCTACCATACCAAATTTGATGTTCCAAACTCAATAGAACCATCAAAACTTTCATTGGAGATCATTTTGACTAAATGTAGGGCCCATAACTATAGTTCTATTTTTGACATAATCCACCCAATAGCCCAAAATTAGTCTAGAAGCCTTAGGACCTGAACCAAGGGTCCCCCTAGCCTACAATCAATGTTCCAGAGATGATGGCACTGTCGAAAAGTCATCCAAGGTCATCTATTATTACACACCCCAAAACCTGGCCATGTCGTGTAGGCATCTCAAGCCCAACTTAGGCAGAAGATTGCCTCGTCAACCCAACCTAACCATCTATTCAATTCCTAAGTGTCGGATGAACTCCGACCAAATATCAAAGTAGTGGAAATAAAGCTAATAGTCAATACATAGACAATATCTAACATTTTATTAATGGAAACAATCTAGCCAATAAACCCAAGTCCACAACCATCCATAAAATCCTCTACATATCAGATGTCTAAATATAACGAGACATGCCCCTGACTATAGCCAACCCTAAGTCAAAATAAATCAAATCTATGACTTAAAGTAAAAGACTATGAAATGTATACCTTCTAAAAAATGGAAGATCACCACTTCAATGTCAACACATGATCCACCTGAACACTTGGTCACTGCATAGAAAAAGAAGAAGAAACTCTGAAACCTATGTCGCGTGTAGACATAGCGTGTGTAAACAGTTAGCGGTTAGAGCACTAGTATGTATCTCGAGGATAATGATAAAATAGCACATTAGTTCAATCCAAGTTAAACCATCACATAAAATCACAATTACATTAGCATAGGCATGTATGAAGAAACACATACACATGTTTATATATATAGCATACCAAGTCATGGAAAAAGTCATAGAAATCATTCTTAAAGCATTCATTCATAAGACATAGAGTGAAGAACTTTCAACCTTTTAATAGAGGGAAGAACTTTCAACCTTTTACCTTACCAATTCTAGAATATTAAACTTCTCCATTACATTAGTCAAGGGGATCTGAACCTAAAAAAAACTCAACCAATTTAGCCACTTCAACTGACTTATTAGGCAAGGGATTCAAACCATAAGCCATTTCCTTGGACTAAGGACTCGAACCACTAGTCAATTCATTGGGTGAGGGAATCAAACTACATGCCATCTTAATGGACTAGGGACTCAAACCACTAGTCATTTTGTTAGACTAGGGACTCAAACCACTAGTCATTCTATCAAGAGAGGGACTTGAACCACAAGCCATTCATTGAACTAGTGACTCAAACCACTAGTCATTTTAATAAGTAAAGGACTCAAACCACAAGTCATTCACATGACTAGGGACTCAAACCACTAGTCATTTCATTGCTATTATTAGATGACATTTGAACTCTTAAACCCTTTTTGTTCATGCATTAACATCCATTCAATTCATTTCACATTTAAGGGCTTGAACCATTTACCCACATCAACACCATGCCAGACCGTAAAGTTCTCATGGGAGTATTCATTAATTAACCACTTTATTAGGCCAATGCCTTCAGTCAAATCATCATCCAAGTCTAATTATAGTCATCAAGACCCTTATAAGCTATTCAAGCTTCATTAGCCTTTCTATATCACACTTTAGTTCCACACACAATTCAAGTTCATGTTTAGGAAAATGAACCCCTTTCTTAGCCATCGACGAACATGGTCATAATTTAACTAATTACAATATCATTACAATACCATTTATCAACCATTCATACTTATTGGGCCATCACACCATCTAAAGTCTTAAAATAATTCATTACATGATTACCAAGGTTCTTACCAACCATTTACCAAGCATTCATATTTATTATGACTCTATACATGGCCAATAACCTTTATCAACCACTTATCATGTATTCTCATTCTTTATAACAATATCATATCCCATTCATGTTGACTCAACCGATACCATAGTTCAATACACCATTAATATGTGACTAGATATTTTATTTAGTCATTTTCACAAACACCTTGTGTGCATACCTTTAACAAGACCAATTTCATAGAGTAGTTTATCATTATTAGGGTTATTCAAGACACATATGTTAAACCACATAAAAAAGTAGCCATACATTCAAACCATCACCAATAAAATGCATAATCAGAACTTCAAGCATGAACAAACATTATTCCTCATTGACAACAAAACCCTTTTTCATTTGATTTAAAATATCACCATGTTCACTTACTAATCCAAATGTGAAATACATAGTTTTGAGTTATATAACAAGGGAGAGAGATATATGCCTTATACAAGTTGATTCAATGAAGAACTTGACACCTCTCTTGCCTCTAGATAAGTCTTCTTCAAACCCTAGCCTCCAAATAAACAAAAATATTTGAGAGAGTGTTTTTGTATGTTTGATCCACTAAGAGTGTGTTTTATGAGGCCATATAAACTTATATAGTGAGGGGACTTAGGGTTTTGGGATTAGGAAATGACCATAGGGCCCTAAGCTAAAAGATGGAAAATGAACCCATCCTTGGGTATGACTCACTTAAGGAACCGTACCCTAGGGTAAGAGTGGTACCCTAACTCATACCCGAGGCTCTAACTAGGTCATCTACACTGATAATGGTATGACTTCACACCCTTTAGTAGTATCCAAAGTTTATGACTCATGAACTAAACTATACACAACACTCGTACCAAAAATAATCTACTCTACTCCAAGTGCCAAGCACCATACGACTTACCTAGGTACATCTCGTACCTTAGTGTACGATTGAGGGGAGCCTAATTTATATATTGGACAGAATGCTACCCTTCTAGGCTGCTCAAGGTACAAGAGGGGAGGGATGAGTGGGTACAGCTCGTACACAAGGGTATAAGTGGCTTGCCAAATCGTATCTTGGATAGTATGCTCAAAAACTAAAAAATATTTGTAAGGCCAAGATCTTGGGTGTTTCATATTAGGAGTTTTGGTCTGAGACCAAATCTTAAATAACAAAAGCTTTAAAAAAGGGAATATAAACCTAAATCCCAACAAACTATCCAACAATTAAACTGATAGTTCTGAAAAGTCTTAAATGACCTGTAGCCATTGTAAAAAGGCTCGAAATGCCATAAATGCACATAAATTGAAGAAATAACCTAGATAGTCGTTACATTATCCACTACTAAAAGGACTTCTATCCGTAAAAGTCAATGGATTGAAAGGTAACGAAGGCACGAGGAACTTGGCCCGTATTCTCCAAGAACGACTCCCTCGATAACCTTTGAGAAGAAATACACTTTTAAGGGATTTTTCACAGGTATCCCTTTTTGACCTAACTTCTTTTCTTTCCTTCTCAAATGACGAAAACTCAACCTCAACCATCAACTGACCTCCAACTGAATCAAGAAAGGCTGATACACAATTCCAAACCACAACATACTGGTACCATACCAATATCAGCATAACCAAGCAAAAATTCAACAGAGCCAAAGGCAAACCAAAGCATGAACCATGCAACCAACTCTAAAATCCAAATATAACTTTCTTTTGCCTTTCCAAACCTCTTATCTAATTCAATCTAAGAAGATGATCACCCGAGTCCTATTTGTATAATTTCATCACACTAACATTGAAGAATAAAAGTCGATCCACTAAAAATCAATGATGGAAAACATTAGAATAAGCCCATAAGGCTCTACTTGGGCATGTAAATGGATATATCCAAGGTCTGCAATCTATGTTGATGCTACAACCGGTCCAAATGAACATTGAAGCTAGAATCTAAGAGTCAGAAGTATGAATACCTACTACTGATCGATCCTTTCCAGGATGCTCCACCGACTGAGGAATAAACCATGTTTTTTACAACTCAAGCATACTACTCCTGTAAGTAAATCATCCAAAAATCCCATCAAAAACTTGAAACCTAAGTTCAAAGATGAAGGGACCAATATTATGTCAATAGACTATAATATAAACACCTATCAACCACCATCCATCTAGATTGAAGAAGATCGGATAGGTAACCACGGAGTAGGCTTAGATCTCCTATAAATGAAACCATAACTAAGGAAAATATGAAAATAAAGGTTGTACCCATGCTCTACAACTCCAAACTAAATTCTTGATACCATGGCTGAACCACTCGATCTCAACTACTTGTGCTAAACCTAAAGATGGGTAAGCATCCATACTTTAAGTCTATTATAACCTCCAAGTTTCCATTCTAAGGCATCAATTATTAAATTGAGCCACCAAGCCTAAACTAAGGCAAATACCCAAATCAACTTCACAATCCAAATTAGAGATATCCTTACCAAATTATGTCGAGACAAAATAGAGGCATAGTTAAAGGATAGACTCACAATGGAGAATAAATCATTGGAAGAAAACACAAACAACCAACTCTATATCCACTAGAGGGCATGAACCACCAAGGCATACTCAAGAACTCACCAAGGCTACAAACTGTAATTGAGATAATCAAAACTCTAGCAACTTGGAGAAATGTACTTTAGTCAGAAACTAATCAATCCAATACTCCACCTAGAAAATGAATACCTAATTTACCAACTTAAGAAATAGTCACTAGAAAGATCACCTAGCTTCACCTCCCAAAACCCTAAAAATACAAAAAACGTATCATGATAAGAACAGAGTATCCAACTCCTCACTAATACCAAAATCAAACCATCAACGAGAGATCAATCCAACAAACTTAAAAGAAAATCTAAGACTTCTCAACATCAATATCAAAACCACTATCAGGCGATGAACTAGCCAAATTAGAAAGACGAACACCAAATTAGTCAACTTAAAAAATGGGCTACATAGCCCAATTGCTAACTCTAAAACCATAAAATAACCATGGAAAGTCAACTTATATTTTATCTGATTGAGAAATATACAACTTTCGATGCTTAAAACAACAAAAATATGTAGGTTTCCAAGGCCATTTTGTTAGATTTGGTCTATTTTGGGTATGTTTTGTAGAAAACCAAGTTTTGGATGATAAGTTCATAAAAGTGGTGAAAAAAGTGCTTTTGTCACTTTTGGAGTGATTATGGATATATGGGATGTTTTCCAGCTTGATTGTGATCAATGCATGTTTGAAAGTCAAAGAAGAGCTAAAAAACTGACTCCCGACACCGACCAAGTCAAGATATGGTCGCAAGTTGAACCTACAGAACGCATGTACACAAAGCAGGTACCACAAAGTCAAAATCACGAGAACTAAATGCTGTAGGATTTTTCATCCTGCTACTTGCACCTTGTGCCTGGGCCGCAGGTATTTTCTACACCCTGCCAGACCGCAGGTGGCCACCGACCCTATTTTCTCCTATTTCATTCATGCTTAGATTTTAGGTTTTTCTCTTGTACTATAGCTACTTATTATGTACTTATTAGTAGAGGTTATACACTTTTAACACTCAGAAACATATTTTGATTTCAAGATCCATCTTTGAACTTTGGATTTACTTGTATTGACTTCAATTGATTATTCAGTTTGTAGTTGTGGATTCTTACTCATCTTGTCATTGTGATATCACATTTACTTTCAAATATGAATGTTATTGATTTCTTCACAATCATAAGCAGCTAAAACCCATAGCAAAGGGTTGTGGAAACCCTAGTAAATTGATAAAGTAGAGAAAGTGCTATTATTAATTAAAACCATTACTTTGTGTTCGTTATGATTGATTTCTCAATGGGTGCACATATTAGGATCCCACCTAGATATTTCTACTTATTCAAAAAGAGGAGTAGTGACTAGGAAAAAATAAAGATAACAGTAATTTGAGAGTTAGTTATTGATCCATTGACAAATGATGAAATATAGTGAATGGCCATTAGATTTCATCAAATAACTTGAGACTCAAAAGGTAATAATTAATTAGGATCAAGATAAGGCTTAGGAGTATGACTTTCTCAGACTTAAAAGGTAAAGGGTAAAATCCCTCTACTTATCCAAAAGACTGTAGAGGGTATATAACTTATCAATTCAGCATGCAAGGTATAAGGTTGGTTTAACAATGCATGATAATCCTACGAAGTTGAGATGCCAGGGGGAACACAATCCTAGTGTTCACTTATGACTGATTTCCAACCAAGTTAATACTGTTCTTTTCTCGAGACTACTACTAACAAATCCCCCAATTTACTTTTCCTATTTTTACCCACAGACTTCAACCACTATAATATGACAAGCCATATGTTCCCTTGGGATTCGAAACCAACCTTAGTTGGGTTACTATATATTGACAGTTACCATATCATCATCTAAAAAGAGGTATTGCTTGGATTTCATAAAGAAATTGGCACTGTTGTTGGGGAACATGGTGTTGATAAGTGGATTAATGTTGTTGCAGTTTTTAGGATTTTAGTTTTTCTTTGTGTTCTTAGTTGGGCATACACCGGTGTATTCCTAGCATGTGGAGTAGAGTAAATCCCTTACTCCCAATGAATTCAAACCCAGAGAGAATCCTACAAACACCTAGTAAGATGTCTGAGTTGAAGAGAGCTGATAATCCTTAAGGCGTTTGTAATGTTATACCTCAACCTGAAGGAGTACAAGATATTGTTGACCATCAGACAGGTGAGCTGTTAGCTGAAGAAAAAGTCGAGAAGAAGGAAACAGAAGAAGATCATAGAGTATATAAGAAAGAAGATCTTACGGAGAAGATACAAGCAACAGACCGCTAAGTAACACTTGGTAGGAACTAGAACAAAGATAGAGGATAATATGTGCAAGTAATCCAAGCATATCAATAATTGTAGCCATATATAAATGATAAAGAAGATATGGGATATGTTGAGAACTGAGGTTGGAGCCATAGTACCTTTTGCTTTTCCCCCATGCATCAAATTTGACACCAAGAGTGCTATGCAACTCCTGAATTTGAAGGGTGTGTTTGCAGGATTGCCTACCAATGATGCAAACCTACACCTTGAAAATTTCCCTGGGATATGCACCTCGTATAACTTTCCAAGGATAAATCAAAAAGCACTTAGACTGAGGCTTTTCCCCTTTCTACTTATAGGAGAAGCATTTTTATGGTTGGGGGAATTGCCAAGAGGCTCTATCATGACTTGGAATGAGTTCTAGCAATTCTTAAATAGGTTATTTACTCTATCAAGGATGTTGTAGCTTAAGGATGATATCTATAATTTTAGGTGGCTACAGTTAAAATCCATGTATGAGACTTGGTTTAAGTTTAAGAAGAAGCTGAGCATAGTGCCTAATCATCTATTGATAGGGAAGACCTTATCAGAGATATTCTATGGAGATCTAACCATTAGTTCAAAATCAATGGATGACACCATATCTAGAGGAGTGTTTATGAGATTATAAATCCTAGAGCCAGTTGGTGTATCTACAGATCCTGCTCACCCATCCACTATAACTCCTGCGACATGTATGATCACTTTATCTAGTTAGTTCTTGCAGATCTTGGTGGAAAACCAGAGGTCTATAGCCTCTTGGTTGAAGGTTGTTGAGATAAATATGACTACCCTGTTTAGCTAGATGAGATTAAGGGTTAAGACTAGATTTTAGCAGGCTGAGGATAGATAAGAGGATGCTTAGAGGGACACACTATTAGAGCTATGTGCTGATTTTCAGACATGTCTTAATGAGATAAAGAAAGGGGTTACTTCCCTATATACAGAGACAGGTGCACCAGATCTGGTTCAGATAGGAGAGAATTTAAATATCCTACAAGTAGAGGTATGCTATCTTGCTGAGAGTCTTATAAAAGCTACTCCCTCGATCTTACCCCCTACAATCAATATATAACCTTCACGTACACCGATATAGTTTGATTTCCTTATGGAGGATGATAATGAGGTCCCTACAGTTGGGACCAAGAGAGGTTACTTGCACGATTTGTAGGATCCTATTATGATAGAGGAGGAGGCCCTTAAAAAGGCCATACATAATTCCCTAGAGACTGCATTCATTGATAGGCAGAGGCATGATGCTATAGCAGCGGGTGCATCATCTAGTAGTGCACCGCCACCACCACCTCATCTATCTCCTCATATGCCCCCATCTGGGGATGCTTATGACTCGGGCACCTAGAGTGTCCCAGGTATGTTCTCACTTCCCTATGTTTGTTCATTTTTAGCCCATTGAGGATATTGCATAGTTTTTAGATGGGGGTGGGCATACCATTCCGCCGTGGGTTTTTGTTGCCATGCTTCTTTTCCTGTCGGTTGCATTATGGTTGTAGAACCTTCATGTCTAGGTTAATTATGTGTCATATTGTGTTTTTCATATTGTGTTGTTTTTGTGTAATTAGGAGATTTTGAATATATACGACAGTAGTCATATCTTGACTAATTGTTGATACCCCTCCAAAATTTTGAGTTTTTAGAACTGTGTTAATTTATATATGTGTGAACTTTGTGAATCTTGTTATGTCACTAGTATTAGGGACTTGATAACCATTTGCTGACAATTACATAAATTGGATAGGTAGTAGTTAGCAATACTGACTCTGTACTATTTGTGGTGATATACAACCTGGTTCCCTTTGATACAAATCGATTTATGAAATGCACCAAAATAGTCCACAAAACTAGAAGAACAACACACAAAACCGAGGGCTTGAAGAAAGAAAGTTCCAAGCCATGAATCCAACAACAATGACAAGATAACAAGGAGTTATTCAACACCAAAACAGCCAACAACACAACAAAATTGAGATGAACAAGATGAATACAAAGAACACAACTTTCAAATTCAACAACACAATAAGAACATAAGATAACAACTATAAATGTAAAGATAGAAAGTGTGACATAAACTATTACAAGTTTTAAGAATTGTGGTGTGTCTCAAACACCAACACCACTAAAAAATGTAATAATCAACACCTACAGTCATACGTGGACACAAGAGGGACGAAAATCTCCCAAGAACCCAATATTTCCAAGCCTTGAACACAACAAAAGTGAATTCACACTTTGTGTTGTCCCAGTTTCGGCTAAGCCTCCTAAGGAGAGAGAGAGAGAACTTGTCTTTCAATGTTATACAATATTTAATATCATCTAAAAACTAACTAATAAAACCCTAAGATATTATTTATATAGCTATTACAAAATATAAGTTGAAATGTCTAAAAGGTTCTTTAATGAAGAGTCAGCAAAGGGCGAGCATGGAGTGCAATGTAGGGGCTGTTTTGGTGTATTCCAAGGCCCTTCTTCCACTTTACTTGCACACTCAAAGTCTCAGGTCAATACACTCTCACACTCATCCATATTCATAGTCGTGCATGTATCATCCTCCCCTTCTTGAAAAAGATTCAACCTCGATTCCGTACCTTGAAAAATCAAAGAGAAGACAAACAAGCACACATCCTCATGGAATGAGGGTTAGGGTTAGCAAAATAAACACATCAACATGCCAAGGCGGAACATACTTGAAATATAACCAAGAGTCATTCATGTTACACATTAGAAAGCTACTCAATAATTCACAAAGGAATTGGTTAAGGAAATCACCAAGAGGTAAAGAAACCACATTGGTCATAATGGCATCACTAGATACAAATGGTAAGATGATTACCTTTATCTTAGGATCCATAAAACACAATTTCTTCATCACCTCTTTTAAAGAACATATCAAGGGTGGTTCCCTAATTGAAAGTAAAGACCACGTAAAATATATAGCAATGTTACTCAAACAAGTGGACCAACCAACAAATACCCTACCTCCACATACGGCCAATCCATAACTATTATGAAAGTCATCAAAAGTGAAGAGGTAGTAAAGAAATGAATAAAATGTAAAGGTATCATCCAAGGTTCTACCATCTAGGAGAATGACATTTGGCTTAAAAGACTTAGCATGTGATATACACAAGGATTAAATCAATGCATTTAAGCACATACAAATTCTTTCTTTTGGGAAATTCATGCAACCATACAATGTATATCCAACAAGATCATAAATATCATCATATACATAAAGGTAACGAAGAAAGGTACTAAGGACAATATTCTCATCCAAGGTGTATTCATAATTAGGAACACATAAAGAGAGAAAAAGACCTTGCAAGCACGTAAGACCTCTCTTTTTCCAACAACTTCCCAAGGGAAGGTATTCCATCAATGGAGTCATGCCATTAGGGAGAACAAAGGAGCTACCATGCAACAAACCAATCTAAGACAAGTATTTCTCCAAAGAACTTTGTTTCCCTCTACTAATGATGTTAATCATTCTCCCAAAAGTCCCACAAGACACTTCATATTGTCCAACCCTATGAAGGTGACAAGAATCCATGGACATCCTTGGACTCACCCATTAACAAGAATTCAACTTGGCATCCACAAGTTGTGGTCCATATAACTTAAGCTCACAGGTGTCAAATATGGATGCAAGCACATAAAAAATACCCCAAAGAGGTAATGACATAATTGCCCTTGGTTTTTAAATCATGAACTCGTCGTTGAGAAAGGGGCATCCCATCATAAGCAAGACACCAAGAAGGGTATCACATAAATGGAACTCATCTAAAGTATTTTCAAGAGAGATATCTCTTCTTGACCTACAAGTAGTGATACCTTGGTCAAGAATGGAAACACTTAAGGGTGAACTCTCTTCGTTCCTTTTACTACTCCCCTTCTTGAGTGAATACTTAACCTTGGTTGAAATTCCCCCTAGGTATAACTTGGGTCTATTAAGTGTGTTGTAAATCCATAAGAATGTCTTTCCATCATAGTGAAGGATACTAACACTCATAATTAAATCTTCCTTGTCATCTTGACCAAACATCAAGTCGTATGTACAACAACCTCCACATCCCAAGGGGTTACTAGGGTCGAATAGGAAAAGTAACCAAGGACTTAGGTTTCGGCCATTCTCACTTTCCCCTAAAGTGCCATCCTCAAAATTAAGCATACCCTCTTTATCACCATTGGAAATTTCATGATCAAAAAGAGGGTTGAGAAAGGTGTTCCACAAGTCATCTTCAAATATAGGATTCTCATATATGCACTTACTACTAGTTTCAAAATCTCCACTAGTAGTATGCCCAACATAAGAAATACATAGAGAAGAAGTCAATGGAATTTCTAAACACACACCACATCCTCTTTAACAAGATTAGTCCTCACATATATATAAACCACCATGGGCAGCTAAGGGACCATAATCAAAACTGTCTTCACAAGGACAATCACAACTCGGGTTTTCTAAACATTCAAGAAAATCACGATCATTGTCATATGATTGATCATTTTGCACACCCTCACTAATTATTGGCAACTCACATACCAACACTGACTCACCTTGGTTTTCACAAGGGTCAACTAGTGTGTGAATACTCTTGTTAGTTGGTAACAGAACCTTATTCAAGTTATAAGTGCTAGCACTAGATGGACACAAATTATTCTCATGAGAAAAGTCAATTTTGTCATCTAAGGGATCAACTAGTGCTTGCATACTTACAAGAATAGTTTGGTCCTCACGCAACCTAACATCATCAAGAGTATCACAAAAGGAAGGCTCAAGCACCTCTATTCTAGGAAAATTCGCAACTATATCCATTTGACTACTACTAGCCACATCAAAACATTCTAAGTTTATTGGAGTGTAGGGGTTAGCATTTTTACCTTGTAGCTCACATGAGCTACGACCTTTACCTTGTGGGAAAAGTTTTTGTATCAATTGGCCTATGTTTTTAATGTGCCATTTGATATCTTCACAATTGGCATTGAAGATATCACAATAGTCATTGAGGCGATCAAACGTGGTATTGAAATTATTGGCAGCCATGGTACCTAAAAGAAAAGACAACAACAAACAAACAACAAACTAGTTAACTCAAATTAGCCTCTACACACTCGCACACTTTGATTACCTCACACTTTGGATTCCACGAGGGTTGTATGTCATCTAAGAAACTGTGAGGATATTGAGGAGTGAGTCTACTTCTCCTTAAATTGTGGAAAAGTGGTTGAGAAGTGATGTGAAGTCTTTTGGTGGTTGGGGGGTCTTTCAAGACTAACAAGTACTTACACCTTTTTACTTCACCCTTTTTAATCTAATATTCACTTTATACTTTAACAATATATGAAGGAGATGAAGAACATCAAGAACAATAACACACCAAGAACAACAACAACAATCTCTAAGAATACCAACAATTTCACATAGCCTACTCCAAATCCATAATACAATGTCTTCAACACACGACCAAGACCACAACAACTTTAATAAAATGTTCTTAGGCCACAAATTATCAACAACAACATCACATGGCCATACTTGAACATCAAAAATAGCACAAGTACAAGGGTGAATCCACAACAACAATGTACAACACCACACAGTCAAGTTACAACAACAACATCAATGCACAACCACACTTTGTTCATTACAACAAGATCAACAATTCAAGCTCAAACTTAGATTTAGACTCCTTTAGTGTTAGTGATGAAGAATGTAACACTAGAAACAACAAACACAAAAAATGACTCCTAGATCTATGTTCAAAATTTCTGTCTAAACATAAAAATGGGACAGATTTGCTCTTTTTGGATTTTTTAAATTTTCAACACCCTTTTTTTATTTTTCTAGAAAGCCCAAGATTGATTTTGTTGGAAAAAAATCAACCACAAGATTTGATAAAAAATAATACAAATCAATCTACAAAATGCACCAAAACAGTCCAAAAAGAAAGAAGAACAACACACAAAACCGAGGGCTTGAAGAAAGCAAGTTCCAAGTCGTGAATCCAACAATAATGACAAGATAAAAAGGAGTTATTCAACACCAAAACAGCAATCAACAAAACAAAAATGAGATGAACAATATGAATACAAAGAACACAACTTTTGGATTTGACAACACAACGAGAACACAAGATAACAACAATAAATATAAAGATAGAAAGTGTGACATAAACTATTACAAGTTCTAAGAACTATGGTGTGTCTCAAGAACCAAAACCCCTAAAAAGTGTAATAATCAACACCTACACTCTTACGTGGATACAAGAGGGACGAGAGCCTCCCAGGTACCCAACGTTTCCAAGCCTTGAACACAAAATAAGTGAATCCACACTTAGTGTTGTCCTAGTTTCAGCCAAGCCTCCTAAAAAGAGAGAGAACTTGTCTTTCAATTTTATACAAAATTCCATATAATCTAAAAACTAACTAATAAAATCCAAAAATGTTCTTTATATAGCTATTACAAGATATAAGGTGAAATCTCCAAAAGGTCCTTTAATGAAGAGTGAGCAAAGAACGCCCATGGAGTGTAACTTAGGGGCTGTTTTTGTGTATTCCAAGGCCCCTCTTCCACTTTACTTCCACATTCCAAGTCTCGGGTCAATACATTCTTGTACTCATCCATCTTCAAGGCCGTATCTGTATCACCCTTTGTATGTCTAATTCAGAACTTGCCCGGTTAGTCTTTCCTTGGTTAATGGATAGTTAGTTAGGTAAGGATCATTGACCATTTTTTTATTTTAGACCTCTTTTAGACTAAATGACCTTCCATGTGTAAATAGTATTCCTTGATCCCTATTTTAAGCCTTAAAGCCTATTTTTCTTATTTTTACCATTCACCTTCCCATTTATATTACCAATTACCTATTTTGGCTCTATTCCTCCTTGGAGAGTATGCACCTTAACACAAGCAAAATGCCTATATTGAGGGTGGCTATCATAGGGTTGCATAGTGTAAAATAGGCATGCAGAAGGGTAAAATAAGAGAAAAAGAAAGTAGGCATAGGTGTTATGGAAATAGAAAAGAAAAAAAGAAAATTAAAAGTTGTGGAAAAGAAAGAAAAAAGAAACCACAGCCAGCTTGACTGTGCATAAAAGAATAAAAGGGAGAAATAAGGGTGGACTAAAACAAAATTGGCTAGTAGTGAGACTCCTAAGCTAGCGTAGTGCCAAGGAGGATTAGTCACTTTAAATGTCCATATATATGATATCATACCCTCAAACCTACATTAAAAGCCGAGAAAATTCCTATAGTGATCCTGACTTAACAATCTAAATGTTAAGGTAAAGAAAATAAGGGCAAGCCTATGGTATTTGACATGCATTGATTGGAACATCTTTGTGAACACGAGTGTCTCTTAATCATCCCTACATTGACATATGCTTGATTTCATATATCAGTGAGTGGGAAATTTTTATGGTGAGGGCACTTAAGTCATGTTGCTAACTATTTTCTTGTTTCGGGTAGTGTGATTTATGTATATGAGTGGTTATCTATTGCTAATGTGATTTCCATATCTTGGTCCCATTATGTCACACTGTTGTGATTCATGGTCATACACAGTTGGTTTTTAAAGAAGATATAGGAGGAGGTGTTATGATTTGAACTTAATATGATGATTGACTATCTTGAATATCTTAGATTCTATTAGTTAAGCATCATTTTTCTTTTATTAACTCTTTGTTGCCTAAGGACATGCAAACATTCTAAGTTTAGGCTATTGATGTGCTATAAAAACATAGAACTTTTGATTCTTAAAATATGGAAAATATGCAGGTTTCTGAGGCTTTTTTTTGGATTTGATCTATTTTGGGTATGTTTTGCAGAAAATCGGGTTTTGGATAATAAGTTCATAAAAATGGTGAAATAAGGTATATTGGTCACTTTTGGAGAGATTATGGATATGTGGGATTTTTTCTAACTTTATCGTGATCAATGCATGTTCGAAAGTCGAAAAAGAGCTGAAAAACTGACTCCCAACACCTACCAAGTCAACATGTGGTCGCAAGTTGGACCTATAGACCGCATGTACACTAAGAAGATGCCATAAAGTCAAAATCTCGAGATCCAGACTGTGCAGGATTTTTTATCATGCTACCTGCGCCTGCTGCTTGCGCCCTGTGCCTAGGCCGCAGGGTGTACCTGCGCCCTGCTAGACAACAGGTGGAGGGAGCAGGTGGCCACCAACCCTATTTTCTCCTATTTCATTCAGGCTTAGCTTTTAGGGTTTTCTCTTGTACTATAATTACCCCTTATGTACTTTTTAGTAGTGGTTACACACTTTTAATTCGCAGAAACATATTTTGATTTAAAGATCCATCTTTGATCTTAGAATTTCCTCGTATTGACTTTGATTGATTATTCAATTTGTAGTTGTGGGTTTTTACTCATCTTATCATTGTGATTTCATATTTTCTTTCAAATATAAATGTTATTGATTTCTTCACAATCATGAGTGGATAAAACCCATAGCAAGGGTTGTGGAAACACTGGCGAATTGACGAAGTAGGGGAAGTGCGAGTGTTGGTCTGAACCAATACCCATGGCATGCATTGCTTTATCATCGTTATAATTGATTTCTTAATGGATTCATACATTAGGATCCTTCCTAGATATTTCTACTTACTCCAATGGAGGGGTAGTGACTAAGAAAAGGTAAAGGAAATAGTAATTTCAGAGTTAGTTGTCGATCCGTTGACACACGACGTAATATAGTGAATGGTCATTAGCTTTCATCTAATAACTTGAGATTCGAAAGCTAATAGTTAACTAGGATCAAGATACGGGTTAGGAACACGACGTCCTGAGACTCAAACGGTAAAGCGTGAAATCCCTCTACTCGTCCAAAAGACAGTAGAGGGTACATAACTTATCAATTCTGTATGCAAGGTATTGGGTTAGTTCAACAACGCATAATAAGCCTACAGAGTTGAGACGCCAGGGGGAACACAATCCTAGTGTTAACTTACGACTGATTTTCAACCAAGTTAATATTGTTCTTTGCTCTAGACTACTACAAACAAATCCCCCCATTTACTTTTCCTATTTTTACCCATAGACTTCAACCACTGTAATCTGACAAGCCATATGTTCCCTTGGGATTCGAGACCAACCTCAGTTGGATTACTATATCTTGACAGTGACCGTATCATTATCTAGAAGGAGGTGTTTCTTGGACGTTATCAACCTCAATCCCATAATCTACTCCACTACCAATCTAGCGCAACCAACAAAAAAGGAAAAAACCAAACCTCACCTTGCTATAGGAGAGAAATCATCCAATCAAGTCAGTGTCATGAACGAAACTAGGTCCTGACCGTGATGGGCATCTCAACAGAACACAACACACACTAACATGGACTGAAGTCTGAACATATAAGAGGATAGAGTAACATAAGGTCAAAGATTCTGATTTATATCAAAAACCAACAATAGTCACTGATAACCAATACCAACTACTAATATGACACCCAAGTCTATAGTACCGACAAAGCCTCTAACAAAACTAAATACTAATAAAGTATCGGTACATGCCCCGACCATAGCCAAAAAACAAGTCTAAATAAAGTCTCAGACATAAGAAACCAAAACATGATATGAAATCAAAACATTCACACAATAGGATTTTAACATTCACATGGGGAATTCATTTAACATGAAATGAGGTTCAATTAACATTCACATAGGGAATTCACATACCCTAAAGTTCAATAAAATCATACCATAGTTCGTTAGAATTTTATGCCAATACATTAGTTCAAGTGAGCAAGTTAAACATGTGACAAAGCCATGTATCATTAGTAATTTCACATTTAGGTTAAGGGAACTCAACTTCCAAAACCATATGTCAAAGAAAAATTCTTCACAATTGGGGAAAACATAAACCCCTTTGATTATTCACCCATACCATGCACCCTACAAGTTCAAAATCATTAACAAAGAATGAAAATGCATAATAAACCAGGAGAAATCAATTTAAGAACCATTCATGTCAAAGCCCTGAATCATTTTAAAACCTTTATTTCAAATCCATCTAATTAACCTTGTAAATTTATGTATTAGATAAAATGAGTTTAAGGGTAGATTCAGATGCTTGAAATACCCAAGATTATGGAGAGAATTCAACCATTTAAGCTCTACTTTACCTAATTCTTGGAAACCTATGTATTGATGCTTGAGAGGATTTAAGAGAGAAGAGAATGTATTTGATGTGTATTATGGATGAAAATAGGGTCCCAAGTATGTTTATAGGTCGTGGGTTATTATTGGAATAAGAGGGAAATGTCTTAAATACCCTCATTAAACGGATAGAAAATAAGTCGCCAGTCATTACGAGTAACCTTACGACTCGTAGGGTCACCCTACGGCTCCTTTCCCCTCAGTCGTAGTCTGGATAGTGCCCCAGACCACCAATACTGGTTCAGTTATGGAAAGGACCTTAAGAATCGTAATGAGTCCATACGATTCGTTACACCCTAGTCGTACTCAGGATAGAATACCTTGGGGATTACACTCGTTCCCTTATGGAAAGGACTATACGAGTCATTTAGAGTCCATATGACTCATAACATAGTAGTCGTAGTTAAAATAAGACTTAGACAAAACTCACTGGGTACATTACTAATGAGTCCTACAACCTGCAATGACTCCCTACGACCTGCAAGGAGAGTCATAGTCAGGGTAGTAAGCGTAGAATTCTAAATTTTTTCCAGGGACCAACAACTGGGGTGTTACATTCTCCCCTAGGATTATTCATCCTCGAATGATGGGTCAAGGCATACATTAGCACAATTTAATATAGAAACACACCCACACTTACCTTTAAAAGAGTAAAAAAAAAACCAAGAAGTCATAAAATCTACAATTTCTTTTAATAAAGTCAAAAAAAAATGTTAAGATCACACATACCTTAAGAACGATTGTCCAGAATGGGGAATAGAAATGGATACTTAGACTTCTTGTCCTCCTCAGCTTCCCAAGTAGCTTCCTTAAAATTTTGGTTCCTCCAAAGAACCTTTACTAAATCCACATCCTTCATCTGTAACAAACGAACTTGACGATCTAAGATTTCCTTTGGAACTTTCTCATAAGACAAGGAATCCGAAATGCCCACACCTTCCAAAGGAATAACCAATGAAGGATCACCCACGCACTTTCTCAACATCAAGACATGGAAGACCAGATGAAAAGATCCTAAGATAGAAGTCAACTCCAATTCATATGCAACATTTTCAATCCTTCTCAAAACCAAATATGGACCAACATAAAGGGGACTAAGTTTCCCCTTCTTCCTAAATTGGATAACTCTTTTCATGGGAGACACCTTTAAGAATACCAAGTCACCAACATTAAACTCTAACTCCCATCATCTCAAATCCGCGTAGGACTTTTGGAGACTTTGTGTGGTCTTATGCCTATCTTGAATCACCTTCACCTTCTCCATGGCTTGGTGAACAAAATCAGTACCAAATGACTCAGCCTCACCAACTTTGAACCTCCCAATAAGAGAACGTCATCTCCTTCCATACAAAACCTCAAATAGAGCCATACCAATGCTCAAATGATGGATTTTACTGTAGGAAAATTCTATGATAGGTAAGTGGTCAACCAGACTACCACTAAAGTCAATCACACAAGATCTTAGCATATCCCTCAATGTCTAAATGGTTCTCTTCACTTGCCCATCCACCTGCAGGTGGAAAACGGTACTAAGGCTCACTTTAGTCCCTAAACCTTTTTGAAATGAGCACCAAAAATGCAATGAGAATTAAGTACTTCGATAAGTGATAGTAAAAATAGGCTCACTGTGAAACTTCTTGAATAAACAACTTTGCAAAGTCCTTGGTAGAGTAATAAGTTCTCACTGGCAAAAAGTGAGTAGACTTAGTCATCCTATCCACGATGACCCAAATAGAATCAAACTGATTTCGGTACCGCGAAAGACCAATAGTAAAATCTATAGTAATTATTTCCCATTTCCACACAGGCAACTCAATTCCTTGAAACAATTAACTGGGCCTCAAGTGCTCCACCTTTACTAGCTGGTACACCATGCACCTAGTCATAAAGTTGGCCCTCCTTATGATCATGATACATCTTTGTTGAACTAGGATGAACCGTATCATGCAAATCATGAGCTTCAGCCAAAATTCTTCCTCGCAACCCATCACCTTTGGGAACGCACAACCTCCCTTGGTACCTTAAGATACCATCACCACCAATATCAAAAGCCATCATATTTTGCCTGCTACATCCTCATTGATATGCATCAAGATAGGGTCCAACACCTGCTTCTCCTTTACCTCAGCACCAAGAGATGATTTTTCCACCTCTTGAATCCACACACCACTATCCTCAGAATCAAAGAGACAAATTCCAAGATTAGATAAATGAAAAATATCCTTTACCAAATGTTACTGCTCCTCATCCTTATAGATTATCTCCCAATGGAAAACCTGGTAAGAGAATTAGCAACAACTTTAGCTTTACCTAGGTAATAGTAGAGACGTGTGTTATAGGCCTTTAGAAACTTAAGCAACCTTCTTTGCTTGAGATTTATCTCCTTTTGAGTGATCACGTATTGTAGGCTTTTATGATCAGAATAAATATCAACATGGGTCCCATACAAATAATGTCACCTGATCTTCAATGCAAACACCAGAACTAACAATTCCAAATCATGAGTCAGATAATTTTTTTTATTAACCTTTAACTATCTAGAAGCATATACCACAACTCTACCATATTGCATTAAGACACAACTAAGTCCCACCCAGAATGCATCAGAATAGACAACGAAGCCATCAGTACCCTCAGACAGAGTCAAAACTAGACTAGAAGTTAACTTATATTTCATCTTCTCAAAACTCCCCTCATAAGCATCCGACCATAGAAATTTGGCCTTTTTTCTGGTCAACTTATTCAATAGAGTCACAATAGAGGATAAGCCCTCCACAAACCTTCAATAATAAATGGCTAAATCCAAGAATCTCCTAATAACGGATAAAGTCGTGGGTCTATGCCACTTCTTAACCACTGCCACCTTTTGTGGATCCACCATGGTCCCTTCACTAGATACAACATGACCCAAGAAAGTAACATATAAACCAAAAATCACACTTTCAAAACTTAGCATTCAAACGCTGATCTTTTAGCGTTTACAACACAATACGGAGGTTATCAATATAATATTCCTTACACTTGGAATAAAATAGTATATCATCGATAAATACAATGATGAACAAATCTAGAAATTGACGGAATACCTGATTCATGAGATCCATAAATGCCGTCGGGGCATTAGTCAAACCAAAAGACATGACCAAGAACTTGAAATGACCATAATGGGTACAAAAGGCAATCTTAGGGATATTATCCTCCCTAATCTTTAGTTGATGATAGCCTGAATCGAGATCAATCTTGGAGAAATACTTAGCACCCTGAAGCTGGTCAAACAAGTCATTTATCCTAGGAAGAGTGTACTTACTCTTCACTATTAGCTTATTCAAATGGCGGTAATCAATGTATATTTGAAGGGAGCCATCATTTTTACACATGAAAAGAATAGGAGCACCCCACAGAGACACACTAGGGCGAATAAAAGCCTTATCAAGGAGATCTTTAAATTACTTCCTAAGCTTCTTCAAATTAACTGGAGCCATCCTATAGGGTGGGATAAATATAGGATGAGTGTTTGAAAGAAGATTAATCCCAAAATTGATTTCCCCATCGGGAGGAACACCAAGAAGATCATCAGGGGAAACTCAGGAAATTTACTAACTATAGGTCCATACTGTAAAAAAGGACCCTCTGAGTTAGAATCTTTAACCTAGACCAAATGATAAAGACACCCTTTGAAAATCAATTTTTGGTCTCTAAGATATGAGATGAACCTCCCCTTAGGAACAAGGGAACTCCCTTCCCACTTAATAATCGGCTCATTCAAAAATTTGAAAATGACCTTATGGGTCCGACAGTCTAAAGAGGCATAGCACGAGTGCAACTAATCCATTCCTAAGATGACATCAAAATTAACCATGTCTAATTTAATCAAGTCCAACAAAGTTTTCCTACCATAAATAGATACCACACAATCCCTATATACCCTTCTAGAAACCACAGAGTCACCCACTAGGGTAGAAATAGAAAAATAGATCTCAAATACACTCAAGATTGAAACCAAAATTCACAACCATAAATCGGGTCACATAAGAAAGAGTCGACCCTAAATCTACAAGCAATACACATCATGAGAGAAGAGATTCAACATACCAGTGATGACATCAATGGATGCCTCAGACTCCTGACATTTGTAAGAGTATAGAGAGAGTTACGACTAAGGCCAAATCCAGAAAAAGCACCCTTTGGTGCAGGAGCTAATGAAGTAGCAATAGGAACCCCGTTGTCCTCAGAAGCAATATTTGAAGGATAATCCCGCTATATATGATCAATCTAACCACAACTAAAGCACCGGTTCCTCCCCTTCTCATACTGCCACAGTGCAACTGACCATATAATATACAAGAAGGATATAATAGTGTTGACTAGGCCTCCCTGTCCTGAGTTTAGGCAACTTGTACCATGGAATCATCACCACTCTGAAGACGTCGATCACTGGATGACTTTTTTTAAGGAGTAATAGACGTCGAATAGGAGTTAGAACTCACTTAATTCTTTTTCATAGACCATTTCTCACCATCTTTACCACTCTGTTACTGGACTCTACCCTACTTTATGTGTCTAAATCTCTTACTCTGTCTTTCCCCTATCCCAACTTGCTTTTTTTTTTTTTCCTCTTTGACTTGTGACATATACACCACAAGTTTAGAGATATCTATATCCTTGTTTAACAAGGCAGCCTTGCTCTCCAGAATAAAATCATGGGAAAAACCCAAAACAAATTTCCTAAATCTATCCCGCATGCTTGACACTAACTCAGGGGCATATCGTGACAATTGATGGAATTACAAGGCATACTCTTATATTGTCGTCCTAAATTACTTCAGATTTATGAACTCCTAAGATTTTGCCTCCCTCAACTCCTGAGAATAGAAATAATCTAGAAAGGCACCTACAAAATTATCCCATAAAGTTGACTCAACATCATCACCCTCAGACTGATCCCACTCCTCATACCATTGAATACCATATCCTTTATCTTATAAGCAGAAAACTCCACACCTTCTACATCAGTAGCATGCATCAATCAAAAGTTCTATTCCATTTCATCTATGAACCCATGAGGATTCTCCTCAACCATAGTACTAGTGAAAGTCGGAGGGTGCAACCTCATAAACTGTCCAACTCTAGTATAATCAGAAGAACTCACTACAATACCAGCAAGACTTGGCTATTGTGACAAAGATGTCACCAATTTGGTAAATAGATGAATGGAGCGATGAAACTTAGCATTGGTAATATCTCACTGTGGTGACTGAGCATGAGTGTCACCCTCAGGAGTAGGATCAGTGGATACCAGTGGGACTCTGTAGGGGCAATCAAAAGTACTGACCCTAGGCTGGGTTTGTACCCTAGAAGTAGGACGACCTCCATCCACATAGTCCTCAGATGGAACAGAAGAGTTTCCATGAATATTTGATCTTCTTGGAGGCATAATTTGAAAGGCGAGAAAACAGGAATCAGAGATATTTAAGACTTTAGACTCTATAGACCAAAAATAAGACAACAAGAAAAGAAAACATTCCTAAATGCCTCATAGCCTCTCCCTTATAAGTGTAATATGCTAAACACCTATAAAAATGACGCCACTTGACACGACTTTGTGGAACGTAATTGACCATGAACCTTGGCTTATATACTAACTTTGTCTCGACCCAAACCAGGGCCTGGTCGTGACGGGCATCTCATCTCCTCTTAGAACCAAAGACCACCCCTATTTCCTAGTCAACAGAACACAACACACTAGCATGGACTGAAGTCTGAACATATAACAAGATAGAGTAACATAACTTCAAAGACTCTAAGTTATATCATTAACCATATACCAACACCGATAACAAACACAAACTACCAACACAACACCCAAGTCCACAGTACCCACAAAGCCTCTAACAAAATTGAATACCAATAAAGTGCTGGGACATGCCCCCAGCCATAGAAAAAAACAAGTCTGAAACAAAGTCTAAGACATAAGAAACTAAAATATAAAATGAAGTCTTTCGAAGGATGGAATCTCACTACTTCAAGTCAACTCATGAACAATCCATGAACACCTGATCACTACGCAAGAAAGGTAGAAATTTTTTTGGCACTTGCATTGTGTAGGAATATAGTATTTGAAGATGGTTAGCAGTTAGAGCGCTAGCATATACCTCAGAAATAAGGGATAAAATAAAGCCATGAGTAATAATTTAAAACCAGCCAAATCCAATGCACATCATCAAATGCAAATACATACATATATATATCACATGTCGGGATAAGAAACAAGGCTTATCATGAACATTTAAAATCTTAACCTGGATTATGTAGCATAACCTTTATAATCAAGGTACCTATGGGCTATATGGGCCTAGATCTCCCCCAACTGGAAGGGCCCCAGTGCATGTAGCTGCACAACTAGAGGATAATCATATGTCATATGCTTGATAGGGGACTCAAACCTCCCATCATAAATAAAAGGTAACTTAAGCACCAATTTATATAACATGAAGGACTCAAACCTCTCAATCATGTAATAATAATAAGAGTGACTCAAATCTCTCGGTCATTTATACCCCCGCACTGGCTGACACAATTTCCATTGTGGTATCTCGGGACCTCCACTTTCACGGCCTGGCTATGTAGCCCGAATTTATGCACTATTAAATATATAATACATATTCCAAATTATTGAATTAATTATAAATTTAGGCATTCCATTGGTATCGTCATACCAACCCCACTTGCAAGTTCATTATTATGTCACGATCCATTTACCATCACACGAGGGAAATTCATGACCCCATAGGTTCAACTAACAATCACACATGGAATTCACATACCCTAAAGTTTAATAAAATCATATCATAGTTCATTAACCTTTTATTCCAATACATTAGTTCAAGTGAGCAAGTCAAAACATGCAACAAAGCCATGTATCATTATCAATTTCACATTTAGGTTGAGGGAACTCAATTTCTAAAACCATATGTCAAAGCAAAATTCTTCACAATTGGCAAAAACATAACCCCCTTTGATTATTCACCAATCCTATGCACCCCACAAGTTCAAAATAATTAACAAAGCATGAATAATTCATAATAAAAAAATGAAAATTAATTTAAGAGCCATTCATGTCAGGCCCCTTAACCATATCAAAACCCTTATTTTAAATCCACATAATTAACCATGTAAATTCATGTATTAGATAAAATAAGTTTAAGGGTAGAGTCACAAGCCTAAAATACCCAAGATTATGGGGAGAATTCAACCGTTAAAGCTCTACTTGACCCATTTCTTGGAAACACTATGTATTGACACTTGAGAAGATTTGAGAGAGAAGAGAGTATGTTTAATATGTATTATAGATAAAAGTAAGGTCCTAAGTATGTTTATAGGTCATTGGTTATTATTGGAATAAAAGGGAAATGTTTGCAATACCCTAATTATAAAGCTAAAAAATAAGCCGTTAGTCATTACGGGTGACCTTACAACTTAAATGGTCATCCTATGACTCGTTTCCTCTTAGTCGTAGTCTGAATAGTGTCTCGAACAACCAACACTGGTCCAGTTACCATACGACTCGTTACACAGTTGTACTTAGGACAAAATACCTTGGGCATCACATTGGTTCCCTTATGAAAAAGACTATACAAGTCGTTCAGAGTCCTTATGACTCGTAACATGGTAGTCGTAGTCAAAATAGTGACTTAGACAAATCTCACTGGGCCCATTACAATTGGGTCCTACAACCCCTAATGACTCCCTACGACTTATAAAGAGATTCCTAGTCAGGGTAGTAAGCTCAAAACTTCAAATTTTCAAGGGTACAACACCTGGGGGTTTTCAGCAAGCTGCCCAAGCTAATGAATACGAACCATAAGGAAGGAAATTCTAACTAGATACTACTAGTGTAGTTGTCTATCAAGCGTGGTTCAATAAATATCAAACAATGACCGTAATAACAATAGTAATATACACATTGGTATAAGGAAATAGGTGGTACCAGAATGATAACTAATAACATATACCACTCTAGGTCCATAAGAAGGCAAGCATGCCAAGATAGATGGGACTAGATCCCAAAAGCTACACCCCTAGGGAAAATATCAATATTGATCCACTCTAGTTACTACTAAAATAAATCATCTATGGGGGTACTCATATAATTATTAACTCTATATCAATGTATACAACAAACAATATAAACCTAGCAAGGTATACAATCATTATTAGGTATAAGAACCCCAATAAACTCAAACGAGAAGGTAAATGTAGGAAATAAAAAGGTTCACATATCATGGAGAAAATTGAAATCACATGCATGATAGGTCCAAAGAAGAATAAATCTGAACAAGTCCAACTCAAACTAAGCATCTGAATTATCAACTGAGGAGTTAAGCATAATACCTCTAATAGACGGGGCCACAACACTATAAGACTGATCTAAATGAGTTGAACAACCAATGCTCCTATGTTGGAGACACTCTCTGTACTAGTGACTAATTCTTTTATAGTGGAAGAAAACCTCTAAAGCTCTAACCTAGAAAGAAACACAAGCTGACCCTAAATGGTTAACCAACTGACGTTGAGGGAACTATGTACTAAAATGACCATCCTCTCCATAATTATAGCATACCTCAAGAACTCTAGGCTACCGAGGAATACACGCAAACTCTGTTAGAGTAACTAACTAATTTTTGGGGAACTCTCTAGTCCAATGTCCCATATCGTCACAACCCATACAAGGTCTTGGAATACTCTGAGATACTACCCCTCCTGATAAAAAATGGTCGCCACAGCTTAAAGATCCATACTAAATCTCCCTAAGGTTCGATGAGAGCTCTTCATGTTATGACTACCACAACTAATTTGAGAGCGACCCATAGTGTGAAATCCTACATATGTAGAATCAATAGGCTGCACATGAAGTTGACCTCCTTCGAGAGGATCTTTACACCCAAATGGAATATCAATAGCATTGTACTAATGACATAGCCTCTTATTACCACCTCCATAAGTCTTAATACAGGGTTTTTATAGACCTCGAATGATCAACAACCTGAGAGAAGAAACACTCAATTGTTATCAAATGCTACTATGCCAATAAAAGTGTCAATGCTAACCTCTAATAAATCCAAACACCATGTCATGCTCTGAAGGATTTGGCATAGTAATATTATGTCCCACTCAAGAAACCCAATCTCATACTCTTTGATCGATAAGGAGACTTGATAAATACAATCAAACCCAACTATGGTCTAAGAACTACTCGATGAAACAAATGCCATCCCTACTATGAGGTATCTATAAGAAGACTTAGGATCCCCTTGATGAATCTTGAAAGGTTGAAATAGTCTCAACCTCTACTGGAGCCTTGGCTGGCCCTAAATCCTCTGAGTGATGCTGAAGATCTTTTACATCCATTACTAACACCTTAGTTTGGACCTACTCTAAAGGTTTAGAAACACGTGTTAAAGTACCATATCAACAACCTTGCATCGTCCATCTTGGACAGAATAGAGTCAAAATGTACTTGAGGCACTTATAATCACGGGCACTCAATAAGGAGTCAAGAATAGAATTTCCTAAGAATGCCTTATAGCCTCCCAAATATAGGTTATAGAAGTCTCTGCACCAATTCGTATAACTCTACTAGACACTAAGATTTTGTACCAACACATCGATAAACCTATCATCTAGTACCTATTTAATACGACTTAATTTCTTAGGTCATGATGGTGCCTACTATAACCCACAAGTAGGTAAGCCAACCTCGTAGTCCAAAACTACTAGTAACTAACTACCAAGACAGAAGAAAGAAGAATGTGAAAAAAATAACATAAAAGACTAAAGAATATACTTATATAACCCATCTCTAAATATAGATAAAGACTAGTCTAGTACAAAAGAGGGGGAATAACAATATTTCGAACACTAGGAGCTCACCCTCTACCTCCGAACCATATCTTCTCTGCACAATACACACAATAATGGCAAGAACCCATATTATGATCTGTAGGCTGCAAAAGTATAGTATGAGTACCAAACACATGGTACTCAGTAGGCAACTGGCAATTGAGATACAAAGATAATGAAAAATACATAACCTACCAACAAGAATGTAAACTACATCCAAATATCCAATAACTACACCATAAAGCTATGATACAATAAGGATAAACTATTCTATTTGTATCCATGAAACTAACATAAGAAAGATAATGATGCAATAAGAAGAAACTATCCTATTCTAGCCATACTCAGGAATCTAAACACCATACCATATATCACGGGCCAATATACGAATAAAAAGCAGAAGAAAGATATATAATAATATACAAGGCTAAGGAATAGATATTAAACATGAATAAAAGAAGGAAGGAAGGAAGGAAATATAATAATACCATCACTACACATAGGTAGATGTATATATATATATATAGATAAGTCTAACTTAAGGTATAACCTAAGAAATCACATTATCATCCCAAGGCCTTATAATCATAGTAGGAACTAAACTTAATCAGGGTAAAAAAATAATACTGCCTAACCAAGGGATAATTATGCACAATAATATAACCGTAAGAATTACATATCATAATCATACCTCGAATATCAATATCATTCAATCATCAACCTATCAAGAGATGATCATAATAACAACAATAATATAAAGTGATTGGCTAGACGGATAAATAATACCTAAACCACCCCTATAACACATAAGGTCCAATCAGAACACACAATATACCATAAGCAAAACTCATCACCTATACCTATGCAACCTATATAAGGTTGATAGATATAGACATATACTGGTGATAGGCAATGCATATGTAAGGATGAATGCAAAGGGAATCCATAATACTATAACCAATACAAGTACCATAATGTAACCTAGTATATACACGTCCTCCAGATCAATGGATCATAAAGGCAAGATGTATGATGACCTCTCTTCTTTATCATGACAGATCATGGTCGAGGGGGGACATAGGGGGTTCAGCAGTACCTATATATACTGACCTGGTCACAATTATATATTTCCAATAACCATCATCATCATTAATCAACTATATCCAGTACCAAATATATACATATATACGTAGAAAATGCATAGTCTAAAGCTATTGCTAAAAGTTGTATGAGTCCATAAATCTATTGCTTAGGGTACACTCTGGGACTAAATCATCATAAGAGTATAAAAAGGGTCAGAATCTCTCTCGAACAAGGTAAATAGTATAAACTAAACTATTAATCAAAATTTATCTCATACATAACTATAAAACATTATTTTTAGTCTCAAAGGCTCATAAGTTATTTATTAAGATGGTACCATTCTCATTATTAAAGGATCTATTTTAAAAGTAACAGGGGGAATAAATCCCTTATTTGAAAAAAGAGTAATGAAACCATAATTTTTGTTGAGATCATACCATTTACTATTAAAGTGATCATAAATATACCAAATTTGTACATTTCATCACCAGTATCCAAACAATATGATTATAAACATTAATATATCTATAAGCTATGGTCACTTCCTTTATAAGGATAAAGCACTTCTCAAAGTGCAACCAAATATCATGAACACAATCTTTGGCCCAATAAAATATATCTGACTTAACCATACCATAATCACGACCTTAGGCCTAATAATACACATCAATATAATCATACCATCATGATCTAGGACAACCCATCACAATTCACTGAGTAATGTAGTAATCATATACTAAAGGTTCATTAGTCTAAACATTGCATAGCATGCTAACAACCTAAGGTAATAGGATCGTAAGAGTATAATAAGTATTTCACCTTAAGGGTCAATACCCTTCTTGCCTCCAAAATCATCAATTAGACTAAGTATTGATGTTCTACCCATAATCACATCCTAAAATCCTTATTTCATATGCAACATATATAGAACACCATCTGGTGAAGAAGAGTAGACAAAATCCTGCCGCAGTGTCAAACCGCAATGCCTTAATCATCCATAAATTATCTGACTTCACACCACAATCCAAAAATATTTTCATGCTATCAAAGTAGTAATCAACATATTGTTAGGATTAAAATGAGATCCATATAGCTATATTATGGGTCGGGTCAAATTTTAGGTCAAGAATGGGCCCACAAGGCCTACAAATAAAATCCAAAATTAAACCCATCACGAGATCCTCCCAAGGACAAGAAATGTGTGCTCAAAAGTTGAGCACAAATGGAGAAAAAATAGTGCCTAAAATCAACCCTTAAAGTTAAGGAATTTAAGATTTAATTTCTAAGAATTTTATCATGAATTATCATAGAAATTGAAGGAAAAATTAATGGGAAATGACGAAGAAGATATAGGCTAGCTTACCTCAACTTATATGGATGATTTTCCACCTTTTCCAATCTTTGGGATCTCAATTTGGTGTAAAAATAGTGGAAGAATTGATATAAAATTGGGTGGGAAAAAGGGCATTTAAAGCACCAGGTGTTGCTTAAGCGGTCACCCTATTGCTTAAGCGGCCCCAATATTGGTTAAGCGATCTACCAAGCCTGGTCGGCCTTGCTTAAGCAACTCTAATTCCGCTTAAGCAATTTCCACTTAAGCCAACAAAGCATTGCTTAAGAGATACCATGTTGCATACACGATGACCTCTTATGTGGTCATATGATCGCTTAAGCGGTCATATTAGTAATCTGATGCACCAAATTTTGCCAAGTCCGGAATACACTTCAACCGAGTGCTCAAGATTCATTCAAAACCCTATGCATGCAAACAGAATATAATACAATACCAAATTCGACATTCCAAACTCAATGGATCCATTGAAACTTTCATTTGAGATCATTTTGACTAAATATGGGGACCTATAGTTCTATTTTTCACATAATTCGCCTAATAGCCCAAAATGAGTACAGAAGCCTCAAGACCTGAACTAAGGGTCCTCCAAGCCTAAAATAAATATTTCATAGCTGATGGAGCTATTGGAATTATCAATCGAGGTCATCTACTAGAAGTTTTGGTCGAAGACCAAATTCTAAACAGCGAAAGCTCCAAAACACAAAAATGAGCCTAAAATCCAAAAATACTTTTCATTAACAGAACAGACTATTCTGGTAAGTCATAAATGACTTGTATCCACTGTAGGAAGGCTCAAAATGCTGGAAATACATAGAAATAGAGGAAATGACCTAGAGGGTCACTACAAAATATGTATAAAACTTTTATTGTAAGGAAATTTTGGATTAATTATAACAAAGTAAATTAAATTTCAATAAATAAACTTTTTCAAGAACTTATTACAACTATCCTTCACTACCCTAAGACTTGATCAGACATATACAAAAGCTACCTATTATAAATTAGACAGAAAATAAAATAAAATAAATAAAGAAAGAGAAGAAAATAGTGTTGAGTATCACCATCCATCTAGTAACTGCAAACTAACCTGCATCCAATCGATGCCCCTAGAAGGAATGTTGAAGAGTAGATTCAATACAAACAAACGTATTGTGTCACGAACCAATTTCCAAGTCAAGATGACACCTACATTATCCCACTAGTAGGTAAGCGAAATCATAGCCTAGAGTTATGAGCAATGGTCAAATTTGGTGGAAAATGACATAAATTCCAAAAATATGCATGTAAAATCTTACAAACAATAAATTTTGGAATAATACTAAAATAATCATAACATCCCATGACCTAGTAGTGTCGGTACAAGAGCCTCTAATAAAAAAGAATACAAGTACTATTAAATCAATATACAATATCCTTTAAAGTGGAAAGACAATCAAAAATAAAAGAAGGAGAAAATTTTAACTCTAGATCCGAGAGCTTACCTTGTCTTTGAGCTCTGACCAACATAAATCTCGGCATCAACAACAAAAACTAGTACTCAGATCTGCACCAAAAAGGTACAAAAGTGTAGCATGAGTACCAAATCCATATGTATTCATTAAGAATCTTTAGTCAACTGAGATAAATCATTATATAAGAATAATAACATGTCAGTTAAATAGGCTACGTTAATGGAAAAGGGAAAACCTAGAATAACACTCTAATGGCTGAAAGTAAACAACTGTAATAATAATGATAAAGAATAACAATCTCTACATAATTGTCCCCCATAAGATAGAAGGTGAGAATAAAGTAAATAACCCAATATAGGCCCCCAAAATCCCAGGGGATGCGATCAAGGAGAAATAATAATCGAAATTATACAAGATAACCATATTTCAAATCATAACCATAGATCTTTCCATACAATAAAACATCAAACTCAAATCGATTTAATAATCATCATAACCAACCTCTTAATTTTAGACTTAAACTAGAACTCATACAATTATTTGTCGGCTCGAATCGAAACTCATTTCATGAATATTGTTGAAATTGAGCCAGTCTTAAGATCATAAATCGACGAGCTTGAGCAAAAAATAATATCATCTCCAAAGTTTTAATATAGAAGAAAGCACTATGAATTTAAACCTCCCCGGTCTCAATAATGTAACTAAATAAAGCGCAAGGCATATTGGTCCTACAAGGAATTAATAGCAATCTTTGCCTAAGATGGGCTGAAGGGGCCAACTTCTAACCCCATAATCTATTCTAAGATAAATTTATTTTCCAAATAGGCTACAGTATCTAATTTCACCAACATATAATAAATAATCCATAATTTAGTCCTAGGATAGTAATTTGACCTAAAGAACAAGTGCTCAAGTCAACTATGACTAACTACGGTTCCTTAATCAGTTAAAAGATTCAATTCATGGTAAATATACTTACAAGACCTAAATATCATCCCAAAACTATAATAATATCATAGTCATACTATAACTAAGCTCACTCTAAGAGTAAGGTAATTCTACCCTACCTAGACGCTGAAGAAAGCTCAATGAAGTCTGCTTAATCAATGTTTCCTATTTTGTAAAGCTTCCACTTGATGCCACACTATCAAAATGGTAATCTACTATTAAATATGATAACAATATTACCCATATTGAATTTTTATGCTTTGAGTCCAATATTACATAAAAATCTTATGTAGGGACCGCTTGCGAAATCATACTTTTGAATCCATCAATGCATTCCTCCATCCTCAAGGATCATTTACCTTCAAGAATGGGTAAATTTCGAGCTTAAATGACACTAAAATCAACCCATAAAGAATATAGGGATTTTGGGAATCAATTGAAGAATTAACCAAAAATTTAATGGATACTTAACAATAATTTGATGAAGAAACGATAAGTTTGAGCTCAAAATTACCCCTAAACCCCTCAATAATCACTCTCCTAATTTCCCACACTCTCTAGGGTTTTAAATCTTGAAACTTTTGAGAAAAAAGTAGGTGAAAATTAGGAATAAGAGGCATTTAATGGTCTAACAAATGCTACTTAACTCGCCACTTGACTGCTTAAGTGGTCACCTCTAGAGCAGCCATGTACCACTACAACAGTACCCGCTTGGCCTGGCCTACTTCTAAAGCAGTTTGACTGGATAATCAATGTCTACTAAAGTGACCAGCTTGACGCTAAAGCAGCCTCCACTAAAGTGACAAAGAAGTCTCTTAAGCGGATGCACCAGCTGAAAATTATATTTTTTTAAAGTTTTAACTGACCCTCATGATTCATTCATAATACCATAAGCACAAACAAACTATGATACCCTATAAAATTCTACATTCTAAACATAATAGCATACTAAGAAATTTTATCTGGGGTTGTTTTGATAAAATATGGGCCCTACACTTATGGACCATTTTTATCAAATTTTGAGCAATATCCCAAAATATTTCTAGAAGCCTCGAGACCCAAACCAAAGGACCCCAGTCTAAAATCAACATTTTAGATATGATGGAACTCAAATAATTGGCATACGAGTTTATTTACCTAAAATTTATTCTTGATAGCCAATTCTTACCAGTGAAGACTTCAAAATAGAGAATTGCTCTAAAAACCAAACAAAAGATAACTAAACTGTCATCTCCATCAAGTTACAAATGACTTAGGCTATGACTTATGAATATGAGATGGTTTATGAATATGATTATTAATATGAGTTCTGGATATGTATGTGGTCCTAAGGCCGCGATATTGATGATATGATTATTCCAAACACATTATTGGGAAAAAGGTTATCTTAATATATTAGTTGGATATCTGGGAAGTATTTATCATTGTGAAGGATACAGTTGTAGTTCATGAATATATATATATATATATATATATCTTTATATGCACATCTCTCAGGTATAGGATGGAAGAAGAGGCGGTATGCCACTTATGAGTTTATTGATATGGATACTGGTGATGACATGCATATATTTGGTACATTCAAGATCGTTATACTATAAATGATGTGATTCTTGTTAAAATACAATCATATGACTTTTTGTCCTAAATAAGAGTTAAGACCCACTCTTCATCTTAAAACAAATTTCTTTACAATAATAACTACCTGACTAAATGGATAATTTATATATATAAAAGAGGTTAATAATGATGTTTTAAAGAATTGAATGAGATAGATTTTGGTCAATGATTTGACACTATTAATTACTCTGATCGTGTGATATTCTGAGCCTTTTCTACACTTTTATAATGATTTTGTCCCAAGTTCACTTCGGGCAATGAACTTATATATTTATACCCTTTTTAGACATGACTTGAGTCCTTGCACCTATTATATATATATATATATGTTGATGATTCTGGTGATATGCTTATTGACACCTGGAAAGGTCTGAGGATATTATGATGATATATTTATACTTAAAAAGGTCAGAGGATATTGTGATGATGAGATGGATACCCAAAAAGGCCGGAAGATATTATGATAATATATTGATACCTGGCAAGGTCGGAGGACATTATAATGATATATTTATACCTGGCAAGGATGTAGGATATTGTGATAATATATTGATACCCAACATGGATGGAGGATGATTATGATGGTGATATTATGATATCGTGGACTCTTTTGCATTCATACTTGCATGTGTCCTACCTATCACCAATATCCACCTATGTCTATCAGTCGGTATGGGACGGGGTCATAGACTTGGGTGATGTCTATGCCTTATGTTATTATATGCTAATTGAGCCTTCCAAGACTGGGGAGGTGGGGGTACACATAGGCTCGGTTAGGTATTTAGTTATCCGGAATAACTGGTTACACGTTCTATTATTAATATTGCTATTATCATTGTTATGATCACTATTATGGCTAGTTTATGATAGATTGGTCATTGATTCTATATCAAGAATTGAGGTATTTTTTCGATCTCTTCTATCTTATGATTGCATTATTATGCATGATTATTTCATGTCTAGCCATGTATATTAGAAACCTTGTGTATGATAGCATTAAATCTTGATAGGATTATAATGAGGTATTTAAATAAATACATGATGATTTAGGTTATGATTTGAGTTGACCCTATATGTGTGTGTGTGTATATATATATATTTATATATATATCTAGATAAATGTAGCTATGGTGCTACTGTATGACTCCTCCTTAATTCGTTCATATTGTATATTCATTCCTTCGTCTTGTATATTGTTATATATCCTTCTTTAACCCTTTATTCATATATTATCCTGAGATATAAAGTATAGTATTGAGATAATGAGTCTGGATGGAATAGGATAGTTCATCCTTGATACTTTCTTAACCTCATTATGTTAGACTCTTGGACATGAATATGATAGTTGTTCCATAGTATCGTATTGGTTTGATATATGATTTCTGGACTCTTGGGTGTAGTATCCATTTTGTTTATATGTTGTATATAACTACTTTATATTTAGGGCTTAGTTGGTAGCTGCCTACTGAGTACCATTCATTTGGTACTCATACTACACTTTTGCAACCTACAAATCATAATACATGTTATCGTCATTGATGTGTGCATCATATGGAGCAACCATGGTTGAGAGACCAAGAGTGAGCTCATGATGTTCAGAGTATTACTTATCTCTCTCTTATGCATTAGACAAGTCTTTATATTGTATTTGGGGATAAGTTGTATCGATATAATTCATTGATATTTCACTTTTGTACTCTTATTATATTAGAAGCTCTTGTACTGATACCATCAGGTTTTGGGATTAATTCTTTTATTTGAACTTTTGTTATAATTATTTTGCATTCCTTCCTTATTCTATTTGGTAGTCCGTTACTATCCATTCTAGACTGCGAGTTTGCCTTCCTACAAGTGGGTTATAATAGGCTCCATCTTGACCTAAGAAATTGGGTCATGAAAAACTGGTATCAAAAAGTGCCTCAAGTGTGAGTTAGTAATCGGATAGAGTTAGCACATATTTCCCCACCAGGCTAGAGTTTGTGAGATAAGTTGCAATTGCGGGAATAATGGATATTCTACTAGAGTTTGCTCCAAGTGTCAGTTGGCCAACCATTGAGAGCAATTTGTGTCCTTGCCATATTAATGCTTCAGGAGTTCTTACAACTATAGAGAGATCAGCCATTGGTCTAAAGAATGTCCTCAACTTGGAATTTCTAGTCGTTTAGCTCATTCAGATCCACCTAAGATATTGTATCACCTTCAATACAAATAGTGCGCTTGGAATTACAGTCAATGACTTAGTTAGTCGGTCCAAGTTTGGACTTATTCAAATTTATTCTCCCTATGCCCATCAACCAGGCGATTACATATATGCTTTTATTTTACGCATATATCTTTTATTATGTATATTAGGGTGTTAATAACCATTAATGATTATATGCCTTGATGAGTTGATATGGATTATTGCATGCCTTGTTATTGAATTTATAATTATATGAATACTCCTGTGGTTTATTTCCTTTAGTAGTGGATGAAGTAGATTTTTTTTGATATTTCTTATTATGAGTGTAGCATTTGGGTTGGAGTCCCATTTATCTTGGCACATTATCCTTATTGTGGCCCTTGAGTTGTATATGATAGTGATGTTCATTTTGGTACCGCCTATTCATTATATTAATGTTGATATTACTATAACTATTGTTATCACTGCTTAAGGTTATTGATATTATCGATACTATTACTTGATGTAATTGATCCTCGCTTGATATCTATTTAGACTAGTGTTATCTAGTGAGAATTTTATTTCCTTATGACCTTAATCGGTGGCTTGAGTAGATATAGCTTGATTTGATGTTTTCTTTCCCATAGCATAGCTAGGTTGACTGATTTTCCTCTTGGTTAGCTATGTTAGATTGATGGTGGAGTCAATTATTGTATCAAAGGTAAGTTGAACTTCTGTGGTTCTGTTATGATTACAGAGTTAGAGATTTAGTTGTATCGCCTATTTTTTTGAGTTTGGGATCCTTAGACATGCCTTTGGGTCGCATAGGCCTTCGGTGTGGCTATTATTTTTTATATAGTCAATTTTTGGAGCTTGACCAATTTTGGGTCTGTTCTTCACTTGTGGTTATTTCATCGCTCGATAGTGATTTTGATATTGAGGTTGAGATGTCATGGATTCATCTATTAGATTTGTTGGTTTCATTCCTATGATGATTTACCCTTGTTATTAGTATGGAGATTGGATTCTCTATTATCACTCTGATGTAATTTTTGACTTTTATAGAGTTAGGGATATAGAGGCAGATGGCCTTTCAACCAGTGATTCATCCTTCAATCTTCTCGACTTTAGATGGATTATAGTTGATAAGTGTTCAGATGATAGCCCTGGTACCCAGTTGTAACGCCACAAAAAATGGGTCCCGGAGTGTCACACGGTGCTTGAGGCTACGAGTAGCCCCAAGCTAACCCTTTGAGCCATTTTCATTCAGTTCAACACAAATCAACGGGGTTTCCATAAATAACCCTCAAATATCAACAGAGTAATCATCGTCCAAGAATAAAAGAATTTTAGAAAGATAACAAAATACGACTTATTAGTCAACTCCCAACATCTATACTAGTCTGACAAGCCCTTAAGAAAATCAATAAAACCAGCGAGCCATTGAGACATGCCCCAACTGACTCATACTCAGTTATCAAATGTAAAAAATTCCGTGAAACCAACATCAGACATCACGTCCTCAGAACATGAGGACTCACCACAACAGAGGATGTAGAACAGCATGCCCGAAGAATCACTGTCGAACCTGGAACTGAGCACCTAAACCTACATTCTGAGAAAATGCAGCCCACATCCGAAGATGTGGGTCAGTACCATGGAAAGGAACCGAGTATATGGGGGTGTATGCAGTTGTATAAACATCATCATCATAAATATTTATAAGAAATATGCAGGATGTATGAAAGACTCACATAGCCCAAAGAAAATCATCATAATCAAGAGAGGATGAAATAAGAATAATAACACATGTGAGTCATCATATAATATGTCAATCACTTTCAGTTCATTAAGAATATCAATTCTCATAATGTAAATATCATTTAAGTCTTTCGAAATAATAACTTTCACAATTCCACTTTCAAATCACTTCACCATTCACCATAGACACAACGAAACACACACACTAGGAGATCCTATAACTGACATAAACCATGTGAGCTACATGGAGTCCAACGTACAACCCACGTTGGGGAGAGCCGTCCTATCCTTGCCATCAGAGTAGGACTATCGATATCAAATCCACACAAACTAGTGATCACTATATAAATCAGCCTCAGGCTTACTCCTACGGGGGCACGTAGTTCTAGGGAAGTAAGATCATTTTATATCTCCCACTCGGTGCTAAAAATTTCTCCCGGACTTAGCTCAGATCATTTTAAAGACAATCCACAACAAAACAATTCCAGTAATATATAAATATACATCGGGAGCCATCATGCTTCCCATCTATCAAAATCAACCACATTGTGGATTTCTTTCACACTCGAGTTCAAAACAACTCCATTAAGACCAAAAGTTCAAATCATTCAAAATATCTCAAATATTCTACATCAACGTGCTTATAACACACACTCTCTAAAAAAACACAATTTCTAATGGGGATTCACGACCCAAATATCAAAATCATGATAAATATCGTTCAAGATTCATGCTTTATATCACCACACATGTAAATTCATCTTTCAAAATCATAAAAATCAAGATTTCATAATAATCATCATAAGATATGGGTTCATGCTTCAAATTCATAAAAATCAAATAAAAATCATGCCTTTGTAAAGAAAATTACTTTTGGGCACAAGAACGAAAGAGAGTTCTTGTTGAAAAACCCGACATACCTTGAATGATGAACTTTAGATCGATACTCGTTTTTGAGATGTTAATCGTTCCTTTGAATGATGGTTCTTGGAGTTCTTGAACTAGGAACTTGAAATCTTGAATAAATTTGCAGAATTAATGGTGAACTTTGGAGGTTCTTGAAGTTGGATGTAGGAGCTTAGGGTTTTCTTTTTGAGGGAATTTGATGAAATATAACATATAATGCTTCTAATAGGCTTTAATATAGGGTTTGGACGGATTTTGGGTGAGGGGGAATGAGCAAAACGCCCCTAAAAATCAAATAATTCTCGAATCTGTCCTTTGGTGGACTGTTTTGATAGTCTGAAATAGATCAATCATAACGTTTTACTCCGACATCCAAATCGGATAAAACCAATTTCATTAGAAAAAGGACTCTCATATATTTCCGTTGATATATAGTATCTCACTTAGATCATTGTGTACGAGGAGTTATGATCATTTGATGTTGACCCAAAAATTCACTTTTGATAGGCTGAAGTAGATCGACCATAACCTTTTTCTCCGATAGAAAAATTGGATAAAACCAATTTCATCAGAAAGAGGACTTGCAGAGCTTTCCATTGATATAAAGTAGATCACCCAGATCATTATGTACAAGGAGTTATGATCATTTAAACTTGGAACAAAAATACGCCAGGCCTCAGTATTTTTTTCCTGCACGTTTTACTGTTCACTACAATTCACGGTTCGATCGGAATGTTCATAACTCGTCGCTCGGGTGTCCGTTTTGGATGATCCACATATAGTTGGAGAGATTATTCGATAATATACGTAATGGTGGGTCATAATCTAAGACATTCCGCATGAAAAAATTATAATTCATTCTAGAAGATAGAACCCAACACGTTTACGCACAAAATTTCAACAAAAAATTTCCCGGGGTATTACATCATCCCCCCTTGGAAACATTCGTCCTCGAATGATGCTAGACATGCCAAGATTAGATAGGGAATAGAGAATACATCTGAAACCATTCGTTAGACTCATCACCACATCGTTTCTCACTCCGAATGCAACATAGAATGCATAAATTCAAGAAACTACAGCTGAACACATAATAAATGACAGCTGAACTGCTGCAACTTTTGTCAAAAGTGCATGATTTAGGAAAGAACGGTACCTTCGGCTTGATCGGAGTTCGCGGAAAATAGGTTCGGGTACTTGGATCGCATATCCGCCTCATCTTCCCAAGTTGCACCCTCAACAGATTGGTTTCGCCACAACACCTTGACCAAGGGAACTTCTTTGTTCCTTAGTCTTCGGACACTGAAATCAAGAATCTCAATAGGAATCTCATCAAAAGAAAGATTTTCTTGAATGTCAGCACTCACAGAGGAATCCACTACCACAGCATCGCTAATATGCTTTCTAAGCATGGAGACATGGAATATTGGATGAACAGAGGACAACTCAGAAGGCAACTCGACCTCATAAGCTACCTTACCAACACGGCTAAGAATTTTGTAAGGACCAACATAATGGGGACTAAGCTTCCCCTTCTTTCCGAATCTCTTCACCCCTCTCATGGGTGAAATTTTCATATACACTAGGTCACCAACTTCAAACTCAAGGTCTCTCCTTCAAACATCCGCATATGACTTCTGACGACTCTGCGCAGTTTTCAACCTTTCCCTAATCAACTTAACTTTTTCCATAGCCTCAAATACCGAATCAGGACCACTCACAGCCGCTTCACCCACCTTGAACCAACCTATGGGTGATCTATACTTCCTCTCATATAAGGCTTCAAACGGAGCCATGCCAGTACTAGAGTGGAAACTGTTATTGTAAGCAAACTCTATCAACGGTAAGTGATCATCCCAACTTCCCTTAAAGTCAAGTGCATAAGCTCTCAACATATCCTCTAAGGTCTGGATGGTCCGCTCAGCCTAACCATCGGTCTACGGATAAAAATCAGAACTCAAAAGCACTTGGGTACCAAGACCCTTCTAAAAAGCTTTCCAAAATTGCGAAGTGAACTGAGTACCCCTATCCGAAATAATAGACAAAGGAACTCCATGTAGTCTGACTAGCTCTCGGATATACAATCTAGCGTAATCCTCAGCAGTATATGAAGTATGAACAGGCAAGAAATGAGAAGACTTAGTCAATCTATCAACCACAACCCAAATAGAATCATGATGGCGTCGGGAAGGAGGTAAACCAATCACGAAGTCCATATTTATCTCTTCCCACTTCCAGGTGGGAATACTAAAATCTTGCATCATACCACCAGGTCTTTGGTGTTCAACCTTAACCTGTTGGCATGTTGAACACTTAGCTACAAACACTGCTATATCTTTCTTCATGCCACTCCACCAAAAGATTTCCTGCAAGTCTCAGTACATCTTGGTGGCACCAGGATGAATAGAATATCGCGCCCCGTGCTCTTCAGCCATAATCCTCTGTCTCAGATCATCAACATTCGGGACACACAATCTACCCTGCAATCTCAACACACCATCTCCCCCTTGGGAGAAAACCTCTACTTTTTGGTCCTTGACTGACTCCTTCAGTCTGACCAAACTAGAATCTAAGTATTGCTTTTCCTTCACTTCCGAAACCAAGGAGGATTTGGAACTACTCTGAAACCCTATACTACCTTCAGCAGAGTCAAACAACCTAACCCCCAATCTAGCCAAACGATGTACATTATGAGCCAATTCTTTCTTACCTTCTACCACATGCGAAACACTACCTATGGACACTATACTTAGGGCATCCACCACAACATTGGCCTTGCCCGGATGGTACAACACACTCATATCATAGTTCTTTAACCATTCTAACCATCGTCTCTGCCTAAGATTCAATTCTCTCTGGGTAAACACATACTGCAGACTCTTATGATTAGTGTAAACATCAACATGGATACCATACAAATAGTGTCTCCAGATTTTCAAAGCAAACACAACAGTAGCCAACTCAAGGTCATGGGTGGGGTAATTTTTCTCATGGGGTTTCAACTGTCTAGAAGCATAAGCTATCACCTTACCCTTTTGCATCAATATGTAACCCAACCCAACTCTCAAAGCATCACAGTACACCACAAAACCATCAACACCATCAGGCAAAGTCAAAATAGGGGCTGAAGTGAGTCGATTCTTCAACTCCTGAAAACTCTTCTCACAAGATTTGGACCACAAGAATTTCACTTTCTTTTAGGTCAATCGAGTCATAGGATACGCTATATAGGAGAAACCCTCAACAAAATGGCGGTAATATCTAGCTAAACCCAAGAAACTTTAGATATCAGTCAGAGAAATAGGTCTAGGACAATTTCTAACAGCTTTGGTCTTTTGGGGATCAACTCTAATACCCTCGGAAGAAATGATATGACCCAGAAAAGCAACTGACCTTAGCCAAAACTCACACTTACTGAACTTTGCAAACAACTTGTGATCTCTAAGGGTTTGCAAGACAGTTCGGAGATGATCAGAATGTTCATCCTCACTACGGGAGTACACTAGTATATCATCGATGAACACTATGACAATCATATCCAGATATGGTCTGAACACTTGATTCATGAGGTCCATGAAAGCTACTGGGGCATTAGTTAACCCGAAAGACATAACAAGAAACTCAAAATGTCCATAACGAGTTCGGAAAGCGGTTTTTAGGATGTCACTCTCCCTAACTTTGAGTTGATGATAGACGAAATGAAGGTCTATCTTTGAGAAATAACTTGCACCTTGCAATTGGTCAAACAAATCATCTATTCTCAGAAGGGGTACTTATTTTTGACGGTGACTTTATTCAGTTGGCGGTAATCAATGCACATAAGCAAAGAGCCATCTTTCTTTCTCACAAACAACACAGGAGAACCCCAAGGAGAAATAATGGGCCTTATGAAACCCTTATCTAGTAGATCTTTGAGTTGCTCTTTCAAATCCTTAAGTTCTGCAGGGGCCATACGGTAAAGAGGAATAGAAATGGGCTGAGTATCGAGAAAAATATCAATCCCGAACTCTATCTCTCTATCAGGAGGTATCCCTGGGAGATCATCCAGAAAGACATCAGAAAACTCATTGACGATGTTAACAGACTGGAGAGTTGGAGTCTCAGACTTAGTGTCTTTGACTCTAACCAAATGGTAAATACACCCCTTAGAAATAAGCTTTCTAGCTTTGAGGTAAGAGTTAAAATGACTCTTGGGTGACACAGAATTCCCAGACCACTCTAACACGGATGCACCCGAAAACTGAAACTTGACCATTCGGGTCCGACAATTAATAGAGGCATAAGAAGAATACAACCAGTCCATACCAAGAATCACATCAAAATCTACCATGTCTAACTCAATCAGATCAGCCAACAAGACTCTATGAAAAATGGTAACAGGACACTTTTTATACACTTTCTGGGCAACAATCGAATCACCCACTGGGGTAGAAACTAGGATAGGCTCAGGAATAATCTCAGGACTCATTTCAAAATTCACAGCAATCAAAGGTGTAACATATGAGAAACTGGATCTAGGATCCAACAAAGCATACACATCAAACTGAAATATATGAAGCATACCAGTAACAATATCGGGAGAGTCCTCCTGTTCCTGGCGGGACAGTAAAGCATAGAATCTATTCTGGCGCTGCCCGCCAGCATTGCTAGAAGAGGCGCCCTGAGCTGGGGCTAGGCGAGTCGCTGGAACTGGAGCACTAACAGTCTGAGTCTGGGTCTGAGGGCGATAATCACGATGCCCTTGTCCATCCTGTGGACAATCTCTAACTTTGTGACCCATGTCACCACACTGGAAACAACCTCCCTTCTCACCCCAACACTCACCCGAATGAGACCTATCACACTTAGGACACAAAGGACGATTTGGCTTACTGCCAGCACTGTACTGGGACCTGGATGCATATGACCTGCTACCTTGCTCCTACCTACCTCTAGGAATAGGAGCACTAGAAGATGGCGGTGCTGGCATAGACGAACAATCCCGATACTGAGGGCGACTCCCTCCCTGTGATCTAGTCTGACCCTGTCCGTGCTGCTCGGACCTAGATCTCTTATTCCCTCTCATTCTATCTCTCTCCTTAATCTTGTCTGCCTCAATCTGTTGGGCATGATTCATCAGCCTAGAAAGAGTTATCTCACTATTCAGCATAGCAGACCTACACTCCTTAACCATATAACTATACACTCTAGTCACAAACTTACTCATACTAGCCCGATTATCAGCCACTAAGTCAGGAGCATACTTGGCCAACTGATTGAACTTTAGACAGTACACCCTAACAGTCATAGATCCCTGTCGTAGGTTCATAAACTCTTCCACCTTCGCCTCTCTCATCTCCAAAGGGAAAAACTTATCCAGGAATGCATCCTGGAACTCTTGCCAAGTCGTAGGGACAGCTCCCTCACCTCTACCTTTCCTCCAAGCAACAACCTAGTCATAAGCAAGGTCTTTCAATCTATACGCAGCCAACTCCACACTATGTTCCTCATATACATGCATCACCTGAGTAATCTTCCGTACCTCCTCTAAAAACAACGTGGATCCTCATCAGACTTGGACCCATAGAATTCCGGTGGATTCATCCGCATGAAGTCACGGATCCTGGCAGCAGCTGAATCACTTCCCTGCTGCTGTGGAGCCGGGGCCGGGTTGGCTTGAACATTTGCAGTAACAGCTTATGCCAGTGCCTGAAAGGCTGCCCGAAATTCAGCATGAGATATGTTTTCATTCAATGGGTCAGCGGGTTGAGGTGGCTGACCATCATTATTTCTTCTCGCTCAATATGAAGGCATATTTCTGAAAGAGGAGAGCACGAATCAATAGCAGAGAGAGACACTTTAAGAACGATAGACTTCTGAAAGAAAGAATCACACTTTTTCCTAAAATGTCTTGTAGCCTCTTGCTCATAGATGTGGTGCGCTACACACAAATGATCAAGACTCTAGTTAACGTGCCTTTTCAGACTCCCTAGGACACCTTAAAACCTTAGGCTCTGATACCAAGTTTGTAACGCCCCAAAAACCGAGTCCCAAAGCGTCACACAGTGCTTTAGGCTACGAGTAGCCCCAAGCTAACCCATTGAGCCATTTTCATTCAGTTCAACACAAATCAACGGGGTTTCCATAAATAACCCTAAAAAATCAACAGAGTAATCATCATCTAAGAATAAAAGAATCTTAGAAAGATAACAAAATATGACTTATTAGTCAATTCCCAACATTTATACTAGTCTGACAAGCCTTTAAGAAAATCAATAAAACCAGCGAGCCATTGAGACATGCCCCAACTGACTCATACTCAGTTATCAAATGTAAAAAATTTCGTGAAACCAACATCAGACATCACATCCTCAGAACATGAGGACTCACCACAACAGAGGATGTAGAACAGCGTGCCCGAAGAATCACTGTCGAACCTGGAACTGAGCACCTGAACCTACATTCTGAGAAAATGCAGCCCATATCCGAAGATGTGGGTCAGTACCATGGAAAGGAACCGAGTATATGGGGGTGTATGCAGTTGTATAAACATCATCATCATAAATATTTATAAGAAATATGCAGGATGTATGAAAGACTCACATAGCCCAAAGAAAATCATCATAATCAAGAGAGGATGAAATAAGTATAATAACACATGTGAGTCATCATATAATATGTCAATCACTTTCAGTTCATCAAGAATATCAATTCTTATAATGTAATTATCATTTAATCTTTCGAAATAATAACTTTCACAATTCCACTTTCAAATCACTTCACCATTCACCATAGACACAAGGAAACACACACACACTGGGAGATCCTATAACCGACATAAACCATGTGAGCTACATGGAGTCCAACGTACAACCCATGTTGGGGAGAGCCATCCTATCCTTTCCATCGGAGTAGGACTATCGATATCAAATCCACACAAACTAGTGATCACTTTATAAATCAACCTTAGGCTCACTCCTACGGGGGTACGTAGTTCTAGAGAAGTAATGTCGCTTTATACCTCCCACTCGGTGCTTAAGATTTCTCCCGGACTTAGCTCAGATCATTTCAAAGACAATCCACAACAAATTAATTTCAGTAATATATAAATATACATTGGGAGCCATCATGCTTCCCATCTATCAAAATCAACCACGTTGTGGATTTCTTTCACACTCGAGTTCAAAACAAATTCGTTATAACCTAAAGGTCAAATCATTCAAAATATCTCAAATATTCAACATCAACGTGCTTATTATATACACTTTCTCAAAAAAACATAATTTCCAATGGGGATTCACGACCCAAATATCAAAATCATGATAAATATCGTTCAAGATTCATGCTTTATATAACCACACATGTAAATTCATCTTTCAAAATCATAAACATCAAGATTTCATAATAATCATCATAAGATATGAGTTCATGCTTCAAATTCATAAAAATCAAATAAAAATCATGCCTTTGTAAAGAAAATTACTTTTGGGCACAAGAACGAAAGAGAGTTCTTGTTGAAACCCCCCACATACCTTGAATGATGAACTTTAGATCGATACTCATTTTTGAGATGTTAATCGTGCCTTTGAATGATGGTTCTTGGAGTTCTTGAACTAGGAACTTGGAATCTTGAATAAATTTGCAGAATTAATGGTGAACTTTGGAGGTTCTTGAAGTTGGATGTAGGAGCTTAGGGTTTTCTTTTTGAGGGAATTTGATGAAATATAACATATAATGCTTCTAATAGGATTTAATATAGGGTTTGGATGGATTTTGGGTGAGGGGGAATGACCAAAACGCCCCTAAAAATCAAATAATTCGCGAATCTATCCTTTGGTGGACTATTTTGATAGTCTGAAGTAGATCAACCATAACGTTTTACTCCGATATCCAAATTGGATGAAACTAATTTCATTAGAAAAAGGACTCTCATATATTTCCGTTGATATATAGTATCTCACCCAGATCATTGTGTACGAGGAGTTATGATCGTTTGAAGTTGACCTAAAAATTCACTTTTGATAGGCTGAAGTAGATCGACCATAACTTTTTGCTCCGATAGACAAATTGGATGAAACCAATTTTATCGAAAAGAGGACTCACAGAGATTTCCGTTGATATATAGTAGATTACCCAGATCGTTATGTACGAGGAGTTATGATTGTTTAAAGTTGGAGAAAAAGTACGCTAGGCCTCAGTATTTTTTTTCTTGCATGTTTTATTGTTCACTACTATTCACATTTCGATCGGAATGTTCATAACTCGTCGCTCGGGTGTCTGTCTTGGATGATCCACATATCGTTGGAAATATTATTTGATAATATATGCAATGGTGGGTCATAATCTAAGACATTCCACATGAAAAAGTTATAATTCATTCTAGAAGATAGAACCCAACACGTTTACGCACAAAATTTCAACGAAAAATTTCTCTGGGTATTACACCAGTATTGGTTCTTTTAGTCTTGGCTTCAATTCTTTAGTTTTCATTATGATTTTTATGATATGCTCAGTGGGAGTGGTATGCTTGAGTTTCATTCAGTTGACTTCATTCTTGGTTGATGGAACATCCTAGAATAAATCATTCAATGATGAGTAGTTGTACTTTAAACTCCTGTATTTTAGTTTTGATTACCATCCAGATTGGTTACAATATTTGCATAGATTGTACTCCTTGATTATATCCATCTGTGTACTTCGACAACGCCTTATGGTCTTATTCTCATGTTTAATGTATGGAGTTTTAATGGATCAACTTTACTTTTTTGAGTTCTCGATGATGAGATTGTGTGGAAGAGACTTAGGTGATTTTTTCTCCTAGTTTTGAGAGGATATCAGGTGTGGAATGGTAAAGAAGGATTATAATTAGATTTGGAGTCGGCGGTGTGACTCATGTCTTGGTTTGTTTTGGGCTTGGATGAGCCTTTGTTGGATTATGCTTGTATTGAGATGGTATTAGTGTGTTGTGGTTCAGTTTATGTGCATCATCCTTTTTGGTTCAGTTTGAGACCAGTTAGTGGTTGAAGTTAAGTTTTGGCTATTTAGATGTAAAGTAAGAGTTCTGGTTGAAAAAGGAATACCTATGGCAAAATCCTTTAAATGTGTTTTCTCTTTATTGAGTTTGTTTGGGAAGCCATTCTTGGAACATATGGGACCATTACCTTATCATTTTGAGCTTTTGAGTTTTTTTTGATCTGTTGACTTTTGAGGACGAAAGTCCTTTTAGTAGTGGATATTGTAATGACCCAACTGATCAATTTTCATATTTTTGCTTATCTTGGCCGTTAGGCTTCTTCATAGTTGCCCAAATTCATTCATGACTTACTGGGATAGACCATTTTATTATTGGGAATTTTATTTTTAGAACCAATTACTTATTTAGAAGTCCTTGCAGGTTCTAAATGACCATCAGGAAAAAATTCAGTAAGACGATCTCAAAAATAAATTCCAACTATTCCAGCAGATTTGGGATATCAATTTTAGGCCAGGTAGACCCTTGGTTTAGGTCCCAATGTACCCGAGCTCATTTTGACCAATTGGTCAAAAAGTTGTGGGTGTGGGGCCCACAATTTGTTTATACATCCTTGGATGGAAAATTCAACTTCACCAATGCATTTGGAACACTGAATTTAGTGGGGTTACATAGTTCGTTTAGGAAAATCAGAGTCCAAATGAGCTCTGAGGGTCAAAAACAAGGTTTGACTTTACTAGTCCTGGTGCAAGGCGATCGTGATAAGGCCTATTGTGATCGTGAAATCATGATTTTGACCTTATATGGAGATTGCGATGTCTCTGTACTTGGTGTGGGTATAAAAGGGCACTTTAGGCCATGTTTTGGCCATTTTTGACTCATTTTTGGGACCTAGAAACCATAAAAAGGTGTGATAACTCAAAATTGAGTCTTATGGGTGTCTTGGAATCTTGATTGACATATATTATCGTGATTATCATCCGAATTAAGGTAATATTTCATCACTTTATTAATGAATTTCTTGATTTTGACCCAAAACCCCAAATCTTCTTAGGGCTTGATTTTAGCCCCAAATTATCTTTGTTTTCACCCATTTCTTGAGGGGTATGATTCCTTGATTTTATATGAGCGTTGGGTTGACCTCAAAAATGCATTTTTCATATGAGGGACCCACTTGGGAGTTTTTGGTATCGTATTTGGACTTGAAGTATAATAGTACAATATGAGTATCATTATTCTCATATTGATGAGTAGATTATGATTTTGATAGTGTGATGTCATGTTGGGATTGTGAACTGGAGATAGACGTTGGTATATGATGTATGATTTTGTGTTTCATCTTTAAGGTAGGGTTCTACCTACTCTCCATCGAAGGTTATGTTTGTTATGTATTCCATGTGAATGTGAATGTTAAGATTGATTATGAGTAGAATGACTTAGTTTTGGTTATTGAGGTTTGGGGATTGGATGAGGGTTTTGGACCCATTAGGTGAAATGCTTATTACTTTTTTGAATCATATTGCCTTCCCCCTACTTTGAACTAGTTTGTAGTATGGAAATGTTATGATGCTAGGTTTGGGATATGGTTCAAGTGTAGGAATCTTTGTTAGAGTGATTAACCTTAGTTGGGCTAGTCTAGTGATCTTGAAACCGTAATTTTGGTAGAGTTGGCTTAAATTCCCATGTTTCTAGATGAAATTCTTATCTTAGGATTTGTTATGGTTTGCTTGACATCTAGAAGTGGAACTAGATACCTTAGTCTAATTTGGGGAATAAGTTTCCTAATTATGGAAATTGAGGATTAGAGGTGGGATCGTTCGGCCCACTTAGGCCAAGACTTGTGTTAGCCCTTGTCGACTGAGTTGCGGATGATAGGCATAGTTGAGTTTATTGAGACCTTATAATAAGCTTACTTAGTAGCTTGGTATATTTGTGATGTATTTTCCCTCAGATAATGATTAATGGCTTATGTCCATGATATTTCTGTTAGATATGATAACTGGCCGATAGAGAAGATATTTTCACTAAGATATGATATTGGGCCTCTAGAGATGTTATTACCTCTTAGATGTGATATTGGGCCTTTAGAGATGTATTTCCTCGTAGATATGATAAATGACCTTTAGAGATGTGATTTTCTCTTAGATATGACCATTGGCCTATTAAGATGATATTCCTCATAGTTATGATATGTGACCCATATATGCGAGATGCCTTAAAGATGCAATGTACCTTATCATTATGATTTATGGCCTAGTGGCATGTTATATCTCTTAAATGTGAGATGCCTTACTTATAATATTCCTTCTTGATACGAGATGATTACAAATATGCTTTGTGGCCCATAGATATTTTATGCCTCATACTTAGGTTATGACTTATTAATATGAGATGGCTTGTAGATATGATTATTGATATGAGTTGCGGATATGTATGTGGGTCTAAAGACGTGATATTGATGTTATGATTATTTCGGACACATTATTGGACTAAAGGCCGTGTTAACATGTGAGTTAGATTTTCGAGAAGTATTTATCCTTATCAAGGATACGGTTATTGTTCATGAGTGTGTGTGTATATATATATATATATCTTTGTAGGCATATCTCTCCGATATGGGATAGAAGAAGATGCAGTATGTCGCTTATGATTTTATTAATATGGATACTAGTGATGGCATGCATAGATTCAGTATATTCATGATCATTATATCTGTAAATGATGTTATTCTAGTTAAAATACGATCCCATGACTTTTCTTCCTAATTAAGAGTTATGATCCGATATTCATCTTAAAAATAGATTTCTTTACAATAATAACTGCCTGACTAAATGGATTATGTGTATACATAAAAAAGGATAATGATGATGTTTTAAAGAATGACCGAGACAAAATTTGGTTTGTGATTCGACACTATTAATTACTCCGATCGTTAGATATTTCGACCCCTTTCTACACTTTTATAATGATTTAGTCCCGAAGTTCACTTCAGGCAATGAACTTTTAGATCTAAATTCTTTTTGGCCACAACTTGAGTCTGTGCTATGATTATATATATGTTGATGATTTTGATGATATGCTTATTGATAGCCGACAAGGACGGAGGACATTATAATGATATATTGATACCCTACAAGGCCGAAGGATATTGTGATAATGAGATGGATGACAACGCCCAAGCTCACACACAAGTGTACGTGGTCTTATCAAGTAGTAAAGTGGCCTAATGAAAGCCCAGTATCGATCCCACATAGAGTTGATTTGGAAATGATTCAATTTCAGTTCACAATTTAGATTCAATTGATGCAAGAGTAACCAAAATAGAGTTTGTAGATTTGTAAACTAAAGTAAACAATGCGTAAAGTAAAAATCTTGAGATAATCAATGAGAGAAAACCCAGGGTTGAAGCATTTCAAACAATCATATTATGTTATCCAACATCATTCGTTAACTTGCTTATCTTTGGTTGTTGATTCGTAGGGTTAATTGCATGATTATGGTTTCCCAACCTCTAATCCTTTACCTAATTTGAACTTTACAACTACATCATTAAGAGAGGATGTAATAGTTCACTTAAGTTCTTTACAAATATCATCCTACGTGTTAATCAAGTAAGGTATCTAAGTACATCCTTGTCCTAGATACTAATTTGAATTCCTTATTTCATAAAGAAACACAAACCATACTTTGCTTATTACCATATTCTATCTCCCTATTCCCTCTCCTAAGTTCACAAGGTCGACAATAGATGTATTCTAAGGTTCATGAATCCTTAAAATAGTGATAACAATAATAAAAAAACAACCAATAGTGATAAGCAAATCAAACGAACTAATCAAAACAATAATACTCATGTTCTTGGCTTCAACCCCGGAAAGAGGGAGTTTAGCCACATATAGTCATAATCATAATCACAATGTTGTAATTAACGACTAAAAGCATGTATGAACTAAATGAAAATAATTAAAACCTAATTATGAAGTTTTATCAACCCCTTGATCTCCAAAATATGTCCAAAGATATGTAAAAATGTGATGCAACATTTATTAATAGCATAAGGGTAAGCCAAGTCCATGTTGGAGTCGATTTAGCATGAAACGCCCAGGGGTATAGTAGAGAATGAATAACACCCTTTATTAATATGGAATGGAGCATGTGACGCACCCTCTATTCCATAGGAATAGAGCATGAGACGCATGTTAATCGCATGGTGCCACTGGAAGTTGTCCTCCGAATTTTGGTTAAGTGTTGGTCCTTCCTCTTTCATCCCTTGTCTTGTAGTGTCTTTAAAATGATTTTACAGTCTTTATATCATCCATATATTATAATATTAATATCACAAAGGATCCTACAAGAACACACCAGATGAATTATAAGTACAAACACACAATATCCATCATGATGAATAAAAAATGAAAGCTTAAACTAGGTTGATTTCCATGATCTTTCACTTCAAGTTTCAACTCTTTCCTTGAATCATTTGAAAATTTTAAACTAATAAAAACTTCTTCCATATATAATAACATATTTAAAACCATAAGGAACACATAAAACACAATAGAGTTCACATAAAGATAAACTAGACAAGCAACTAGCTCAAGCTAGAAAGACTAGTTTTCTTTTATTGAACTCTAATTGACTCTTTGAAGTATCAACTTGCTTGGATTTCACTTGTAAGCATTGTAAACACATGCTTTAGCACTTTGATACATATTTATCTCATTATCAACCCATATAGCATAGAATCATCCTCAAAATAAGGCAAAAATGAATAGAATAGTGACACTAGAATGCATAAATACGCCGAACATCAATGGATACTAGGAAAGGCTGGAAGATATTCTGATAATGTATTGATACCTGACTAGGCCGTAGGACATTGTGATGATATATAATTACCCAAAAAGGCTGGAGGACATTGTTATGATATATTGATATCCGATAAGGTCGAAGGATATTGTGATGATGTATTAATAGACAGCATGGTTGGAGTATGATTATGATTCTGATATTATAATATTGTGGATTCTATTGTATTCATAGTCGCATATGTATCTCCTATCACTAGTTTGCAGCTATGTCTACTGGCTGGTATAGGGCGGTTGCATAGATATGGGTGATGACTATACCTTGTGTTTTTATATGCTAATTGAGCCTTATGATCCAGGGGCGGTGGGGGTATGCATAGGCTCGATTAGGTATTTGGTTGTCCAAAATATCCAGTTACTCACGCTGTTATTAATATTGCTATTATCATTGTTATGGTCACTATTATGGATAGTTTATGACAGATTGGTCATTGATTCAGTATAGACACTTGAGGTATGTTTTCAGCATCTTCTATCTTATGATTTCATTATTATGTATGATTATTTCATGTCTAGCCATGTGGATTAGAAACCTTGAGTATGATAGTATTAAATCCTGATATGATTATAATGAGGTCTTAAAATAAAGACATGATGATTTAGGTTATGACTTGAGTTAACCCTATATGCATATATAAACATATATATATATGTATGTATCTATATGTAGCTATGGTGCTAGCGTATGTAACCTCCTTTATTCGTTCATATTGTATATTCATTCCTTGGCCTTGTATATTGTTAGATATCCTTCTTTCACTCTTTATTTGTATATTATCTTGTGATATACGGTACAAAATTGAGATTCATGAGTTTGGATGGAATAGGACAGTTTATCCTTGATACTTTCTTAGCCTCATATGTAAGACTCTTGTACATGAATAAGATAGTTGTTCCATAGTATCTCATTAGCTTGCTTTATGATTTCTGGACTCTTGGGTGTAGTTTCCATTCTGATTATATGTTGTATATATCTTCTTTATCTTTGGGGCTCAGTTGGCAGTTTCCTACTGAGTACCATTCGTTTGGTACTCATAATACACTTCTGCAGCCTTTAGATCATAGTACGGGTTATCACCGTTGATGTGTGCGTCATGCGGAGCAGTCATGGTTTAGAGACTTAGGTGAGCTCCTACCGTTCATAGTACTATTTATCTCTCTCTTATGCATAAGACTAGTCTCTATATTGTATTCGAAGATAAGTTGTATCAGTGTAATTCCTTGATAGTTCACTTTTGTACTCTTATTATGTTAGAAGCTCTTGTACTGATACCACCAGGTTTTGGGATTTATTCATGTATTTGAACTTTTATTATATTTATTTCGTATTCGGTAGTCCGTTACTAGCCGTTCCAGACTAGGGATTTGGCTTGTCGACAAATGGGTTATGGTAGGTGCCATAATGACCTAAGAAATTAGGTCGTGACAGAAGGGGACAATCTAGTGAGTTTTTCTTACAAAAAATTACAAGTCAATCTAACCCAAGTTCCTAATTTAATTACCCCAATATATGTTTTCCTCATCAGCTTAACCCAAACTCGAAGGAACTCCCTCTCCTCTCTCAAATTTTCTTTCCAACTCCTCTTTTTCTTCAAATGTCTTCCTTCACATTTTAATCTTCAAAAAGGTAGGTGATTTTTTCTTATTTTTCTCCTTGCTTCTCCCATTGCCTCATTTTCTCTATTACCTAGGGTTCTCTATGAATTAAAATTGTGAAATTCTTGAATGTGGTAAACTTGTTATTGCCTGAAATTGTGAAATTGTTTGAAGGTAAAATTGCTTAAGAATGGTGAGATTGTGGAAGTTAAGGAAAAATAAAAAAACTTGAAATTGCTAAAAATTGGTAGAACTTGAATTCGTGAACTTATGGAAAAATGTTGAAACTTGCAAAATTAGGGAATTTTGCAATTGTGCTTAATGTACTTGAAATATTTTCACTTCATAAAAATGGTGAACGTATTAAAGTCTTGAACTCATGAAATTAAAAATTTATTCACCATCATAAAATTTTGTGCATATATGGAGGAATTTGTGAATTTAAAATAGGTTTTGAAATTATGAACAATGTCAGAGAAAATGGTTGTAGTACTTGATTAGTGATGAAGGTTGGTGTCCTAGCTTGTGGTCTATGTTGGTAGAGGAAGTCTGAGTACCTAAAATATATGACTAGTGACATCGAGCTAGCAAATTAAGTGTGGAGTTATTCAAACACATTAAAAACTTGATTAGCTATCGGAACTGAAATATGGCTTGATTTATTGATATTTTTTTATTAGTAGGATCTAGTGGCACGAAGGATAGCAAAGGGAAAAGGGTTGTATTCTGTAGACAGTCAAAAAAGTGGTCCTGAAAGGGACAAACATTAGGCACTACATCTTATGACCCAAAAAGTTAGGTCATGTTGATATCTATCTTGTCCCAATCTTGATAGGTAATCCCATATCAAATAGGAAAGAAATTCAAAAAAAAAATGATAACAAGATAGTATAATATGATACTTTTGAATAAAGTCAAAAAAAATATGATATAAAGGAAATATCAGAAATAACATCCCAAAATCCCCCAAAAACAAGTGTCATGAGTATTTAACAACTCTAACTGTCATCAACATACATAATACAAACATGTGTATGTCTCAGAACTGAAATAAAATCAACATAATAATAACAAGGAAGTTATGAACATGCTACGATGAGAGGATCTCCCCACGACTTCAAAATACTCCTAACTCAGCATAAAGTCAAGCTCCACAATTACATTTGAACTGAGATCTACACCAAAAGGGTACAGAAAAGTAGAGTGTGTACGACATAATAGGTCGACAAAATAAAGTAGATACATGAATATATGAAGAAAACTGCGAGAAAGGCTTCCACCTATCCATTGAAAAGTTCCTAATGGCAACACAACTCCTCATGGTAATAATAATACAATCGTCACCAACAATATTAAAAATATCAATACAACATTGAAAAAGTCCAATTCATAGTATTATTTACATAGAAAAGATGAAAAGTGGTGCAAAACAATGATATGTTGTGTATGCAATGCTTAAATGCTCATCTCAGACACACCCTATGAGCCTAAGATTCACAGAGAGGACTCATGGGGGGTTTGCAACCAATATACTAATCATATTCTCATCAATCAACCTTGCTAACACTTATATCAGCTAAAGAGTTTTATAAAATAATACACTTTCTTTTGTAAAGAATTTCAAGTTCCATAATGATATCAATTTTATAAAAATTGAGCGATAAGGACTGTGCATGATCATAAGAAAATAAAAAAACGTAAATAATTTGCTGAATAATGACATCAATGAACTTAAATCCCCCAATTTCCAATAATTTATGATACAAGCCCCTCAGAGCAATACAATGGTAATGGATTATATAAGACATAAAATATATCCATAAAAGACCAACACAACATCATAATAGTAATAAAAAATAATTAACTATCAAATAAGACCAAAACTAGCCTCCATAAGGTTCACACAAGCCCCTACACGATCAATAATGATTTTGAAAGAAGGACACAATGATAAAATCCCCAACCATGGCATACTTTACTTGAATAGTTAACTACATAGTGATATGCCTAAATTTTACCTCAAATTAGAAATATAAAGTGGCCACTATCAAATATAAAATCCCACAAGGTTGTGATTGAATATCGTAGAGAATGCAATAGGTCTAAGCCTTATGCAATTACGTTGACTTATAATAACTTATTTCCATAAGAATGGAGGTTTGTAAAAGTATTTGTTATTTCAATAACAAGTATGATCAAGTAACCATATTGAAATTTTAGTAAATATAATCGATTAATAGAGAGAACTAGAACTTATTCGCCATGGTTTCATAACACAATTGGATTTTTAACGATTGTAGACTCTTTTAGTGTTAAGTATGAAGGGTTATTGATTACTTCAATACATCTAAACATTTTCAACCTACTTAGTTAATATTTACTCAAATTCTCTTAAACTGAGAGTGATAAAAATCTGAAACTCAATAATTTCTCCAAGTTGGTTAATCTTATTACAGCATAACCATTAGATGTAGATTGGAAACCCGGAACCCTCGAGGTTATTTTTTTCCTAGTTTTAACCTCTTTTACTTAATAAAGTTAAACCTAAGGCCTGTTCTAATGTTTGTAACCATTAAAAATCCATTAAGATGAATGAACAACATAAAAAATTGCACTATACAAATCTACAATAATATTGACCCTAATTCACCATGGATCCCACAACCCTAGTTGCTGGGTTTAGCCACTCATAGATTTTAAGGATAACAAAAGCATTAAATATAAGATAAGAAATTCACTTACACAATAGAAATCCAAATTTCAATTGTATTAAAAATCCAAGTTCAAATGCTCAAAAACCATAAAGTAACATAATAGTAATGCGAAGCTTCTCTTTAAAATAGTAGATGATAAAATTAACCCTAATAGCAGCTATTTATAGTATAGGGATTTAGAATTCTCATTAAAATCAAAGAAAATACCATATATCATCTCACGATTTAGATGACGTCCCATCACTTTAACTTTTGCTTATATCTAGTAAATTATACTAAGATCCAACTTAGACCCCACGATTGGAGTGAAGGTCCATTGAGGCTCTACTGATCCATCCAGTAGCCCTTTGGTTCTTCTTCATTGATACCATGATTTGCTTTAGCATGCTGATTTGAGTGATGGCCCACCGAGAGGTTGATGATTCACAAATTTGGCCATTGACTTGTCAACACTTAGTATTTTATTCTATTTCAGCCCCATAATTGAGGTAATGGTACGTCGTAGTGTAGATGACCCATAAGATTTGATATCAATTCTTTTTTTTAATAGAATTTACCTTGTTTTTTGCCTTGACACATTTTTCTACAAAGTGACACACCAAAATGATCAAATCTAACAAAAGTTACTCAATAATTTACACTTATTCATGGTTAAAAGCAGCAAATATGTCACCAAATACTGGTACATCAATATCCTGAATATAGAATATTTGCTTGTCCTCAAGCTACAATACATAAATATACTAATAATGATGTGAAGCAAAAGAAACTTAGGAAAAACTACGACAATCATGAGGATCTTTTACAATTCATCTCAAAAGTACAATACTCTTTATCATTCTAATTATAAAATAAGTGTGCATGAAGTCACTTATCAAATTGACTCAATAGGATCTAAGGATGACATTACGATATCAATGAACAACTTTACATACACAAATGGCAATTACTTTATCAATTAGCAATCAATAGTGCTATCTAAGTGCCCTCACCATAAAAACGTCCCATATAGAAAAAATTACTCAAATTGAGACTGGAATAGATTTTCTCACTCTCACAACGAAGTTTAAATAATGCAAGAAAAATACCATAACCTTGCCCTTTTTTTTATGCTTTAGCTTTTGGACAGTTAACTAGGTTCTCTAAAGGACTTTTTAGGCTTGTAATATAGGCTTAGAGATGAGTATGGTATATTTGGAAATAATGACTAAGCTCTCATTGATACTACACCATTTTTACTCCACTTTTAAAAAATATTCTTCCACCTATTCTTCATTTATTCAATCCTTTCTTGCACTATGAGTGCAATTTCTTTTAAACACATATTTTATTTTCTCTTTCTCACACAAGCGACATCTATTTACCTTATTTCATCACTAGACTTTTTTAGTCACACCCCTTCTTTCTTTTATACCCCTATACTGAATTCACCCTTAACTTAGGTGATTCTCCTAAGTTGAGGTAAATAATGTCCTAATAATGGACCAGGGATAAAATAAAGATTCTGAGGAGCCTATATAGTATCCAATCTCAACTTAGTTGGTTTACCTGAATTGAGGTATAAAATTACAAGGAGGGACTTTAGCCAAAACAAAGATTCTATGAAAAATCGAGAAAGTGAATAGGAAACTGAATAAAGAGGGTCAATTAGACTCAAAATATGGAAACAAGGATAACTTACATTATTTGGATTTTCATTTAGGTTGAGTGGATTAAAATATAACACAACTTATGATCCTTTCTTAATCCACTATTCTACGACCTATGCAAAATAAATCGAACAAGTTCTGGATTACATACACAAATTAAGAACTATATAAAACCAATTTACGCATAATTGACAAAGAATAGAATAATCATGTAATACCTTGAGTTTTCATGTTCTAAACCACTAAAAATATTGGCTATGTAGTTAGCATTCCAATGACACAAGTCTCTTCCTAATCCGACATCGTGGCATAAAGTTATGAAAATTTTTCCCAGGAGTCCGTCAGCTGCCAGTGACCATGAATTACTAGACGAACCATAACCATACCTTATGAGACAATATGAGTAGTCATAGTCACAACAATGAGATCCTCAATAACTAGCCTAGTGATGAAGACTCAACCCTATGACTCTTTATAAGATGTTACGAGTCATAAGGAGGAACTCGTCATCACAATAGTGTATGGACAAGAACCCAGTCCAGTAGTCATGATTCCATAACACGACTGGTTATCAGACCTTATGAGTCATTATGTGGACTTTTCACCTGATCAGAGAATGATCCAAGGACCAACATGAGACTACGACTTTACCTAATGACTCGTAGTCAATCGTAATAAGTCATTAGTTGGTGAGTCATAGTCATAACTGAATGTACCTAAGATCCCAGGATCCCAGGTTACGACTTAGACCATGACTTGTAACCAGTCATAACGAGTCATGAGGTGAGTCGTACTGATTGGGACCAGGTTTTCCTGACCTTTTTTTAGGGACTTTTATGTTATTTCCCACTCTCTTAAAAGTCAAATCCATGTCGTTTTGGCTTCCTAAGGGGTGGTATAAAAGACCCAAATTCCCTAATTAATCACATAATAATAAAATTCACCCAACAGAGATCAAAAGAGGTGATTTTCCCATCTTTCTCAAGCAAACTATGGTTTCACAATGGCAAGGTCAAATCAAAGAAATTATCCAAGAATCCCACTCTCAGGTATGTGGGATTTCATCAATGGTCTTCTTCCACCCATTAAGTCCAAAGAATTACCTATTTTTCCTTTTTTACAAGTATAAACCCCCTTTTATTTTTTTATGGAATCTCAAGTAAAACATGAAGTTACTTAATTCTCTCTCAACTGCTTGAATACGAACCATGAGAATATGTTCCTCATGTGAATTGTGTATCCATACATTTGATAATCTCAATCAACCAAATCATGTTCAGCTCGTGCCATGTTGAGTACTATTTATGATTCTCCATCTCATGATTACTTTATCATCAACATGATCAGTTGAATTAGTCTATGCTGAAGGGTTATGAACCCTAATACCTAGGTAATAATGCAAGTTATAGTTTTCAGGTTACAAGTCATTAAGATTATGCTTGTATTATTAAAATTTAGAACTTTATCATGATGAGAATTTATCAGTATCAGATCATGTTAAATAAATATAAATACCGATGTCATTCAGTTGGGAGTAATACTTAGCACCGAGTGAACGCAGGTATGGTGGTTCCCCCGTCAATTATGCATGAGACCATTGTAGCAGTCAATGAGTTCTAAGACTATGTCACCATTATAGGTTATGAGGGGTACTTCATCAGTAGAGGTGTGACACCCTAGTCCTTCGGGACATCATATTAGTGGATTCATGACATCTAGAGTTGGTACCCTTGGTAAGGTACTAACACCCATCCAATTGGGCTACTAGTTGGAGCCTGATTTTACTTAGATTAGGGTATTTTAGTTATAGTTAGCACCCACAGTTTTTATTTTAGTTTTAGATTCAGTATATATTCAAATTATGTTTTCAGTTAGTTATGCATGACCTTATATTTAGCTATTTAGTTATTAAGTTTATTAAGTACATGTATATACATGGTCTTGCATTCAGTTACATATTTATACATTCATGCTAAGTTATATCAGTTAGCCTCCCTATCCTGCATACTTAGTAAATTCAATGTATTAACCGCATATAGTAAATTCAATGTATTGACTGCATACTCTTTTGCGATATATTGTTTCATAATATAGGTTTGAACACTTAGTTCTCCGATCGTACTTAGACAATTCTTGTGCCACTCAGCAGCAGTCGTGGTATGTCCTCATCCTTTGAGGACAAGTTAATAATAGTTTCTTCTAATACTTATTTTTTCATAGTCAGTTGGAGTTAATTGGGATTTTGTCCCTTCAACTCCCTATGTTAAAGGCTTTCAAATAGTTAGACTTATTTTCAGTTTTTATCAGTTGTTCAGATGTATTAAGTATTACCTTTAGTATTAATTGTTATTCAAATTTTTATTTTAGCTTTCTCATATTACCTTGCTATTTTTCTTCAGTGCTCACTGCAGGTACCAGACCATGGGTTAGTTGGGATCACTCATGACTCTTGGCATAGTGTTACAACTAGGGGTAGCCTCAAGTCGTGACAAATCAACTGCTAACTATCAAGTTTATACCATATTTCGGTAGAAGTTGTCACATTTATATAACCTAATGCTATGAAAAAATCCATAGAAGTCAATATCAAAATAGATACACACACTATACAATATTTGGAGAGGTCTCCATTTCTTAAAACATAATTTTCAAAATTGACTGATTTTAGTTCCCAAACTTCCTTTTACAAACATAACCACAAAATAACATATTTACACCAAAAATACATAAAACATCCTAAACATGCCAGTTTTACTAGATAGCCACCCAAAGGAAAATAAACATGACAATAAAAACTCTATGGTAAGTTGCAGAGGTACCCTTTCCCCTATCAAGAAGATATACATTGTCCCCAATGTATCATAAAAAGAAATGACAAACTTCTTGAGAAAGATCACATTTGTGGAGCCCTAGGTGCTTGTGTCTATTGAAATAGAGTAGGCTACAGAATTTAGCGCAATATTAGTTTTATCATTATTAATCATAGCCCTGGTATTGATCGGTAATAGGTTGTGTAGTGGAAGAATCCACACATAAATCTACACCACCAGTTATCCCTGGTGGTATACTAGAATGGGCTCTAACTGCTCGAGCCCTCATATTTTTTTCTTACTAATTTTTTCCCAATAGTTTTTTTTTCATTCTTTCCTGAATGCTCTCTTTTTTCCCTCTTTTCTCTTTTCAAATTAAATTTCTATTTTTCATATACTTTTACTGTTGGCTTTGAAGAGTTTTCCCATCAAATTAATTAAATACTCTATAATGCCTCAATTTTTGGTCCTTGAAATTTTACTGAGTCTGAGCTCACTGCCTTAACTACGACTCACCCTACGAGTTGTAGGGTGTCTTGATAAGTCATGTGACCCTAATAGTAAGGTGACCAAAGAGTGGTGTTGGAGTTACTGTCCTGGGTACGACTTAGGGGTACGAGTCGTAAGGACTCATGACGAGTAGTAACCAAATCATATAAGTTTGTGGCATGAGAGAAATTGTAGGGTGTCCAATCCATGAGCTATAAGGATTAGTTACAAGTTATTGAGAGAAATTGTAGGGTGTCCAATATATACCCAAAGTTGGATTTTGTGTTGATTATGATTGGGATTTATTAGTCGTAAGGTCCCATTATGAGGCGTGACATTGAGTCATAACATAGACAGTGTATGGGGTCCTAGTCACTATCCTGGTTACGACTTATGGTGATGAGTCATAAGGTATGGTTACAAGCCGATGGTGGACTCGTAGCCAAGGATGACACATTTACAACTTTTAAGTTGGGGGAACTTTAGACATTTCTCACTTAAAACCCTTTTGACCCCACATCTATAAAAAACTTTTAGGTCACTCATTCTGCACTTTAATAGGTTAAACACTCTCTTTACTCTCTCTAAATCCTTTCAAGCACGTCAAACTAGAGTTTCATCAAGTTGATCATCCAAGGGCTTAGAGTTAAATTCTCTCCAGGAAAAACTTGATAATTCAAGCATGTGACTCTACCCTTAAACTTAATATCTCTACTTCATGGAAGTACATGGCTATTTATGTGACTCTAAGTATTGGTTTTGACATGATTAAGGGTTTTGACATGAATGGTAAATTAATGGTTTTCCCATGATTTTGTTTCTCATTGCTCATGTTTTAATCATGGTTTTGAATTTGTGGATGTATGATTATGAAAAATAAATTAAGGGATTGTGATTTTCCAAACTTATAACTTTTGAAATAATTATGATCCCAACCCCATGTTGTGGAGTTGTTTTTAGTTATGAGAAATATGGGAATTTAACTATTCTAGAACTATTGCATTATAAAGTTAAATTGAATCTTATGGGTTGGTGTTTTCAAAAGTTGTTGTCTAATTGAATCGAGGGGATTGTGATTTCCCTCAAGTTATGAGATTGTTTCGGCATGTTGATATTACCTTGCAAGTGTAGTTGGTGTGATGATACCAATAATGTATGCCTAAATGTATATTATGGTTTAATGAATGAAATAGTGTGTTTAATATTTTAATTAGGCTTTTAAAAAGGATAGTGTAGCTGAGTCATGAAAATGGAGGTCCTAAGAGACAAATACTGGAATCCATAATTGCCGACGCAGGGGTCTATATGATCGGGTGGTTCGAGTTCCCCTTATTAGTCACCTATATCTTATTACATAATTTGGTGCTTGTGTCACCTTGATATACAAGGAGGATCGAGTCCCCATAGTGTATATGTTTACCCTCTGGTTCATACGGCCACACACACTGGGGCCCTACCAGCTGAGGGAAACCTTGGCCCATATAGCCCATGGGTGCCTTGTATTTTATGACAGTTGAGCTGCACAATCAAGGCTAAGAATTTAAAGAGCATGTTAAGTTCTGAATCCCTATCCCAGTATGAAATATACATATACATATTATATTGAATGACATTCAGAAGATTGTAAATGATTTGAATTGTTATTCATGGCATTATGTTATCCTATATCCCTGAGTTACATACTACAGCTCCAGCTACTAATCGTCTACATATATTGTATCCCTATACGATGCAAGAACTGGCCATACTTTTACTTCTCCTGCTTAGTGAATCAGATTTAGGATCGGCTCATGGGTTGACATTGAAGTGGTGAGCTTTCATGCATTGATATTCAATATTTCATGTTCTAGGTTCCTTATGTCTCATATTGTTAGACTTATTGTGGCTATTATCGAGTCCATTTCCTGACACTTTATTGATATTTAGTTTTGGTTCTTGTTTTAGAAGATTGTGGAATAGTATTATGATGGTTGAATGTTATGGCTAGGTTTTTGTTGATAGACTATAGACATGTGTTAATTAGATTTGAGCTTACCTTTATGTTATCTTGTTATATGTTTTGAATTCATTCGATATTAGGAGGTGTGTGTTGGTTTAGTTAGGTGAAGAGGGTGATATCCGATCTACATGGGACTTGAGGTACCCATCACAGCCAGACCATGGTTTGGGTCGTGACACACTCCTCCTTCTATGATTTCCTAAAATATTTAATTGAGAATACTAGAGTCAGACAATTTTGAGTCTCAATGTCTATGGCTTGGGCCTTTGCAAATTTAACCACAAACATGGAAAAATAAAGAACTATCATTGCCTTTAGCTGCTTATTTAATCTCCTCTCTAACTTATAAAAGCAACTATGCAAATTTTAACTATGCTAGTAGCTCTAAAATATATATTTTAAGCTAGGTAGACATTTGGTTTGGGTGTCGATGTACCTGAGCACATTTTGACCTATTGGTCAAAAAGTTGGAAAATTGGAAATTTAGGTATGGGGCCCATATTTGGTTGAATGGCCCCAGATGGAAGATATGACTTTTCCATTGTATCCAGATCATTGAATTTAGTGTTTTTAGTTAGTTCATTTTCATATATTGAATTCTGAATGAATCTTGAGGCATTGGCAGAAAGTTGGAATTTTTTCTAAGTTTCAGCTGTCAGCACAACTGACAACAAGTAGTTCGATTACACAATAGGGTATAATGATCTCCATACCTTCTCAGGCAGCCAAGTTGTGTGATTGAACACTTGGTTGTGTGATTACCATATCAGAGGACCAGGCATGGGTTAATAAAGATCCGTTCAGCTGCATTTTGGCTATTTCTTACTCATTCTTGGGAGCCAAGAACCCTAAAATAGTGAGCTATCATTATATTAAGTTTTGGGGGTGACTTGGGAGCTCGATTAACATATATTTTCACAAATATCTTTGGATTTAAGGTAAGAATCCTTCAAATTCATGCTTGAATTTTTTAAAATTTATACCAAAGCCCTAAATCCTTTAGGGCTTGATTTAGCCCCAAACTTAGCTTGGTTTTTACTCATTTTTAGAGTTTTGATTCCATGAGCTTGTTATCATGTTAGGTTGGTCTTAAGAATATGATTTTTCGAGAGTGGGACCCACATGGGGTTTTGGCATAATTTTTGGACCCAAAGTACAATGGTGCAATATAGGTATCGATACTCTCGTATTGATGTGTAGAATGTTTTTTTGATAGCTTGGCATCTTGAAGAGGCTTTTCATAAAGGGAAAACAAAGGTTTAGTAGATTGTTGAGAATCTTCGGTGTTGATGTAGGTTAGGTTCAACCCTTGTTAAGGTGAGCTACTTCATAGTATATTTATGATATTATGGTTGAATTGGATGGGTCTTAGGTATTTGTTTAATGGGTTGAAAACCTTGGGGTTAGTTGAATCGTTTAGGATATTTGACATCATAAGCTTGAATTCTTTAGCTTGTTCCCTTGTGCTTTAGATGAATTGGGATTTATCGCTCATTCTTAGCATGAGAATGGATTAGATTACACATATTAGGCATAATTAACCTAGTTACTTAGGTTTTAGGGGAATTCACTATCTTAGGGCCAATTAAGTCTTTGTGATATCTAAGAGTGAATTTATATACCTTAAGCCTAGTTCGGGTAGAAATTTTCCTAAAATAGAAATCGAGTAATAGAAGTGGACTCTTAACCCACCCTAGGCTATGCCATTCTAGATTTGGTGAACCTTTATGCTTACTAGACTCTTGAAAAGGCTTAGTGAGGAAAACTGAGTAATATTGATACTTAATTATTAGGTAGGTAAATTTTTTAGGATTACTTCTGTTGATATTTATGCCATTGATGATGTTTTTATGATGATGGTTATGATATTCATGACCAATTCAATTCCAAGTCTTGATAATACTTATGAGTAATTTAATTTCAAGGCTTGTTGATATTTTTAACCGGTTCAATTTTGAGTCTTGATGATACATATGACTGGTTAAATTCTGAGTCTTGTTGATATTTATGACCAGTTTAATTTTGAGTCTTAATGATACTTATGACCAATTCGATTTTGAGTTTTGTTTAAGTTTATTCTCGATTCACTTTCGAATTGATGACTATAGATATTCTAAGTTGTAATATGGTATTCAAAGAGATGTTAGTTAATATTATGATGACAAATAATAGAGAATGCTTAGTTGGTAAAAATGGTAAATAGTGAATGGATGGTGGCTAGTTGATAAATAAGGATAGTGAATAAAGGAACCTAATGGCTAACTAGTGTATTGTGGAATGATGTTGGTAAATTGCCAAGTGATGGTATAATGCAAAATAGTGATGAATAGTGAAATGATGGTTGAATTATGGTGATGGTTAGTGTAAATTATTCTATCTTTGTTTGTACTCTCCTATAGTATGGGATTCCATGATGATTTTTTACTTTTTGTCCCAATTGGCATATGGGAGCCAATTTTGTAATTATGTTTGCAAGTGATTTATCTCTTTATGTTATGTTATCATATTATTTTTCTTTATTTACTATTTATCTATTGTTATGATTGAGATGTTTCAGGTTCGATTATATGCCTTGACTTAGTTATGATTATCTTGCATTATATCATCTTCGTATCGTGATTTAACTCGGTTGGCCGATGATACCTACTAAGTACCCATTGTGTTGGTATTAGTACTTTACTTCTGTAACCTTTTGGTGAATATGTTAGTACTAAATGTCACTGTTGACCGTTGTTCATACATAGTTGATCTTTTGGAGATAGAGTGAGCTCTTGGATTTTTGAGTTGCCCATTTCCTTCTATTTTATTGTTATTCAGTCTTTTGTATTGAGATATATGTAGTGACTATATTTCGAGTCTTCTAGAATGTGTTATTATCATTTGATGCTCTTGTACTATTTCTTCTAGGTCATGGATTTGGTATTCATGTGTTGACTTGTTTATCTATTTAGAACACTATGGTTGTTTATAACGTGTGTTCATTGTATTTGGCCTATGATGGGCATTTATTACCAAATTAAGCTATTGTGTTAGCTATAGTTTGTGGTATTAGCTTACCTACTTGTGGGATCTAGTAGGTGCCATCATGACTCGTAAATTGGGTCATGACAAATTGGTATCAGAGCCTAGGTTTCTCTGGTATTGTTGGTACAAAAGCAAGTGTCTAGGACAGTCCTACGAATCGAAATGATGATGTCAGTTTCCTATACTTAGAAGGCTATGAGACATTATTAGTAGTTCTTCAATTCTTTCACTCATATCATGCTAAGAGTCTGAGTTGGTTTGTAGAAGTATTCCTTTGACTTCACTCTTTCGTAGATGGCCAACACACATTCTACCTCTACACGATATGGGGTTTCTGAGACTGAGCCTAGGGATCCTTCTCCTATTTTTGGAAGATTTGAGGTCATGGAAATACTTATGATGTGTTCCCAACTAGGGGCTAGGATAGGCTACCATCCCCAAACCCTATCCCTGCATCTGAGCCAGAGATTCTTCTACCATAGCAAGTAGTGGGCCAAGTACCATCCCAGGATCCACTCGGGTTTGTTCTTTCTTCATTAATCAGAGATGCATTGATTCAGTTTTGAGGGATAGTTGGTGGTGTGTCCTTTGAGGGTGCATAATCTACTGATCAGATTGGTATTGAGGTGGGTCGCAACCTATAGCTGCGGCTCCCAGAGTTGAGGTTCCTCTTGTATTAGCAGTTGCTCAGCCAACGGTAGTTGTAACGCCCCAAGAACCTATCCCGAGATGTCACATGGTGCTCAAGGACACACGTGGCCTCAAGCGAACCCTCTAAGCCTGTCATCACTTTCAGAACTCATTGTAGTGCAAATCATATTAAGATAAAGAGTAATAACCATATCATGAACATACTGAAACACGAAGTAATACTGCCCTGTACAAATAAAATACTAAAATCTCTGTACACGCTGGTACACTAGTCTGACAAAACCTCTAACAAGACAAAGTCAGAGACATAGGTCCTCGAACCATGAGGACTCATCAACCGCAGAAATATAGATGAAGATACTCAAAGATCACTGTCGCTGTTGAGACTGAGTTCCAGAACCTATATCATGAGGAAATATATAATACAAAAGAGTATGGGATTCAGTACTTGGGAATGTACTGAGTATGTGGGGGTGGATGCAACATTTTTAAATAATATCATAAATGTATAAGAAAATCATACATGCTGACAATAATAACTCTCTTCGCTTGAATTATCTAAAACACCATTTCCGTAAGTCATTAGTAATAACATATGCTTTATAAATCTCATAAATCATTTAACTCAACTCAAACTCTTTGACTTATGACTTAGAGTTACACAATAACTCATGGTAATTAGATCATTATGGACGTGGGAGTTTCTTATAACCGACATAACTGCACCATGTGAGCCGCATAGAGTCCAACGTTTTTCCCTCCTAAGGAGAGAACCCCATATTGGCGGGGGTGTCGTACTCTTGCCAGTGAGTACAACCTCAATCTCATTATCACAATTCCATACTCGGCCTCTGGCCCACAATTATTAACATCAATCCTACGCTGGCACATAGTTTCGGAGAAATACCACATTTCCCGCTCGGTGCTAAATACTCCTCCCAGACTCATCTCAAAACGCATTAGCAAATCTACCTTAATCAATATCAACTCATAGGTCTATTTTAAAGACCAAAACATAAATATATATCTCATCTACAAATCATAAACATCTTGTGGATTCCTAACCCGACTCAACTCAACACAATCTTTCTCAACATCAAGTACATTTTCTTTTCGAATCATTTTCAAATATCAAAGCTTCAAGGAAACATCATAGGACTCATTCTTAACTTTCAATCTCAAATATCAATATATATTCAATAGTCAAATTTCTCATGGAAAGGCATAACTCATGACACTTGTCTTAAATCTCTTAGAAATCATCAATACGTAATGACAATATACAACTCATGGAATAAATTCTCTATTTAAGAAAAATAATGGTGAAATAATCATAAATATCAAACTTATTCAACTCAAATCTTATAAATCATAAATAAAGTAATTTGGGTGTAAAACCACTTGCAAAATCATATAAATCAATAATAGAAAGTAAATCTTTAGGCACAAGAACGAAAGGAGTGTTCTTGTTCAAGACCCACATACCTTGGATTATAATTTTTGGAGATGTAGAAACTTTTTTGGAACTTCTTCCTTACATTTTTGAGCTAAGATACTTGATGACTTTGACTAGGGGAGCTTAATTCTTGGACAACTTGGAGAAATATATGGAAGATCCTTGAATTTCTTGGAAGGAGTTTTGATTTTTGGGTTAAGAGAAAACCCTAGTTTTCTAGAAAATTCTTGGAGAAATTAGAGAAAAACAAGAGAAAATGATCTTCTCTTTACTACTTTGATGTATATATAAGGCAACAAGGATCGGAAATGACCACAATACCCTTTTGAAAAAGATGAAATTTGCTGAACGAGGCCTGTGACGGTCCGTCAAGTCTCCTGATGGTCCACCAGATCGTCCGTCACTCAAGTGACAAAACTGGAACGTCCTGCCTCGACGTGATGGTCTAAGTGACAGTCCGTCAGGAAACTGATGGTCCACCAAGTCATCCATCACTTGAGGGCCAGAAATGAGATATTCTGTCTCGACCTGACGGACCCCTTGACGATCCGTCAACTTTTTGACGGTCCACTATATTGGCCGTCACACGGTGAACAGGAAAAAGGGTCACTGCCTTGGCTTAACGGGACACTTCACGGTCCACCCAGGACCTGACGTTTCTCTAGGTCGATCGTCAGACCTGGGCGATCCGATATCGTTGAGTAAAACGGCTATTGATAGAAGAAGATCTGAACATATCCTTTAAGGTTTGAATGGTCCTCTCTGCCTGACACATAAGCCTAGGGATGAAAAGTCATACTAAGATGAACTTGGGTACCAAGACCCTTTTGAAAAGCCTTCCAAAAATGAGAGTAAATTGAGTACCTCTATCTAAAATGATAGTCAATAGAACCCCAGGTAATCTCACTAATTCCCTAAGACAGAGAATAGCATAGTCTCCAGCTGAATAAAAAGTATGGATTGGCAATAAATGGGCTGACTTGGTCATTCTATCCATAATGACCCAAATATAATCATGTTAATAATGCGTACGAGGTAGCCCTGTAAACAAATCCATGTTTACCACTTCCCACGTCCAAGTGGGAATACTAAACTCCTAAAGTGTACCACTAGATCTCTGGTGCTTAACGTTAACCTACTGATAATTCAGACACTTAGCCACGTATTCCGCAATATCCTTCTTCATACCATTTCACCAATAGACTTCCCGCCAATCATGGTACATCTTAGTGGCTCCTGGGAGAATAAAACATCTTGACTCGTGTGCTTCTGCTAACTTTAGCTGCCTCAAACCATCAATATTCGAAACACATAACCTTCCTAACATCGAACCATACCATCTCCATCTTGGGAGAAAACCTTAAATTTCTAATCCCAAACTGCCTCCTTCAACTTAGTCAAAGTAGGATGTTTGTCTTTCTTTTCCTTCACCTCTAAAACCAAAGAAGATTCTAAACCATTCTGAACCCATATATTACTTTTGGACGAATCAACCAACTGAACACCTAACCTAGCCAGAGAATGAACCTCACGAGCTAACTCTTTCTTATTATCCTTAATATGGGAAACACTTTCCATATACAGTCTACTAAGGGAATCAGCCATAATATTGGTTTACCTAGGTGATACAACATATTCATATCATAGTCTTTCAATAATTCAAGCCTTCTTTTCTACCAAAGATTTAGATCTTTCCATGTGAATATATACTATAAACTCTTGTGATCTATAAGCACATTGAAATGCTCTCCATAAAGTTAATGCCTCCAAATCTTCAATGCAAAGACAACTGCCACCAACTCAAGATCATGAGTCGGGTAATTCTTCTTATTAGGTTTGAGTTATTTAGAGGCATAGACTATGAACTTACCCCACTGCATTAATACACAACCAATAATAACTCTGGAAGCGTCATAATAAACTATAAATCCATTTTACCCCTCTGGTAGAGTCAATACTAGAGAAGAAGTGAGTCGAGTCTTTAACTCCTGAAAACTCTTCTAAAGAAAATCAGACCACTGAAACTTGACTTTATTTTGAGTCAGTCTGGACATGGGAGAAGTGATAGAAGAGAATCTTTTAACAAACCATCGATTGTAATCGGTTAAATCCAAGAAAATCCTATATGGAGAGATGGGTCTAGGTTAGTTTCTCACTGTTCAATCTTTTGACGATCAACTTTAATGGAATCACAAGAAATTATATGACCAAGGAAACCTACTTATCTCAACCAGAATTCACACTTTCTAAACTTAGTGAATAACTGGTGATCCTTGAGGGTCTACAAAATAATTCTTTGATGTTTTGCATGTCATTTTCACTGTGAGAATAAACAAGTATGTCGTCTATAAAGACTATACTGAACATGTCCCAGTACTACTTGAACACCCTGTTCATTAAATCCGTAAAAGCTGTTGGGGCAGTTTTTAGTCCAAAAGACATAACTACAAATTTGATGTGACCATAACGAGTTCTCAAGGCTGTCTTTAGAAAGTCACATTCTCTAACTTTGAGCTGGTGATAGTTGGATATGAGGTCTATCTTAGATAAATAATTTACACCCTGGAGATTTTCGAACAAGTCATTAATCTTGGGAAGGGGATACTTATTCTTGATTATGACTTGTTCAACTGGTGGTAGTCGATCCACATTCTGAGGGAACCATCTTCCTTGTGCACGAAGAGAACTAGAGCGCCCGAAAGGGAAATACTCAACCTGATGAAACCCTTATCTAATAAATCTTTTAACTATTCTTTCAATTCCTTAATCTCAGTTAGATCTATTCTTTAAGGTGGAGTTAAAATAGGTTGGGTATTTGAAAAATAATCAATTATGAATTTGATTTCCCTCTCGGGAGAAATTCTAAAAAGATCATCAGGAAACACATCCAAAAACTTATTTACCACTAGGACTAACACAAGACTTGGAGATTTGTAACTTTGAGTCCTTGACTCAGACAAAATGGTAAATACAACCCTTAGAAATTATTTTGCCCACCTTAAGGTAGGAAACAAATTAACCTATAGGCATTGAGGTACTACCCATTCATTCTATGAATGGAGCATTTGGAAATTAGAACTGGATGGTTCTATTTCTACAATTGATTGAGGTATAACAGGAATAAAGACAATCCATTCTGAGAATGACATCAAAATTAGTCGTCTCTAATTCTATGAGATCTACTAAGAAAATTTTTTGGGACACTGTGACTGGGTAATTTTTGTATACCCGTTTGGCTATGATGGAACTACCTACTAGAGTAGACATTGAGAAGGATTATTATAATATGTTGTGACTAACGCCAAAGTCTACATCTATATAAGGAGTCACAAAAGAACGTGTAGCTCTAGGGTCTAACAATGCATAAACTTAAAGATGAAAGACTTGTAATATACCAGTAACCACATTAGGAGAAATTTCTCGATCATGTCAAGTTTGAAGGGCATAGAGTCAGTTCTAACTCTGCCTACTGGTTGCACTGGAGGTGGTGCCCTACTGAGTTGGTCGACCTACTGGAGCTACTGAGGAGGTAGGATGACCCCGTTGATGAAAGTATTTACCCTTCTAGCCAACTACTGGGCAATCCCTAATCTTGTGGCTTGGATTGCCATATCTAAAACACATATCATTATCTGCCCTGAACTCCCCTGATGGTTCTTACCATACATCCTACAAACTAAATTTGTGACCACTATTCACGCTACCCTGGGACTAAGATCCTATTGCTCTATCCCAACTGTCCTTCTTAAACTTTGTCACTACAACACACACTGGACAAAGATGGGGCTATAGATGGAAACTTCTAGCGAAACTATAAGAGATTCTCACCATCTGACCTTTGTTGTGAAAAGTTGAAGCCACCAATTTTTGCCCTCTTATTTTCTCTTTCCTTCTCTTTGAGTTTATCCTTTTTAATTTGTTTTGCATGGACCATCAACCTAGAAATATCCATATACTTAATCAACATCATTGTTCTATACTCTTTGACTACATCTTCTGTCAAACCAAACACTAACTTGCTCATTCTGGCCCTATAATCAACCACCATAGTCGGAGCATACCTTGCTAGTTGGATAAACTTAAATAAATACTCCTTCACACTCATGCAACTGTGCTTCAAATTGATAAATTCCTAAACCTTATCCTCTTTCAACTCCAGTGGGAAAAATCTATCTAAGAAGGCAGTAGCAAATTTGTCCAATTCTACAAGCCCTGCATTGGCACCCCTATCCTTCTTCCATAGCTTGACCCAAGTATGAGCTACTTCTTGCAACTGGTAAGTAGCTAATTTAACACTCTCGCTAGAAGTAACACCCATGATGTCTGTTACCTTTAGCACATAATCTAAAAACTCTTGTAGATCCTTCTTAGACTTGGATCCAGAGTAAACTGGAGGGTTTATCTGAGTAGAGTCTCAAATCTTAGCAGCTGTCGTGTTCACTACTAGATTAACTGGGAAAATAGTTTGATGATTATTCTAAGCAGCCATAGACTGGGCCAAAATTGAGGAAGCATTCATGAATTCAACATGGGTGACTTGATAATTATAAGGATTTTTAGGGACATGTAGTGGTGTGGGATGGTCCCCATTTCTTCTTTCATTATTCCTTCTAGGAGGAATTTTCTATAAATAGTAGAGGATGAGTTATAAGGAGAAGTTTAACGGAATTTCCACTTCATTACACGACACAAATACTGAAAGAAGGAAAATTTTCCTAAAACATTTCGTAGCCTCTTGCCCATAAGTATGGAACACTTCACACCCATGCACAAGACTCTACTTGACGCGGCTTTCAGACACCCTAGGACACTTTAAAAACTTAGGCTCTGATACCAAATTTTTCATGACCCAAGACTACCCCATAGTTGTAACATAGTTCTTAGAGTCACAAGTGACCCCAAGCCAACCCATGGCCTGATATATGTTGCAAGTACTAAAGATAATAATAACATAATATGCAAAAGATAAACTAAAAAACTAGTTAATAAATAATACTGAAGAATGTACACCATATATCTGAACATCTAATAAAACTAAAAACATATCTGACTATCTAAAAGCCTCTAAGATATAAGAAGTAGATGGGACAAACCATCAACTAACTTCATTTAACTAAAATAAAAGAGATACTGAAAGTAAATATGGATAATTCATCCTCAAAGGATGAGGACTCACCACAACTACTACTGAGAGGCACATAAACTATCTAAGCACGATCAGGGAGCTAGACATCTAAACCTATATTGTGAAATCAATATAGCGCAAAAAAGAGTATGCGGTCCATACTTTGAATGTACTGATAAATGAGATAGGGAATAACTAAAATACATATAAGTGTTAAGAATGAATGCATGAATATGTAAAATAAATACAAGACTATAAAACATGTGCTGAAATAATTTGTATAACTAAATAACTAAATAACTGATATTTGAACACTTGGTCATGCAAACCTATATTGAATATTATCTTGATACTGGATTGATACTGTAGGAGCTGACATTTAACAAATATTCCCTAACTAGATTTAATCGGGGTCCAACTTTTAACCCCAGTAAGGGTGTTAGTACCTTACCACGGGTACCAATACTTGCTTTATGGATCCACTAAACTGATGTCCCGAAGGACTAGGGTGTCACCCTCAACTAGCAGGTTTCCCTAAGAGAGTGCTAACCCTCTACTTGTAGAAAGACCTCTCATACCTATGTTGTCTACATAGTTCTTAAACTTTGGGACTGATACTAAATGTCTCATCCTCGACTGGCAGGAAAGCCTTCATCCCTAAATTTTCTTGATGCTAAGTTCTACTCCCAACTGAACTGACTTGTAAGTATAAGCTAGTACATGCACTGATAACTAATTTACTCAAATATGGTATGCTAAAAAATATAGTGCATTTATAATCTGAATATAATGATATAAACATGGTCTGAATGACTTGTAACTTGAAAATCTGAAACATGCATGAATTTCCTAGGTATCAAGTGTTCATAACCTACCAACACTATTCTAATAAAGAATTGAACAATCCATGGTGGCAAAAACATTTATTTAACACCCATTATTTCAATAATAAAGAATGGAGTAGACATTTGCATTATCAAACATATGGAAACACCATTATCATGAGGGAATGTAATTTCATGGTTTAAAATCAAAACAATTGAGGGAAAATTTATAAGATTCAAATCTACATAAAATTCACTAATTTGGAAAAAGGGGTTTATACTTGTAAGAATAGGAAATTCTTCGGACTCAATGGCGGAAGAAACCCATCGATGAATACCTCACATCCTTAAAGTAGAATCTTTAGGAAAATTCTTGAAATTGTTCTTCTTCTTGAGAAACCCTAATTACTTGAGAAAAAAGGGAAACCATTTCCTTTGATTCTCTTTGGTGGAATTAAGGATTATTTCATGATTTGGGGCTTTGGGGTCTTTTATACTATCCCTTGTGAATCCAAAACAATGTGGTTTTATCTTTTAAAGGAGTGGGAAAGACATAAAAGTCCCTGGAAATTATGCTAAAAATTGGGTTCCCAATCATTATGACTCACCCTATGACTCATGACGTTTGTTTATGAGTCATAGTATGATTCATAGGATGGTACTTTGAGACTGGGTGTTTTCACTATCTTGACTATGAATCACAACTCTATGACTCATTGGGACTGAATATGAGTTGCTCGGTGGAGTCATAGTCTGAGGTTGGGTTCCTAGGTCACTCACTGGTTAGGCTACAAGTCCCACCATATGATTTATAACCACCAGTTATGGCTCATAGTCACTAGGCTACATTTAAGGGATTCACTAGAGTGGCTATGACTCACTCATGACAACTCATCACAAGTGGTTACAACTCGTTACCTTGTCGTAGCCATGGCTGTTCGTCAGGCCCTTACTTGAAAACTTCCATAACTTCTCTCCATAACCTGGGATTAATACAAGGATTGATGTGTTGGAAAGATAACTTGGCATCCTATATTTTGGAAGGTTTAAGACATGAAAAATTCAGGGTATTATAGTTAGTGTTCAAGAAGTTGTCAAATTATCTCTTAGTGCTGAGGTAAAGAAAAAGTTGGATTTAGACCCCATTCTTATGCAGATTAAGAATGACGTGGGTCAATAAAAGGTAATGGATTTTGAGATTGGGGGAGATGGTATTCTAAGTTACCATGGTAGATTGTGTGTTCCTAATATTGATAGGTTGCAAGAAAGGATTCTGACTGAGGCTGATGAGTCTTGATATATAGTTCATCCAGTTTTGACTAAGATGTACCACAATTTGAAAGATATCTATTGGTGGAACAATATGAAGAGGGATGTAGCAAATTTTTTGCCAAATGTATAGCTTGTTAAAAAGTTAAGGTGAGTTAGCAAGTTAAGGCTGAACACCTAAGGCCTGGTGGAATATCTCAACAGATAGAGTTACCTATATGGAGGTTGGAGATGATAAATATGGATTGCATTATGGGTCTTCTATAGTCTCAGAATTAGTATGATTTGATTTCGGTCATTATGGATAGAATGACTAAGTCCGCTTACTAATTGACTACGAGGACTACTACTAAGGAGAGGATTATGCAAAGTTGTTCATTCAGGATATTGTGAGGTTTTATGGTGCTCCAGTGTTCATTATTTCACATCGAGGTATATAATTTTCATCTTACTTTTAGCATTTATTTCAAAAAGGTTTGGGTGCATGGGTAAACCTTACCGTCGCTTTCCACCCTCAAATGGATGGGCAAGTGGAGCATACTATTCAAATCTTGAAGGATATGCTAAGGGCATGTGTGATTGATCTTAAGGGTAGTTGGGCTGATCATTTTCCTCTTATTGAGTTACGTATAAAAATGGTTATTATTTGAGCATTCAGATGGTTCCTTTTAAGGCACTTTATAGTAGTATGTGTAGGTCTCCTATTGGATGGTTTAAGGTTGGTGAGACTAGGTTATTTGGCTCTAACTAGGTTCACCAAGCCATGGATTAGGTGAAAGTGATTAGGGAAAGACTTAAGACTTCTCAAAGTATCCAGAAGTCATATGCGAATGTGAAGCAAAGAGAATTGGAGCTCAAAGTAAATTATTGGGTATTCCTAAAGGTGTCTCTTATGAAAGGAGTCATAAGATTTGGGAAGAAGAGGAAGCCTAATCCCTATTACATTGATCCATATCAGATTTTGAGGAGAATTAGGAACATTGCTTATGAGTTGGACTTGCCTGTGAGTTTGGGTTCTATTCATCCCGTGTTCCATGTGTTTATGCTAAAAAAGTCTGTGGGCGATCCTTCATTGATAGTTTTTTTTGAGGATGTTTGTGTAACAAATTCCTTATACTATGAGGAAGTCTCGATTGATATATTGGATAGATAGGTTAGTAGATTGAGGACTATGTATGTAGCTTTGGTGAAGGTCTTTTAGAAAAACCAAAAGGTAGAAGAGGCTACATAGGAAGCTAAGGAAGATATAAAGGCTAAATATCCATTCTTGTTCCCCAGGTTGGATGAAAGCTCTTAAGGTATGAGTTTCATTTTCCTCTTATCATATTCTGAGTTTATCATTTGATTCTGGTGCATTTTTGCTATTCTCATGCTAAAAGTGTCCTAACTCATCATTTAGGGATGAATAATCCTAAGGCAGTAAGGGATAATGTAAGACCCTTCCAATTTTGACCAATTTATTTTGACCTTCTCGTGTTTGTAATATTGATTTTTGACTTAAATTGTGTTTAGAAATGTTAAAAGGGTAATCTGAGAATGTTTTGGAATTTTTTGAAGGGTTCGGGGATATTTTGGGACCCCGAGACAGTAGGGGTCCATAATATATTATGCCACAGAGGTTAACCTCTGCATTTTTGTCATATCAGGCTACCCTCTGTGATATTGGCATGGCAACGATATTGGCCTGGCACAAAGGATAGTCTCTGCGATATCGGCATGCCATACTAAGACATAATTTTTTTGTAATTTTTAATTTTCTCACTTGCGGTGAGGGGCTTTGGGTATTTTCACCCTAGTATGACCCTTAAACATAAAATAAGGTTATTTCCTTCAGTTTTAAAAGATCAAATTACTCCCTTTCAATCTCAAACTCTAAAATAAAGAAAAACTTAAGGGTTTCATTGGGAATTCATAATCCGGGATCCAAGCTTCAAATTGATTAAAAACTTTTATGTGTTTCAGGCATGTATCTCTTTCCTAAATTGATTTTATGTAAAAACATGTATTTAAATTGTTATCTATGTGATTTAATTGTTGGATTTTAATTATGGGTTGAAGGTTTTGGAATGGTTATTACAAGAATTAAATTCCCATGGTTTTGAGTTAATTGTTTATGCTTTATACTCATGATTTTGAACTAAATGAATGCATGGGTGTGGGAATTGGAATGGGAGATATGAGTTTCCCAAATTGTTTGGTTTTGATGGTTTAAAATTGGCTTTAACCTCAACCCAACTTGTGAAATTAGTTTGAAACATGGATAGATATACATAAATTACTTCTCTTTGAAACCTTGCATTGCATAAAAGGTTCATGGAACATAAATGGTTCTGAAAGGCCTTGGGTGACATGGATTGATTTTTAATTGGATTTTGGGAGTCAAATGAGGGTTGTGGATTCCCCCAACTTAGATGGGTGGATGGGAGGTCGTAGATTTCCCCCATCTTACATGTATTAACTTACAAACCTAATTAGTATGACAATACCAAACTATTAATGCCTTGATAAATGGTTCATTGGTTAAATGGATGCATTTATGTGTAAGTGTTTTAATAGGGCTTGAAGAGGGTTGTGTAGCTCACCGTTGAAGGTGGAGATCCTAGTGGGATAAACACTGGAAACCACGTTTGCTAACGTGGGGGTCTTTATGAACTTGTGTATAGTTCACACTTAATATATATATATATACACACATACACATATACACATACCTTGGATTGGCATGGGGTCATGGATTCCATGGACTTTCCTGGACATCTTTGGTTCATACGGCTAACATGCACTGGGCCTCTTTTGGCGGGGGAGCCATACCCATATAGCTCGTGGGGGTTCTTAGGACTATTAGAGCTACACAGTCTAGGTAAATAATTTTAAAATTTTATTCTTAAACCTTGTTCCCTATCCCGACATCTTATATATATGTGTATTTAAACGTGTGTATTGTCATTTTGACTGAATTTTTTGGACATGGCATTATGTTATCATATCCCCTAATCTAGATTCTAGCGCTCACTCACTAACCATCCAAGGACGCTATGTTATTTCATAATTTAGGGTCTAAAGACACTTCTTTTACCCCTGTGTAGCATTAGGTGGATTAGCACATATATAGAGTTGCTGTGAAGTGGTGAGCCTCTATCCTTCGAAAGACCTTATCATTTTCATATTTTTTTATTTTGATTCAGTACTTTTGGATTTTTTTTCATGGTCGGGGGCATGTCCTTATCTATTTGGTATTTTAGTTTTAAAGGCTATTGTGAATATCAATTGGTTAGTCAGTTGTTGTATTGACTCTTACATTTCATAAAGTTATAAATTCATCTTTTATTTCTATTTAATTGGCTTCCAAATTTTTATTGTTAGTTATTATTATGCTTTTGAGGTTGGGTTAATGAGGTGGTCTCCGATCCATGGTGGGATTGAGATACCCATCATAGCCAGACCCTAGTTTGGGTCTTGACACTAGGTCACTTGGACTTGTGTTTGCCTATAAATAACCAAAACTTAGAATTGAACAATAGTACCAGGTTCACTGGACTGAATTCTCGCTTCTCAATCCTTTGATCATGAGCTTACTTTGTTTTTTTTGTAAAAGGTTGATTTATCAAATGCTCACAAAGAAACTCATCAATTCGTTCATTTGTTCATGTCTCATGATTGAGGACTCACTCCATTTTAAGTGATATTCTTGAGCACCTATAAGGCTTTATGTTCATGTTTCAATGGAAAGTGATGTGCCTTTCTAAAAAACAGCTGCTATGGCGGCATCCCAATAGGTGTCTTCAATATAGTCCTATTTGCCCATTGGGAATCATCAAGATTTAGAGCCCAATCAGTTTGGTTGGCATTCACTATCTTGGCAAGAATCATTTTTATTTCTCAATTCGACACCTCTACTTGACCTCTGGTATATGGTTGATTGGGTAAGCCACCTTGTGTGGCTTGATACCATACTTTTCTAGAAGAACACAAAATACTTTATTATAAAAGTTCAAACTCCCATTGATTATGATTGCTTTAGAACACAAAATACTTTATTATAAAAGTTCAAACCCCTATTGATTATGATTTTCTTAGAGTACTGAACCTTGAGAAGATGTTTTTTTAAGGAACATAGTCATACTCTTGCTCTCATTTTTTGGTAATGCTATAATTTCCACCAATTTCAAAACATAGTCCACTGCCACCAATATGTATTTATGGATGAAATAACTCAATAAGGGACTATATAAAGTCAATGCCCAATACATAAAAAAATTAAACTTTCTTGGCTGAGACCATAGACAGCTCATGCCTATGGGATATGGCTCCCTTCTATTGGCATTGATCATATGCCATCACAAAATCTTGCACATGTTGATAGATTCTGGGATAGTAGTACCCACATTGTAAAAAATTTTGTGTTGCGAGCGCACCCACCATAATGCCCCCCCTATATAGGATAAATGACATTCTTTTATTATACTCAACATCTCAATTTCTGGGACACATTTTACTATCAAGTTATCTACACAAAACTAGAAAATATAAGGATCAACCTAGAAGTAATTACTCACATCATATTGAAATTTCTATATCTGATGAAAGTTCAAGTCTTTTGACATCATGCTACTAAAAATATAGTTAGAACATCAACAATGCAAGGTACACGATCATGGGAAGCAGCTAATGCCTGCTCATTTAGGAAGAAGTCATTAATATCTGTCTTATTTGCCCCTTTCTTCTTACTCTTATATCTATACAAATGATCAAGAACCTGGTTTTCACTACCTTTATGATCTTTGACATTAATGTTAAATCTAAAAGTAAGAGTACCCATCTAATAGCCCTCTAGTTCAATTTTTGTATTTCCATTTTTTTCCATTTAGAGCTTTCCCATAGTTTCCCTAAGTCATTTATGACTTAATAGATCTGATATTTTAGTTACCACGTAGTTTATTTGGTTTTTAGAGCTAATTCTCTATTTTGAAGTCTTTGCTGGTTCAAATTAGCTATTGAGTTAAAACTCATTCAAACAACTTCGTACGCCAATTTTGATAGTCCAACAGCTTTGGAATGTCAATTTTATGCTAGGTGGACCCTTGGTCCGGATCCTGAGGCCTCCCAACTTATTTTGAGCTATTCGACGAAAATTAAGAAAACTGACACAGGTGTGCTACCCACTTTTCATCAAAATTACATTGGATGGAAACTATAACATTGCCATTTAGTCTAGAACGTCAAATCAGATAGGGTAGTATAGTTTATCTGTGTATACGGGATTTTGGGTGAATCTCGAGAGGCTGGCAAAGACTCAAAAAATTTAAAGTCTCCAGCTGGTACATGAAATCTAGTGTAACCGCTATAGCGGCCCTTTGGGCACTTTAGTGGAGAGTGCTTGAGCAACCTGAGCATATCCAACAGGTATCACTTTAGAGGTAACTTGGGAACTTTATTTCTTGGCCTGCTATAGTGGTTTGGCGCAGTGTTCAGGTACCGCTTTAGCGGTCACTTGGGTGCTTTAGCGCTGACCACTAAAGTGGCCTAGGGTCGACTTTAGTGCTGACTACTAATGCAACATAAGGCCCACTTTAGAGGCAACTGGTGCACATAAACCCCCACTTAGCTTGATTTTTGCCATTTTCCACCAATTTCCAAGAGTGTATTACCCTTAAAAGTATGAGAACTTGGGAGAATCATTGGTGGGTGATTTTGGAGCATTTTTAAACTTATATTATGCGTTTCTTCTTCAAATTCTCCATAAGCATTCATCAATTTCATGATTAAATATTTCATTTATTTCCAAGATCCTTAGAATATTGGTGGGTTGTATCACCCTTAGATCTCAGAATTCACCTATTCTTGAAAACAGGTAACCTATTAACCTTCTTAGCTCTCAAAACTAGCTGTAATTTTCATAGTTTAGCTTTCAAATTTCATTTGAAATTTCTTAAATTTGATCAAATGAAGTGATGTGCAGTGATATGGTTGAGATATTTATTTATTTTTGCTTTGGGGTATCTTAAAATTGATTGTTTTATTTGTAGGTTAGATTTGTTAGGGATTTACTGCTTGTGCCAATCTTGATGATAGTTGTATGTGTGTGAGAAATCATTAATAGAGTTATGTTGTGTTGATAACTAGAGCAATTATTGGGGAGATTTACTTGTAAAGATATGGTATTTGAGTGTAATTTAATCTCAAAAGCTAGCCCATGAGAGGAGGATTGCTTAAGTTTATATAAGCAAACCAGCAGTTCATTTCTTAGTTACTGTGGGACTTTAATTCACACTAATAATACTACAGTAACATTCAAAATCTATACTAAGAAAATAAAATTAGGACTATTTGAGCCCAGCGAACTACATTCTTAGTCTTTTTGGAGAGCTGGGATTTCTGAGTTCATGGCTAGTTTTTTGTTTCTTTACATCACTGTTTTGACTGTTATGGGACACTCAAGGGATAATAATAAATGTGGCTTTTGTTGGTATGATATTTGCACTTGTTTATTGCACTGCTAGTATCTCAGGTATACTTATATCTCTATGACTCCTTTTAACATCCATAGTTTACGTATTTGCCTGAAGTTGTGTGTTTAGTTTAAACGTTAAGTGTTTTATCATATTCACTAGTGATAGATATATTGCTTCAAACATGGATGCTTTAATGTATCCTTTTTAACTCTATAATTTATGTATTTTCGTAAAGTTGTTTGTTGAGCTTTAAATTTAATAGTCTTTTAAAGTTCATTAGTGATATTATGCTTCAATGATAAGAGATTTAATGTGTCCTTTTCACTTCTATAATTTATGCATTCACCTAAATTTGGGTGTTTAGCTTAGTATTGTATATCATGTTGATTAGTAGTATGTTGCTTCTAAGATGAGAGATTTAATGTGTCTTTCTTACCTCTGTAGTTTATGTATGCACCTAAAGTTGGGTTTTTAGCTTAGTTAGTCTTTTATCATGTTCATTAGTGATATATTTCTTCAAAGATGAGAACTATAATGTATTTTTCTGACTAATGAAGAAGGAAACCTATCAAGTTGTGTTTTACCAGTTTTTTTGAGTTTCTTGTCTACAGTATTTCTCTGGAGTTTCATAGTACATCACGATTAAAACTTTCCTTCTGGACCATTTGGAGAATACAAGATTTTTAATGGTTTATCTTTTTTTATGAAATTTTGTAATGGACTTTTTAGATAACTAAAAATATTTCCTTTTAGTAGAGTTGGATTTTATTTCTGTTACACAATCAGATTACTTATAAGGTAATTACAAGTAAATTTCTTTGATGAAAATTAAATGGTAACCTGAGTAAAAATGGTACTGCAAGTAACTTGCTTAATTACAGTAATAATGCAAGAATTTTTAAACCGCAGTGTATATAACTTAAATACTTGTAAATTTATTCTTTATGTTCTAACATTGGGAAAATTCTTGGTTTCGATTATCATGAGTATTAAGAGTCTCACATAGGAAAAAGAATGGATACTTGGCCTTCTTATATGGACTTGGGCAATCCTCTACTCATTAGCTAGCTTTTGAGGTTGAGTTAGGCCCAAGATCCATTCTTTACATGATTTTAGAGCCACGTCCATTCAAATTCATTATTCACCGATGTTGGGCTCTCATACTATGTTGTTCACGCTCTAGTTACCAAGGTTTGGGCATGTGGGAAAGTATTAAGAGTCCCACATCAGAAAAATAATGGATACTTGGCTTCATTATATGGACTTGGATAATCCTTCCCTCAGGGGCTAGATTGTGAGGTTGATTTAAGCCCAAGATCTATTTTTTACTAGGTAGACACATAAACCCTGCTGTGACATTTGGTCTATTATTTACAAGGAAATTGTCTTTAACCAGACAGTGTTCTACATTGTGATGCAATGCCTTGGTGCAATTTATGGTGCTGGTGTGTCATGACCCAACTTCCAAGTCATGATGGAAGCTACCACATTTCTCTGGTAGGTAAGCCAATACCGTAATTCGAAACTAATGCAATGGATTACCTTGGTAAGAACATCCAACATGGACCCTATGTGTGAACACAATATAACCACAATATTTCACAACTAAGACAACTGGTATTCAAATACCAACCCCACGACCTGATAGTATTAATACAAGAGCTTCTAACTTGACAAGAGGAATTTACAATCTCAAAATCTAAAATGTCTTAGATAATCTCATACATTTCTCTCGAAAGAAAAAGACAAATAAAGATAGAAGGGAAAGAGGGAAACTCGATCTCCAAGATCTCACCCAGTCTCCAAATAGTCAACTCGCACGCACTATCTCAACGACGGAAACTAGAACCTGGGTTTGCCCAAAAAATTACAGAAGTGTATTATGAGTACCAAAATACGGGTACTCATTAGGCATCATCGGCCGACTAAGCTCAAATATAATGCAAAGATGATATAAAGTAAGATAATAACTTTAAAGTCAAGGGATAGGATCGAACCTGAATCTGCTTTGATACCACTATAACAACATCTATACTACTGAGTATCATTTCGAAAGTGTAAAGACATATACACAATAGCAAAGCATCTACTTGCCATAATCATCATCAACCATCTTTAGAACATAAAGCACAAGAACTTACCACAGCGTCCCATATCACCGGGAAGTACACAAAAAATAGCACAACAAACAACTCGTCATGACGTCCCATACCACCGGAGAGTACACAAAAGAATATCAAACAAGAACCCATCACGGCGTCCCATACCACCGGAGAGTACACCGAAAGAATACAATCGATAATACAATAAAACACAACTACTCTATCAATTTACTAAAACTACGGGTAGCACAACCCTGCCATGGATCATTACCGAAATCCACATCCAAATACCCTTACTGCAATTTAACATAAATGGAAGCAATATCGTCCTAGCATAGATATGTAGTCACTAATTCTATACTTCATTGATAAACACCACAAAGTCCATACTATTTAACTTTATTTTCCATAAATCAATAGATTACAAGTCTTATAATTACTAGTCATCAAATTGGGGAAAACTGCAAGCCACCCATATTATAGGTTATTCATCTATCATAAGACCATTCTTTAGCTAGCATCTCCATGACATGATTTATCAATTAAGCCATCTTAACCGCACATAATAGACGATAAATTTAACTAACGATCATATAATACTAGGTCCATCATCACTAAGCATGTCACAATCTTAAGGACTAATTTCCATACTTTAATCAAGTAAAGTCCACCAACTAGTTTACTAGGTTTCTAGCTTCTAAATAGTAATCATATATTTTAGAAGTAACAAGTTGTCATATATGCCACTTTACTAGGCAAGATTTCATAATATAACCTCTTATTCAAGTCAAGAAGATATATTAGGTTAGCCCTCGATTGTATGCAAGTTTACACATAACACTAAGCCTTAACTCAATATTAGGCATAAATTTCCTCTAGTTGCTAATTTAGCATCAACAAGGGTCATACCTCTTATATAGTGATTTGGAACAAGAAATGAAAAGCAATATACCAAGAGAGACCTCATATCTCAAGCACATAGGTGGTTGTCCCCATAAGGCCTAACCTTACAAATATCAATGCATATAAGTAAATTTGCCCCACACAGCATCATAATGTTTTTACCTCTTTCGAATTTACCGGGCATTATCACAATATCAACATATTCGTCCGAATTCACCGGGCATCGTCATAATATCACATATTCCTCCGTATTCACCGGGCATCATCATAATGTCACATATTCCTCAGGATTCATTGGGCATCATCATAATGTCACATATTCCTCCGGATTCACCGGGCATCTTCATAATATCATATATGTAACACCTCATATTTCCCTAGCATAATCTAATTCCTAGTGCATGAGCATTCGTATATGAAATTTTTGAAACACTCATTATTTTTCAGTTTAGAGCCTGCCATTGTGTAGGAAATTCAATTACCTTTCCAATGGTATACACATTTGCCCAAATTCAATAATCGGGTAAGAAGTTATGGCGATTTTAAGTTTCAGTCACAAAACCCCATCATTTTAACCTCTAGCGCGTAGCAGAGCAGGCCAATTTCCCATGTGGCAAAATTCAGTAAGGGTACGCGATCCAGGCGCATCATGCCATAGGTTAATTTGACAGTTGTCGATTTTCAGTGTGACTTAGCTATAATGGCGCATCACAGAGCAGGCCAATTTCCCATTTGTTAATTTCCAGTGGGCCTCCGTGATTATGGCGCATCACGGAGATGGCCAAAATAACATCCATAGGCTTATCGTGATGGTGGCGCATCGCAGAGTTTATCCAGGTCCCAGTTGTCCCTTTTCCAGTGGCTTGATGTGATAGTGGCGCGTCGCGTCAAGGCCAAAAATTGGGATTCCAGTTTCCAGCTTATGTTTTTAAATTTGTTTAAGGGTATTTGGGTCTTTTTCCTAAGACTTAAACTCGTCCTAAGCACGAAATTTAACCCTTAATTGACCTAAATACTCATCATTATTCACTTTCTCTCAAATTAAAAATCCCCTCTTTAAAAAATAAGAAATCCTAGCTCTCAAGAATGAAGGTCAAATCTCAAGAACTCTCCATCAATCCTTCCAAATTCATCTTCCCAGGTATGTCAGATGTTCATCCATGGAATTCTTTCATCCATGGAGACCAAGTATCCATTTTAATTACAAATATATCATCTTTTCAAGATTTATGATATTAAATTGTGATTTAAAACTATGAATCTCCATGAACTTCCTTGAATATTGATTTTTATACCATACTTTAATGGAATTATCATTGTTATCAAATCCCCCATATTTTAAGATTGTCATTATTCGAATTAGATCATGATTTAGTGTTATAAATGTTGAAGTCATGCTATTATTTCAAGTTTTATACTATTCCATGAATTGACTAAACTATGAAGTACAAGTGTTTGATAAAATGCCTACAAGAGTGATTTATTTAATAAGAGCCTTCATGTTTTGGCCTTCAAGCTTTAGTGTCTTTCCAGTATTGTTGTTTTAAGTCAAGGGGGTATTTAATACCCAAAAATCATAGTTGTTTATTTAGTCTAGTCTCAATACAGTAAAAAATAGTCTTTAGATTATATTATGAGCATTATCAGAATAGTCAGATATCCGTTATTCAACTCAGAATAGTCTAGTATCTTAGTGTCTTTCAGTTGGGAGTAGGATTTAGCATCGAGCGAGTGTAGGGATGGAGGCTTCCCCGTCAGTTAGGCAGAGTCATTAGTAGCAGTACCTATACACCAGAACTACGTAGCTAGCATAGGATATGAGTAGTCACCCATCAGATTAGTCTTGACTATCTCGCAGGGGTCACCCGTCAGTTCAGGCTTGACACCCTTAGTCCTTTGGACATTATATAAGTTTAGTGGATCCACACAACCATTGTTAGTACCTATGGAATGGTATTAACACCTTTCCTACTAGGGTTATAGGTTGGACCCCGATTAGCTCAAATTGGGGAATGTCGATTAGATGATACCTCCCATAGTCTCAATTACTGTCCTAGCTCAGCTATTCAGTCTTAGTATTGCTTGACCAAAGCATATAGATTTCAGTTATCTCAGTATATCAGTTTACAGATTTTACTCAGTTCATGTTATATGCTTGGTCATGCATCCACAGTATTTACAGATTTTCCTGCATTTTCAGTATCTATAGATTCTATGCTTTTTATTCAGTACTCCATGATTTACATGTATGTCCAGTTAATTATTATTATTCCTATTCATGAGACCATGCATATCATCCTACCTCATTTATCATACTAGTACATTCAAAGTACTGATTGCATACCTTTTCTTTTGCGCTATGATGTCTCATATCATAGGTACTGACGCTCAGTTCTCGGATTGCACCTAGATTCTCAGATTTATCAGCAGTACAGTAGCAGGGGTGATCCTCATCATCTAAGGACAGATTATATTAATTCATGTCTTTATCTCAGTAGTTAGTAGAGTTAGTTGGGGCATGTCCCATCAACTCACTGTACCCAGTTTAGAGGCTTTTCAGACACTATAGTTAGCTATTCAGACTATTTAGATTTTAGTATTTTTATCAGATTCATAACTCAATAGTTATTTCATTATTAAAACCTTATGGCAATTCAGTTACTCTTCTGCATTAATGATTATATTATTCAGTGCTCACAGTAGCTACCAGCTCATGGGTTATCTTGTGGACTCTCGGGACCGTAAGCACCATGTAACGACTAGGGGGATAGTCTCGGGTCGTTATAACATATTCCTCTAGATTCACTGGCATCATCATAATATCACATCTTCCTCCAGATTCACCGGGCATCATCATAATATCACATATTCCTCCTAATTCACCAGGCATCATCTTTGTGTCATATATTTCTCCAAAATCACCGAGCATCATTATGATATCACATATCCCTCTGGATTCACCGGGCATCATCATAATATCACATGCATACCCAAACCAATAAACATATACAAAAGTTCACAATATAAAGAAGTAGGGATGTAGGATAACACTTGCGTTTTACCTTACTAATAAGCTTCACCCGTAATATGAGCATCAACAAGAGCATGGTATTTACCAAATATGCACAATAATCACTTAACAAGGGTATTCAAGTCATGATCACAAGATAATTCGATAATCTAGTGAAACCATCACAACTCCTATATATATAGTTTAGACAATCACCACATATCTAGGTCACTAAGCATTCCCAGTTCAAGCTTAAGGTGAGTCAACTCCCATTTCTAAATCCCTAAGAAAGCCAAAGATCTACTAACATAAGTCTAGATTCTACCCGGAATTAGGCTAAGTCATCCATACCTCACCATAAGGGCTTCCTAATCTTTTCTAGATCTATAGGGAAAGTCTCTTCAAGAATCCTTCCTAAGTTAATCCAACACCAAGGTCATCTCTTATCTAGGCATTATATAGGTCAAAACACTCCTAAGGATAGAGAAGTACACCATTCATGTCTTCATAGACCAACTATAGAGTTCTCACACTAGTCATGAGAACACAAATAAGCTAACCAAGGTCCTAGACTAATGGTCAAATATCATACCTTACAAATTAATAGCCTATAGAAATTAATAAATCCCAAATTCACCATTTAATCAACTATCGTCTAAATTTTCCGCCTAATCTCCCAAAATATCAATAATTATATTACAAACAAGCTCAATCTAGTCTATGGGTAAGCCTAACCTACCTTGAATCCAAGCACCTCATGAACAAATGAGATTTTTCTTACCCTTCCATAAAGCTTCCTTTTCCACAAGCAACGCTATCAACAATACAGTCTAAGTATTACAACAAGAATGACAATACCCATTATAGCACCATTGTGTCATGGGTTTCAAATGGACACCAAAACCCCAATTGTGTTTCACCCTTGGAAAGGAATTTCCAAGACAAACCTATAGCCTAAATATCTTTAGGGAGTTAAAACCTTCAAGTAATTTGAGCCAATCACTCAATTTTTGGGCTACAATTGACCCTTAATGGTTTAGGGGTTTGGAGTCAAGAACCCATGAAAACAATACAAAATTAGAGGAATTCTTACCTTAGATTGTAGCAAGAATCAACCACACAAGGTGTTTAAGCTCCAATTCAACCCACAACACTCACTTAGAAGGTTTTACACTCTATTAGGGTTTCTAGGTTAAGAGGAAGGCACAAAATGGCCAAAATTCGTGTAAGATAGAACTTAAATATGGGCCAACCATCCCTCTGATGGTGCGGTCGCGGCTCCCGTTTCACCACGGTCGTGGTCGTGCGGTCGCACCTCCTTCACCGCAATCTTAGCACCTCGGTGCATGCTATACATGGCTGAAGCTTAGAACTTGGTTGCAAGCTTCGGCCAATGCCTCGAGATGCATTTGGGATCCATTTTGAATAAATAAGATATGAAACCCCATAGTTTTCAATGATACGAATGTGTTGGCAAAGTCGGATTTTGCATACGAGGCTGTTTTACTAAATTTTTTGCTTAGTGGTCAATTTGAACCAATGAAGACTTCAAATTGAGAAAGGGGTTCTAAAACCCAAATGAACCATCTGCTAACCAAACTATCAGTCCCCGTAAGTCATTAATGACTTAGGATGGCTATGGAGAAGCTCTATCGAAGCAAACAAGCAAGAATACAGATAATGACCTGAAGAGTCATTACAACATCCACTACTAAGGAACTTTTGTCCCCGAAAGTTAAAGACAAGCAAGTACCTGAAGCCTCAAACAAGTGAGGATACTTGGACCGCATCTCACTCTTGATCTCCCCAGTAGATTCCTATACTGGGTGATGCCTCCATTGAACCTTGACCACCGAAATCTCCCTAGTGTGCAGTCACCTCACATCACTAGCCAAAACAAGCACAAGCTCCTCCACAAAGGTCAACTGATCGTCCAACTAGACCGAGTCCCATCTAAGCACATAAAAAGGATCCGAAATATACTTCCACAACATAGAGACATGGAATATTAGATGGACATCGACAAAGTCTGGAGGTAGAGCCAACTCATAGGCCACCTCGCCAACCACATGAAGAATCTCAAAAGGACCAATATAGATAGGGATAAGCTTACCCTTACATCCAAACCTCATCACACCTCTCATAGGTAAAACATGAAGGAACACCTGGTGACTCACTCTGAATCTCAAGGCATGGAGTCTATGGTCGGCATGGTCTTCTGCCTACTCTGGATGCTCTCAACCTATCCCGAATTACCCTTACACTATCTAATGAGTCCTAAAGCAAATTTGCACCTTAGGGTCTAAACTCGAATATCTCAAACCATCCTATAGGAGAACGACACCTCCTACCATACAAAGCCTCATAAGGAGCTATCTCAATACTCGAATGATAACTGTTGTTGTAGGCGAACTCTGTCAAAGCTAAGTATTGATCCCACTGACCTAAAAAGTCCATAACATAAGATTGGATCATATGCTAAAGCACTTGAATAGTCCACTCAAACTGACCATCCGTCTGCGGATGAAAGACTGTACTCAAATCCACTCGAGTACCCAACTCCGACTGAAATGCTCTTAAAAACCTTGAAGTAAACACAAAACCACGATGTAATATGATAGACACAGGAACCCTATACAAATGAACTATCTCCTGAACATAAATTTGGGCTAATCTATCAGGACTGAAGGTCATCTGAATAGGAATGAACTGTGCCGACTTTTTTAAATGATCCACAACAACCCAAATACCATCATGACCGCGGGAAGTATGAGGTAAACCACTAATAAAGTCTATGGTGATCTTTTCCCATTTCTACTTGGGAATGGGAAATCTCTAAATCAATCCATCGGGATACTGATGCTCGACCTTAACCTTCTGACAACGTAAGCAACGAGCTACGAAGTCTACCATATCTCTCTTCATACTATCCCACCAATATAACTGCCTCAAATCTCTATACATCTTGGTTATGCCGGTATGAATAAAATATCTAGAACTGTGAGCCTCATTCAAAATAGACCCTATCAAATCATCAAGCCAGGGAACACAAATATGACCCTGAAATCTTAAGATACCCTCAGAATCCATGGTGTGTCTCCCAGACTCACCGCTCAGCACTCGATCATAGAGAAGGCACAATATTTTATCCTCAAACTAACAATCATGAATTTGCTCAAATAGGGAGGACCTCTCCTCTACACAAGCCAAAACTCTCACAAAATCTGAGATGTTGAGCCAAACCATCAAATTGGCTAAGGACTAAATATCCCATGCCAATGGCCTCTGATAAACTGAAATACATGACAAATTACCCATACTCACCGCCTGGCGACTCAAGCCATCCTCTACCATATTAGCCTTACCCGGATGGTACAAGATATAAATAGCTTACTCCTTTAAAAACTCCGTCCATCTATGCTGGCAAGCATTAAGCTCTCACTGAGTCATAAGATACTGAAGACTACGATGATCGGTGAAAATCTCACAAAGCAAACCATACAAGTAATGCTTCTAAATCTTGAGCACAAAAACTACCGCCGCCAACTCTAAATCATGAGGGGGGTAGTTATGCCCATACACCTTAAGTTGTCGAGAAGCATAAGCAATAACATGACCTCCTTGTATCAAAAAACAACTAGGACTAATAACAGAAGCATAAAAAAAACTGTGAATCCCTCGCCCTCAACAGAAAGAGCTAATATTGAGGCTGAAGTGAGACAATCCTTGAGCTTTCTAAAGCTCAACTCACAATCTTCAGACCATAAAAAAAGAACTTCCTTCCTGGTCAATCTAGTCATAGGATATGATAAGGTAGCAAATCTCTCAACAAAATGCCTATAATAACCAACCAAACCAATAAAACTACAAACCTTAGTTAGAGATGTAGGCCTAGCCCAATCACGAATCGCTAAAATTTTAGTCGGGTCTACCATAATACCCATCTTGGACACCACGTATTCGAGAAAAGATACTGACTCAAGCTAAAACTCGCACTTGGAGAACTTGGCTAAAAGCACATGCTCTCTCAAAACCTAGAGAACAACCCTCAAATATTGCACATGCTTCTTACTACTACTCAAATACACAAGGATATCATCAATGAACACTATGACAAAGGTGTCTAGATAAGGTCTGTACACACGGTTCATCAAGTCCATAAACACGGCTAGAACATTATCCAACACAAAATACATCACCAAAAACTCAAAGTGACTATAACGGGTCCTGAAGGCTATCTTCAAGATATCCTCAGCCCAAATCCTGAATTGATGATAACCGAACCTCAAATCTCTCTTAGAAAATATGGTTGAGCCCCGAAGCTGGTCAAAAAAATCATCAATGTGAGGCATAGGATAACAGTTATTCACCATCACCTTATTAGCTTCCTGTAATTAATACATATCCATATCAACCCATCTTTCTTTTTTACAAACAAAATAAGGGCTTCCTACGGGGATGTACTCGATCTAATGAGCCCCTTGCCAAGAAGATCTTGAAGGTGAGAGTTTATCTCCTTAAGCTTTTAAGGATCCATACGATAGGGTGCCATAGAAATAGGTCGAGTACCAGGCTCAAGGATAATAGAAAACTCGATCTCACGGTCAGGAGGGATAATAGGCAGATCGTCAAGAAATACATTAGGAAACTCACGCATAACAGGAACTAAATTAATTGTCGGACTTATTACACGGGTATCACATACATAAGAAAGATAAGACTCGCAACTTCTTGACATAATTCATCTAGCAAAAACATAAGAAATAATCCCCGTGGGCTTGCGACTAATCGCTCCCTGCCATACGACTGGGGATATGCTGGGCATAGCTAAGGTAACGGTCTTGGAAAAATAATACACGACCACATGATAGCGGGATAACCTGTCCATTCCCAAAATTACATCAAAATCTAGTATATCCAGAATAATAAGATCAGCATAAGTATCAACATCACTAACTATCACAACACATAATCTGAATACCCGATCTACTACTAAAGAATTACCTATGGGAGTAGATACACGCAAGGGCATAGATAATAAATCACTAGTTAACTCCAACCATGGTGCATAATAAGTAGCTATATAAGAATAAGTAGATCCAGGATTAAATAAAGCAAGATCCGACTTGCGGCATATCAAAATTACACTTATAACTACAACATTCGAAGTCTCAGCCTCGGGCCTAATAGGTAATGCATACAATTGACCATGTCCACCACCTGGGTGGGCACCTGAACGACCACCTACCCTGCCTTAGTACCACCTCGAGTGCGCTGGTAACCACTTCTACTACCTCGCACACCATTCCTACTTAAAGGGAGAATTGCCCTAATGGGAGTAGCTCCCTAGGCTGAAACAACCATCGCCCCACGACTAGGGCACTCTTTAGATAAATAACCAGGAAGTCCACAAGTAAAATAGGACTCACGAGAAGAACCAAAACTCATATAACCGGCTGATTCAGCATAATTTCCACTACTAATAGCCTTGTTTAATAATAATGGAATAATGGTTTGGTGGAAAAAATGGTTTTAATTGGGCAATAATAGTGGGATATGAAAGCTAACCGTGAAGGTAGGAGTTCAATAGATGAACACTGGAAACTCATGTTTGCCGACATAAGGGGTTGGTCATGGCGACCTTATATGATACTTCTGAGGTACATGGGAATCCTCTAGGTACATTGTATATATGTATCATAGAGAGTGAAGGGTACATAAGAATCCTCGACTCTTATGGAATCTCTAGTTCCTGCGTCTACACATATCGGGGCCTATTCAGGGGGTTACACTGGACCCATATAGTTTGAGGGTGGTTTTAGGACGGTTATGCTTCACATACCCAGGTTAAAGGTTTTGACTGCATGCTAAACCCAGTTCCCTTTTCCTAACATGGCTATATATATATTGGTTGTGTGCATATGGATGGTTTTAGTTGGTTTTCTTAAATGACATTATTTTATCCTTATCCTGAGTTCATGCTATAGTTCACCCTCTAAACCATCTTCGGGCGTCTATATCCCCATGTGATGCAGGAACCGAACGTTATACTCCTTCTGCTTAGCATTCGGACATTCGAGGGTCAGCTTTGAATTGCAGTGGTGAGCTTCCATCTTTTTGGAAGGCTCCATTTCATGATGTTATTTCATACTTTGAATTATTTATGGATATTGGCTTTGGCTATGGTTGGGGGCATGTCCCAACCAAATTTTTGTATTATTTTGGTTAGAGGCTTTTGTGGAACTACTATAGATTGGAATGGGTGGGATCGTCATGACTGTCATCCTTAGTATTGGCTTTGGTATTGGGGATGACATTATTGGACTAAATTTCTTAATATTCCATTGTATTTTATTTTGGGATTATATTCTTATTTATTAATGGAACTTATTTGGTTATGGTCAGATTTATGGTTTTGGTTTGGCTTGGTATGGTTGGACGATTGGTATGGGATGATTGGACTCGATTGGGTCAGTCGCGATCGTGATCCTATCTTAGAGTCTTCATATGAGTTGTTATACTATCTTGTTATATGCTCAAACTTCAACCAACACAGGGCAAATGACTGAAGGTTAGGTTGGATAGCGGAGATGGTCTCCGAATCCGGTTGGACTTAGGATGCCATTACGACCAGGCCCCAGGTCGGGTTGTGTCAGATATTTTGGCAGGACAAATGAAATTAAGAACAAATCTAGGCTTATAATATGAGAAACATATTGATAACTCCTTGGGCCATAATGATGATATAGAAGCCCTAAGAAGACCTTCGTCAAAGTCTTATGCTCAGATTATTGGGATTTAATGTGAAATCAAGAAGATTCTTATAATGGAAGAAGAACCCAATAACGAGTCAAAGAGTTATGAAGAAGAATGGAATAAGTGTTATTCATATTTCATGATTCAAGTCCAAGCCTAAAAGGAAGAATATTGGGCCTGTACTGGTTTTATGTAAATTTGAGAACTTTTTCTTATTTTCTTAGGTGAGAATTTTTGGTATTATTTTTACATGATTTCCTAGTCCTAGTAGGATTTTATTTATTATTTTCAAAAAACTAGATCCTAATCTCATGCTATTTGAGATAACATTTTTCTAGTCCTAGTTAGATTAGATTTATTATTTTCATAAAAGTAGATCCTAATTTCATTCTACTTGAGAGTTTTTTTTCTATATATAGGGATGAATGTTGTTATTTCCAATAAGAAAAAAAATATTATTAATTAAGAGTTCTCTTATTTTTAGCTTTATGTGTGGCTACTTTAGATTGATCTTGCAACCTTATAAGAATGATTCTTTAGGAGGTAAGATTAATTTGTAACTTGATTTATTTGGTTTCTATTAAAATTAATTAAAGAAGGTGATTAGTCTTGTACTAATTGTTTTCTTTAATCTCTTCGAAATATGGGTCTAGATCACTTTTCTTCTAAGTTCTTGAATTGACTCTATTAGTATCATATTTAGTTTTAATCCACTAATTTTAAATATTAAGATCAATTACAGTTCTTAGCACTTCATCTTGAAATTGGAGATTTATTCTCAAATTTCATCTATCTTTATTTTTTGTCTTTAATCTTAGTAGTTTTGCTTCTGCATCAAGAAAGCGGACTCCTACCAAGTGGTATCAGAGAGATTCTATCAATCTTCCATCCTTGATAATTCTTGGGAGTTTCATAGCAAGAAAAAATATTTTTTCCTTTAATAAGTTAAAAAGAAAAGCTACATAGTAGCAAAAAAGTGTTTTTTAGAAAAGGGGTTGCTTGCAATTAAGAAACTCTAAATTAATAGTGTTTCTTATTTTTCCAACATCAAGAAGGAAAATCAAGGAGAGGGTGTAACGACTCATTTTGCCGTTACTAAATTATTCATAATAAATTCACTCATCAATAGTAATTTGGGTTCAAATTAGCCAATATTTTATTTATTGTGTCACCTTAAACTTTTCGACGAAGATTTTAGCCTTCGGATGTGTCTAGATAGACTCAAGCCGATGAATTTAATTATTCATGAGTTCTAATATCAATAACTTAGTTTGAAATTTCTTTAGCTATTAATTAAGGTCATACAATATCCTAAACACAAAGTTAAGTATAAAACTTTCTTTTCAATACAGTTTCGATATGGGTTTCTATTAGGGCAAACTTTAAATAATCATATCTCTTAGAATATAAGGAATTACTAAACTCATTACCTATAAAATCAAAGATCACAGAGCCCTCTTTCAAATGAAACAAACTGTTCCTCGATCCAAATTCAGAGTAAAAGGTTATGACTGTTTTACTGAGCACTGTCTGGGTTGAAATGGGATTTTACTGTAGCGAAAATTTTGATTGTATTTAAATCAAATTCACTCATATTTGAGACCTAAAAACCCCAAAATTCATTTCCCAACCCTAAGAGGTAATTTCCCAAAGCTTAAGGTGAAATTTCTTCATTAAGGTAAGATTGTTTCATTATTTTCTTCGTCTTTTAATCCTTTAACATCTTACAGTCCTTAGAAAGACCTTCAATGGTGGAATCCTTTTGATAAATACCCATGGATAGTTTTAATATGTCCTTGATCTGATTATATACAATAAATTAAATATTCCTAACATGAATTTCATAAACTAGATTATGAATTTTGATGGTTAGGAACCTTGAATTCTGTAAAGATGAGACTTTTAGCATAAAAACTCCATTAATGGAGATGGGTTAAGCTTGAAAGAGCTAATTAATGTCTAACTGACATTAGTAAATTATATAGACCTTGAATTAAGGATAGAAATAGTGATTTAGAGTCCCCAAGATATTTGTTTGAAGAGTAATTGTTTAACTACTTTTATTATTGCTTGATTTTTAGATGGTTGATTATTCCAAGGCATGAAGGAAAAGAAATAACATTCTTATTGCGGCTTTTTTCATTCAAAATCTTGGCGTCCAGGTAGGCTAGGTTTAATGAGTAGAAGATCATGTTATTTCATATTTTCATAATTTAAAATTGATGGGAGAAAGCATGTCTAGGCCTGCGGGCATAGAGTTGAGGTGGATAAAGATACGAGTACTAAACTTTAATCCTTAAAACTATATTATTTATTGATTATGTGATATTTATGATATTATATGTTATGTGCCCGAACGGAGGCTGTTGTAAATGTGCTATATGAACATGATGGTTTTTTAGTTGTTATAGTGATAAACCTAGTTGAGTTGTAATGGTATTAAGTTGTATGTATTGTGTAATAATATAATAAGGAGAATTATGCTAAGATCGAATATTGATGAGCATAGTAATATCTAAGCGATAGATGACTTAAATCAGTGTGATGATTGTATTATGTGGAAAGAGGTAGAGGGTAATGATACGCGTGAACGTGCTAGTTATAGGTGGTGATGTTAGAACCCAAATTGTGGTATTTAAGAAGATAATGATATTTTTAATAATTAATGAGTAATTAAGGCTACAATGGTGACTTGTATGCGTATGAATTAAATAGTGATTTATGTTATGATATTTTTATTTTGATATTAATAAAAAATACTATATCTATTTGAGGCCCATGAGAGGCTAAATTGATGATAATGATGGTTCATTGAATTGTGTCTATGAGTGGCTTGTTTGATAATGATAACTCCTTAAAGTAATGATATGAATACTTGTTGATTGGTATTCGGACATGCTTGATATGTTGATGTTTGGATTGTTAAAGCGTGTATAAAGAATTACTGAAAATTTACTTGATGGAATTGTCTTATGACTTTAAGTGCACTTGTAAACTTGGTACATTGTATTGTATGCTGTGAGGTTGAGTAAATTTGATATTGATAATTCTTGCTTATGTTGGATCGGGTACCACGCCGGTACAGATATATATATATTGGATCGGGTACCACGCCGGTATGAATATATATATGTTGGATTGGGTACCACGCCGGTACAGATGTGTATATGTTGGATCGGGTACCACGCTGGTACGGATATGTATATGTTTGATTGGGTACCATGCCGGTATGGATATGTATATATTGGATTGGGTACCACGCCGGTACGAATATGTATATGTTGGATCGGGTACCACGCCGGTACGGATATGTATATGGTTGATCGGGTACCAGCCGGTATGGATATGTATATGTTAGATCGGGTACCACGCCGGTATAGATATGTATATATTAGATTAGGTACCGCATTAATACGGATATGTATATGTTGGATCGGGTACCACGCCGGTATGGTACATGAGCATAGATTGTTCCCTATAGGTCATGACTATTTGGGAAAAAATAAGTCCCATAGCATATGTGTACATATTTGTGTGGAGTCTGGGAATGTTTACAGTATGGTTGATACTCTTGATGCTTATGTGGCTTGTTTGTGAGCACTGTTTGATTTGTTATTGTTGTATTGTTGATTCATTTGGTATTTAATTATGTGATATGTGTTTGAAAAGGCAAAACTTTGTACTTACTTATATGTTGATTGACTTGCTTTATTTATACGTGTTTTAATCGTAGCTTACCAGAATGGCTAGTTATCATTATTTAATATTAAAATAGAGTTTTTGGTTGTTAGCCCGAGAGTTTAGTATAGGTTGTGTATGATTATGGGTTTGTTCCTGTGAATATGAGTAATGAAAAAGATAAGGTGAATAAAGAGGACTAGTGATGTAAGATAAGGTGAATAAAGAGGAATAGTGAGGTATTAGCATTGAATTGTGGTTGATGGTGTGAACTAATGAGGCTAGAGTATGTTACTAGTGAATATAATATTGATAGAGTTGGAAGAGTAGTTGGATGTTGTAACTTATATAGGTAAAGTAATAATATTATTACAACTTTATTTGAATTATATTCCATTAAAGATGTCATAATTTATTTTCCTTAATTCTATTTTATGATTATATGAACTAACACGGTCAGCCGATGATGCCTACCAGTACGTGTGATTGTACTGACCCTAATCTTCTACATTCCTTGTTGGAGTGTAGACTGGATGCAGGTTAGTTGCAGTTACTAGATGGATGATGATATTCAGTAGTAACTTCTACACTTTTTTCCTGGCAAATGTTAGAGTCTTTGTATTATTTATTTCATTGTCAGTCTATTTTGTAATAGGTAGATCTTGTACATGTCTGGCCAAGTCTTGGGATAGTGAAGGACATTTGTAAGAAGTATTTATAAAAAGTTTGTTTATTAGTATTTAATTTACGTTGTATTTCCTTAAAACTTTTAGTTGGGTAGTAAGGGTTCTCCTAGCTACTTAGAATAGCATAGGTTCCCTCATAATCCATCAATCTGGGTCGTGAAAGAGGGAAAATTAAAAGAAAAATTTGCTATAAATTGGTCTTTTTCTTGTCTCACCAACCCCGATTCGTCTGGCAGCTGGTAAATTTCTTTTTCTCCCTATATCTTACTTCTAAAGGGGTTACTACTAGTAGGGTTAATATATAAATTCTTAATCAATCAGCCAAAGATTGTAATTTTAGTGGGAAAAGGGCAAAAAAGGTGAGATCAATAGATTAGAAAAAATCAAATTGAGATACTTTTTTCTTTAACTTTTGAAGATGTCTCAAACTGAAAAGAATTCTTATTCTTGGACTCAAAAAAATGACATAACCAAGGCACTTAAAAGGATTTTCTCTCGACTCAATGCGTTAGAGGTCACCCAAAATCCTCCTAACCTGGCAAGCATGGCTGATGTCAGGAGAATGCATCAAAACCTGATGCCTCAAGTTAAGAGACAAGCAGTTCGAGCTACTTATTTTCAAGAAGATAAGAATCCATTTGGTAACTATGAGGATGAATTGGTGGAAGCTAACCAAAGGAGAAATGAAAGGATATCCCCACGAGCTAGGGTTGAGGATGAAAATCTTAGTAGCATTAAGATGAAGATTCCTACTTTTAATAAAATGAGATATCCATACTTATATCTTGATTAGGAGAAAGCTGGAGGACATCTTTGATGTCATAAATACTCAGAAGTTAAGAAGGTTAAACTTGTTGTGGTTGAGTTTTCATACTATGCTTCTAGTTGGTGGAAGAAATTTAGCAAAGACAGACTAGACAATGGAGAGCTACCTATTGCATCATGGGACAAGATGAAGAGGGTTATGAGAAAGTGCTTTGTGCCATCACACTTTTAAAGATATTTTCAAAAATGCCTTCAAAATTTGAGGCAAGTCTTTATGTCCGTGGATGATTATTTTAAGGATATGGATATGTCTATGATCCAAGCAAATTATAATAAGGACAAGGAAGACAATATGGATAGGTTTCTTAATGGGTTAAATGGAGAAGTTGTCGATGTAGTAGAATTGCTACAATATGTTGATTTAGATGAGCTAGTAGGGTTGCCTATAAAGGTAGAAAAAACAAAATAATATGAAACAATAAACTAGCCCATGGAAAAATCAATCTACTACAACTCTAAGGAAGTCATGGATAATCAGTGAGGATAAAACTATGCCTAATCACAAGATGATAAAGGCAAAGGTAAATTGGAGGCCAAATATAGAGGTAAAGCATTTAACTCAAAAACTTTTACTGCTTCTAGTGCTATACAATGTCACAAGTTTCAAGAAAGGGGGCATAAGGCATTTGAATGTCCAAATAGAAGAGTTATCCTCATTAAAGATAATGAGGAATATGAGATAAAAATAGTAAGGAAGAAGAAGAAGAAGAGGAGGAGGAGGAAGAGGGTGTTGGGAGTAGGGATGGAGAAAATGTGGTTGCTTATAATTGGCAAATATTTTTGGGGGTAGTTAGTGTCTTATGCACATTGATATGGGAGATATTGACGAGGCAAAGAGGGAATATACTTTTTATACACGATGTGGGATAAAGGGTTGGATTTTCTCTATGATTATCAATAATGGTAGTTATGCTAATGTGGTGAGTGCATACGCAGTGGAAAATTAGGAATTCTATGCATGAAACTTAAGGGAAATTAGAAGATCCAATGGTTGAATGAATGTGGAGTAATTAAGGTAAGAAAACAATTCATGATTTCCTTTTCTATTGGGGAGTATGCTGATGAAGATCTCTGTGATGTTGTACCAATGCAAGTTTGTCATATTTTGTTGGGTCTACCCTAACAATATGATAGATATTACATCTATGGTGGGAGGAGAAATAAGTACTCTCTCAAACATAAAGGGAAGAAGTATATTCTTGTACCCTTAAATCCTTCCCAAGTGTATGAAGATGTTTTTCTATGTTTTGATGATAACTAAGTAACATGCTCAGTGTCCAAGTTTTCTATATGTTTTTTACTAAAAACTGTTGAAGGACAGTAGTACACTATTGCACTCTACACAGTTTTGTCATGTAGCATCATTATTGTGCAGGTGCACAGTGTACAATTGTACACTTGGTCGAATTGAATTCTCAACTCAAATTCTCTAACAACTATATAAGCAAAAGAAAACAACTTTGGAAAATAGTTTTTGAAATCTCATATTCTCAGAAGGCAGAAAAAGCTCTCTTGCTTAACATTTAGAAATTTACTTTTTCTCAAATTTGTTTTATCTTGAGTCTAGTTTTAAAATTAATTTACTCTAGTGATTGTGAGTAAACTTTCCTTTTGATTTATTGAGTGTTTTTCTTATGTAGAGTTGTCTAAGAATGATTAACTAGAGTTAGTCAATTGATTAAAGAGTGTGACAAAGTGGTGTTGTTTTGTTTGTAATAGAGGTATTACAAGCTTTAGGATTTAGAGTTAAAACCAGTTGGAGTCTGTAAGTAAAGCTTTGTTGATTATAGTGGAGCTTGGGAAATCCTATGAGGATATGACGTGGTTTTCCTTCCTTGAGCAAGGAGATTTTCACGTAAAAATCTCTTATGTTGATTTGTTTTGCACATTTATTTTGTGTTCTTACTATATTATTATTTATAACTCCTCAGGGACCTGGTCCCTTAGTAGTGTGAACCCTTATAATTCAATAATTGGTATCAGAACAGTGCACTCTAAATGGTTAAAATATAAATTGCATCCTTAGCTATGGAAGCACCACTAAACTTAGAGGAAGGACACTCAATTACCAGACTACCTAGATTTAATAGATAATATTATGGTTGGTGAAAGACAAGGATACACGACTTTATTATGGATGAAGATAGTGAGCTATGGGATATAATCTATGATGGACCTCATGTTCCCATGAGAGAAGTTAAGGAAGGATAATTACTAGGTTGGTTACCAAAACTCGAAGGGAATACAATGAAGAGGATCACAAAAAGATTGAAAAGAATTTCAAGGCTAAGAAGCTTTTGGTATATGAAATAGGACATGATGAGTACAATTGTATTTTTTCTTGTGAGAGTGTAAACGAAATATGAGATTGTTTAAGGACTGCTCATGAATGAACCAGTTAGGTCAAAGAATCAAAGGTGTATGCGTACTACCTAATATGAGGCCTTCACTTTGAAAAAAAGTGAAACTGTTCAAGAGATGCACACCAGGTTCACCTCAATCACAAATGAATTACATTGTCTTGGTGAAATAATTTCACCTATCAAATAGGTGAGAAAGATATTGGTATTACTTCCCAAGTCATGGGAGAGTAAGGTGAATGATATTTCTTAAGCAAGAGACCTTAAGACTCTCACTATAGATGAGTTTATTGAAAATCTGAAGACCCATGAACTAAAAATGCAACAAGACCAAGAGAATAATGAGCCATAGAAAGAAAAATCTTTTGATCTAAAAGCCTCAAAATCTAACTCCGATGAGGATAAAGAGGATGTTGCCTACTTAGCTCTAAAATTCATTAGGGCTATGAAGAGGATGGGTAGATTTTAAAAGAAGGGCAATAGTAGTAGACCTGTAGGTGCAAATAATTTGTTTCAAGAATTTGGCAAACCAGGTTATTTCACCAAGGATTGTCCTTTGCATAAAATGGATTATTAAGAATACTTGAAATTCGAGGAGACAAAGTAAAGAAGATAGACTGAGTCCCTGATAAGTCTTGAAGAAAAGTTGCAGCAAATTGTACAGTTAAGCAAGCCTTAGCTGCTTGGGGAGACTCATATAGTGAATTAGATAAGTCTGATAAACCTAAATATGTCTATATATTGGCTGTAAAAGATGATAAAAAAACCTACAACTCTCTCTTTGCTCTCATGGAAAGATTTGATGATGATAAAGATGATGAGGTAGCTCATTTTAACATTAAATAGAATCTGAATGACTACACTCCTAAGAAGCTAAGAAAACTTGCAAATGTTTTGATTAATTCTCTATGTGCGCTTACTACTAAGAAAGATCTTCTTAAGGAGAAGGTATAAAATATAGAATATAAAAAAATAGCTCTAACTATTCAATTAGCTAATCTAGGAGAACACTCCTTAAAGCTAAATTCTGAAAACAAAAAGATGCTGACAAAATTGAAAAAGTTTGATGAATCTAATCATAAAGGAAAAAAAATTAGGCTAGTAGTTTTAAGATTGAGATTGAAGAGAAGCTGAATGAGTTATAAAAGCTTCTCATATCTTCTCTTGAGAAAAATGATAAACTTTAGGGTGACCTAGTCTGTATTGGAGAAGATATTAACAAGTCTCTAAAATGGACTACCCCTTCATAAATTCTTTCTAATATAACTAATCAACGAGTGAATAATGGTAGAGGACTTGGTTGTCAACACAACGATCCTTCTTTCAATCCTCACAGAAAGTATAGTTCTGTGGTCAACAATCTTCTATGCACTCATTGTGGAAGAAATGGTCATAAAAAGAATGATTGTCAAGCAAGTCTTAGATATAAAATAAACTCTTCTTAGTATGATTATCAGATTCAATCAATTAAAAAGGGACCAAGTCTCTTCACAAAATTCAAGAAGGATAGGCTACATGGTTGGACTAAGAAAGTTGTGATCACTCTCTATCCCCCTATTGTGAAATCAGACACAAATGGGTTCCCAAGTCTAACAAATAATCTTTGAATGTAGGTGGGAGTAAGGAAAGTAGTAAAAGATGGTTCGTGGGTAGTGAATTCTCTAAGTATATGACATGAAAAACCGGTTGTTTTTTATCACTCAAGTCACTTCAAGGTGGAGGTGTCTCTTTTTGTAATGACAAGAAAGGGTACACTCTTGGTGTTGTTAAGATTAGAAAATCATCAAATTATGTTATTAAAGATGTGTACTATGTGAGTGGACTGAAGTACAACTTTCCAAGTGTGTCACAAATTTGTGATAAAGGAAATAAAGTGAAGTTCTTGCCAAATTGGTGCACTATGACTAGTCTGAAAACTGGAAATGTCATTCTTATATCTAAAAGATGAAAAAATCTATATGTGGCTGATCTAGAATCAGTTCCTATTAGTTAATTAACCTACTTGAGTGCTCAAAGTAAGAATGCAGATCTCTAGCACAAAAGATTAGGTCATGCGAGCTCATCCCTACTTAATAAATTGGTTTTAAAGGAACTAGTCTGTGGTGTTACAAAGTTGTAATATTTAAATTCTAGGATTTGCGATGTTTGTGTCAAAATAAAACAAACTAGGTCCTTATTCAAACAATAGAAACAAGTAAGTACCTCTAGACCTCTTGAATTACTTAACATGAACTTATGTGGACCTGTCAAGGTTCAAAATAGAGAAGGGAAGAATTATGGTTTTGTCATTGTGGATGACTAATTTAAATTCACATAAACCATGTTACTAAGAGTTAAGGATGATACGTATGAAGTCTTGGTGATCTTTGCTAAACAGATTCAAGTAAAGATGAATAACAAAATAGCAGGGATCAGGTCTGATCATGGAAAAAATATGGAAATACTAGAGTTGAGGAATTTTGTGCTAAAAATGGAATCAGTCATAACTTTTCAGCTCCAAGAACTCCTCAGTCAAATAGAGTAGTTAAAAGAAAAAACAAGACCGTGATTGATATTGCAAGAGCTATATTGATAGATGGTAGTTTTTCTAAAAAAATTAAATTGAATCTATAAAAAGTGTATGTTATGTCACCAACAGATGATTGATCAAATCCATTCTCACAAAACCCCTTATGAACTGTTATTGAACAATTAATCTAAGCTTGATTACTTTAGGCCTTTTGGTTACAAGTTCTTTGTTCTAAACAATGATAAAGATGAGTTGAGGAAATTTGATTTCAAAAGTGTTGAAGCTATGTTTGTAGGCTACTCCTCAACCAGAAAAGCCTACAAGGTCTACAACAAAAGAACCTTATATGTAGAGAAAAATATGTATGTAAACTTTGATGAGTCAGGAAACTTGAACAACCATGTAGGTAGTAATGACAGAGATATGGAGGAAATTATTACTGATAAAAGGGATAATCCAGCAGAAGCTGAGTCTCAAGGTCAAAATGCTCAGGATGATGTGGTTGTAGAAGAAGGAGAAGAAGAAGAACCAAGTCCTCAAAATTAAAGTCTGACTTTAGTGGGTCTCAAAAAGGGACTCAAGACCATGTCTCTGAAGGACCTGGTCCCAGCATATCTCAATCAACTTCAAAAAAGTCAAATTTGAAACATAAGTCATCTTACCCTCTTGAGAAGCTGACCTCTCCTTTGGGATCAGGGATGCAACTAAGGGCACAAGCAAGAAACTTTATGGCTTTTTCAACTTTCATTGCCCAAACTGAGCCTAAAAATGTGAAGGGAGCTCTCATAATGCTAATTAGGTAAATTCCATGCAAGAAGAACTTCATCATCTGAAAAAAAGCAAAGTCTGGCACCTGGTCCTAAACATACTTATAAAACTATCATTGAGACATAATGGTTGTTAAGAAACAAGAAAGATGAGCATGGAATTATCATTAGGAATAAAGAAAGGCTTGTTATATAAGGATACAATCAGGAAGAAGGAATTAATTATGTGAAACCTTTGCTTCTGTTGCAAGAATAGAAGCAAGTAGAATTATTATTGCTTTAACTACTTGTATGGCATTCAAGTTATTCCAAATGGATGTGAAAATTTCCTTTCTAAATTGTTGTCTAAAAGAAGAATTCTATGTTAAACAACCACCTAGGTTGAAGATATAAATCTACCACATTATGTCCTAAAATTAGATAAAGCTCTTTATAGACTAAAATAGGCTCCTAGAGCTTGGTATGAAATATTGTCAAAATTTATTCTTAAAAGTGGTTATAAGAGAGAAAAATTTGACAACACCATATTTCTAATGTCTAAAGGAAAAGGCTTGTTGATTGTACAAATTTATATTAATGACTTTATATTTGGTGCAACTTTTGAGTCTATATGTCAAGAATTTGCAAAACTTATGGGAAGTGAGTTTGAGATGAGCATGATGGGAAAATTGAGCTTATTCCTTGGACTGAAAATCAAGAAAACACCTCAAGGCACCATGATTTGTCAAGAAAAATATATCAAGGAGTTGCTGAAAAATTCAACATGGGTGATACTAATCCTATTGGTACACCTATTATAACTAGATAAATAATGGAGGCTAATGAACCTGGTACCTCAACAAATGAGACTATGTATAGAGGAAATATTAGATCTTTACTATACCTAATTGATAGAAGGCCTGATATAATGTTCAGTGTGGGTAGTGTGCCAGATTCCAGGCTTTCTCAAAAGAGTCTAATTTGAAGGGTGCTAAGGAATTATCAGATACTTAAAAGGAACATGGGACATAGTCCTGTTCTATTCTTCTAGAGACAATTTTGATCTAATAAGGTATGCTAATGCTGACTATGCAGGGTATTGTTTCATTTTCTTGGTTCATCTCTTATCTCATGAGGTTATAAAAAACAAAATTCAGTTTCTCTCTCTAATGTTAAAACTAAATATGTAACAGTTGTTTCATATTGTGCTCAATTTATTTGGATCAAGAAACAATTGAAAGATTTTGAAATTATTACTCAATATCCCCTTGATGTGTGATAATACAAGTGCTCTGAATATGATAAAGAACTCTATGCAATAGAAAAGGACTAAGCATACTGATGTGAGACACCACTTTTTAGAGACAATGTGAAAAAAGGAACAATATGGATGAAGTTTTACAAGACTGAAGATCAAGTGGTTGATATCTTCACAAAAATTCTCCACAGGGAGCAATTTGTGAAAAACAAACTGATATTGGGACTAATCAAGATGAATTAGACTACTTCAGTGGATTCAATTCCTTAATTTTTGGCTTTGATTAGGGAAAAGGTATCCTAGTTTTAATTTGTTCAGTTGGTGTAACTCAGTACCACAGGAGAGATGATGAGATAGACATCAAACAAAAGAATTCCTTTGAAGAACAAGAGGGACCTGGTCCCATCCCACATGTTAGTATCATGCATACACTTCTTAAAAATTACATAAAATGACTATTCTAAATAGCTATGTGTCCTTCACCGCATCTCTTAAAAGTTATCAAATCATTCAAATCCAATAGGGTGTGCCAATAGGGACCAGACACATCCATTGCTCTTTAAGTCCTAACATTACAACCTTTTACCTCTTTAAAAACAAATTAAAACCTTCTTTCTTCTCATCAATTCCAAAATCTCTCATTAACTTTGTCCTCTACAGTTTCCAACTTTTCAAATTTACTATCTTCTTTCCTTCTCTCTCAAAATCACAATGTTGCACAAAGCTTCATCTTTAAATCCCTTGAATAAACCTAGAATTCCTTATTGACCCACACTTAATAAAGAAAACCCTTTTTTCCTTCCACTTCCATTACCCATAGCAATGATAGAACTTTTTATAGAAGAGGGCTCAGTGACTTCTGAAATAATCCTAGAAATTACCTCTGGTAAAAAACACTTTAGTGGGGGAAGGGGGGTTTGGGTCTCCCATAGAGTCAAAATCATTGGGGGCTCCTTCTAGGGCACTAGAAGTTATTACCCCTTCTGAAACTCCAAATAACCAGGTTCCTCGAACCTCTCTGAGTTAAATACTATTTTTGCAAAAATATTTAAAGAGAATCTTTCATTTGAAAAATCAAATCCTTCAAGCAGTGCTCTGGTAGGGAAGGATTGGATGCCTGAGAGTTTGAATTTACTAGCTAGTGATCAAAGAGGGAGTCATGTTTAAATGAAGGAAAATCATTTTACTAAGTATTTACTCCTCTTATTTGATGCAACTCTTGTGACTACTCAAAAAATAGATGTACCTGTGGAGAATCCAATGAAAGATAAGGAAGGGAAGGATGCAGAACCTCTAAAGTAAAAAGGCATGGGCAAATATTAAGTAAAGGGAAAGAAAAATATGAGGAACCTACAAAAATGGCTAATACATATACCATTAGGAGTGTTTGAAAAAAGTTACTAGGTGATGTAATGAAAGACGACAAATCAGCCATAACTAAAAGAAGAAAGATGAAAAAGGATATAGTAGTGGATGAGAAAAATATTTATGTGGTGGGTAAAGGTGAAGGAGAAGATGATATTGATACTGATGTTGCTAATGCAGCAGAAAAAATGAGAAAAGAAGCCCAGGAAGGTAGGAGACTAGGTTCTTTGAAGCAATGCCAAAAACTACTTCCCCCAAAAATTATATTGCAGTGAAGAGAGAAGTTTCTAGGGACCTGGACTTATTCAAGAAAGGTTTGAAAAAGAACAATCTAGTAGTGCATCTAAGAGAAGAAAATTGTAGAAAGAAGAACAAGTCCTATTTAGAGTGAAGATAAATAAGATGCTGAAATCTCAAAAAGTGTTCTCAGGAAGGATCTTTGAACAACCAAGAATGGTTGATTTGGTTAAGTATGTAAGTCATTAGGGGTGGTTGAATATCTTTGAGGAACTTGTTCCTTCAGTATTTTAAAAGGAGGTGAGGGATTCCTTTATACAATAAAATTTGTAAAAAAATAGTTTAACTCTATTAGCAGTAGTTTAGAGGATGAAACCAAAGTTGGATGAGGAAACTTTGGGGAAAATTTGTAATATTCCCATTATTAGAGTTAGGCCTATGAAAAATCAACAATGTTCTATGAAATTCATGAAGATTGAAAGAACTTTTGGAAAGGTGAGTTTCAACTGGTATATGAATTTGTCAACAACGTTCTACTTCCTAGGTTTTTGAAGAGGACTGCATCCTCAATAGTGGACCTATTTTTTATGCAGTATTTGAGCAAGTTTGAATTGATTAGTTTGCCTTCTTTGATTATTAAGTAGATGCAAAAATTTGTGCATGTTAAGAAAGAGAAACATGGAATGCCCTATGATTATTTCTTGAATATGATATTCAATTATTTCAAAGTAGCATGTGAAAAAGGCACATCTTGTATGTGAAGAAAATGTTTACTTTGAATAACCTGATAGAAAATGAGTGTGTTGAAGGAATAGTAGGGACCAAGTCCCAAGTTTTAGAGTTGATTGATATCCAGGAAAAGTTAAATGTGGAGGTGGATAAACTGATACTGTCATTAGCCGGAAAAGATTCAGAGATTTTACATCTCAAAGTGAAGATTTAGCAGCTATCCTTAGAAGGACCTGATGCTTTCAAGGAGTTGAAGATTGAAAATACAACACAAAAAAAAAGTTTACTGCTTTAACTGGAGAGTTCAAGGAGCTGAATACTGAAGTCAAGGATCTTACAAAGTAGTTTCTGAACACTCACTCTGCTGAAAGTGCCAGTACTCCTTAAATCCCTTGTCCTAAACCTCCACCTTATTAAGACCCCATCCTTAATCATCCTTGTATTAGTTTCTTTTGGTTGTCCCTGTGGTTGTTTAAATTCAGTTCTTTATGTTATTTTTTGAATTTCTATGTGTGGTATTTCTCTTATATTGAAACGAATGGAACTTTTTATTTGTGTATATAATTTATTTCTCCTATATGTCTGATTCACTCATATTAGTTGTCATGACCCGAGACTACTCCCTAGTCTAACACGGTGCTTAGAACCATAAGTGATCCCAAGATAACCCATGTACTAGCATAATGCTTGAGAAATTGATTAAAATATATATATAAGCTAAATTTACTGACCGAAAGAATAATCATGAGATATGTTATATTAATATATCACTATTCGAAGCTTACAAAACTGTAATATGAAAGAAAGAGGAACTTAAGCTCACACAATGACTCTGCATGACCATCTATGAAACCTCTACTAATACTGACTACGGGTAGTCGGGATATGACCCAAACTATACCTAATAAAAACATATGAATAAGAAAATAAAATACAAGAACTACAACTGACTTGAGTCCTCGAAATAAGAGAGTTCATCACCTGCTGGCTGAATGTTGTGATCTGCCGGACTATGATCCTAAGAGTAAACACCAGAATTGAAATCACATGAAAAATATTGGCATAAGAGGTATGTGATCAGTAATTTGGAATGTACTAAGTATGTGGGATATACACTAGTCATGAAAATACTTAAAACATGATTTGAAAATCGAGAATGTAAGCCATTTGTTGAAATATATACATTTTAAAACATGTATGTACATAAAGTTGTGATAGTCTAAAAATTTATAGTATCAAAGAAAGTAAACCTAAAATGAGTTTTATGTATGAATACTGGGTCTGAAACTACCAAGTATTAGTATGTACTGAATGAAAACTGAACAACCGAATACAAGGTTATGCAAAGTCTTAATCCTGAACATAAAGTAAGGATTATGAGAGCTAACAATAGACAACATGCCCTAATCTAAGTAAACTAGGGTCCAAATTGTAACCCAGTTGGAAGGTTGTCAGTACCCTTTCAAGGGTACCAACACTGGCTGGCGTGAATCCACTAAAGTAATGTTCCGAAGGACTGGGGGACATACCTCAACTGATCGGGGACCATTTGTAACCTATTGTGGCACCTTAGTTCTGAAACTTAGGGACTACTACTAACAGTCTCTACCTTACTTAGGAGGGATCTGTCATATTTGCACTCACTTAGTGATACATATGACTCCCAATTTAATAACACAAAAGCATAAACTGATATATATGCTCAATGTAGTAATATTCTTGAAAATAGAAACATATGCATAATCTAACCTGATCAAAACATATCAACTAATATATGCATAAAATACTAGGTATCGTATGTTAGTATAACCCACCAGCTCTAACTAATGCAACTGCATATGATAATATTAAAAGCTGATCATAATGGGGAAAAGGGAAATTTCATAGCACGGGTACAAAATCATGAATATACCAACATACCGAGGGTTCAAAATTCCATGTCTCTGAAAATACAAAATTCCATAGGGAAAGATGGTATGTCAACTAGCATGTATTGAAAGACAAAAAATCATGATAAACAGTGCTTAATAGCCTTTAAACTGAATAATCTCATATAACTTGATCATATGCTTGGAATCATAACTAATATTATGTAAATCATGCATGAAATTGAGAATAGAATGAATGATATTATATGGGCCTAAGAAACCATGAATAATCATTAAAACATGTTTATGAGTGACTAATATATCATGGGGGAATTGAATTTAATCTTGGTGTAATAATTTGGGTAAAGCCCTAGTTTATGAAGATCACAAAATTCATGAACAAAGATCATAATTTGGGCATGAGGATGAAAGGAGATCCTCATTGAATACCCACATACCTGATTACTTTCGATTCTTGAATTGAAGTTTTGAGGATTTGAACTTGGAGATGAAGAACCCTAATTTCTTGCTTCGGAAAAGAGTAAATCGCATGTTTCTTGGGTAATTTTTGTGTTGAGTTGAGAATGAAGGATTTGGAGTTACTTAGACTTTATATTCAGCCTTAGAATAGATTAAAACACATAGTTTTAGGGTTAAAAGAGTGGGAAAGACCAAAAAGTCTCTCAAAGACAGTCTGGAAAACTCTTGGAAGAAGTCCCAACGACATAGGTCACCACTCATAGGGTCTGGCCATGAGTCATGGTTAGGGACCCAAAAATTTCCTCGACTTCCATGGTAACGACTCCCTACTAATGACCTATTATGTTTGATAATGATTCATTATTAGGGCCGTTATCACTGGGCAGCTTTGACAGAGCTTCAGTAATTTTGTCATAATGTTTCACCCCGATATCGGATTAAGGCAAAAGTGGTGGAGTTGCAAAGCTAATTCAATTATCAATCTGTTGGTGGGCCTTTAGATAAAAAATTCTTAGTATACCAAAGTTTATGCTCATTTGAATCTGACTATAGTTATATTCTTTATAAGAATTTAGTCGATAAGGGATGTTTTGACTTGTCTATAAGCTAAGAGTTATTTGAGGCGTTAATATATGCCTAAATCACTTATCAAACTACCAAAACACGAGGTTTGATTTTGTATTAACTTGAAGAATGATTCTAATAGTGGCTTAGAGTATCGGGTGTTACAACATATTAGGGTGTTACAATATATAGCTGAAAAATAGAGAAAGAGATGCAATCCCTGACATAGAATTCTAAGAGCTAGATATGGGCATAATGACAAAATTTCCAACTAACTTTAACTAGTTTGAAAATGAGGGAACTCACTAGTACTATCTGACTGAATTCTGAAGTTTGATAACTAACATGATACTAATTTCTGAATCTAGATATCTTTTATGGTTGGGATTGATTTTGACTAGGAGTAAGGACTCAATTGAGTTTACATATAGAATGAATTAAAATAAAGAATCTCATGGGATAGTCATATTCATGAAACTTCAAATAGTAATACTAGATAAAAAGATGGAAAACTATAGGAGATTATTTGTTTGATTACAAAATTGAATTGCTGGATATACAGACTGACTCGTACTAAAAGTTTATAACTCAATTGAAGTATCCCCAGCACAAACAAATATTTAGAACTATAAAATGATATCTAATGAAATGAAGTTTCTAAGATTCACTAGAAAATGAATATATTGTTACCTTCAATATCCTATTGTTTTTAGAGCTCTCATCTTAAGAATAATACTCCTTACCGCTTCAACAACTAACTTAAACCTCTTACTAGGAATTCACTAGCCCATAATGCATTTATCCACTTATATACCAACATGCATTCAAGCCTGTCATTATAACCACATAAGAACTTCTAGGAAACCAACCCACCTAGGAATTTTCCAATATTCTCTAATACTTTTATCAACAACAACTTTCATGCACTATCCCTAAGAAGACACATATAAATTCTCAACTAACTATGACATATACCAAAATATTTTCCTCAATATTCCTTCACACTTATAGCCTTAGATAAAATAAGCATACAAAAATCTTTCCCTAATAACAAATTTACTCTCACCCATCTAAATCATTGTTCATCCATTTTCATCACCACTATCTTTACGTAAGGTGAGGTCACAAAAAGGTTAGAACATGAGGACCTAAAGCATGAAAGAATACTATACACAATGTAGCACCCTGAGAACCTATCCCGAGACGTCACACGATGCTTAAGGTCACACGTGGCCTCAAGCTAACCCTCTAAGCCTATCATCACTTTCAGAACTCATTATAACCCAAATCATGATAAGATAAAGAGAAATAACCATGTCCTAAACATAGTGATATACAAAGTAATACTATCTTGTACAATCAAAATACTATAGTTCTGTATGTACTGGTACTCTAGTCTGACAAAGCCTCTACTACATAGAATTAAGGAGCCATTGGGACAGATCCCCAAATGACTTGTACGAACCTGAAAGAAAATAACCATCTATTAACAAGATAAAATAAAAAATACAGGTCCTCAAACCATGAGGACTCACCAACTTCAGTAATGTAGATGAGGATACTCAGACATCACTCACGCTGCTGAGACTGAGCACCTGAACCTATATCAGGAGGAAATATAGAGTACAAAAGAGTATGAGAGTCAGTACTTGGGAATGTACTGAGTATGTGGGGGTGGATGCAACATTTTAAATAATATCATAAATGTATAAGAAAATTATGCATGCTGACAATAATAACTCTCTTTGCTTGAATTATCTAAAACATCATTTCCGTAAGTCATCAATAATAACATATGCTTTATAAATCTCATAAATTATTTAACTCAACTCAAACTCTTTGACTCATGACTTAGAGTGACTCAGTAACTCATGGTACTTAGATCATTATGGATGTGGGAGTTTCTTATAACCGACATAACTATACCATGTGAGCCGCATGGAGTCCAACGTTTTGCCCTCCTAAGGAGAGAACCCCACATTGGTAGGGGTGTCGTACTCTTGCCAGGGAGTACAACCTCAATCTCATCATCACAATCTCATACTCGGCCTTTGACCCACAACTATCAACATCAATTCTACGGTGCCACGTAGTTCTGGGAAAATACCAAATTTCCAGCTCGGTGCTATATACTCTTCCTAGACTCAACTCAGAACGCGTTAGGAAATCCACCTCAATCAATATCAACTTATGGGTCTATCATGATGACCAAAACAACAGTATATCTCATCGGTAAATCATATACGACTGTGGATTTCTAACTCAACTCAAATTCAAACAATGTTTCTCAATATCAAGTACATTTCCTTATCAAATCATTTCAAATGCCAAAGCTTCAAGGAAACATCATCAAACTCATTCTTGACTTTTAATTCAAATATCGATATATATATATATATATATATTCAATAGTCAAATTTCTCATAGAAAAACATAAATCTTGACAATTATCATAAATCACTTAGAAATCATCAATATATAATGACAATATACATCTCATGGAATAAATACTCAATTTAAGAAGCATGATGGTGAAATAACCATAAATATCAAGCTTATTCAACTCAAGTCTAATAAATCATACATAAAGAAATTTGGGTGCAAACCCACTTGCAAAATCATGTAAATCAATAATAGAATGTAAATCTTTAGGCACAAGAACGAAAGGAGTGTTCTTGTTGAAACCCCACATACCTTGGATTTTGATTTGAAGATGTGGAAACTTGTTTGGAACTCTTCTCACACTTTTAGACCAAGATTCTTGATGCCTTTGACTTGGGAAACTTAGTTTTCGAACAACTTTGAAGAAATTTATGGGAGATTTCTTGAATTTCTTGGAGATGATTTGATTTTTGGGTTTGGAAGAAACCCTAGGTTTCTACAGAATTCTTGAAAGAAATTTGGAGAGAAATGGAGATAAATGATCTTCTCTTCTCTACATAGATATATATATGTACACAAGGAGCGGAAATGACCAAGATGCCCTTTTTTGAAAATACTAAAATTTGTTGATCAGGGCCTGTGACGGTTGATCTGACGGTCCATCAAGTCTCCTGACGGTCCACCGGATCGTCCGTCACTCAAGTGCCAAAACTGGAACGTTCTTCCTTGACGTGATGGTCGAAGTGACGGTCCATCAGTAAACTGATGGTACACCAAGTTTTTCGTCACTCGAGGGCCAGAAACGAGACATTCTGTCTCGACCTGACGGACCCTTTGACGGTCCGTCAACTCACCAACTTGGTCGTCGCACGATGGCCTGAAAAAGGAGTCACTGACTTGGATTGACGGGGAACTTGACGGTCCACCTGGGACCTGACGGTCCACCAGGTCGACCGTCAAACCTAGGCGATCTGATACCATTGATTAAAATGGCCATAGCTCACTCATCCGATGTCGGATTTTGATGAAATTGGTATCGATGGAAAGCTTATTCAATGCTATACATGACAGAAAGTAGAAATTAGATAAATAAAACATGGTTTAAACATCAATCACTTTGGAAGGTATACATATCCACTCAAAAGACGGATTTAGGCTTAAGAAACAATCAGGGTATTATAATATCTCCCCCTTGGAAACATTTGTCCTCGAATGTTGCCAAATAGGCCAAGAATAAGAGAAAATGAGGATGTATAGCTTGAATGACTCACATCTAAGGGCTCACTTTACTCTAAACTTTTGAGTACTTCACCAAATGCACGAATCATAGATGGAATAACCATATAGCTGAATACATTAGATTAGGAGGAAACTAAATTAAGGGAATAGTACCTTCAGCTTGATTCGAACTCCTGGAGAAAAGATGAGGGTAACTAGCTCGAATATCCGTTTTTGCTTCCCAAGTGGCACCCTCTACTGATTGATTTTGCCACAGAACTTTAACCATGGGAACTTCCTTGTTCCTCAGTATATGGACTTAATAATTTAGGATTTCAATTGGGATTTCATCATATGAAAGGCTATCCTGAACATCACAACCTTCCGACGGATCAAGAACAACAGAGTCTCCAATGTGCTTCTTGAGCATAGAAACACGAAACACAGGATGGACAGCCGACAACTCTGCAGGCAACTCAATCTGATAAGCTGATTTCCCAACATGATTCAAAACCCTATAAGGGCCAACATATCTGGGACTCAACTTCCCTTTCTTTCCAAATCTTTTCACCCCTTTCATGGGTGAAATTTTCAAATACACCAAATCATCGACTTCAAACTTAAGAGCTCTTCTTCTCACATCTGCATATGACTTTTGATGACCCTGGGCTATCTTTAACCTCTCCCGAATTAATTTAACTTTTTCCATAGCCTCAAATACAGTATCAGGTCCAATCGCAGCAGCTTCACCCACTTCAAACCAACCTATGGATGATCTACATCTTCTCCTGTACAAAGCTTCAAATTGAGCCATTCTAATGCTAGCATGAAAACTATTGTTGTAAGCAAATTCAATCAACGACAAATGTTCATCCCAACTTCCTTTGAAATCAAGAACACAAGCCCTCAACATATCCTCCAAAGTCTGGATAGTCCTCTCAGCCTAACCATCTGTCTGCGGATGAAAAGCAGAGCTAAGATAAACTTGGGTGCCAAGACCCTTCTGAAAGGCTCTCCAAAACTGAGAAGTAAACTGAGTACCTCTATCGGAGATGATAGACAACGAATCTCTATGCAACCTAACTAACTCTTGAATATACAGCTTAGTATAGTCCTCCGTGGTGAAAGATGTATGCACTGGCAAAAAATGTACTGACTTAGTCAACCTGTCTATAACGACCCAAATAGAATCATGATGACGATGAGAAAGAGGTAAACCGGTCATGAAATCCATGTTCACCACTTCCCACTTCCAAGTAGGAATGTTAAATTCTTGCATCACACCATCGGGTCTCTGGTGCTCTATCTTTACCTGCTGTCAAGTTGCACACTTTTCTACGAACTTCGCTATATCCTTCTTCATACCATTCCACCAATAAATTTCCCGCAAGACACGATACATCTTGGTAGCACCGGGATGAATAAAATACCGCATGCCATGTTCCTCAGCCATAATTCTCTGCCTCAGATCATAAACATCAGGCACACATAACCTATTCTAAAATCTCAAAACACCATCTCCCCCTTGGGAGAAAACTTCCACCTTTTGGTCTTTTAACTGATTCTTTCAGTTCGACCAAACGAGAATCTGTATCCTACTTCTCCTTCACTTCAGAAACTAGGGAAGATTTGGAACTACTTTGGACCCAAGCATTAACCTCAAATGAGTCAAGCAATCTAACACCTAACCTAGCCAAACGATGTACTTCACGGGCTAAGTCTCTCTTATCTTCCTCGACATGTGCTACACTACCCATGGACGACCTACTAAGAGCATCTGCCACTACATTGGCCTTTCCCAGGTGATATAACATACTCATATCATAGTCCTTCAGTAATTCTAACCATCGCCTCTGTCGAAGATTCAAATCTCTCTGAGTAAACACATACTGCAAACTCTTATGATCCGTAAAGACATCAACATGAACGCCGTATAGGTAGTGTCTCCAAATTTTCAAAGAAAAAATCACTGCTGCTAACTCGAGGTCATGGGTCAAATAATTCTTCTCATGAGGTTTCAACTGCCGGGAGGCATAGGCTATAACTTTACCCTTCTGCATCAACACACAACCCAAACCAATTCTAGAAGCATCACAATATACCATAAAATCATCTATACTATTAGGCAGGGTTATCACAGGGGCTGAAGTGAGTCGAGTCTTCAACTCCTAAAAACTCTTCTCGCAAGAATTTGACCACTGGAATTTAACCTTCTTTTAGGTCAACCGGGTCAAAGGAGCATCAATGAAAGAGAAACCTTCGACAAAATGATGGTAGTAGCCAGCTAGACCCAAGAAACTCCTAATATCCGATGGGGAAATAGGTCTAGGCTAATTCTTCACAGCTTCTAACTTTTGAGGATCAACTCGAATACCATCAGAAGAAATAATATGACCCAGAAAAGCAACTGACCTTAGCCAAAATTCACATTTGCTAAATTTGGCAAACAACTGTTGATCCCTAAGGGTCTGTAAGACAATTCGAAGATGATCTGCATGATTGTTTTCACTCTGGGAATATACAAGTATATCATCTATAAACACAATAACGAACATATCTAGGTACGGTCTGAACACCAGATTCATGAGGTCCATAAAAGCTGACGGGGCATTCGTTAGCCCGAAGGACATGACCAAGAATTCAAAATGACCATAACGAGTACGGAAAGCCGTCTTTGGAATGTCACACTCTCTGACTTTAAGTTGGTGATAACCGGATCTCAAATCTATTTTCGAGAAGTAGCTGGCACCTTGCAGCTGATCAAATAGGTCATTAATTCTAGGAAGGGGGTACTTTCTCTTGACTGTGACCTTGTTAAGCTGACGATAGTCAATGCACATGCGCAATGAACCATCTTTATTTCACACGAATAGAATGGGTGCACCCCAGGAAGACATACTACGCCTTATAAAACCCTTATCAAGAAGATCTTTGAGTTTCTCTTTCAACTCCTTAAGTTCTGCGGGGGCCATACGATACGGAGGAATAAAAATAGGTTGTGTATCAAGGAGAAGATCAATTCTGGATTTTATCTCTCTATCAGGAGGTACCCCTGGGAGATCTTCTGGGAAAACAACAGGAAACTCATTGACAACACTAAGAGACTGAATAGTTGGAGTTTCAGACTTAGTGTCCTTAACTCGAACTAAATGATAGATACAACCCTTGGATATCAATTTCCTAGCTTTAAAATAGGATATGAAATGACTTTTAGGAAGTACAGAATTTCCAAACCACTCAAAGACTGGCTCATTGGGAAACTGAAACTTAACTACCCGGGTATGACATTCTATAGACGCATAACAAGAGTGTAGCCAATCCATACCCAGAATAATATCAAAATCAACTATGTCTAGCTCAATCAAATCTGCAAACATGACTCTATTAAGAACAGTGATAGGACACTTCTTATATACTTGCTTAGCAATAACAGATTCATAAACTGGTGTAGAGACTAGAAAAGGCTGGAAATCTTTTCAGCACTGATTTCAAAATTCACAGCCACCAACGGAGTCACATAAGAAAGACTTGACCTAGGGTCCAGCAACACATACACACCTCAAAATGAAATACACGAAGCATACCAGTAATAACATCTGATGAATCCTCCTGCTCCTGGTGGGGTGGTATAGCATAAAAGTGATTCTGGCGCTGACCACCTGCATTACTAGATGAAGCACCCTGAAGAGGAGTAGGACGAACTACAGGGGCTGGAGCACTAATAGCCTGACTCTGGGGACGAACATCGCGGCTCCCTTTTCTAGTATAAGGGCAATCCCTCAACTTATGGCCCAACTTATCGCAACCAAAACAACCCCTCTGATCGACTAAGCACTCACCGAGATGGTCTCTACCGAACTTTAGACATGGGGGAGGACGAGGTATGTTACTCACACTATCTTGGGACCTGGACTTAGTAGGCCTATTACCCTTCTCCAGCCTAATTCTAAATGCAGGAGTACTGGCTGATAAAGGCGCTGGCACAAGAGAACGGCTCAGGAATTGAGGGCGGATCCCTCCAGAAAATCTAGCCTGACTATACCCCTGCTGCTCTGATCTAACTCTCTTATTCCCTCTCACTCTCTCTCTCTCCTTCATTTTGTCTTCTTTAATCTGCTGAGCATGAATCATTAGTCTTGAAAGGTCTATGTCCCTATTAAGCATAGCGGATCTACACTCTTTCACAATATAACCTGATACACCGGCCAAGAACTTACTCATACTAGTTCTAGAATCAGTCATCATACCGGGAGCATATTTAGACAATTGGTTAAACTTATAGAAATACTCCTTAACTGTCATGGGGCCCTGTCTCAAGTTCATAAATTCTTCTAATTTTTCTTCCCTCAGCTCCGAGGGAAAGAATCTGTCTAAGAAGGCATATTGGAATAATTGCCAAGTCACAGAAGAATCATTCTCCACGCTAATATTCCTCCACGCTAATATTCCTCCACATCTCCACCCAATCATAAGCAATATCTTTCATTTGATAGGCAGCTAATTCAACACTCTCCTCCTCCATCACGTGCATAATTTGAGTGATATTTCTCACTTTATCTAAATACATTTACGAGTCTTCACCTACTTTTGACCCAAAGAACTCAGGTGGATTCATTCTCATAAAGTCACGAACCCGAGTTGTAGCAGAATTATTCCCTTGCGGAGGTGGAACAGTAGCTTGGGTGTTGGCTTGAGCATTGGCAGTGACCGCCGGGGCTAGTGCTTGGAAAGCTACCCAAAATTCAGTGTGGGACACCGTCTCACCCAAAGGATCGACGCGTTGAGGTCGTTTGTTGTTTCTGCGAGCTCTACGAGGAGAAAATTTTCTATCATAAGAGAACACGAATTAATCGCAGAGAGAAATAGTCATAGGCATGATAGACTCTAGAAAGAAAGAAACAACTTATCCTAAAATATCTCATAGCCTCTTGCTCATAGATGTGGTGTGCTACACACTATTGATCAAGACTCTATGTAACGGGACTTGTCAGACTCCCTAGGACTCCTTGAACCCTAGGCTCTGATACTAAGCTTGTAATACCCCGAGAACCTATCCCGAGATGTCACACGGTGCTTAAGGTCACACGTGGCCTCAAGCTAACCCTCTAAGCCTATCATCACTTTCAGAACTCATTATAACCTAAATCAGGATAAGATAAAGAGGAATAACCATGTCCTGAACATACTGATATACAAAGTAATACTATCCTGTACAATCAAAATACTGTAGTTCTGTATGTACTGGTACTTAGTCTGACAAAGCCTCTACTACATAGAATTAAGGAGCCATTGGGACAGATCCCCAACTGACTTGTACGAAACTGAAAGGAAATAACCATCTATTAACAAGATAGAATAAAAGATACAGGTCCTCGAACCATGAGGACTCACGAACATTAGGAATATAGATGAGGATACTCAGAGATCATTGTCACTGCTGAGACTAAGCACCTGAACCTATATCAGGAGGAAATATAGAGTACAAAAGAGTATGGGAGTCAGTACTTGGGAATGTACTGAATATGTGGGAGTGTATACAACATTTTAAATAATATCATAAATGTATAAGAAAATCATGCATGCTGACAATAATAACTCTCTTCTCTTGAATTATCTAAAACATCATTTCCATAAGTCATCAGTAATAACATATGTTTTATAAATCTCATAAGTCATTTAACTCAACTCAAAATCTTTGACTCATGACTTAGAGTGACTCGATAACTCATGGTCCTTAGATCATTATGGATGTGGTAGTTTCTTATAACCGACATAACTATACCATGTGAGCCGCATGGAGTCCAACGTTTTGCCCTCCTAAGAAGAGAACCCCACATTGGCAGGGTGTCGTACTCTTGACAGGGAGTACAACCTCAATCTCATCATCACAATCTCATACTCAGCCTTTGGCCCACAACTATCAACATCAATCCTACGATGGTACGTAGTTCTGGGGAAATACCAAATTTCCCGCTCGGTGCTAAATACTCCTCCCAGACTCAGCTCAGAATGCGTTAGGCAATCCACCTCAATCAATATCAACTCATGGGTCTATCATGATGACCAAAGCAACTATATATCTCATCAGTAAATCATATACGACTGTGGATTTCTAACTCGACTCAAATTGAAACAATGTTTCTCAATATCAAGTATATTTGCTTATCAAATCATTTCAAATGCCAAAGCTTCAAGGAAACATCATCAAACTCATTCTTGACTTTTAATTCAAATATCGATATATATATATATATATATATATATATATATATTCAATAGTCAAATTTCTTATAGAAAAACACAAATCTTGACACTTATCATAAATCACTTAGAAATCATCAATATATAATGACAATATACATCTCATGGAATAAATACTCAATTTAAGAAGCATGATGGTGAAATAATCATAAATATCAAACTTATTCAAATCAAGTCTCATAAATCATACATAAAAAAATTTGGGTGCAAACCCACTTGCAAAATCATGTAAATCAATAATAGAAAGTAAATCTTTAGGCCCAAGAACAAAAGGAATGTTCTTGTTGAAACCCCACATACCTTGGATTTTGATTTGAAGATGTGGAAACTTGTTTGGAACTCTTCTCACACTTTTAGACCAAGATTCTTGATGCCTTTGACTTGGAAAACTTAGTTCTTGAACAAGTTTGAAGAAATTTATGGGAGATTTCTTGAATTTCTTGGAGATGATTTGATTTTTGGGTTTGGAAGAAACCCTAGGTTTCTAGAGAATTCTTGAAAGAAATTTAGAGAGAAATGGAGATAAATGATCTTATCTTCTCTACATAGATATATATATAGACACAAGGAGCGGAAATGACCAAGATGCCCTTTTTTAAAATACTAAAATTTATCGATCGGGGCCTGTGACGGTCAATCTGACGGTCCGTCAAGTCTCCTGACGGTCCACCGGATCGTCTGTCACACGAGTGCCAAAATTAGAACATTCTACCTTGACGTGACGGTCTAAGTGATGGTCCATCAAGAAACTGACGATCCACCAAGTTGTTTGTCACTCGAGGGCCAGAAACAAGACATTTTGTCTCGACCTGACAGACCCCTTGACGGTCCATCAACTTTTTGATGATTCACAAACTTGGCCATCGCACGATGGCCTGAAAAAAAAGTCACTGCCTTGTCTTGATGGGGAACTTGATGGTCCACCAGGGACCTGACGGTCCACCAGGTCGACCGTCAAACCTGGGCAATTTGATACCGTTGAGTAAAACGGTCATAGCTCACTCATCCGATGTCGGATTTTGATGAAATTGGTATCGATGGAAAACTTATTCAATTCTATACATGACAAAAAGTAGAAATTAGAGAAATACAATATGGTTTAAATATAAATCACTTTGGAAGTCATACATATCCACTCAAAAGACGGATTTAGGCTTAAAAACGATCAGGGTATTACACATAACTTTGACACTTAACTGAGGCTTGGAAAATAGAGTATCAAATGCATAGATTCATTAAAGAGATCTAAACTGAGGACATACCTACCATAATGTGAATTTTTACTGGTCGGTAAGAGTGTACCATGAGTTCTGGGAACTAAAAATACTATAAGACATGAGTACATGAGTCATAAGCAACATGACTTGAGTTTAGAGTTTATAAATTCATGGAATATGAGTTGTACTTCTGAGTGAACTACCACTCTTTATATTAGGAACTAGGAGCGTACATGATTCTATATAAAGTGCATGAAATATGAGCTATGATCATAGAGATAACTTATAAGGCATGAGTAGATATCATAATAAATGAAGTAAAAAAAATTATAGCGAGATAAGAATGGGTCGGGTATCTTCCTCCCCTACTTTTGTTCTAGAACTCACTGGCATCACTATTAGAATCTAAAAACCGTACTTGGTTCCTTGTTCTATCATCTCACCCTTAGATTTAAGCCATCATTCTAAGTTTATGAAACCCTTAAAATAAACTCTAAACTAAACCGGTTCACTCTACACTAAACTGAAATCACTCTACTCTAGAGTTTGGGATATAACAGTACATATAAATATTAAAATCCTCCTAAAAGATTATATCTAAGAGTATAAAACACGCTACTAGTACTTCCTTTTGAGATACTACTCTTAACTTTCTATATCTCCAATAGTCACCATATAATAACTTAAATTCTTACTAATTTAGAATCTTCTGGAGTATCACAATACCCTGAGTTCACACTTTTACCTTTTAGAATTCAAAACTCTTATTTTATCTATTAGCTTGATCATAAACAATTTAATCTTAGATTCTAAGACCTAACATGGATATTCCCAAACTTTTAGTGAAGTATACTAACTTACTACTATTAGATTATAATAATGAAATAGTAAGAATCATGAAACACTAACCCACTCAAAATTTTATGAATGTACTCAACCTTAACAAGCTTCTCAATCATTGTGGTCGATGCCTAATATCTATCCTGACTGAAACATTAACATACTCTAAGTCCCCTTATTTTGTAAATCTCTCTCAAAGTGTTATTATACAATCTACACAACACCTTTCTGGCTCTATAGATACATAATCTACTAAATTCAGATAAATACTGCCTCCCATTTACTGCTGCTAAACTTCTAGGTTCATGCTTTTAACTCTAAGTCATGCATCCATAGGATTCTGAGAAGGGATATGAGGGCACATCTGACTTTGGCTGAGCATGCGATTTTCATAAATAGTATTAAACTTTTTCAAACTTTGGAACTTAAAGGAACTAATGGGATCCTTTTAATACCGTGTTCAATCTCATAACTTCCGATGGGGATTGTCAGAGAAAACTCTCTCAGTGGGAATTTAAGCTTGACTATTTCATTTTCCTCAAAAGTAAGGCATAATCAGCAAGAATAAAGCAATGACAAAATCAATATAAGTTTCTTAGAGAATATCTCTACTGCACGATCTGAGATATGAAAGAAGGGAAATGTTTTTTAAATGCCCTATAGCCTCTCGAAGAAAAGTATCAATATTTTCATACCATTCTAGAAGACTCTACTAGACACGACTTCATAGACACCCTAGGACACTTGAACATTGTGCTCAGATACCAAATTTTTCATGACCCAAAACTACCCTCTAGTTATAACACGGTGCTTAGAACCATAAGTCATCCCAAGCTAACCCATGCAATGGAATGATGCTTGATCAACTAATTAAAATATATATAAAAGATAACTTTACTAAGAGAAAGAATAATCATGATATAATCTATTTTAATACATTACTGTTAAAAGTTTGCAACACTGTAATCTGAAATAAAGAGGAACTTAAACTATGTACAATGACTCTTACTGACCATTATTGAAGTCTCTACTAATACTGACTCCATGTAGTCAGAACATAACCCCAACTTTCCCTAATTAATACATATGAATAAGAAAATAAAATACAAGAACTGCAACTAACTTGAGTCCTCAAAATAAGAGAACTCATCACCTACTAGATAAATAGTGTGATCTACCTGACTATGATCTTAAAATTAAGCACCTGAATCTATATCACATGAAAAGTGTAGGCAGAAAAGGTATGCGATAAATACTTTGGAATATACTGAGTATGTGAGATATGCACTAGTTATGAAAATACTTAAAAAATGATTTGAAAATTGAGGATGTAAGCCATTTGCTAAACTATATACATTTTAAAATATGTATATACATAAAAGTTGTGATAGTCTAAAAATTTTTAGTACAAAAGAAAATAAAACTAAACTGAGATTCATGTATGAATATTGGATCTGAAACCATGGAATGTGAACTGATGCAATGACCAAGTATAAGCATGTACTAAATGAAAATTGAATAACTGAACACAACATCCGGTAAAATTTGAATCTAAAATATAAACTGAGGACTGTGGGAGCTAACAATAATCGATATACCCTAATTTGAGAAAACCTGGGTCCAACCCTGGTTAGAAAGGTATCAGTATCTTGCTAAGGGTACCAACACTGGTTGGCATGGATCCAGTAAATTGATGTCAAGAAGGACTAGGGGCCATGCCTCAACTTATGGGGGACCTCTTGTAAGCAACGGTGGTCGTAGTTATGGAACTTAAGGACTTCTACTAACGATCACGACCTGTAATACCCCATGATGTTTATTCCAAGGGGAATTTTAAATATTTTCACTTTTTGTCATGTAGGAAATTTAATAACCTTTCCATTGATATAAAATTTGCCTAAATTCGATAACCGGGTAAGAAATTATGAATATTTTAAGTCCACATCGTAAAATAATGCCATATTAGTCAGTGGCGCGCCGCACCATAGGATAAAATAGAAATTGTCAAATTCCAGTAGGGGTCCATGATAGTAGCGTGTCACGCCAAACTTCTAGGTCGCAAATGAAGTGGCAACACATTGGCTCTGCGTCGCGCCATCCCTTAATTTTCCAGCTGTCAAATTCCAGTGACACGGCGCGATAGCGCCATGTCGTGCCAGGGGTCCAATCCTGGAAAATTTCACTGAAATTAAAAGATACATCCAGGGTTAAAAGGGTCAATTTCCCACCCCTATTTAAGCCCTTTAACAGGAGATTTAGCTATTTGGAACCCAAAATATACTAGTTTCTCTCAATTTTCTCTCAAGAACAAGCTAGGATTTCAATTAGGGATTCAATTTCAAGAAAGTATCTCCATCAATTCTTGCTAAATCAAGAACTAAGGTATGTCATGTGTTGATTCATGGGTCTCTCTCACCCATGAAGCTCAAGAATCTCTTTTTAAAATCCAAGATTTGGGTATTTGTGAATGTTCATGATTCAAATTGAATTGAAATTCATGTTCATGATGTTGTGTGGTTTTAATTAATGTTTTAAATTACATATTCCAATGATTGACCCTAGTATGTAATGGTTTGCATAATAATCATGATAAACCCCCTTCAATTTACAAGTTGATTGATGTATCCTTGATTATTACATGCGTTGATGATTGTATAACCAAAGCATGCTCCCCACATGTTTGATTAAATATCTATGTGAAGGAAAAATGCCATACTAGTATGATGTTATGAAATCCTTATTCATGTATATGTTATGTATGTCAAGTATTTGATGAAATGTCTTAGACAATGAATTATATATTGTTGATGTTAGTAATGTATTCAAGAATGTCATGCCTTGTCAGTTTCTTGCCATCGAGTCCTGGGGGTACTTGTACCCAAAAAAAATATAGATGTGTGCCTAGCTTTAGTGTCATGTTTTCATGATATCCTCAGTCAATCCATGATCCATAGAACTCAATCAGTCATGTTACTCAGGAAAACTAAGTAATACAATAATCTCAGTACTATTCCGTCAGTTAACAAAACTCAGTAATTTAGTCTAGTTCAGTTCAGTAATCCATGTTCAGTGTCTATTCAGATGGGAGTAGAAATTAGCACTGAGTGAACCCAAGGATGGGAACACACACTATCAAATAAGGGTGTGATTCTTAGAAGTCATCCTTTCTTTCCATAACTATGTAGCCAGCATAGGTTAAGACATCAACACTATCATATGAGGGTTGATGAGGTGGATAAGCACTGTCAGATGAGGGGCCCACCATTTTATTTTGGGGATACTATCAGATAAGGGTCACTCACAGCTTGTCCTTACCACTGGCGCGGTATTGACACCCTTCCAATTGGGCTTACATATTACACCCTAACTCAGCCATAATGCCGTATTAGGGGCATATCAGTTAGATAACTACTTCCCACAATTTTAGTTACAAAATCAAGACTGTTAGATACAGTCATTCAGTCTCAGTAATAAAACTCAAATAGTTCTACAGAATTTAGGACTGTCAAATACAGTATGGAACTCAGCTAGTTCCTTTAGATTCAGGACTGTCAGATATATTCACTCATGTCATCAGTTATATTAGTCATCAGAATTCAGTTATCAGTCATGTTAGTTATCAATAAATTCATGTTATCACGATCTCAGATATAGTTACTAGGTATTCATGCATGTATTCTCATATTCATATTAGTCAGTTAGATAGTATTATTCATGTATATGAACCCCATGCATTCATCCTACCTTCCATGCATACCAGTACATTCAAAGTACTGACGTATTTGTGCTAGTGTCTTATATTATAGGTTCAGAAGCTCAAGCTTCAGAGCATCAGTAGCATTCCAGTCTCAGCAGTCAGAGTTAGCAGTGAGTCCTCATCTCTCGAAGACATGATCATTTATTTATTATCTCATTAAGTAATTTATTAGTAAGAGTTAGTTTGGGATATGTCTCATCAACTCCTCATTCAGACAGTTTAGTCAGTTAGAGGCTTTCCAGACTATCATGTGATTTAAGTTTTTTTTGGGTATTTCATACCCCATTCAGATGTTATATCTTTATCAGTTATGTTACATTTTTAAACCTTATGGCCTTTCAGTTCATGTTTCCACAATCATACAGTATATCATGTAGTGTACAAGTACAGATATCAGTCATGGGTTAGCTTATGGTCCTTTAGGGTCATGAGCACTGTGTAACATTCTGGGTACCATATTTGGGGTGTTACAAACTTGGTATTAGAGCCTAAAGTTCAATAGAGTCCTAGGAAGTATGAAATCCACATCTAATAGAGTCTTGTGCATGGGTGTATTGCGCGCCACGTTTATGTGCAGGAGGCTATATGATGTGTTAGGAATAGTTTCTCTTCTTTCAGTATTCATGTTATGCCAGTGAGCATAATCTTAAGTCAATCTCTCAGTCTAATCTGTTTCTCTCTTTCTTCTATAAAACATGCCTCCTAAAAAATAAAATGGGAATCAATCAGCCCCTCATCCCGAAGAACCTTCAGTCAAACATGTTTCTCATGCAGAGTTCAGAGTTGCATACACTACTCTTACTCAGTCAGTTGCTGCTCAGAATGAATGAACAGCCATCGTTCCAGCCAACCCAGTAGACAATTCAACTGCAACTAGGATTTGGGACTTCACCCGAATGAATCCTCCATCCTTTATCGAGTCTAAATCAGATGAGGACCCTCAGGAATTCATCAATTACGTTTAGAAGGTTACTAACATTATGGGAGTGTCAGCTGTTAAGACGGCAGATCTAGATGCATATCAATTGTAGGATGTTTCTCAAACTTGGTACAAATAGTGGAAGTCAAAAAGGTTAGTTGATGTAGGGCCTATCGAGTGGGAGGAGTTTGTCACTGCATTCTTAGAAAAGTTCTTTCCCTTAGAGATGAGAGAAGACAAGGTGTTAGAATTTATCAACCTCAGGCAGGGAAATATGACGGTGAAATAATATTCTCTTAAGTTTACTCAATTGGCTAGATATGCCCCTCATGTGGTTGTAGACAGCAGGGCCAAGATGAGTAAGTTTGTTTCTGGGGTGAATGATAGTGTGGTCAATGAGTGTAGGTCTGCGATGTTGAATAGTGACATGACTTTAGCCAGGCTTATGACTCATGCTCAGTATATAGAAGATCAAAAGATTAAGATGAGGGAGAAGCAGAATAAGAGAGCAAAGATAGGTAGTTTCAACTTTGCTCAGCCTAAATCAGAAGGAGGAAACCATTCTCAGTTTCATCCTAAGCCGTTAGTTCCAGCTCTTTCGTCAGCTAGTGCTCTTGTTCCTAAGTTCAGGGATGGTAATAAAGATAGGGCGTCGGGCTCTAAGTCTCAGGGAAGTGTCAGCAATGCCCCAACTAATCCCCTTTGTCAAACTTACGGTAAGAACCACAAGGGTGCTTGCAGAGCTAGTAGTGATGTCTATTTCGGATGTGGCAATCCTGGACATAGAGTCAGAGATTGTCCCCAGTTAGGTTATCAGGTCAGCAGAACCGTTCCTCAGCTCAGTCCGATCGCCCAACTCAGCAGGGTGCTACTTCTAGTGCAACTAGTCGGCAACGCCTAAATAGACTCTATGCTCTCTAGTCCCGGCAAGATCAGGAAAATTCTCCTGATGTGGTTACTGGTACATTGTAGATCTTTCATGTGCATGTTTACGCTTTGCTAGGTCTAGTACCTTTTTTGTCTTTTTTTACTCCTTATATAGTAGTTGATTTTAGAGTCAGTCCAGAAATTCTAGTAGAGCCCTTCTCAGTCTCTACCCCAGTGGGTAAAACTATCATAGCCCGGCGAGTATGCAGGAACTGCCCAGTTATGATATTTCAGAAAGTCACTTCCACAGACTTAGTTGAATTAAAGATGATTGATATTGATGTCATTCTCGGCATAGATTGGCTTCATTCCTACTATGCCATAGTCGACTGCAGAAATAGAATAGTCCAATTTCAGTTTCTGAATGAACTAGTCCTAGAGTGGAAGGATAGTGTATCCTCTTTCAGAGGTCAGCTTATTTTCTACCTTCGGTCATAGAAAATGATATATAAAGGATGTGTCTATCATCTATTTCGAGTTAAGGACACTATTTCTGAAACTTACAGTCTTTATTCAGTCCCAGTCATGAATGAATATTCAGATGTCTTTCTCGAAGATCTTCCAAGGATTTCTCCCGAAAGGGAAATAGACTTGGGCATTGATCTTCTTACAGATACTCAGCCTATATATATTCTTCCATATAGAATGGCACCAGCAAAACTCAGAGAACAAAAAGAACAGTTGAAGGATCTCTTAGATAAGGGATTCATCAGACCTAGTGTGTCCCCATAGGGTGCACCAATCTTATTCATGCCAAAGAAAGACGGTTTTCTCAGAATGTGAATAGACTACCGTCAACTCAATGAAGTCATGGTCAAGAACAAGTATCCACTTCCCAGAATCGATGACTTGTTTGACCAACTTTAGGGTGCCAGTTATTTCTCTAAGATAGACCTCAAATCCGGCTATCATCAGCTCAGAGTCAGAGAAAGTGACATTCTAAAAATAGCCGTCCATACTCGGTATGGTCACTTCGAATTCCTAGTCATGTCCTTTGGTCTTACTAATGCCCCAGCAGCTTTTATGGACTTGATGAACCATGTGTTCAAGAAGTACTTGGACATGTTTTTCATAGTCTTTATAGATGATATTCTGGTCTATTCTCACAATGAGCATGATCATACAGACCATCTCAGAATTGTACTTCAGACTCTCAGAAATCATTAGTTGTTTGCCAAATTCAGTAAGTGTGAATTTTGGCTAAGGTCAGTAGCATTCCTTGGCCATATCGTTTTAGGTAATGGCATTAGAATAGATCTTGAAAAGACCCAAACAGTAAGAAACTTGCCCAGACCTATCTCTCCATCAAATATCAGGAGTTTCTTGGGTTTGGCAAGATATTACAGGCGGTTTGTTGAGGGATTTTCATCTATTGCATCCCTTATATCCGATTGACTCAGAATAAAGTCAAGTTTCAGTGGTCAGATCCTTGAAATCAATGGTTCTTTCTGCTTGACCATCTATCTGAGGATGAAAGGTTGTACTGAGATAAATTTGGTACACACCCTTAGCATATCTTATAGGTCAGATCTCCCCTATATGCTAAGGGTGTGTACAATTAATTTCAAGGGTAGTTTGGATGACCACTTTTCTTTGATTGAGTTTGCATACAATAATAGCTATCATTCCAGTATTCGGATGGCTCCATTCGAATCTCTCTATGGTAGGAGGTGAAGATCTCCAATTGGTTGGTTTGAAGTTAGTGAGGCCTCAAGTATAGGGCCTGACTTAGTGTTCGATGCCTTAGAGAAATTCCAATTAATCAGAGAAAGACTCTTGGCTACTCAGTGCTGACAGAAGTCTTATGCAGATGTGCGCAGAAAGGATCTCGAGTTTAAGATTGGTGACTATGTATATCGAAATATCTCTCCCATAAAGGGAGTGAAGAGGTTCGGCAAGAAGGGAAAGCTCAATCCCTGATATGTTGGTCCCTTCAAAATTCTTAGTAGCTTCATCAAGGTAGCTTATGAGCTCAAATTATATTCAGATCTAGCCTTAGTTCATCCAGTCTTCCATGCCTCTTTGCTCAAGAAGAGCATAGGTGACCCAGCGATTGTAGTCCCTATTCAAAGAATAGATATTCAGAACAGCCTCTCTTATGAAAAGATTCCGGTTGAAATTCTAGACTATCAGACTCGTAGACTGAGGAACAAATAAGTCCCTCTAGTCAAAGTTCTTTGGCAGAATTAGTCCATTGAGGGAGATACTTGGGAAGCAGAAGTAGACATGCGTACCAAGTATCCTGACCTCTTCTCCGCTAACTCAGATCTAGCTCAAGGTAACAGTTCTCCTTAAGCTTTTCAATTGTCATGTCCAGATTTCAGTTACAACTTGATATCAGTCTCATGCTCAGGATTCCATTTTTAAACAGGGTACTAAGTACCATTGCATATTCAATTATATGTTCATCCATCAGATTAGTCATGTATTCATGCATCAGACATGCATTCTCCTTGTGAGAAGACTCAGTTATTTAAAATCTCAATCATGTAATTAGTTTTGTCATGTATTCACACATCAGTACTCTCAGTCATGCATTTAAGTACTCTTAGTCATTCATTTAAGTATCATCTCAGTCATGAAATCATGCATCAGATATGCATGATCTGTATAAATCTCAGAAATATCAGTTATGTAGTCATACTTCAGTGTTCATGTTCAGTATGTACTTTGGCTTATCATTTCTCCCATCTCAGTCAGTCTCATTCGAGGACGAATCTTCTCAAGGGGGAGTTATTGTAATACCCCGAAGTTTCCTAACTAATTTTATCTCAAGAATGTTAAGTATTAGCTTCTAAATTGAATGATGTTTATTCAATGGGGAATTTTCAAGATTTTCATTTTTTTTCATATGGGAAAGTTTATAAGCTTTCCATCGATATAAAATTTGCCTAAATCTGATAACCGAGTAAGAAGTTATGACTATTTCAAGTCCCCGTCGTGAAACAACACTATATTAGTCAGTGGCACGCCGCCCTACAGGAGAAAATGGAAATGGTCAAATTCCAGTAGGGGTACGCGATAGTGGTGCATCACGCCAAACTTCTAGGTAGAAAATGAAGTGTCAAAGCAATGGCTCCACGTCGCGCCATCCCTCAATTTCCTAGTTGTCAAATTCCAGTGACACGGCGCGACAGCGCCGCGTCGCGCTAGGGGTCCAATTCGGGAAAATTTAACTGAAATTAAAAGACGCATCCAGGGTTAAAAGGGTCAATTTCCCATCCCTATTTAAGCCCTTTAACATGAGATTCATCTATTTGGAACCCAAAATATACTAGTTTCTCTCAATTTTCTCTCAAGAACAAGCTAGCATTTCAATTGGGGATTCAATTTCAAGAAAGCCTCTCCGTTAATCTTTACTAAATCAAGAACTAAGGTATGTCATGTGTTGATTCATGGGTCTCTCTCACCCATGAATCTCAATAATCTCTTTTCAAAATCCAAGATTTGGGTATTTGTGAATGTTCATGATTCAAATTGAATTGAAATTCATGTTCATGATGTTGTGTGGTTTTGATTGATGTTTTAAATTATATATTCCAATGATTGACCCTAGTATGTGATGATTTGCCTAATAATCATGATAAACCCCCTTTAATTTACTATTTGATTGATGTATCCTTGATTATTACATGTGTAGTGATTGTATAACCAAAGCATGCTACCACATGTTTGATTAAATGCCTAGGTGAAGGAAAAATGCCATACTCGTATGATATTATGAAATCCCCATTTATGTATAAGTTATGTATGTCAAGTGTTTGATTAAATATCTTAGTCAATGGATTATATATTATTGATGTTAGTCGTGTATTCAAGAATGTCATGCCTTGTCAGTTTCCTTCCATCGAGTCCTGGGGGGTACTTGTACCCAAAAAAATATAGATGTGTGCCTAGCTTTAGTGTCATGTTTTCAAGATATCCTCAGTCAAGCCATGATCCATAGAACTCAGTCAGTCATGTGACTCAAGAAAACTTAGTAATACAGTAATCTCAGTACTATCCCATCAGTCAACGGAACTCAGTAATTCAATCTAGTTCAGTTCAGCAATCCATGTTCAGTGTCTATTCAGATGGGAGTAGAAATTAGCACCGAGTAAACCCAAGGATGGGAACACACACTGTCAGATGAGGGTGTGATTCTTAAAAGTCATCCTTGTATTCCAGAACTATATATCCAGCATAGGTTGAGTCATCAACACTATCAGATGAGGGTTGATGAGGTGGATAAGCACTGTCAGATGAGGGACCCACCGTTCTCTTTTGGGGATACTTTCAAATGAGGGTCACTCACAGCTTGTCCTTACCAGTGGTGCGGTAATGACACCCTTCTAATTGGGGTTACAGATTGGACCCCAACTCAGCCATAATGGCGTATTAGGGGCATGTCGGTTAGATAACTACTTTTTACCTTTTCAATTACAGAATCATGACTGTCAGATATAGTCATTCAGTCTCAGTAATAGAACTCAAATAGTTCTACAACGTTTCAGGATTGTCAGATATAGTCAACTCAAATATAGTACGGAACTCAGCTAGTTCCATCAGATTTAGGACTGTCAGATACAGTCACTCATATCATCAGTTATATCAGTAATCAGAATTATGTTATCAGTCATATTAGTTATCAGTAAATTCATTTTATCACAATCTCAGATATAGTTACTATTTATTCATGCATGTATTGTCACGCTCATATTAGTCAGTTATCCAGTATTGTTCATGCATATGAACCCCATGCATTCATCCTACCTTCCATGCATACTAGTACATTCAAAGTACTGATGCATTTGCGCTATGGTGTCTTATACCATAGGTTCAGAAGCACAAGCGTTAGTAGCATTCCAGTCTATGCAGTCATAGTTAGCAGTGAGTCCTAATCACTCAAGGACATGATCATTTATTTATTATCTCATTAAGTAATTTATTAGTTTAATTTAGTTTGGGACATGTCCCATCAACTCCTCATTCAGACAGTTCAGCCAGTTAGAGGCTTTCCATACTATCATGTTCAGACTATCATGTTATTTTAGTTTTGTTTTGGGTATTTCATACCCATTCAGAGGTTATATCTTTATCAGTTATGTTACAGTCTTGAACCTTATGGCCTTTTAGTTTAAGTTTCCGCAATCATACAGTATATCATGCAGTGTACAGGTACAACTATCAGTCATGGGTTAGCTTATGGTCCTTTGGGGTCATGAACATCATGTAATGTTCCGCATACCAAATTTGGGGCGTTACACGACCTAACTAACGAGGCATCTTTTATCCATGTGTTCACTCGGTGGTACGTATGACTCCCAATTTAATGACACTAAAACATAAACTGATATATATGCCCAATGTAGTAATATTCTTGAAAATAGAAACATATACATAATCTAAAGTCCTTAAAACATGTTAACTAATACATGCATAAAATCCTAGGTATCGGGTGTCCCTAACCCACCAGCTCTAACTAAGGCAACTAAATATGATAATATTAAAAGCTGATAAAAATAGGGAAAAAGGGAAATTTCATAGCATGACTACAAAATCATAAATTTACCAACATGCCGAGGGTTCAAAATTCTACGTCTATGAAAATAAAAAATTTCATGGGAAAGATGGTAAGTCAACTAGCATGGATTAAAATCTAAAAATCATGATAAATAGTGCTAATAGTCTTAAAACTGGATAATCACATATAGCTTGATCATATGCTTGAAATCTTAACTAATATCATGTAAATCATGCATGAAATTGAGAATAGCATGAATGATATAATATTGGCCTAAGAAACTGTGAATAATTATTAAAATAGGCTTATGAGTGACAAATATATCATGGGAGAATTGAATTTAAGCTTGGAGTAATAATTTGGGTAAATCCCTAGTTTATGAAGATCATAAAATTCATGTACAAAAGTCATAATTTGGGCATGAGGATGAAAGGAGATCCTTAATGGATACCCACATACCTAATTACTTTTGAATCTTGAATTGATGTTTTGAGGATTTGAACTTGGAGATGAAGAATCCTAATTTCTTACTTTGGAGAAGAGAAAAATGCATGTTTCTTGAGTAATTTGTGTGTTTTTTAGAGTTATTTAAGCTTTATATTCAGCCTTAGAATATCTTAAACAATATAGTTTTGGGTTAAAAGAGTGGGAAAAGACAAAAAAAACCCTTAAAAACCATCTGGAAAAACTCTTAGAAGTAGTCCTGATGAATTAGGCCACGACTCGTAGGGTCTGGCCATGATTTTTTGCTTGAGTTGTGGTCGGGGATCCCTACTCCATCCTAACGACCCGTTATGTTTAATAACGACTAGTTATCAGTGGGCCACTTTGACAATGCTTCAGTAATTTGTCCATATCATTTTTCCCTGATATCGGATTAAGGCGAAATTGGTGGATTTGAAAATCTAATTCAATTATCTATCTATTGGTGGGTCTTAAGCCCAAAAATTCTTAGTAGATCAAAAGTTATGATCATTTGAAGTTGACTATAATTATATTCCTTTTAAGAATTTAATCGCTAAGGGATGTTTTGACTTATCTATAAGCTAGGAGCTATTTGAGGCCTTAATATATGTATATGTCACTTATCAAACTACCAAAACACGAATCTTGATTTTGTATTAACTTGAATCATAATTCTAATATTGGATTGGATTTTAGGGGTGTTACATTAGCGTTGTCCTAGTGTCCATGAGTTAAGCTATTGCATTTATTGATTAACATGATTTACTATCTTTACTTTTTAATGGTGCCAAAAGGGGAAAGATGGGTCTCATTGAGGTAGTTGTTAGGGACATGGTATCTAGTCTTTGAAACTTAGTATCTAGTGTAATACGGGTAGGAGTGTTGTTGATAAGGGGAAGTGATAGGGTAATGGGGAATTTAAATATTCCTGTGAATGCTAAACTAATGGGTAATTCAAACGGTCTTTGAGGATATAGTTTTCCATCATCAAATAGGGGGAAATTATTATACTATGTTTTAATGATGACTAAATAACATGCTTAGGGAACAGGTCTGCTATATGCTCTTACTAAAGACTATTGAAGGACAGTTGTACACTGTTGCACTATGCATAATTTTTTCCTATATCATCATTAGTTTGCAGGTGCACAGTATGCACTATGAGATGCATGGTCCAATCGAATTCTCATCTCAAATTCTCTAACAACTATATTATCAAAGGAAGTCAACTTTGGAAAAAAGTTTTTGCAATCTCATAGTCTCAAAAGGCAAAAAAATCTCTCCTCCTCAAGATACAAAATTTTACTTGTTCTCAAATTTTCTTTATCTTGAGTCCTGTTTTAAAACTGATTTACTCTAGTGATCGTGAGTAAAATTTTCTTTTGATTTATTGAGTTAGGTAGAGTTGCCTAAGAATGATTGACTAGAGTTGGTCTTGTTTGGTTTCTAATAGAGGTATTACAAGCTTTAAGTGTCATGACCTAAGGCTACCTCCTAGTCGTAATATGGTATTTAAGGCCACAAGTGACCCCAAGATAACCCATGATCTGGTACCTATTGTGAGAACTGAATAATATAATAATAAAATATCATGTGCGGAAATCAAAATGATAAAAGTCTGCTAAGGTATAAAACTGAAGCAAATACAAATATTTATGAATCACAGAATAAACTGAAAACAAATCTGAATAGTTGAATATCTAGTCTAAATATTTGAATAAATAAACATATAATCTAAAAGCCTCTAAGACATGTGTAGTTGATGGGACAAACCCCCAACTAACTCTGACTAACTAAAATGAAAGAAATACTGAAGGTAACTGAACATAACTTGTCCTCGATGGATGAGGACTCACCACTACTGCTGCTGAGAGGCACTGAGTTGATCTAAGAGCAATCGGGGAACTGAGCGTTCAAATCTATATTGTGAAATAAATATAGTGCAAAAGAAAGTATGCGGTCAGTACTTTAAATGTACTGGTATATGAGATATGGACTAACTAAAAATACATATGGATACTGAATATGGATGCATGCATATTTAAAAAGAATGCAAGACCAAGTAAAACATGTATTGAGACAATCTAAAAAACTAACTGGCTGAATAGATGATAAATTGAATACTTTGTTGTGCAAACCTATACTGATATAAACTGAGTATAGAATTGAAACTGTAGGAGCTATCATGTAACCGACATTCCCCAATTCAAGATAATAAGAATCAATCCTATAAACCCAGTTTGAAGGGTGTTAATACCTTACTACGGGTATTAACACTGGTTGTGTGGATCTACTAAACTCATGTCCCAAAGGACTAGGGTGTCAGTCCTCTACTGGAGAGTGACCTCTAAGAGAGTGTTAGTCCTCTACTAGTGGGTGACATCTTAGCCTACATTGGCTACGAAGTTCTGGAACTTAGGGACTACTAATAAAGGTCTCAGTCCTCTATAGGCAGGTGAGCCTTCATCCTTAGGTTTGCTCGGTGCTAAATTCTACTCTCAACTAAACTAACACTGGTACTGATTTAATATCAACTAGACATCACTACATGATAATGCTCAACATGATCATAACAAACTAAGTATGATGGTAAAATCATGATTTGACTGACTTGCTACTTTTAATTTTGAAACATGGATAAACGTATAGGTATCAGGTGTTCATAACCCTCCAGCATTGAATAATACTTTACATATAGAATTATCATTCAAACACAATAAGGGAATTCATGATTTGTAAACCCCAAAACATAGTATATTTTACTAAAATGATGGAATTCATGATTATAAGTACACGAATATGATAAACTTATGATAACAAATGATCACATGGTTTATTTCGTAACTTGAGAAATTGACATGGTATTAACTAAACATAATGTGGGTGATTGAAATTCAAAACATGTAATAACCTAATTCACATGGGGGAAACATCTTAGCATGGCTTCAATTCAAAACCACTAAGAAAGCACGGATTAAATTCATAGTTAACATGGATATTCTCATAAAAGAGGATAAAAATTCCATACTTGAACAAATGGGGATTTTAGGACTCAATGGGTGGATGAAACCCATTGATGAATACCTCACATACCTTAGTTGTTTGAATTCTTGAAGAAGAAGCTTGTAATTGGAACCTTGAATGCTTGAATCCTTGATGAGAAACTTGAATTTTACGTTCTTGGAAATAGGGGGATGGGTTTTACTTATGATAACTGATGGAGGATGGGGCAATTAATGCCCCTCTTGGGGTTTTAATTTGCCAATTGGGTGTTGTAACGCCCCGAATCTGGTACCCAGAATGATACACGGTGCTAATGACCCCGAAGGACCACAAGCTAACCCAGGACTGATATCTATACCTATACACTGCCTAATATACTGAATAATGCGGAAACATGAACTGAAAGGCCATAAAGTTCACATAACTGAAGTAAAACATAACATCTAAACGCGGTGTGAAATACCCAAAACAACTAAAATAACTGTCAGAACATAATAGTCTGGAAAGCCTCTAACTGACGGAATTGTCTGAGTAAGGAGTTGATGGGACATGTCCCCAACTAACTCCAACTAATAAAATAATTACTGAGATAATAAAATGATGATCATGTCTTCAGAAGATGAGGACTGACTGCTGACTCTGACAGCTGAGACTGGAATCTACTGATGCTCTGGAGCTCGTGTCTCTGAACCTATGGTATAAGACACCATAGCGTAAATGCGTCAGTACTTTGAATTTACTGGTATGCATGTAAGGTAGGCTGAATGCATGGGTTCATATTCATGAACAATACTAGCTAACTGACTAATATCAACGTGATAATACATGCATGCATACATAGTTACTTTATCTGAAATCGTGATAACATGAGTATGTTGATGACTAACATAACTAATGACTTAATTCTGATAACTGATAACATGAGTTATTGTATTTGACAGTCTTGAATCTGATGGAACCAGCTGAGTTCCATATTGTATCTGAGTTGACTGTATCTGACAGTCCTGAATACTGAAGAACTATCTAAGTTTTTTTACTGAGACTGATACTGAGACTGTGGGAGGTATTCATCTAACCGACATACCCCAAATAATGCATTATATCTGAATTGGGGTCCAATTTATGCCCTGATTGGAAGGGTGTCAATACCACGCCACTGGTAAGGACAACATGTGAGTGACCCTAATATAACATGTAACTCTGGTGAGAATGGTGGGAACCCTTATATAGCAGGCTAAGCCACTTTATATAGCAGGCTATGATGTCTCAATCTATGCTGGCTACATAGTTCTGGAATACAAGGATTGCTTCAAAGAATCACACCCTCATATAGCAGTTGAGTTTCCATCCTTGGGTTCGCTCGGTGTTAATTTCTACTCCCATCTGAATAGACACTGAACATGATTTAATGAACTGAATATGGACTGAGTTACTGAATTCCATTAACTAAAGGAATACTACTGATACCTGACAACTGACTGAGTTCAGGAGATCATGGAGATTTTCTGAGTCATAAGACTGTCTGAAGTCTAAGGATAATAGCTTGACTGAGAGTATCATGAAAACAAGACATGGCTCTAGGAACACAACTAATGTTTTGGGTATAAGTACCCCAGGACTCGATAGAAGGAAAATGATGAAGCACGACTTTATCAAGTACAAGACCCTCATCAACAATACATAATTTAATAAGTTGTGGATATCACAAAGTACAGGGTTTTCATACTATCTAACATGGACGAGAATGTTGATAATCATATCATAATCTCATATTCTAACATCATGGTCATTTCGACAACATACACATTTCACAATGATAGCATGGAAACCATTTAAACATAGGAGGATGACAAGCATGTCACATTTAGCTTATGGCTTGAGCTATAAAGCATGATTTCTACTTTTTCAAGCATTTTATCAACCACCTTGCATGCACAACTTAGGGAATAATTGAATTCATCAAATTACACATCATAAGAAACTAAATTCATGGATTTTATCTTGCATGGTAACATAATATCATGATAAACACACAAAGATTCCAAATTTGAAATCAATCAACGTCAACAACATGATTACAAATACTCCACAACATAAATACCCTGATTTATAGATAAAACAAGGTTCTTGAGCTTCATGGATGGAAGGAATCCATGAATGAACACAACTCATACCTTAGTTCATGATTTCTTGAAGATTGACGGTGAAACTTTCTTGAAATTGGATCTTCTATGAAAACCCTATCTTGTCCTTGAGAGGTTTTTGAGAGAAGAGAGTGTATTTTTGGTGAAAAATAGCTGAATCATGTTTTAAAGGGTTAAATAGGGGTGGAAAGTTGACCCTTTTAACACGGGATGCGTTATTTAATTTCAGTAAAAAATTTCCGAACTGGACCCCTGGCGCGACGCAGCGCTATCGCATCATGTCACTAGAATTTGACAATTGGGAAACTGAGGAATGATGCGACGTGGATCTATCGTGTTGCCCCTTATTTTGTGACCTAGAAATTTGGCGCAATGTATAAAAAATTACGTTGAGACACTAGAAAAGTACAATTGCCATTTTACCTTGTGATGCGGTGCGCCACTGAGCAATATGGCGCTGTTTAACGATGGAAACTTGAAATAGTCATAACTTCTTACCCGGTTATCGAATTTAGGTAAATTTTATATCGATGGAAATCTTATTGAATTTCCCACGTGAAAAAAAGTGAAAATCTTAAATATACCACATGTAAAAAAGTGGATTCATCTTTCAAAGAAAGCTTCCAACCTTCTTGGGACAATTTCAAGCTTAGGAAAAAGTACGGAGTATTACAATATCTCTTCCTTGAGAATATTCATCCTCTAATGAGACTGAGGTTGAGGGGAGAAGATAACTGATGTACATATTGAACATGAATACTGAAACATGATCTCATGACTGACATGACTGATGACTGAATATATCATACTGAACATACATATCTAATGCATGTGTAACTGATTCATGAATGCATGACTGAGTATTCAGAGGAACTAAGTTTCTTACAATGAGAATGCATAATTATATAACTGAACTGATTCATGAATACATGACTGAATATGAAATGGTAGTTGATACCAAGTTTGTGTTAAACACTGAACATGAAATTGAGTAAGCTTAAGGAGAACTATTACCTTGAGCTTGATCTGAGTTGGCGGAGAAGAGGTGAGGATACTTGGTACGCATGTCTGCTTATGCTTCCCAAGTAGCTCCCTCGACGTACTGATTTCGCCAAAGAACCTTAACTAGAGGGATTTTTTTGTTCCTCAATCTACGAGTCTGATAGTCTAGGATTTCGACTAGAATCTCCTTATAAGAAAGACTGTTTTGAACATCAATGCTCTGAATAGGGACTACAATTGTTGGGTCACCTATACACTTCTTGAGCAAGGAGACGTGGAAGATTGGATAAACTAAGGCTAGATCTAAAGGCAATTCTATCTCATAAGCTACCTTGCTAAAGCGACTGAGAATCTTGAAGGGACCGACATATCGGGGACTGAGCTTTCCCTTCTTGTCGAATCTCTTCACTACTTTCATGGGAGAGATCTTGAGGTAGACATAATCACTAATATCAAACTTGAGATCCTTTCTACGAACGTCTGAATAAAACTTCTGTCGGCTCTGAGTAGCCTGGAGTCTCTCTCTAATCAACTAAACTTTTTCTAAGATGTCGAATACCAAGTTAGGCCCTATAACTGAGGCCTCACTAACTTCAAACCAACCAATTGGAGATCTACATCTCCTACCATAGATATCTTTGAATGGAGCCATGTGAATACAAGAATGATAGTTGTTGTTGTATGAAAACTCAATCAAAGAAAAGTGGTTATCCCAACTACCCTTGAAATCAATTGTACACGCCCTTATCATATCTTCTAGAGTCTGAATGGTTCTTTCTGCTTGACCATTTGTCTGAGGATGGAAGGTTGTACTGAGATGAAATTGGGTGCCAAGACCCTTTTGGAATGCTTTCCAGAAATAAGAGGTGAACTGGGTACCTCTGTCTGAGATAATAGATTGCGTAACATCGTGCAATCTGACCAACTCCCTAATGTAGAGTTTGGCATAATCCTTGGTTGAATAAGAGGTATGGACTGTAAGGAAATGGGCTGATTTGGTCATTGTATCTATAATGACCCAGATTGAATCATGCTGATGACGAGTTCGAGGTAAACTCATCACGAAGTCCATGTTCACATATTCCCACTTCCAAGTAGGAATAAGGAACTCCTGTATAGGACCACTAGGCTTCTGATGCTCTATCTTAACCTGCTGACATGTAGATCACTTAGCCATAAACTTTGTAACATATCTCTTCACCCCATTCCACCAATAGACTTCCCACAAGTTGCAGTACATCTTTGTGGACCTTGGATGAATAGAGTAGCGCGCACCATACGCTTCTGCAAGAATTTTCTTCCTTAAGTCATCTACACCTGGAACACAGAGATGACCCTGACAACGCCAAACATCATCTCCCCGTTGGAAGAAAACCTCTACTTTCTGATCCTTGACTGACTCTTTCAACTTAATAAAGCTGGGATCTCTATCTTGCTTTTCTTTCACCTCAAAAACTAGAGATAATTCTGAACTACTCTAAACCCATATATCACCCTCATCTATATCGACTAAGAGAATGCCTAGTCTGGCAAGCTAATGTACTTCCTGAGCTAACTTCTTCTTACTGTCATATATATGAGCAACACTACCTATAGACAATCTACTGAGAGCATCGGCCACTACATTGACCTTGCCCGGATGATAGAGGACACTCATGTCATAATCTTTCAAGATCTCTAACCACTTTCTCTGATGAAGATTGAGATCTTTCTGAGAAAATACATACTGAAGAATCTTATGATAAATGAAGACATCTACATAAACTCCGTAGAGGTAATGCCTCCAAATCTTCAAGGCAAAGACTACGGCGGCTAACTCAAGATCATAAGTAGGATAATTCTTCTCATGGGGTTTAAGATGTCTGGAGGCGTAGGATATGAATTTACCATGCTTCATGAGGACACAACTTAAACCTACTTTGGATGCATCACAATATACTATGAACCCATCTGAACCATCTAGAAGAGCTAGAACTGGAGCAGAGGTGAGTCGAGTCTTCAACTCCTAAAAACTCTTCTTGCAAGGATCTAACCACTGAAACTTGACTTTCTTCTGAGTCAATGTGGACATAGGGGATGTAATAGAAGAAAATCCCTCAAAAAAACATCTGTAATAGCTAGCCAAACCCAAGAAACTCCTAATATCTGATGGAGAGACAGGTTTGGGCCAGTTTTTTACTGCTTTGGTATTTTGAGGATCAATCCTAATGCCATCACCAGAAACAATATGACCAAGTAATGCTAATAACCTTAGCCAAAACTCGCACTAACTAAATTTGGCAAATAGCTGATGATCTCTGATAGTCTAAAGTACTGCTCTAAGATGGCCTGCATGATCGCGCTCACTGCGGGAATAGACCAGAATATCATCTATGAAGACTATGATGAACATGTCCAAGTACTTCTTGAACACACAGTATATCAAGTCCATGAAAGCGGCTGGGGCGTTGGTAATACCAAATGACATGACTAGAAATTCAAAGTGACCATACCGAGTTTGGAAAGCTATTTTTGTAATGTCACATTCCCTAACTCTGAGCTGATGATAGCCGGATCTAAGATCTATCTTAGAGAAATAACTGGCACCCTAAAGTTGGTCAAACAAGTCATCAATTCTGAGAAGAGGATAATTATTCTTGACCGTAACCTTATTGAGTTGACGGTAGTCTATACACATTCTGAGAGAATTGTCTTTCTTGCACACAAATAATAATGGAGTGCCCCACGGGAAAATGCTGGGCCTGATGAATTCCTTATCTAAGAGATCCTTCAATTTTTCTTTTAGTTCTTTGAGTTCTGCTGGTGCCATTCTATATGGTGGAATAGAGATAGGCTGAGTATCTGGAAGAAGATTAATACCAAAGTCTATTTCCTTTTCCAGAGGAATTCCTAGAAGATCTTCAGGAAAGACATCTGAATATTCATTCACTACTGGGACTGATTCAAGACTTGGAGTTTCAGAACTAGTGTCCTTAACTCAAACAAGATGATAGACACATCCTTTAGATATCAATTTCCCTGTCCGAAGGTAGGAAACAAGTTGACTTCTGAAAGCGGATACACTACCCTTCCACTTAAGGATGGGTTCATTTGGGAACTGAAACTGGACTATCCTATTTCTACAGTAGACTATGGCATAGCAGGAATAAAGCCAATCTATGCCGAGAATGATATCAAAATCAGTCATCTCAAATTTGACTAAGTCTGCTGAGGTGACTTTCTGAGATATCATAATCGGGCAGTTCCTGTATACCCGCTGGGCTATGATGGTTTTACCTACTAGGGTAGAGACTAAAAAGGGCTCTGCTATAATTTTGGGACTGACTCCGAAATTGACTACTATATAAGGAGTGACAAAATACAAATAAATTCCTCTATCTATCAAAGCATAAACATGTATATGAAAGATCTATAACATACCAGTAACCACATCAAAAGAATTTTCCTGATCTTGTTGGGACTAGAGAGTAAAAAGTCTGTTTGGGTGTTTCCCACTAGTAGCACTGAAGGTGGCACCCTGATGATTCGGGCGACCGAACTGAGCTGAGGAATGGTGACCCTGAGGACTTGGTTGCAGACAGTCTCTGACTCTATGGCCTGGCTTTCTACATCCAAAACAAATACCACTACCAGCTCTAAAAATACCCTGATGGTGTTTGCCATAAGTCTGGCAAAGAGGATAGGTGCGGGCACTGCTAACACTTCCCTAGGACTTAGAGCCTGGCGCTCTATCTTTGTTACCCTATTTGAACTTACGAACTGAGGTACTGGCTTAAGAAGGATATGGAGCTAATGACTTAGGACAAAACTGAGAATGATTTTCTACTTTTGACTAAGGCTGAGCAAAGTTGAAACTACCTATCTTCGCTCTCTTATTCTTCTTCTCTCTCATCTTAATCTTCTGCTCCTGTATCTGCTGAGCATGAGTCATGAGCCTGGCTAAAGTCATGTCACTATTCACCAGGCGGATCTACACTTATTAAACACACTATCATTCACCCCTGAAACAAAATTACTCATCCTTGCCCTGCTATCTATAACCACATAAGGGGCATATCTAGATAATTGAGTAAACTTAAGAGAATACTCTTTCACTGTCATATTGCTCTGCCTGAGGTTGATGAATTCTAGTACCTTAGCTTCTCTAAGCTCTAGGAGAAAGAATTTATCAAGGAAAGAAGAAGCAAACTCCTCCCACTCAACTGGCCCAGCATTATCTACCTTCTCCAATTTCCACTACTTGAACCAAGTGTGAGCAACATCCTGTAACTGATATGCAGCTAGCTCAGCACTCTCACTAAGAGTAACCCCCATTATGTTTGTAACCTTCTGCACCTGATCTAGGAATTCCTGAGGGTCCTCGTCTGTCTTATACCCAAGAAAGTATGGAGGATTCATTCGGGTAAAGTGCCAAATCCTGGCTATAGCGGAATTAGCCATTGGATTGGATGAAATGATAGTTGGTCGTTCATTCTAAGCAGCAACTGAGTTAGCAAGAGTAGTGAATGCAGCCCTAAACTCCGCATGAGAAACGTGTTCATCCAAGGGATCTTCTTGGACAGGTTGGGTTCTTCTCTTAAGAGGCATGTTCTGAAATAAGAAGGAGAAACGGATTAGACTGAGAGATTAGATTGAGATTATGCTCACTGGCATGACATGAATATTGAAAGAGGGGAAACTATTCCTAAAACATCTTATAGCCTCCTGTACATAAATGTGGCGCGCAACACACCCATGCACAAGACTCTACTAGATGCGGCTTTCAGACTTCCTAGGACTCTATTGAACCTTAGGCTCTGATACCAAGTTTGTAATGCCCCGAATCTAGTACCCGGAATGCTACACGGTGCTCATAACCTCGAAGAACCACAAGCTAACCCATGACTGATATCTATACATGTACACTGCATAATATACTGAATAATGCGGAAACATGAATTGAAAGGCCATATGGTTCACATAACTGAGTAAAACATAACATCTAAATGGGGTATGAAATACCCAAATCAACTAAAATAACTATCTGAACATAATAGTCTGGAAAGACTCTAACTGACGAAACTGTCTGAGTAAGGAGTTGATGGGACATGTCCCCAAATAACTCCAACTAATAAACTAATTACTGAGATAATAAAATGATGATCATGTCCTCAGAAAATAAGGACTCACTGCTAACTCTTATAACTGAAACTGGAATCTACTGATGCTCTGCATCTCGTGTCTCTGAACCTTCGAGGATTACAGCCTTCGAGATCCGTTTAACTTTTATCCTATGGGTATGAAATACACAAACCCTGTCCAAAAATTCCAAAACTCTCTCGGAACACCCCTTTAACATCCCTAAACATGTCTTAACTCAAAGATCAAAGTTTCGGATTTGGAAAGGCCAAAAATAAAATTTTCTCATTCTTGGGGTCTTAAAATGGCTAAATCCTTGTACTTAGTGTGAATTAAAGCCTTGGACCACCCCATTGAACATGCGCCTACTAGCTAGAATCGTGTCTAGAATCTTACGGGGTATTACAATATCTCCCATTTGGGATCATTCATCCTCGAATGAAACAGTTTGAGCTGAGATACTAGGAAAACGGAGATCGTACACTAAATACTTATGAGCTAAATCATGGTTAAGTAACTGAATCTAAAACATGATACATGAACTGAACTGAATTTATGAATGCATACTATGACATGAGGATGGTTATATAGTTGAGATAGAAAACTAGAGGGTCAATTAAGGTAAACCATTAACTCAAGTTGGATCTGAATTCCTAGAGAAAAGATGGGATACTTGGCTCACATATCTACTTTTCCTTCCCACATAGTTCCCTCAATAGACTAATTTGCCATAGAACCTTAACCAAAGGAACTTCTTTATTCCTCAACCTATGAATTTGACGGTCAAGGATCTCAACTGGGACTTCTTCGTAGAAGAGACGATCTTTCACATACATACTATCTAAAGGAACAATAGATTCTGAGTCACCAATATATTCTTTATCAAAGAGACATGGAACATCGAATTCACTAATGCCAAATCTGGAGGCAGCTCCAACTCATAAGCTACCATCAAAAAATGGCTCAATATTCTATATGGGCCAACATAAAGGGGAATGACCTTCCCCTTCTTGCCAAATCTCTTCACCTCTTTCATAGGCAAAATTTGTAAATAAACAAAGTCACCAACGTCAAACTTAAGATCTTTTTTCCTCACATCTGCATAAGACTTTTGATGACTTTGGGTTGTCTTCAACCTTTTGCTGATTATCTAAAATTTCTCCATCACCTCATACACTGAATTTGGCCCTATTAAACTAGCTTCACCTACTTCAAACCAACTAATAGGAGATATACACCTCCTTTTATAGAGAGCCTAAAATGGAGCCTTTTGAATACTAGAGTGATAACTATTTTTGTAGGCAAACTCAATCAAAGGTAAGTGGTCATCCCAACTACCCTTGAAGTCGATAACACAAGCCCTCAATATGTCCTTTAAAGTTTGAATGGTCCTCTATTCCCCATCTGTTTGAGGATTAAAATTTGTACTGAGATGAACTTAGGTACCAAGACCCTTCTAAAAAGCCTTCCAAAATTGAGAGGTAAACTGAGTACCTTTATCTGAAATAATGGTCAATGGAACCCTATGCAACTTTACCAACTCCCTGATATAAACTCTAGCATAATCCTCAACTGAATACAAAGTATGAACTGGCAAGAAATGAGTCGACTTGGTTATTCGATCTGTAATGACCCATATTGAATTATGTTGTCGATGTGTATGAGGTAACCCTATAACAAAGTACATATTCACCACCTCCTACTTTCAAGTGGAGATGCTGAACTCCTGAAGCATACCACTAGGCCTCTGGTGCTCAATCTTAAACTTCTGACAATTCAAACACTTAGCCACGAATTCCATAATATCTTTCTTCATACCACTCCACCAATAGATTTCTCGCAAATCACGGTATATCTTAGTGGCTCCTGGGTGAATAGAATATTGCACTATGCGCTTTGGATAATATTTATTGTCTAAAACCATCAACACACGGAACACATAACTTGCCTTAACAATGAAGCACTCCACTACCCCTTGGGAGAAAACCCCAACCTTCTTAACCCAAACTGCCTCCTTCAACTTGACCAAAATAGGATCCTTGTCTTACTTTTCTTTTACTTTAGAAACCAATGAAGATTTCAAACAATTCTGAACCCATATACTACCTTCAACGAAATCAACCAATCAAACCTCTAACCTGGCAAGCTGACGAACCTCACAAACTAACTCCTTCTTATAATCCTCAACATGCGCAACACTTCTGACACGACCCAAGCCAGGGCATAGTCATGTCTGGTACCTCAAGCCCAATCGAGGTCAGATATCACCCCTAATGCCTAACCATAACCACCCTACACCTTAAGTCAAATGAATTTTGAACATATATATATATCATAACAAAATGGAATAATCATAAGTCAAATTTAGTCAACTAATATTAGCCATAATACTAATACCAATGCCAAGGAAAACACCAATGCTGACACCACCCATACCAACTCATAGTAGTCTCACAAAGCCTCTATTCAAAAGTAAAACAGAATTCGATCGGAACATACCCCCGACCATAGCCAAAACCAAAGTCTAAGAAATAACTAAAGTATGATAACAAGACCATAATATGAAATAGAGCCTCCTAGAGTATGGAAGATCACTACTTTAATCCAACTCTAATATGTTCCTGTATCCTTACCATACAGCCCGTATGGTGAGTCGTATGATCAACAGAGACTCAAAACCCAGGAAATTTTCCAAGGACCAAAACCTAGGGTATTTCAATATTCCTCACTTGGATCATTCATCCTAGAATGATGGAGCAAGGCAGTACAAGCATGATTTAAACCTCCACACCTCTAATTTGACCTTTAACTAAGTCAGAAAACAAGGATGCAAGGAAATCATTCTTTTATTTAACAAATCTTAAAAACAAAAGTATGATGAAGAACACATACCTTTCGCATGAATTTCTAAAGAAAAAAATGGGAATGGATACTTGGACTTCATGTCCTCTTGCACTTCCCAAGTAGCCTCTTCAATCTTGTGGTTCCTCCATAGAACCTTAACTGAAGCTACATCTTTGGTTCGCAACTGATGAACCTGTTGATCCAAGATCTCAACTAGGACCTCCTTGTAAGACAAAGAATTCGAGATACAAATATTTCTAATAGGCATAATTTGAGATGGATCACCCATACATTTCCTCAACATAGAAACATTGAACACCGAATGAATGAAGTTCAAACTAGAAGGCAAGTCCAACCATATGCAAACTTACAAACCCTTCGCAAAACCAAGTAAGAAACTAAATATTGGGTACCAAACTTCCCCTCCTTACCAAACTGCATCATACCCTTTATGGAATACATCTTTAAGAACACCCTTTCACCAACCTCAAACTTAACTCTTATCACCTCATATCTAAATATAGTACCCCACTCTTCTCCTAGTTCAAATTTGTCTCTAGAACATCAAATATCTTGATTTAAAGATGAATATATTTTATTACATGTGGAATTTTTAAGATTTTAACTTTTTATCATGTGAGAAATTGAATAAGCTTTTCGTCGATACTAAATTCTCCCAAATCCAATACTCAGGCGAAGAGTTAGAGCCATTTTAGTGAGACTATTTACTACCTGGTACTTTGGCACATCGTAGAGTCATCCAAAATGGCAATTGTCAAATTACAATGAGCCTCTGTGATTCCACCATGTTACAGTGTCTTTCTAGTTTGCAACCAAGGTGGCAACACGATTTCCACCGCGTCACGCCAAGGCTCAGTTTTCCAATTGTCCAATTTCCAGTAAGCTGGCGCGATTATGACGAGTCGCGCCAGCACGTAAAATCAGAATTTTTTTTCCAGTTTTGGATTTTAATTCCAAGGGAAAAAGGAGTCTTTTTCCCAACCCCTATATATACTTTTTAACACGAGATTCAGCACATTTACACCCAAATATTATTGGTTTTTCTCAATTTTCTTCAAGAACAAGACCTAGGGTTTCTAATCTAAGACCCAAATCATTAAGGTTTCACCGTGAATCTTACAAGAATTACATAGCAAGGTATGTTAGATGTTGATTCTTGGGTTCCTTCCACCTAAGAAGTTCAAGAATCCTTTTGCTAAATTCAAAGATCTTATATTTATGAGTTTTCATGATTCATGTGAATTGAAATTGAAGTTCATGTTATTATTGAGTTAAATTCATGTTTTGTTTATAAAATCTCACGAGTTTATTCTAGTATGTGATGAATTGTATGATGTTCATAATAAACTCTCTTCAAGTTGCATGTTAAGTGATGTGTTATGTTAATTGAGTGTAGAAATTGTTGAATAACCAAAGCATGCTCCCCATATGTTCGATAAAATGTTTATGTGAAGGAAATAAAGCCATTATAGCATGTTGACTAGAAATCCCCAATTGTGTACAAGCTCATGCATGCCAAGTGTTTGTTGAAAAGCCTTAATGAATGAATTGTGACATGTTAGCATGAAATCCACCAATTATATGCTCTTCAATACATGTTAAATATTTGTTGCAAGACCTTGTTGAATAGAGTATAAGACAATATCATGTCTCCCTATACTATCACATGTTTATGAGTTCCAAGTACTTGAAGAGATGCTTTAATGATTGTAATGATGAATGAAAATCCATGGTCATAATTATTCAAGAATGGTTATGTTTTACTTTTATGGTATCGAGTTCTGGGGGTACTTATACCCGACAAATTAGCTGCAGTCTAGACCCAGTGTCAGTTTTCACGATAATCTCAGTCAAGCCACAATTCTTAGAACTTAGTTAATTACAAAATTCAGTACTCTTAGACTGTTATAGAACTTAAGAAATTTTAGTAATCTCAGTATTATTAGCATTCTAGCCTCAGTTCAGTACTCAGCTCATATCTAGTAGTATTCAAGTGTTCAGTTCAGACCTTAGTAGCATTTAAGTAATCAATTCAAAACTCAGTATTATTCAGTCAGATAATGAGATTTAGTAGTATTTCATCAGATAACAGAACTAAGTGAACTCAGTCAGATCAGTTAAGATATATGAACAGTAACAGATTCAGCTCAGTCTAGAATAGTCTAAGAATCAGTTCGGTGTCTATTCAGCTGGGAGTAGGTTTTAGCATCGAGCGAGGGCAGGGATGATAGATTCCTTATTATTTTAGGCAGAGTCATTAATAACAATCCCTACACTCCAGAACTGCATGCGCAAGATGAGGAGTCACCCATTATATTAGGCTTGGCTCCAACCAGGTGTCACCCGTTATATTAGGCAGGGTATCCTGGGTTCAGAGAGAAGTGTATTTACCCGTGGCACGATACTGATGCCCTTCCAACTGGGATTATAGGTTGGACCCCAAAGAAGCTAGAAGGGGTATGTCGGTCAGATGACTACCTTCCACAGTCTCAGTTTCAGATTCAGTCTCAGTAATAGAATTCAGCTGAGGAGTCTCCCATTATACTAGTCTTGACTACCTCTCAAAGATCACCCACTATATAGGCTTGATCTCAGATTCAGGAAATCATATTCATTATCAGTAGACTCAGAGGTCACCCGTTATATAGGATTGATCTCAAATTCAAACAATCATATTCATTATCAGTAGATTCAGAGGTCACACGTTATTTAGGATTGATCTATGATTTAGTTTATTAAGTATCAGGCATCATTACTAGTAAACTCAGAGGTCACCCATTATATAGGCTTGATCTCAGATATAATAAATCAGTATCAGTATTAGCAAGATTAGACATTAATCTCAATAGACTCGGTTATTCTGTCTCTCAATTTTAGTAAACCCACACATCAGTACTAGTAGACTCAGTCATCCGTAAGTCAGTATTCAAAAACTAGTATTTAGAGTTTGTATTCTGTGTTACTGCAATTCCAGTTTTGGTTTGTGCATTCATCATATGTCCTCGTTCAATACTCTCATGTTATTCAGTTAAGCTATGTTCGTGTATAAGCCCTTGTATTTAGCCTTACCTCATTTAGTATACCAGTACATTTAAAGTACTAACGCATACTCTTCTCTTGCGCTATGGTGTCTTATACCATAGGTTCAGAAGCACGAGATCCAGAGCACTCTTAGCAGTCCAGACTCAGAAAACAGCAGTAGACGTAGCAGTGAGTCCTCTTTATTAGATGATGATCCTTATTTTATTATGGCATTAGACTCAGTTTATTTTTAGTAGACGGAGTTAGTTGGGGACATGTCCCATCAACTCCACAGTTCAGACAGTTAGAGGCTTTTCAGACAGATGTATCAGTATTCAGTTTTTAGTTTTAAGTATTTTAGATGTTTTGAACCTTATAGAAAGTTTTTGCTAGTTTTCTGCATTATTTACCTATATTATGCAGTGCTCAGGTACATATATCAGTAGAGAGTTATATTGTGGTCCTTCGGGATCATGAGCACCGTGTGGCATTCCGATTCTAGAAAATTGGGGCATTACAAACTTAGTATCAGAGCCTAAGGTTCAATAGTGTCCTAGAAAGTCTGAAAAGCTACATCTAGTAGAGTCTTGTACATGGGTGTGTTGCGAGCCACATTTAGTACAAGAGGCTATAAGATATTTTTAGGAACAGTTTCCTTTCTTTCAGTATTCATGTCATCCGAATAAGTATAAGTTTTAGATAATTCTCAGCCTAATCCATTCCCCCTTTCATTTATAGAATATGTCTTCTACAGAAGCTAGAGAAAGAAGTAATGAAAATCAGCCAGCCCCTCAGCCCATTCGGGTGAATCCCTCGGATGGGCATATCTCTCATGCAGAGTTTAGAGTTGCTTTTATCTCCTTAGCTCATGTAGTAGTTGCTCAGAACAATTTGCAAAATGTTTTCCTATCTAGTCTTTTGACTTGTACTCAGTAGAATAAGGAAAGAGAGTGTAGGATAAATTAGAGGGCTAGAATAAATACCTCTACGCCAAGATCAAGGGGTGGTAACCGATCCCAATCCCGTCAGAGGTTCTTAGTACTAGTTCCACTGTCATTCCAGGCACCAGTGTCTAAGTCTAAGAATGTCAGTCGAGATGGAGCACCAGGCTCTAAGTCACTAGGTCGTGGGAAGAGTGTTCTCACTTACCCACTTTGTAAAGAATATGGTAGGAACCATAAGAGGGTGTGTAGAGCGAGTAGTGATTTATGATTTGGATATGGTAAGACAGGCCACAGACTATGGGAGTGTAGAATAATATCTCAAATAGGTAAAGATTTGCGTCAGCAGGGCGCCGCTCCTAGTACCACCAATGGTCAGTGTTAGAATCGACTCTATGCACTTCAGACTCACCATGATCAGGAAAGGTTCCCTGACATAGATTTGGGTATGTTATTTTGAGCTTTAGTTTTCAGCATGAGTTAGTTAGTAGCACCAGCAAGTAAGTTTAGCAGTCAGACAGTCAGATCCGTATAGTTTGTTATCTTATCTCTTCACCTGATCATGCTATCAGAAATTCTTGGAATGTAACTATTCAAAGATAGAGTATCCTAGTAGTTGCAAGTATAAATTTAGTTCATGAGTCATGCATTAGCTTCAGATCTCATACGATCAATCATGACCTAGTTCGTAGATTCCCCAAGCACCGCCCCAGTATTTTAGCTAAGTATTCTTAGAGGGACATAGAGTCCCAAGGGAAAGATACCCCATAATATTCTAATGCTTTCATGTCCTTAGACTCATTCAGTTGTATATTTAGAATCTCCTTACTAAGTTAACACCAGTTATCATTGCATACTCAGTCATGCATTCAAGAATTAGATATATATTCATGCATTAGATATGCATGTTCAGTAGAAAGAGTTTAGTTCTTCAGTGTATACAGTTATGCATTCACGAGAGAAACTCAATCACGAATCCATGCATCATATATGCATGTCCATTATGAGAATTCAGCTTATGAGTAGCTTTAGTCGTGTATTCCATGCATCATATATGGATGTTCAGTATGAAATCTCAGTATATCAGTAGTTCCAGTCATATAGTCATGTTTCTCATGATCATGTCCAATAAGTAAGTCCAGCCTACTAGTATTCTCAGCTTAATCAGTCTCATTCGAGGATGAATATTCCCAAGAGGGAGATATTGTAATACCCCACCCTTCCCCTAGTTCAAATTTGTCTCTAGAACATTAAAGATCTTTCTTCAAAGATGAATATATTTTATTCCACGTGAAATTTTTAAGATTTTGACTTTTAATCATGTGGGAAATCGAATAAGCTTTTCGTTGATACAAAATTCACCCAAATTTGACACTCGAGCAAAGAGTTAGAGCCATTTTAGTGAGACAGTATACCACCTGGTACTTTGGCACGTCGCAGAGTCAGCCAAAATGGCAATTTTCAAATTCCAGAGAGCCTCTGTGATTCCACCGCATCGCAGTGTCTTTCCAGTTTGCAACCAAGGTGCCAACGCAATTTCCACCATGTTGCTCTAAGGCTCAGTTTCCTAATTGTCCAATTTCCAGTAAGCTGGCGTGATAATGGCGCGTCGCGCCAGCACGTAAAATCAAGATTTTTTTTCCAGTTCCAGATTTCAATTCCAAGGGGAAAAAGGGTTTTTTTTTTCCAACCCCTATATATACTCTTTAACATGAGATTCAGCACATTTACACCCAAATATTGTTGGTTTCTCTCAATTTTCTTCAAGAACAAGACCTAGAGTTTCTAATCCAAGACCTAAATCATCAAGGTTTCACCGTGAATCTTTCAAGAATTACATATCAAGGTATGTTAGATGTTTATTCTTGGGTTCCTTCCACCCAAGAAGTTCAAGACTCCTTTTTCTAAATTCAAAGATCTTATATTTATGAGTTTTCATGATTCATGTGAATTGAAATTGAAGTTCATGTTATTATTGAGTTAAATTCATGTTTTGTTTATAAAATCTCAAGAGTTTATTCGAGTATGTAATGAATTGTATGATGTTCATGATAAACCCTCTTCAAGTTGCATGTTAAGTGATGCTTTATGTCAATTGAGTGTAGAAATTGTTGAATAACCAAAGCATGCTCCCCATATGTTCGATAAAATGCTTATGAGAAGGAAATAGAGTCATTATAGCATGTTGACTAGAAATCTCCAATTGTGTGCAAGCTCATGCATGCCAAGTGTTAGTTGAAAAGCCTTAATGAATGAATTGTGACATGTTATCATGAAATCCACCAATTATATGCTCTTCAATGCATGTTAAATGTTTGTTGCAAGACTTTGTTGAAAAGAGTATGAGCCAATAGCATGTCTCCCTATACTCTCATATATTTATGAGTTCCAAGTGCTTGAAGAGATGCTTTAATGATTGTAATGGTGAATGAAAGTCCATGGTCATGATTATTCAAAAATGATTATGTTTTACTTTTATGTTATAGAGTCCTGGGGGTATTTATACCCGACAAATTAGCTGCAGTCTAGAGCTAGTATCAGTTTTCACAATAATCTCAGTCATGCCACAATTCTTAGAACTCAGTTAATTACATAATTCAGTACTCTCAGACAGATATAGAACTTAAGAAATTTCAGTAATCTTAGTATTATTAGAATTCTAGCTTCAGTTTAGTACTCAACTCATATCTAGTAGTATTCAAGTGTTCAATTCAGATCTCAGTAGCATTTGAGTAATCAATTCAGAAATCAACATCATTCATTCAGATAATGAGATTCAATAGTATTCTGTCAGATAATGGAACCAAGTGAACTCAGTTAGATCAGTCAAGAAATATGAATAGTAATAGATTCAGCTCAGTCTAGAATAGTCTAAGAATCAGTTCAGTGTCTATTCAGCTGAGAGTAAGAATCAGCACCGAGCGAGGGCAGGGATGATGGCTTCCTCATTATTTCAGGTAAAGTCATTAATAACAATCCCTACACTCCAGAACTGCATAGCCAGTGCAGAATGAGGAGTCGCCTGTTATATTAGGCTTCGCTCTAACCAGGTGTCACCCGTTATATTAGGCATGGAATCCTAGGTTCAGAGAGAAGTGTATTTACCCGTGGCACAGCACTACACCATTCCAACTGGGGTTACAGGTTGGACCGCAAAGAAGCTAGAAGGGGCATATCGATTAGATGACTACCTCCCACAATCTCAGTTTCAGATTCAGTCTCAGTAATAGAATTCAGCTGAGAAGTCACCCGTTATACTAGGCTTGAATACCTCTCAGAGATCACCCACTATATAGGCTTTATCTCAGATTCAGACAGTCATACTCATTATCAGTAGACTCAGAGGTCACCGATTATATAGGCTTGATTTCAGATTCAGACAATCATATTCATTATAGTTAGACTTAGAGGTCACCCATTATATAGGCTTGATCTAAAATTCAGTTTATCAAGTATCAGGAATCATTACCAGTAAACTCAGAGGTCACCTGTTATATAGTCTTGATCTTAGATATAATAAATCAGTATCAGTATCAGCAAGATTTGACATCAATCTCAATAGACTCAGTTATTCTGTCTCTCAGTATTAGTAAACCCAGAAATCAGTACTAGTAGACTCAGTCTTCAGTAAGTAAGTATTTAAAAACCGGTATTTAGAGTTCATATTCAGTGTTACTGCAATTCCAGTTTTGGTTTGCGCATTCATGCATATGTCCTCGTTTAGTACTCTCATGTTATTCAGTTAAGCTATGTTCATGCATAAGACCTTGCATTTATCCTTGACTCATCTAGCATACCAGTATATTCAAAGTACTAATGCATACTTTTCTCTTATGCTATGGTGTCTTATACCATAGGTTCAGAAGTGCGAGATCCTAAGCACCCTTAGCAGTCCAGACTCAGTCAGTAGCAGTAGACGTAGAAGTGAGTCCTCTTTATTCGAGGATGATCCTTATTTTATTATGGCATTATACTCAGTTTATTTTCAGTAGACGGAGTTAGTTTGGGACATGTCCCATCAACTCCATAGTTCAGACAGTTAGAGTCTTCTCAGACAAATGTATCAGTATTCAGATTTCAGTTTTGAGTATTTTAGATATTTTGAACCTTATAGAAAGTTTCCACTAGTTTTCTGCATTATTTACCTATATTATGCAGTCCTCAAGTACAGATATTAGTAGAGGGTTAGTTTGTGGTCCTTCGGGATCATAAGCACCATGTCGCGTTCCGATTCTAGAAAATTGGGGCGTTACACTGCATAGGACTTTTGGCGACTTTGGGCAGCCTTAAGTTAATCCCAAATCACCTTTACCTTCTCCATGGCCTGGTAAACCAAATATGGGCCAAACATATCCGCCTCACTCAAACCACCCAATAAGATATCTACACCTCCTACTATACAAGGCTATAGAAGGAGCCATCCTGATTCTAGAGTGATATCAATTATTGTAAGTAAACTCCATAACAGGTATATTCTTAACCCAACTACCACTATAGTTAATCACGTTTTCCTGAAGACCATCATCCAATGTCTGAATATTTCTCTCTGCCTTCCCATCCGACTGTGGATGTAAAGAAATACTTAGACTCACCTTAGTCCCCAACCCTTCTTGAAATAATTGCCAAAAGTGAGATGTTAACTGTATACCACAATAAGAGATGATAGAAACAGGTAACCCATGCAGCTTTACAATCTCATGACGATACAACCTTGCATAATCCTCAGCAGAGAAGTTAGTCCTCACTGGAAAAAGGTGAGCAGACTTTGTCATCCTATCCATTATGACCCAAACTGAATCAAATTGTTTCCAAGACCTAGGTAGACCGGTATCGAAATCCATGTTGAACACTTCCTATTTTTGTTCTGGAAATTTAATTTCTTGATACAATCCTCTGTGCCTCATGTGCCTAACTTTCACTTGTTCACACACTATTTATTTGGCCACAAAATCAGTCACATCCATCTTCATACCATTCCACCAATACATCTCTTTGAGATCATGATATATTTTTGTCGAACTAGGATAAATGACATAGCGTGATTCATGCACCTAATCAAATATTCTTTATTGCAAACCATCGACGTCAGGGACACATAACCTCCCTTGGTACCGCAAAGTACCATCACCACTAATCTCAAATGCTAGAACCTTTTACCCACCAACATCTCCCTTGATCCTTATCAACACAGGATCTAACACTTGTTTCTTCTTAATTTAAGCACCCAAAGATAACTGTGCCACTTCTTGAATGAACACACCACCATCCTCAGGGTCTAAGATATGAACTCCAAGGTTAGCTAAATGGTGAATATCCTTTACCAACTCTCATTTATCCTTATCCACATGAGCAAGACTCTCCATGGATAACCTGCTAAGAGTATCAACAACCACTTTAGTTTTAACTGGGTGGTAAAGAAGACTCATACATAGTCCTTGAGAAGCTTAAGCCATCTCCTTTGCTTGAGGTTAAGATCTTTCTAAGTAAACACATACTATAGGATTTTATGATTAAAAAGGATATCAACATGCACCTCATACAAATAGTAATGCCAGATTTTCAATGCAAACACCACAGCTAACAGCTCCAAATCATGAGTAGGATAATTCCTCTCATGCACCTTCAATTGCCTAGAGACATAGGCTATCACCTTGCCATGTTGCATCAACATACAACCCAAGCCAACTCAGGATGCATCGCAGTAAACAACAAACCCATTAGTACCTTCAGGCGCAGTCAAAACTAGAGTAAAAGTTAGTTTATCCTTCAACTTCTCAAAACTACCCTCACCCCCATCCGTCCCAGGAACTTAACCTTCTTCTAAGTTAATTTAGTCAATGGGGTAGTTATAGAAGAAAAACTCTCCACAAAACTCCTGTAGTAGCCAACTAAACCCAAGAAGCTCCGAATATAAGTTGGAGTTATGGTTTAGGCCAATTCTTAACCACAACAACCTTTTGTAGAACTACTATGATTCCCTCACTAGAAATAATATGACCTAAAAAAGTGACAGCGTTTAACCAGAACTCATATTTAGGGAACATGGCATACCACTGTTGTCTTTCCAGAGTCTGTAACATAGCACAGAGGTGATTGGCATGATCCACCTCACTTTTCGAGTACATAAAAATATCATTTATGACCACAATGACAAACAGATCTAGAAACTGATGAAAGACCCTATTCATCAAATCCATGAATGTCGTCGGGGCACTGGTCAATCCAAAAGACATCACTAAGAACTCAAAGTGACCATATCGGGTATGAAAAGCTATATTAGGGATATCCACCTTCCTAACTTAAGTTGATGATACCCAAATCGAAGATCAATCTCAAAAAAAAAAATTGTCACCCTGGAACTGATCAAATAAGTCATTTATCCTTGGAAGAGAACACTTGCTCTTTACTATCACCTTATTCAACTGCTGGTAGTTAATACATATTCAAAGAGAACCATACTCCTTACGCACAAACAACACCAGTGCACCCCATGGGGACACACTAGGATGGATGAAACCCTTATCCAAAAGATCCTTGAGTTGCTCCTTAAGCTTCTTCAACTACCGGAGCTATTCTATACAGGGGAATAGAAATTGGATGGGTGTCCGGAAAAAGATCATCGCAAACACAATCTTCTTTTCTAGAGGGATACTAGGAAGGACATCAGGGAAGACCTTAGTAAATTCATTCACCATAAGAATTGAATACAAAGAAGGACCCTCTAAGTTAGAATCTTTAACCCAGACTAGATGATAGAGACACCCCTTGGAGATTAATATCTGAGCTCTAAGAAATAATATATACTTCACCTTAGGAGCTAGGGAACTACCCTCCCACTCAATAACAGGCTTATTAGAAAATTTAAAGACCACCCTACAGTGTAATACTCCGTAAAATTCTTAGCTCATTTTAGCTCTCAAGTGCATACATAAGGGGTCCAAAGCTTACAAATTAGACTAAAGGTTGGGACTTAGTCATTTGCAAGACCCCTAAACTTCAAAGATTTTATTTTGACCTTTCCAACTTTGAAGCATTGATTTTTAAGTTGATTCACGATCGAAATAGTTAAAAATACATCTTGGGTGAGTTTCGGAATTTTTAGATGAGCGTAGGGATGTATTTGGTTCACTAAAATAGTAGCAGCACTGGGATGAGCCCGCAGCATCCCCTCCAGTGCACCGCTTTGGAGCCCGCGGTGCCCCCTTCAGTGCACCGCTCTGGAGCCTGTGGTGCGCCCTTCTTGACCTGTCCAGCTTTTTGTTCCTCAATAATTAAGGGTATTTGGGTCCTTTCCCTTTACCCAATTAGTCCATAACATGAAATTTATCTCCACAAAGAGCATTATTTTCTCTTTCAATCATAAATCCTCTCAAAAAAAGCCTCACTTTCCTAAAGAACAAACCCTAACCCATTCTCAAGCAATCAAGGAATTCAAGCTTCAAATCTCAAGAAATTCCCAAGAATCCTCACGAAATCATCTAGTGAGGTATGTATGATGTTCATCCAAGGGTTCCTTTCACCCATAGAGTCCAAGAATATCTTTTTGGTTTTAATTATGAGTTTCGATGTTTAAGTTGAATTATTTCCATGAATCTCTTGTTAATTCAATTACAAATTATGTTTGTAAGTGTTTTTCAAGTGGGATGAGCCATTATATATTTTAAATGTTGTAATCTTCATGTTAAACCCCAAAGTTATGATTTTGGTCTTGTAATCATGTTATTCTCGCATGCTTTACGCATTACCATGCTTAAGTTCATGACTCTCATGCATTTGATGAAATACCCAAGTGTTGGGTTTTGAACAATGAACCCCTAATATGGTTTTAAAGCTTTTATATGGCATTATTGTTGATTCTATTCAGTGTTGGTGGGTTATGAACACCTAATACCTATATGATTTACATTAATTTAGCTTTTCAAGTACTCAGATAGTAAATCCATGACTCTTATCAGTATGCTTACATATTTATAATTATGACGAGCACTATCAGTTATGTAATAATGCTCAGTCTAATTCAGTATATCCTAGTATCAGTGTCAGTTCAGTTAGGAGTAGGATTTAGTACCGAGCAAACTCAAGGATGATGGCTCTCCTGACAGTAAAGGGTATGTCCCTTAGTAGTAATTCCTGAGTTCCAAAACTACGTAACCAGCATAGGTTAGAGATGCCTACCTGCTAGTGGAGGGTTGACAAAGAGCTTACCTACCAGTCAAGGGTGACACATATCTCTTTAGAGAACCTTCCAGTTGAGGGTGACTCCTTAGTCCTTCTAGACACTAGTTTAGTGGATCCACATAGCCAGTGTTCGTACCCATGGTATAGTACTGACACCCATCCAACTGGGGTTATAGGTTGGACCCCGATTAGCTCAAATTGGGGCATGTCAGTTAGATGATACCTCTCATAGTCTTAGTATAGTATTCAATATAGTTTCAGTTCAGATTTTCTTCACCAAGTGTACAGACTTTTAGTTATTCAGTTATATAGTTTGCATTCTTTCAGATTTTAGACTTATTTCAGATTACAAATTTATGCTTGGATTTGCATTCTCAGATATTTAGTTATCTCATGTTATTCAGTTAGCACTTATTTCACATGCACAGTAAGTACCCTATGTATATTAGCCTAACCTCATATCATATACTATTACATTCAAAGTACTGACCGCATAATCTTCTTTGTGCTATGATGTCTTATATCATAGCTTTGAATGCACTATTTCCCATCCATAGTTAGACATATCAGTGTAATCCAGCAGTAGTAGTGGTAAGTCCTCATCCATAGAGGACATATTATGTTTACTCAGTTATTTCAGTATTTTATTTTATTCAGACAGTCGGAGTTAGTTGGGGGTCTGTCCCATCAACTCCTCAGTTAGTTTAAAGGTTTTTAGATGTTTAGGAAGTTGGTCAGTTACATTTAATTTTTATTAGATGTTTTAGACTTATGATTGTTTCCTTATTTTAGTATTTGGATTTATATTTTCCTTCTCAATTTATCTTCCGCTCATGTATTTCATTGTTATTTTTTAGTGCTCATAACAGGTACCAACTCATTGGTTAGCTTGTAGTCACTTGTGATCGTAAGCACCGTTGTCGCGGCTAGGGGGTAGCCTCGGGTCGTGATAAAACTTGGTATCAGTACCTAGAGTTTTAAAGTGTCCTAGGGAGTCTAAAAGACATGTTAAGTAGAGTCTTGTGCATGGGTGTGAATTGTGCTACACTTATGGACAAAAGGCTACTAAATGTTTTAGGAATAAGTTTCCCTTATTTCAGTATTCATGTCATGTGAATGAGCATGAGATTTATTTAAACTTTCTTTCTAACTCATCCTTTATTTTGATTACAGACTATGCCTCTTAGCAGAAAGAATGGAAGAAGAGATGGGGACCAACCTGCACCTTTGCTTGTTAGGAAGATTCTCTGAATGAACATGTCTCTCATGTCGAGTTCAGAGCTAATTTTACTACTCAGCTCATTCAGTAGTGGCTCAAAACAATCAGTAGGTTATTTCCCCAGCCAACCCATTGGTAAATACAATTGCATCTAGGATTCAAGATTTTATCCGAATGAATCTCCCTTCATTTTTAGGATCCCTCTTCATTTTCAGGATCTAAGTCTGAAAAGGATCCACAGGAATTTCTTGATATATTTTAGTAGGTGAAACATACCATGGGTGTCACATCAAGTGAGAGTGCAGAGTTGGCTGCATATCAGTTGCAGGTATAGCCCATACTTGGTATAAGTAGTGGAATAAGGATAGAGGTGTTGAGGCAGGACCTGTAGAGTGAGAAGAGTTTTCCATGACTTTTCTTATAGTTTCTTCCTATAACAGTTGAGAGAAGATAAAGTACAGGAGTTCAGCAACTTAAAGCAGGGTAGTATAAGTGTGAAGGAATACTCACTTAAGTTTACTCAGTTGGCGAGGTATACTCCTTCGATGGTGGCTGATAATAGGTTTAGAATGAGTAAGTTTGTGTCTGGTATATCTGACAATATGGTCAAGAAGTGTAAGACTACAATGTTGATTAAGGATATAGATTTATCTAGACTTATGATTCATGCTCAGTAGATTAAGGAAGAGAAGCTTAAGGAGAAGGAGAGAGAGAATAAAGGGCCAGAATAGGTAGTTTTAATTTTTCACAGTCGAGATTAGAGGGTGGTAATAGTTCTCAGTCTCGTCAGAAGTCTGTAGCCCCATCCCTATCTTCAGCTAGTGCCTAAGTTCAGGAAAGATAGTTGGGATAGAGCGTCAGGCTATAAGTCACGAGGTAGTGTGAACAGTGCTCATACTAATCTGCTTTGTGGGAAGTGTGGTAGGCATCATCAGGGTGTGTGTAGAGATGGCAGTGATATGTGTTTTGGATATGGCAAGCCAGGCCACAGTTAGAGATTGTCCAAAGGTCATCGAGTAGGGTCAGTCTAATAGTCCTCCAGTTCTAGTTGGTCACTCAACTCAGCAGGGTGCCTCTGCCAGTACAACCAGTGGTTAGCTCTAGAATAGATTGTATGCACTCTAGTCTCGACAGGATCAGGAGAGTTCTCCTGATGTCGTTACGGGTACGTTACAAGTCTTTTATCTCCATGTTTATGCTTTATTAGACCCCGGAGCTTCACTCTTCTTTGTAACTGTTTATATAACAATCAATTTTAATATTAGTTCTAAATCTCTAGTAGAACCTTTCTCAATGTCTACTTCAGTAGGTAGCTCTATTGTAGTCAGGTGGGTATATAGGAACTGCCCAGTTACAGTGTCCCAGAGAGTTACCTCAATGTATCTTGTGGAGTAAGAGATGACTGATTTTGATGTCATTTTCTCCATGTATTGGCTTCACTCATGTTATGCCTTAGTTGATTATAGAAATAGAGTCATTTAGTTTTAGTTTCCTAATGAACCAGTCATTGAATAGAGGGGTAGTACCTCTATGCTTAAGGGTAAGATCGTTTCTTTTTTTAAGGAAAGAAAAATGATATGTAAAGGGTGTGTATACCATTTTGTTTGAGTCATGGACTCTAGTTCTAAGACTCAAAATCTCAGGTTAGTTTCAGTAGTAAGGAAATTTCTAGAGGTGTTCCCTGAAGACCTTTTTAGAGTTCCTCCCAAAAGGAAAATTAACTTTGGAATAGATCTCTTTCCAGATACCCAGCCTAGAATGGCTCTAGCTAATCTTAAAGAGTTGAAAGAGTAGTTGACAGATCTCTTAGATAAGGGTTTCATTAGGCCAAGTGTTTTCCCATGGGGCACTCCAGTCTTGTTCGAATGTAAGAAAGATGGTTCTCTTAGAATCAATTAACGTCAGTTGAACAAAGTCACAATCAAGAATAAGTATCCACTCCCCAAAAGTGATGACTTTTTTTTATCAACTTCAGGGTGCCAGTTATTTCCTAATATAGATCTCAGATATAGCTAACATCATCTTAGAGTCAGAGAATATGGAATTCTGAAGACAACCTTCAGAACTTGGTATGGTCACATTGAATTCTTAGTTATGTCCTTTGGAATAAAAAATGCCTCTGCATCTTTTATGTACTTGATAAATAGAGTGTTCAAGCAGTACTTGGACATGTTTTTCATAGTCTTCATTGATGATATTTTTGTCTATTCCCGTAGTGAGGATGATCGCGCAGACCATCTGATAATTGTGTTGCAGACCCTTAGAGCTCTTCAATTGTTCGCCAAATTCAGTAGGTGCAAATTTTTGCTAAGATCAGTAGCTTTTCTTGGCCATATTACTTCTGGTGATGGCATTAGAGTTGACCCTCAAAAGACCAAAGTAGTGAGAAATTGGCCCAGACCTTTCTCTCTATCAGATGTTAAGAGTTTCTTGGGTTTGGCTAGCTATTACAGATGGTTTGTTGAGGTGTTTTATTCTATTGAGTCCCCCATATCTTGATTGACTCAAATAAAAATTAAATTCCAGTGGTCAAATTCTTGCTAGAAGAGTTTTCATGAGTTGAAGACTCGACTCACTTTCACTCCAATAGTGACCTTGCCAGATGGTTCAGATGGATTGATGGTTTACTGTGATGCTTCCAGGGTTGGTATTGGTTGTGTGTTCATACAAAGAGGTAAGGTCATAGCCTATGCCTCTAGACATCTTAAGTTCATGAAAAGAATTATCCTACCTATGTTCTTGAATTGACAGCTGTTGCGTTTGCCTTAAAGATATGGAGACATTGCCTTTATAGGGTTCATATTGATATATTCATGGATTACAAAAGCATGTAGTATGTTTTCTCATAGAAAGATTTGAATCTTTGTTAGAGAAGGTGGCTTGAGTTGTTAAAAAATTATGATATGAGTGTGTTGTATCATCCAGGCAAGGCCAATATAGTGGAAGATACCCTTAGCAGGTTGTCTTTGGGTAGTGTTGTGAATGTTGAAGAGGATAAGAAAAGTCAGTCAGTGAGGTTCATTATCTTGCTAGATTAGGTGTCTGGTTGGTTAGTTCAGCAGAAAGTAGTGTATAGGTTCTGAATGGTTTGGAATAATCCTTGGTTGTCGAAGTAAAATGAAAGCAAGACAGAGATCCTAGTTTGGTTAAGTTGAAGGAGGCTGTTAGAGATCAAAGTTTTCCCGGGGGGAGATGGTGTGCTTCATTGTCAGGGTAGATTATGTGTTCCGTGTATTGATGACTTAAGACAACGAATACTTGAATAAGTGCATGATGCACGATACTCTATCCATCCAGGAGCCATAAATATATATTGTGACTTACGGGAAATCTATTGGTGGAGTGGTATGAAGAGGGATATTGTACAGTTTATAGAAAAGTATACTAATTGTTAGTAGGTTAAAGTTGAACACCAAAGGCCTAGTGGCATACTACATGAGTTCAGTATCCCCACTTAGAAATGGGAGGCGGTGAACATGGATTTTGTGATAAGGTTTCCTTGCACGCGTCGTCAGCATGATTAGATATGGTTCATTATAGATAGAATTACCAAATCAGCTCATTTCCTGCCAGTTAATACTTCTTACTCATCTGAGAATTATTCCAAGCTCTATCTTAGGGTGTTGGTTAGGTTGCATGGGATTCTATTTTCTATCATATAAGATAGAGGTACTCAATTTACCTCTCACTTTTTGAAGGCTTTTAAGAAGGGTCGTGGTACCCAAGTTCATCTCAGTATAGCTTTTCATCCTGGGATAGCTGGTCAGGCAGAGAGTACCATTCTGACCTTAGAGGACATGTTGAGAGCACGTGTTATTGACTTTATAGGTAGTTGGGATGATCGTTTTTCTTTGATTGAGTTTGCCTATAACAATAGTTATAACTCCAGTATTCAGATGGTTCCATTTGAAGCTCTTTATGGAAGGAGATTTAGATCTCCTATTTGTTGGTTTGCGGCAGGTGAAGCTGCTTTAATAGGGCTAGATACAGTGTTTGATGCAATGGAGAAAGTTCAGTTGATTCGGGAGAGGCTAAAGACAGCCTAAAGCCATCATAAATCCTATGTAGATATGACGAAAAAAAGATCTTGAGTTTGAGGTTGGTGATTTGGTTTATTTGAAAATCACACCCATAAAGGGAGTGAAGAGATTTGGAAAGAAGGGGAAACTCAGTCCCTGATATGTTGGCCTGTTTAGAATCTTGAGTCATTTTAGAAAGGTGGCTTTTGAGCTTTAGTTGCCTGCAGATCCAGCATCAGTGCATCCAGTGTTTCATGTTTCCCTGTTGAAGAAGTGTATTGGTGATTCAACTGTTGTTGTTCTATTAGAAAGCATGGATGTTAAGGATAACCTTTCTTACGAAGAAGTCCCAGTTGATATCCTTGATTATCATATTCATAGACTAAGGAACAAAGATGTTCCCTTGGTCAAAGATTTTTGGTGAAATTAGACTGTTGAAGGAGCCACTTAGGAAGCAGAAGCAGATATGTGAACCAAGTACCCTCATCTTTTCTCCGCGAACTCAGATTCAACTTAAGGTAATGATTTTCTTCAGATTGACTCTCTTCCATTCCCAATTTCAGCTATGTAATCCATTTCATGACATTACATATATTCAGTTCAGTTCATCTATCTTATTTCAGAATTGGTTATGCAATTATGTTTTTAGCTATGCATATTCAGTATATGATCTTAGTTACTTCAGTACTCTCAGCTCAACCAGACTCATTCAAGGACGAATGCTTCCAAGGGGGAGATATCATAATACTCTATAAAATTCTTAGCTCATTTTAGCTCTCAATTGCATGCATAAGGGGTCCAAAGATTAGAAATTGGCCTAAGTGTTGGGACTTAGTCATTCGCAAGACCCCTAAACTTCAAAGACCTTATTTTGACCTTTCCAACCTCGGAACATCAATGTTTAAGTTGATTCATCATTGGGGTAGTTAAAAATACATCTCAGGTGAGTTTCAGAATATTCATCTGAGCATAGAGGATTGTTCGGATCACCAAAGTAGAAGCAGCATCGGGATGATCCCGAAGCACCCCTCCAGTGCACCACTATAGAGCCTGTAGATCCCCCTCTAATGCACCACTTTGGATCCCGCGGCGCACCCTCTTTCACCCATCTAGTTTTTTGTTCCTAGATAATTAAGGGAATTTGGGTCATTTCCCTTCACCTAATCAGTCCATAACATAAAATTTAGCTCCCCAAAGAGCATTATTTGCTCTTTTAATCACAAATCCTCTCAAAAGAAGCCACACTTTCCTCAAGAACAAACCCTAACCCATTCTCAAGTAATCAAGGATTACAAGCTTCAAATCTCAAGAAACTCCTAAGAATCTTCACGAAATCATCTAGTCAGGTATATGTAACGTTCATCCATGGGTTCCTTTCACTCATGGAGTCCAAGAATTCCTTTTTGGTTTTAAATTATGAGTTTTCATGTTTAAGTTGAATTATCTCCAGAAATATCTTGTTAATTCAATTACAAGTTATGTTTATAAGTGTTTTTCAAGTAGGATGAGCCATTACATGTTTTCAATGATGTAATCTTCATGTTAAATCCCTAAGTTATGATTTTTGTCTTGTAATCATGTTATTCTCTCATGCTTTACCCATTTCCATGCTTATGTTCATGACTCTCATATGTTTGATGATATACCTGAGTGTTAGGTTTTGAACAATGATCCCCTACTATGGTTTTAAAACTTTTATATGGAATTATTGTTGATTCTATTCTGTGCTGGTGGGTTATGAACACCCGATACCTATGTGATTTACATGAATTCATCTTTTCAAGTACTCAAATAGTTGATCCATGACTCTTATCAATGTACTTACACATTTATAATCATGATTAGCATTATCAGTTATGTAATAATGTTTAGACTAGTTCAGTCTATCCCATTATCAGTGTCAGTTCAGTTGGGAGTAGGATTTAGTACCGAGAAAACTCAGGGATGAGGGATCACCTGACAGTATAGGGTGTGACCCTTAGTAGCAATTCCCTAGTTCTAAAACTATATAGCTAGCGTAGGGTAGATATGTCTACCTGCTAGCTGAGGGTTGACAAAGTGTTTACCTGCCAGTTGAGGGTGACACGTATCTTTTTTGAGCACCTGCCAGTTGAGGGTAAATCCTTAGTACTTTGGGACCCTAGTTTAGTGGATCCACACAGCCAGTGTTAGTATTCGTGGCACGGTACTGACACTCTTCAAACTGGGGTTACAAGTTGGACCCCGATTAGCTCAGATTAGGGCTTATCGGTTAGATGATATCTCCCACAGTCTAAGTACAGTATTCAGAATAGTTTCAGTTCAGGTTTGCTTGACCAAGTGTACCAAATTTTAGTTAAATAGTTTACAGTCTTTCGGATTTCAGACTTATTTCAGATTACAAATTTGTTCTTAGACTGGCATTCTCAGATGTTACAATTTTCATGGATTCATGTTTAGTTATCTCATGTTATTTAGTTAGTCCTTATTTCACATACACAGTGCCCCATGTATATCAGCCTAACCTCATCCCATATACCAGTACATTCAAAGTATTGACTGCATACTCTTTTCTGCGCTATGATGTTTTATATCATAGGTTCGGACGCACAGTTTCCTGACCGCAGTTAGACAGCACAGCGTAATCTAGAAGTCATAGTGGTGAGTCCTCATACATCGAGGACATATTATGTTTACTCAGTTATTTCAGTATTTCATTTTATTTTATTAATCAGAGTTAGTTGGGGGTTTGTGCTATCAACTTCTCAGTCAGTTTAGAGGCTTTCAAACATTGAGACAGTTAGTCAGTTGCTTTTAATTTTTATCAGATGTTTCAGACTTATGATTTATTCCTTTTTTCTATATTCAGATCTATATTTTCCTTCTCAGTTTATCTTCCGCTCATGCATTTCATTACTATTTGTTCAGTTCTCACAGCAAGTACCAGCTCATGAGTTAGCTTGTGGTCACTTGTAACCATAAGCACCGTTTTCGCAACTAGGGTTAGCCTCGGGTCATGGGATATGGGACCAACAATCTAGGGATGTATAGCACGAGTGAAACCAATCCATCCCCTGAATAACATCAAAATCAACCATATCTAATTCATACAAATCCACCAAAGTCTCCTTAGTACCAATAAATACCACACACACCCTATAGAATCTTTTAGAAATAACAGAGTCACCCACCAGGGTAGAAATAGAAAAAGAGTCTGAAACACACTCCGGACCAAAACCAAAATGTATAGCCACAAAGAAGGTCACATAATAAAGAGTGGACCCAGGATCAAGTAAACAATATACATCTCGAGAAAAGAGTTGCAATATACCAATCATGACATCAGTAATGCCTAGGACTTCGATCGGGTATTGATAGAATAAAGACAGTTCTAACTAGTGCTGGAACTAAAGGGTGCATCCTTTGGTGCTGGAGCTGACAACGAAGCAACCGAAACCTTGTTTGCCCAAGAGAAAACCTTACCAATAGGACAGTTTCTTAGCATATGCCCTAGCTGACCACAGTCGAAGCACCTGTCCCTTGCCTCTTCACAGAAACCCCTATATAGATTACTACAGAACTTGCATGGAGGATATTATAGAGCTGACTGAGCCCTACTAGCCTGAGATTAGGCACCCTGTGCCCTGACATTTTCACCACTATGGAAATTTCTATCACCTGATGGCCTTGGGTAGGGAGCACTAGTCGTCGAATAAGACCTAGAGTTTCCCTACTTCTTCTTGGGCCACTTACCACCATCCATGCCACTCTGCCATTGGACACCACCTTGCTCAGAGAACCTAAACTTCTTGCCCTGTCTCTCCCCTAGTTCAACCTGTTTCTTTTTATCTTCCTCTACCTGTTGGATATAGATAACCAACCTACAGATATCTATGTCCTTGATCAGCAAGGCAGTGTTACTTTCAAGGATCAACTCATGAGAAAGTCCTAAAGAAAACATTCTTATTTGGGCCCTCATATTATACACCATCTTCGGGGCATATCCAGACAACTGGTGAAACTTCAAGGCATACTCCTTAACCGACATATTCCTTTGCTTCAGATTAACAAACTCCTCCATTTTTACTTCCCTTATTTCTTAAGGAAAGAAACGGTCCAAAAATAAATTAGTGAAATCCTCCCACGGAGATGACTCATCAGTGTCACCCCTTTCCTAATCCTATTCCTCATACCATTGAGATGTCAGATCTTTCAGCTGGTACATCGCAAACTCTACCCCTTCCACATTCGTGGCATGCATAACCCTGAAATTGTTTTCCATCATATCAAAAAATAAACCTGAGGATCCTCCTCCACCGTAGAAGCCATATAGGTCTGAGGGTTTAATATTATTAACTGTCCAACCCTTGTGGCCTTAGAAGATGGGGTAATAGGAAAACTACGCTCAAATTGAGTAGCTACCGACTGTTCCAACATACGAATAGAATGATGAAACTCAACGTTTGTGACATTAGCCTGAGAAGTCTGAGAAGGACTAAAGTGAATCGGTGGAACTCCAAAATGATTGGAAACTGGACCCCTAGACCGAGTATGGATCCCATAAGTAGAGCGTATCCCATCAATATTATCCCCAGTTAGGATAGAGGAGTTATCATGAGCATCAGATCTCTAAGGCATGATCTAAAAAGCGAACAAATAGAAATTAAAGAAGATTTCAAGACTAAGACTCCAAATCTTGAAAGCAGAATACAAAGAAGAGAAATGTCCTAGATGTTTTATAGCCTCTCCCTTATGAGTGTGGAGCGCTACATACCATTAAAATAAAATCTACTCAACACGGCTTTGTGGACTCCCAATTGACCATGAACCTAAAGCTCTGATACTAATCTGACAAGACCTAAACTAGGGCCTAGTCGTGTTGGGTGCCTCAAGCCTAACCAGGGCCGAAGACCACCCCCAATACCCAACCATAACCGTCCTACACCTTAAGTCGGATAAATTCCAAACATATATATATCATAACAAAATAGAACAATCATAAATCAAATACAGACAACTGGTATCATCCATAATACCAATATCAATTCCAAGGATGACACCAGTGTTGACACCACCCATACCAACCCATAGTAGTCTCACAAAACCACTATCCAAAAGTAAAACAGAATCTGATCGGGACATACCCCCGACCATAGCAAAAACTAAAGTCTAAGAAATAACTAAAGTATGATGACAATACCATAACATAAAATGGTTCCTTTTGAAGTATGGAAGCTCACCACTTCCATCCAACTCTGAGATGTTCCCTAATCTGATCACTAAAAAGGAGGAGGAGTATGGTCGATTCTTCCATTGCATAGGGATACAACACCCAAAGATGGGTGAGAGGGTTAACGCTAACATACACTCTGGATAAGTATAAAAAACTGCCAACTTTTAAAACCAAGTAAATAACTATATCCATTCACATCCATATATATATATATATATATTTATATATATATATTTATATATATATATATAATCTATGCTGGGAAGAAAACTGGGTTTAGCATGCATTTAAAACCAATAACCTGGGTTTGTGTAGCTTAACCATCCTATCCACCCATGGAATATATGTCCAGTGTTACCCACTGAATGGGACCCAGTGCGTGTAGCCGCACGAACCAGAGATAGCATAGGGGCAGGGGATTTTCATGTACCCTTCATGGTCCATGATACATATATACAAGTACAACTTAGGGGATTATTGTGTAGCCCACAAGTACATGGTCACCGTGACTAATCCTCACATCGGCAAACATGAGTTTCCAGTGTTCGTCCATTGGACTTATACCTTCATGGTTAGCTATCACAACCCACCATTATTGCCTAATTAAAACCATTAGTATACAACTAATCAACCAATTCCATATATTATTAACCAAGGCTATAAGAAGTGGTATCGTTATACCAGCTATATCTTGCAAACCATGTCCTTAGCCAATTACCTAGGGGATTCCCATGTACCCTGTAGGTACCATTATTAAATTCACTTAGGGGATTCCTGTGTACCCCATAAGGTCTTAAATCAAAGTCATGACATTCATAGTCGTCAAGCCCTTACCATTTAGCCATTAAAACCATTTAATCCAATTTAGGTTTCATTACCATATTATACCATACAAATTTTTTAATGAAAGTCCAGCTATGTAGTGAAGCATTCTCATAGGCATTTTAATAAACATATTGAGGGAATATAGTTTACAAAATGAAAACCAAGTACCAATTTACCATTCTCATGAAACCACATGTTAAAACTACAATTATAATATGAAAACCATAAGTAAAAGCATGGAGAAACATAAATCAAACATTAATAACCAAAAACCCCAACATATAATTCTAAACCCAAAACTATATCACAATTATGCCATGAAAACCATTCATAATACATTCCTTTAATTGAACTAACAATGAGGATGGAGTGACATTCCTTAGATTACGAAGAAGACGAAGAGAAATCACCCCTTTAGAGCCTTAATTGACCATCTTGAAAGAAAACCTAGCCTTTGCTTAACCCAAGAGCTTAAGAGAGTTTCTAAGTGCTTAAGATTAGAATAATAGGGTAAATGAAGTCCCAATAGTATTTTGGGTCATGGGGTTATAAGGGGTTAAGAGGGGAAATGTATAGAATACCCCCAACTTAAACTATAAAAATTCTCGTAGAAAGGTACGACTCCCCACCCCCAAATCGTACCCACATCATACAAGTGGTACCCACCACTCATACCCTGGACAAAATGTTGGACATCATACACTGTCCACTATACAACTCCTCTTTCCCTAGATGTACCATGATTATACGATCTGTACCTTTAACCCATACCTTAGGTAGAAAAATTTAGGCTGGAACTGGACAATAGACGATTTAGATCATACCACTCGTACCCTATCCTTGCAGCTCTTAGTGAGCCACTCTTACTCAGAGGTAAGTCAAATGACCAAGTTTTAGATTAAGTGAAGGATGAACCAACCAACCCATCATCAACCATACGACTCGAACCACCAAACCATAACCAATCTATAAACTCAACCACCAAACACTGGTTAGCATATGAATTGGGTAACACGACCTGTATCCTTACCATACGGCTCGTATAGTGTGTCATATGATCAAAAGAGACTCAAAACCCAAGAAATTTTCAAGAACCGAAATCTAGGGTGTTTCAACGTCCAATAGACAATCTACTAAGGGCATCAGCCACTACATTAGCCATACCCAGGTGATACAACACACTCATATCATAGTTTTTCAATAATTCAATCCACCTTCTTAGATGAAGATTTGGGTCTTTATGCATGAAAACATACTATAAACTCCAATGGTTTAAGAAAATATCAACATAAACCCCATAAATATAATGTCTCTAAATCTTTAAGGAAAAGACAATTGCTGCTAACTCAAGGTCATGGGTTGGGTAATTCTTCTCATGGGGTTTAAGCTATCTAGAGGCATAGGCTATGAACTTTCCTCCTTCCATTAACATACATACACGACAAAATTTAGAAGCATCATAATAAACTATAAACTCATCTGTGTTATCTGGTAAAGCTAAGACAAGAGCTAAAATGATTCGAGTGGTCAACTCCTAAAAAATCTTCTCGCAAGAATATGACCACTAAAATTTGAATTTCTTCTAGGTTAATCGAGACATGGAAGAAGCAATAACAAAAACCCTTTAACAAACCATCTGTAGTAACCAGCTAAGCCTAAGAAACTCCTGATATCTAAGGAAGAGATTGGTCCAGGCTAGTTTTTTACATCTTTAATATTTTGAGGAACAACTCGAATACCATCACCAGAAATGATGTGGCCAAGGAAAGTTATTGATCTAAAATAGAATTCGCACTTGCTGAACTTAGTAAATAACTAGTGATTCTTAAGGGTCTGCAATGTAACCCTCAAATGGTATGCATGCTTACTTTTATTAGGTGAATAGACGAGGATATCATCTATGAAGACTATGAAAAACAGGTGCAAGTACTACTTGAACACCCTGTTCATGAAGTCCATAAAATCTCTAGGAGCATTCTTTAGTCCAAAATATATAACTAGGAATTTGAAGTGACCATACCAAGTTCTGAAAGCTATATTTAGGATGTCACATTCTCTGACTCTAAGATGATGATAGTTAGATCTGAGGTTAATCTTAGAGAAATAAATTGCACCCTGAAGTTAGTCAAACAAGTCATCAATTGTAGGGAGATAATACTTATTCTTGATTGTGACTTTGTTCAACTGATGATAGTCGATGCACATTCTGAGGGAACCATCTTTCTTGTGCACGAAGAGGACTAGAGCACCCCATGGAGAAACACTAGGCCTAATGAAACCCTTATCTAAGAGATCTTTCAATTGTTCCTTTTCTTAATAATTATTAAGCTCAGATGGACCCATTATGTAAGATGGAATTGATATAGGTAGACTTGGAGTTTCAGAATTTGAGTCATTGACTCAGAAGAGATGGTATATACATTCCTTAGATGTCATCTTTATTACCTTGTGATTAAAAACAAATTAAATCTTAGGTACTAAAGTACTACCCCTTCATTCAATAACAGGCTCATTAGGAAATTGGAACTGGACAATTCTATTTCTACAATCAACTGAGGCATAACACGAGTGGAGCCAATCGATGCCGAGAATGACATCAAAATCAGTTATCTCTAACTCGACAAGATCAACTGAAGTAACTCTCTAAGACACTGTGACTGGTCAATTTATGTATACCCGTATGGTTGTGATAGAACTACTTACTGGGGTAGATACTAAAAAAGGTTTTTCTAAGATTTTGGGACTAATACCAAAGTCTACAGCTATATAAGGAGTCACAAAAAAAAGTAAAGATACGGGGTATAACAATGCATAAACATGAGGATGGAAGACTTATAACATACCTATAACCATATCAGGAGAACTTTCCTGATCCTGTCGATTATGGAGAGCATAAAGTCAATTCTGATGATCTCCACTGGTGGCGCTTGAGGTGGCGCCTTGCTTAGCTAGGAGACCTACTAGAGCTAATGAAAATTTAAACTGACCCTATTGACGAAGATCCTTTCCCCTCTGGGAAACCACTGAGGAATCCCTGATCCTGTGGCCTAGCTTGCCACATCCAAAATACCTATCACTGCCTATCCTTCACTCCCCCTAATTATTCTTACCATATTTTCTACAAAGTGGGTTAGTACAACCATTATTTAGGCTACCCTGGGTCTTAGATCCTGATGCTCTATCTCTATTGTCCTGCCAGAACTTAGGTACTGGCATACTAGCTGAAGATGGGGATAGAGCTAAAAGTTTTTGGTAGAACTGAGAATGATTTCCACTATTAGGCCTCCGCTATAAAAGGTTGAAGCTAGATGTTCTGGCTCTTTTATTCTCTTTTTCCTTCTCCTTAAGATTCTCCTCTTTAATCTACTGATAATTAACCATTATCCTAGAAATGTTCATTTCCTTAATCAACATAATCATTTTATACTCCTTTACTATACTAAAATACACACCAAACACAAATTTTCTCATCCTAGACTTAGAGTCATCCACCATCGTCAGAGCATACCTTGCCAACTGAGTAAACTTAGGTGAGTACTCTTTCACACTCATGTTACCTTATTTCAAATTTATGAACTCCTGCACCTTAGCCTCCCCCAACTCAAGTGAGAAGAACCTATCTAAAATGGTCATGGAAAACTCCTCCCACTCGATAGGCCCTGCCTCAACACCTCTGTCATTTTTCCACTACTTGAAACAAGTATGAGCCACCATCCAAAAATTTCAAAACTCTCCCAGAACACCTCTTTAACATCCCTAAACATGTTTCAACTCAAAAATCAATATTTCATATTTCAGAAGGCCAAAAATAAAATGTTCACACTCTTGAGGTCTTAAAATGAGTAAGTCCTTGTACTTGGTGTGTGTTAAAGCCTTGGACCCCTTTAAACATGTGCCTAATAGTTGGAATCATGTCTAGAATCTTATGGGGTATTACATTAGGATTTAGAGTTAAATATAGTTATAGCTTGTAGTTAAACTTTCTTGATTATAGTGGAGCTTAGGAAATCCTATGAGTATAGTTAATGGTTTTCCTTCCTTGAGTAAGGAGATTTTCACATAAAAATCTTTTGTGTTGATTTATTCTGCGTATTTATTTTGTGTTCCTATTTTATTGTTATTTATAAATCCTTAGTGACCTAGTCCCTTAGTTGTGATGAACCCTTATAAATAAACAAAAGACCAACAAATATTAAAGGAAACAATAGGAAAACATGGGGAGGGATCAACAAAAGAGAGTGATAAAAAAGAAAGAAGTAGTGAGAGGAAAGAGTCTAAGAGTGTAAAAATATTGTGTCTTATAAAACCCAAAGAGTGTATACTTGTGAAGAATGAGGGGATGCCTACTGTCCTACTTACTTATAGGGAAGTTATGATCTACACTAATGATTTAACTCCTTCTTTTCCTAGTGTTGTTTCAAAGCTTTTGCCTGATTTTGATGATGTCTTTCCTAAGAATATCCCTAAAGGGTTAACTTTTTTGAGTGGAATAGAACATCAAATTGACTTTATGCCTGGATCTTAACTTTTGAATAGGATTGCTTATAGAAGTATTCTTTATCAAACAAGGTAACTACAAAGACAAGTAGAAGAGTTGCTTGAAAAAGTATTTGTGAGAGAAAGTATGACCCTATGCTTTGTTCCTATTCTTTTGGTACCTAAAAAAGATGGCACTTAGAGGATGTGTGTGGATTGTCGCACCATTAATAAAATAATTGTAAAGTATCATCATCCTATTCCTTGTTTAGATGATATGTTTGAGAAACTGTATTGGCTCTAAGATGTTTCTAAAATTGATTTAAAAATGTGTACCACCAAATTCAAATGAATCCAAGAGATAAATGAAAAACCACTTTCAAAACTAAGTATGGGTTGTATGAGTGGTTAGTTATGTTGTTTGGCTTAACTAATGCACCCAGGACTTTCATGAGGCTAACAAACCATATCATCAAATATTTTAATGAAAATTTTAATGGTCTATTTTGATTATATTTTGATCTTTCCTACCTCTCTTAAAGAACATTTGGACACTTGATGTTAGTTTACAAAGTGCTAAGAGAGCAACAATTGCATGCTAATCTCTCAAAGTGCATATTTTGTGTTGATAAAGTAATATTTATTAGATTCATTGTTATCTCAAATAGTGTTGAAGTTGATAGAGATAAAGTTAAGGCCATAAAAGAATGGTCTACACCTAAGATCGTGACAAAAGTTAGGAGTTTTCATGGACTTGCTAGATTCTATAGGAGATTTGTGAGGGACTTTAGTATAATTTCTCACTCTTAAGTGAAGTCATTTAAATAGATAAGAATTTTAATTAGGGAAAAGAAGAAGATCATGCATTTAATGTCAAGAAAGATAAGTTGTGTTCTGCTCCTTTGTTGCAATTACCTGATTTTTTTAAATCTTTTGAAATTGAATGTGATGTTAGTGGAAAGGGCATAGGGGTAATTCTAATACAAGATTCTAAGCCTATTTCATATTTTAGTAAGAAATTGAGTAGAGCTATATTGAATTATCTTACTTATGAACGTGAGTTGTACGGCTTGGTAAGGGCTTTGGATACTTGGCAACATTACTTGTGGCCATGTGATTTTATGATAAGGAATGACCTCGAGTCATTGAGATACTTGAAAATCCAACCTAAGTTGAGTACGCAACATGCCAAGTGGGTAGAGTTAATTGAGATATTTTCTTATGTGATTTCATACAAACAAGGTAAGGGAAATGTAGTGGCTGGTGCATTATCCAGAAGGCACATTCTTGTTTTTCCTCTTGTTTGTAAGCTAATGGGATTTGATCACATTAAAAGTTTGTATGTCGATGATTCAGAATTTAGAGTTGCTTATGCTGCATGTTTAAGGGACCCTTTGAGAAGTTCACTCTGTGTGATGGGTTTCTTTTCAAAGAAAATAAATTATGTGTGCCAGTGTGCTCATTGTGTGAAGTTTTTTTAAGAGAAGAACATTGTGGGGGTCATATGGGACACTTTGGAGTGCCAAAGACCTTATATATACTTATTGAAAATTTCTTTTGGACCAACATGTGCAAGGATGTAGAATATTTTTGTGCATAATAATTAGAATGTAAACATGCTAAATCTAGGGCCTTACCACATCGGTTGTATATATGTTTACCTATCCCAATTTCATCTTGGATATATATCTCTAACAATTTTGTTTTAGGTTTACTAAAGGCAAAGTATGGTAAAGATGGCATTTTTGTTGTGGTGGATAAATTCTCTAAGATGGCATGTTTCATTCCATGCTTGAAAACTAATGATACTTTTCATGGCTGATCTATTTGTTAAAGAAGAAGTAAAATTACATGGAATACCTTGAAATATTGTTAGTGATAGAGATATTAAGTTTTGAGCCACTTTTGGTGTGTTTTTTGGGGAAGGTTAGGAACCAAATTATAGTTTTCTACTTATTGTCACCCACAAACTAACAGGCAAATTGAGGTGGTGAATAGAACATTAGATAAAATGTTAATGGATGTTTTGAAATGTAAAATAACTTCTTGGGAGTATCACTTGCCATTGGTGGAATTTTCTTATAATAGAACTACTCATTCGTCTACTGGGTCCTCTCCTTTTAAAGTTGTGTATAGTTTTAATCCCCTTACCCCCTGATTTAGTGCCATTGCCTAATAATGATATTTCTAGTATTGATTGGAATAACAAATCTTAGTTGACGAGAAAGGTACATGAGTGAACTAGACTAGCCATTGAAAGGAAGAATGAGCAATTTGCTTTAAGAAGAAACAAGGGGTGAAAACAAGTCATATTTGAGCCTAGGGACAGTATGGATTCACAAGTGCAAAGAAAGGTTTCCTTCAAAGTGAAAATCAAAATTACATCCTAGAGGATATGGACCCTTCAAAGTGCTCAAGTGAATTGGAGACAATGCTTATAAGTTGGATCTTCCCGATGACTATCAAGTAAGTCCTACTTTCAATGTTGCTGACCTATCTTTGTTTGATACAATGCTTATAAACCAATGTTAAAATACAATAAAACATGCCTTTATTTAGAGTTAACAATGAAATAAGGATTACATGCCTTATACAAGATGATTCACAGAAGAATCTTGACCTATGAGCCTTTTGAGGAGCATTTGTGAAACCCTAGCCTCAAATCTTCAAGGTGAGTGTTTGAGAGAGTATTTGATGTTTTTTAATCCTTTATCACGTGTTATGGAAGGCCATATAGGGTTTTATAACATGAATACATAAGGTTTTAGGAGTAGGAAATGTTCAAACTACCATTGACTTAAAAATTAAAACAATTCACGTCCAGGGGTACGACTCACCTTACTATCCGTAACCAAGGGTACAAGTGGTACCTCAACTCGTACTCCAACTTGTATTCAACCTTGACATGACCTTAAATACTTGTTTATAGATGAATTACCCTATTTAACTCGCACCTAAAGGTATGAGTGAAACCCCCATCCATACCCATCAACCGTATAGTGGACAGATTACACTAGACAACTCAAACATGCACCATACGACTTGTTCTATACCACTCGTAATCTCCCATATGATTCTAACCCATATGAGTCTTACCTTGGGCAGTATCTAAGCCAACCTTACTTCCTAGGGAATGATTAGACCACATAGGCACCCTACGACTTGTAACCAAGGGTACTAGTGACTCCCTTGAGTTGTATCGAGCCAAAAAGGGTCTAAACTTTGGAAATTTTCAAGGGTCAAAAAATTAGGATGCTTCAGTCTCCTCCACTAGGATCATTCGTACTCGAATGACATGTAAGGGTAGGAAAAATGTAATACCCCAAACTTTCTTTCAGTCAAATCTAGTCTCCAGAAGAGTTAGTGATGACTTCCTAAATGATTAATGTTTAAATCAGATAGAATTTCCCTAATTTCGACCAAACTATACCAATTAGCTTTCCAACTATACCAATTTCGTCCAAATCCGGTATAGAAGTAAAAAGTTATAGATGTTTTACAGAGAACTGTCGGAACTGTCCAAGTGCGATGGTCAGGACTGACGGACCGTCGAGCTAGCGATGGACCATCATCCAAGCCATCGTGACTAAGGCAGTTAACCCGACTTCTGGTCAAGTGCGATGGCCAGGACCGACGGCCGGTCGAGCTAGTGATAGACCATCGCCCAAACTATCGCAGACGAGGTAGAAAGTTTAGGTTTTGGCCAAGTGCGACGGTCAAGACCGATGGACCATCGACCAAACCGTCGCCACTTCCGATCAGAGATTTTAAGCTATTTTTTAAAGGGTATTTGGGTCTTTTTCCACTTGTTTTGACCCCTAATTATACCAGACCAGAGCTCATAACTTCTTTATTCATCTATAACACCAAATTAGGGTTTCTCTCAAAGATCAATCCCCAAGAATAAGAAACCCTAGGTGTTTAATTCCAAGCTAAGAATTCAAGCTTTCCTCCACCAATCTTCAAGAAATCATCCACCCAAGCATCTTAAGTGTTGATTCATGGGTTCCTTTCACCCATGAAGCTTAAGAAACCCTATTTGAAATATAAACTTTGGATTCCATGGTATGAATTGAATTATATCCATGTTTATGTTGTTGTTTGATTTCGAAGTTGAAGTCTTTAATGAATATCATGAAAATATGTTAGTATGTGGTTGAAATTCTTGCATTAGAAGTGTAAAATGTTTCCATGATGTATTATTTCAATATTCATACCTAAGCCTAAAGATATGCATGCAAGGTGTTTGATAAAATGCCTAAGAGAATAGGAATTATGCCTTATGACTCATTTGTGACCAAAATTGATGAATCCATGTTTCTCTCTTATGTTCGATATGACTCCCACGTTATGTTATGCTTTGTAATGGATTGACGTAATGCTCATGAGATTACGCTTATGAAATTATGAAATGCTTACATGCATTCCATTTCATGTGTAAGCTTATAGCATGTGAATACTTCATGAAAATCCCCAATGATTGTACTATTAATTATTGACGATGGTCATGTGTCAAGAAGTGTCATGTCTTGTCAGTTTCATGCTATCGAATCCTGGGGGTACTTGTACCCGATAATTTAGTTGTGTACCTAGAGACAGTGTCAGTTGTATGATAATCTCAATCATGCCATGATCATTAGTATTCTCAGTCAGTTTCAGAACTCAGTAGAATTCAGTCAGTCACATGACTCAGGAAAACTCAGTAAACTCGGTAATCTCAGAAATTCAGTAATCTCAGTAGTATTTCGTCAGTCAACGGAACTCAATGAACACAGTCTAGTTCAGTTCAGTTAATCATGTTTAGTGTTTATTCAGATGGGAGTAGGATTTAGCACAGTGACCCCAGGGATGGGAAATCACCTGTTATTAGAGGGTGTGATTCGTAGAAGTAATCCTTGCACTCCAGAACTACGTAGCCAGCATAGGTTAAGACATCAAACCTGCTAGTTAAGGGTAGATGAGGTGGCTTGACCTGTAATATGAGGGTCCCACCATTCTCCTTAGAGTACCTATTAGATAAGGGATTACTCACAGCTTGTCCTTACCAGTGGCGCGGTATTGACACCCTTCCAATTGGGGTTACAAATTGGACTCCAACTCAATTATATTATCTCATTTGGGGCATGTCGGTTAAATGACTACTTCCCATAGTTACAGTCTCAGTCTTAGTCTCAGTAATATAACTCAAATAGTTCTACAGAATTCAGGACTGTCGAATACAGTCACCCAGTTCAGTATGGACCTCAGTTAGTTTCATCAAAAATAGGAATGTCAGACACATTCATTCAGATAATAGTATATCAGTTATACGAAACTTATGTTATCAGTATTCAGATTCAGTGATATCATTATCTCACTCGCAGTTCATGTATTGATGCATGTATTCTCACGTTCATGTTATTCAGTCAGTTAGTATTGTTCATGTATATAAACCCCTTGCACTCAGCCTACCTCACTTGCATACCAGTATATTCAATCGTACTGACGCATTTGCGCTATGGTGTTTTATACCATAGGTTCAGAAGCACAAGCACCAAAGCATCCTTAGTAGATCGGACGTTCAGCAGCCAGACTAGCAGTGAGTCCTCATTATTCGAGGATGTTATTATTCTATTGTTTCATTTTTTCAGTACTTAGTTCATTTCAGCAGTTGGAATTAGTTGGGGACATGTCCCATCAACTCCTTATTTAGACAGTTTAGAGGCTTTCAGACTAGCATATTCAGACAATTCTAGCATATTCAGACAATTATTTCAGTTTTGGTATTGTGATACCGTATTATTCAGATGTTATGTTTTATCATATTTTAGAACCTTATGGCCTTTCAGCCCTTTTATTCCTCATTTATACAGTATGTTATGCAGTGCTCAGTTACAGATATCAGTCATGGGTTAGCTTGTGGTTCTTCAGGGTCATGAGCACCATGTGGCGTTTCGGGTACCAGATTCGGGGCGTTATAAAAAATATGAGGAAAATACCTTAACCTACATCAAACTTTCCTCCGGCCAAAATAGAGGTCAAGAGCACAAACCAAGATGAGAAGATAACCACATACCCCAAGCATGATTTACACCCCAACACCTTCATTGTGACATCTAACTAAGTAAGAAAACAAAGATGCAAGAGGAACCATTCCTCACCTTTAATCAAGTTATAAAAAAAGATGTGTTTGAAGAACACACACCTTATGCATGAATTGTTGGAACAAACAAACAACACGGATCCTTGAACTCCATGTCCACCTCCGTATCCCAAATATCTTCCTCGGACTTTTGGTTTCACCATGGAACCTTTAACGAATGCACACCTTTCATTCTCAACCGGCGAACTTACCAATCCAAGATTCCCCCTTAAAGAACAAGGAATTCAAGATATACCTCCCTAGGGAACCAACCACACCTTATCCCAACACAGACACATAGTATACCGAATGAATGGAACTTATGCTAAAGAGCAAATCCAATCCATCTTAGAATTTACCGAGACATATCACTATGAAAGCTTGAGTCTAACTACACACCACCACTTCCATATTCAAGCCTACTCAAAGTAAAGAGGAGTTAAGACATCGGTCTCTACTCCTTACATCTATCCTGAAATACTTTTCCTCTTCCATCACCTTTATATTATGGAAACCATGAGTAAAGGACATGAACAACCTATATCCAACCATTATAACCAAAGCTCCCAACCTATAATTGAAAACCAAATCAATACAATTACCACGCCATGAAAAAAAAATTATAAAACCATGTCTCACCAAACCTCTTAAGTACCCAACACAACTATCAGTATATCTATCAATCACAATATTCAACCCGACCACTACTATACCCGCAGTAAGATCTATCCATCAAAAGACCTAGCACTCTCTATTGCTTCCACAAGGATTTTCACCACCTACTCCTTTCCTAACCATTTCTCATGACAACAACCTTGCCTCACCTTCTAGAACCTTAATCCTAGTCTTCATCCTAGACTCTCCCCCACTTAGGGACTTATACATTCCCCATTTCAAACATCACCATACTTCCAAAGCCACTACCATCCTAGAACAAGGAGAATCACTAAGGAACCAAAGTAAAAGAATTATACATGCCACCCAAAGCTAGATAAAGACTTCTCGAAATAAGACACGACACCATAGGCATAAAGTATTTCATAACAACCACCTAGACCATAATGAAGAATTGTCCTGACTTCACCACACATGAAAAGAGTCCTTAGATTGGACATCGAAGAAACACAACCACACATACCATGAGTAAGGTAATGTAAAATCAAAAACCATATTTAGGGAACAAGGCAGATACAAAATGTGAACCTTAGGCATAAGCGCTAAATGAATGCCTGCAACACTAGTAGAGTACTCTCTTAACCGGGATAGAAGAGAATCACTAAAATATGCAACCCAACCTTCCCTTGAAGTCCACCACTAAAAGAAAATTCAAGACTAACCACCAACCTTAATCCCATTACACCTACAAGCACAACACCCCACCCTAATGGGTATCACCCCGGATGTACACTAGTGACACTTGGTTTTACTATACCAAAATCTCATCCACCCAAGGCTACCTAGAGCCTAGCAAAGATGTGCAAAGACCATTAGACCAAATTGACTTCAAGGTTTCCAATTAAATCCAAAACTATTTAAGAAAATCAAACTATGGTAACCAAGGCCTTTACAAAATCATTTGAATCCAATCAAAACAATTTCGTGTTACCTTAACCCTTCGTGCAATGTAGAGATTTAAGAGTAGTCAAACCATATGAAAAAATCATATTCATTGGAAATTTCACAAACAATTTGAGGACATAAAATTTTCAAAACTAGAACTAAGTATTCGGAGAATCCTTAGTACCCCAAAATTCATTTACCATCCCCATGCATCCCAAAATGTTCGTAAGTATTAATAAAACATGAATAATGCATCATAATCCATGGAAAATCAATTTAAGTAGTAATCATGTCAAAATTCTCAATTATGCCAAAACATATTTCAAAATCATAAATTTAATAATTAATTTCCATACCAATAATAATGTACAAGTATATGGACAAGGATACATGCAAGATCCATGATATAACCTATCCAATGACTAGATCCCCAATCTATATCCATCCATTCAATCAGAATTCCCAGCCTAAGTCAAAATTTTACCGCTATTATATTCCTCAAGTCATCAGCATCATCCAACCTACCAATTCACTTCCATAATTTTGCATTGCTATCCCGAGTTAATATATTTCCTTTATCCAAAATAAAGCATCTAAGATTCAAGCCTAGGATCTACCAACCACCATGCAATACTATCAAAACATTCCATATAAAATTAGATATACATATAAGGTCCACCCCACAAGGAGGACACTCCCAATTTCCTTAGTCACCCACAGACAACCTATTTATTCTCGGGGACCCCATTCCCCTTATGCATGTAAGAAAGAAAACACTCCACAAAGAAATATTAAGACAGATGGAACCTTCATCTAAGGGACCCTTTAATTTCTTCTTAAGATCCTTTAACTCTATCGAAACCATTCTATAAAGAAGGAATAGAATTTGGACAAGTGTCCGAAATAAGACCAATCCCGAACCAACCTCCCCATTAAAAACACACCACAAGGGTCATTAAAAAGACCTTAAGAGATTCATGTACCACTAAAATTGAATGCAAATGAAGACTTTTCGAGTTTGAATCCTTAACCCAAACAAAATAACAAAGACAGCCACTTGAAGAACACTCTCCGAGTTCTATGACACGATATAACCTTTCCCTCAATAACTAGGAAACAAAACCATGCTCTTATTCCATATCTGACTCACTCGAGAATCTAAAAATAACTTTTATGGATCTGATTACCTAAAGATGATCAGCATAAGTGAAACTAATCCATTCCCCTGAATGACAATGAAATCCACCACGTCTGAGTCAACAAAATCCACAAAGACCTCTTTATTACCAACAGATACCACACAACCCCATAGATTATTTTGGTAATCACAGCATCACCTATCGGGGTAGAAACAGAAAAGAAAAGAAAAGAAAAGAGTTTGAAACAACCTTGTAATCTCAATGCACAACCACAATTGGGGTCACAAAGGAGAGAAGATCTCAAACCAAGCAAACCATACACACCACAAAGGAAGGAGTTCCCAATATACCAATATCGCCACCAGAAGATACCTCAGACTCCCAAAAGATAGTGAAGTTATTGAGATAATCTTGACCCATGTCAGAGCCAAAAGTAGCACTCCTTGGTGCAAGAGCTAAAGAAGTAGCAATCGATGTTATATTGCCTAAGCGACAGCCCTTATGGGATACTCCTGTTGCATGTGACCCAATCAACCACAACCAACATACCAATTCCTCCTTTCCTCGTAACAACCTTGAAGCAACCAACCAAAGACTCTATAAAAGGGATAGGATGATGTGGATTGGGCCTCATTAGCCCTAGATTAGACACCTTATGTCCTAGAAGCATTACCAAATCCAGGAACACCAATCTCAAATGGATTTAGATAGGAAGTACCAATAATAGAATAAGAGTTAGGACTAACCCAACTCTTTCTCGTGGACCATTTATCACCATACCATTGGCCTCCTCATTATTTAAAAAATTAAGTCCCCATTAGTTTGAATAGATCTATCTATGTTGTCCTCGAGTGGGACAGGGAAGTTTCTACAAACTTTAGATTATTGAGAGGACATAAGTCAAAGAATGAACCAAGAAAGGTCTAGAGAAAATTTCAAGACCATAGACTCCATAGCCCAAAAGTAGAATAACAAAGAAAATGAAACAGTCCTAAATGCCTCATAGCCTTCTAATTATAAGTGTGGTGCACGACATACCTATAAGAAAAACTCTACTCAACATGGCTTTGTGGACACCCCATGGCACCGAAACCTAGATATTTGATACCAACTTGATGCATCCTAAACCAGGTCCTTGTCATAATGGGCAATCCCAAGCCTAACTAGGGCCGAGGACATCCCTGTTACCCAACCCAACCATCATTAGCATAGCTTGAGTTGGCTGAAGTCCAAACATATAACAAGATAGCGTGTACAACTATGTGGAGACTCTGGGATAAGTATATAACTGAGACCAACCCAATCAATTCAACCACCCAATAGCCAACCAAACTAATGCGGAAGCCATAAACCAATACCATGATAATAAGTATATATATAATGAAAATAGTCCATACAACACCCAAGTCCATAATTGTCCATACAAAGCCTCTAGACCAACCAAAGAGTATTCAGTCGGGACATGACCCTGACCATAGCCAATAACCAAAGTTTATGAAAGACAAGAATTATGTAAAGTAAACCATGATATAAAATAGATGTCTTCCAAACAATGGAAGATCACCATTTCAATCCAATATCGACTATCCCTGAATTTGATCACTAAGAAAGAGGAATGGAATGGTTGATTCCTGCATAGCATGGGTATACAGCCACAGTTAATGGGTTAGTGGGTGAACACTAGTATGCAATCAGGATAGGGATAAAATAATATTATTTAAAAAACTAAGTAAAACCATCAATATGCATACAACCATACATATTTATAAGTGTTGTGAAAGAGAACTGTGTTTAATATGCCATTTAAAACCTTTACCTGGGTTGTGTAGATTAGCCGTCCTACCACTCACGGGTCATATGTGTTCATCTCCCCCTACTTAAGGAGTCCCAGTGTGTGTAGCCATATGACCAGGAAATATCTATTGGATGACTAGTGCATCCCTCTAATATAAATATGATACTCACATGTGGCCATCAAAGACCCCTCATATCAGCAAATATGAGTTTTTGATTTTGATCCCCCCGGGACCGCCACCTTCCACGACTTAGCTTACACTCTCCACCATTAATGCCCAATTAAAACCATTAACAAACAATCCAATTATTTATTTGTTAACCAAGGCTATTCAATAAATTAGTGGGATCATCATACCACCATACTTGCAAGCATTATCCATAGCCAAACCATTTAGATTAAGGGGACATTCAAGTGCCCTATCATTAGCCATATTAAACCTCTTGGAAGACTACTGTGTTCTCCACAAGCATAACCAATTATCCTTAAGACTTTATAAACCATTTAAACCAATTACATTAATGCATTCCCTTGGGGGATTTCTATGTATCCCGCAAGGTTTTAAAAATAGACCAACCATAACCACCAAAACCTTAACCTTTAAACTATTCCAAACCATTTAAGACCATGCCAAGAATTTATACCATTTAAAACATGCAAAACCATCCAAAACCATTTAGAATTCCATTACCAAACCAAACCATGCAAGAGTTCCAATGCAAGTTTAACAATAGAGTAAAAATGTTCTTTGAGGCATTTTATCAAACATGTTGAGGGCATACCTTTACTAAGACCAAAACCAATGTGAAAATCACAATAGTTAAGGTTAATCAAGACCCATTAGTTAAAAAAAAACCAACAACCAATAACATATGCAAACCATTATCAAAAACATGTAAAAACAAAGTTTAATCCAATACAAAGCCATATGCATTAAAACCCTCAACAATATTTCAAAATCCACAATTCGTGATTCATAAACCAATATTAAAATATAATAAAACATGCCTTTATTTAGAGTTATAAATGAGGGAAGGAGTACATTCCTTATACTAGATGGTTCACGAAAGAAATCTTGACCTAAGAGCCTTTTGAGGAGCATTTGTGAAACCCTAGCCTCCAATCTTCCCAGAGAGTGTTTGATGTGTTTTAATCCCTTATCACGTGTTATGGAAGGCCATATAGAATTTTTTAAAGTGAGGAAATGACGGTTTAGGAGTAGGAAATGTCCAAACTACCCTTAACATAAAAATTAAAACAGTTCACGTCCAGGGGTACGACTCACCTTACCATCTGTAACCAAGAGTACGAGTGATACCCCAACTCATATCCAACCTTGACATGACCTTACCTACTGGTTTCTAAATGAATTACCCTTCTTAAATAATCCCTATGGATACGAGTGACATCCCCAGTCGTATCCATCAATTGTATAGTGGACAGATTATACTAGACAACTCAAAGATGCACCATACGACTTGTTCTGTACCACTCGTGAGCTCCCATATGACTCTTACCCATATGAGTCACACCTTGGGTTCTAGTTAAGCCTACCTTACTACCTAGGGTATAATTGGACCACCTAGCTACCCTATGACTCGTAATTAAGGGTACAAGTGACTTTCTTGAGTCGTATCGAGCCAAAAAGGGTTAAACTTTGGAAATTTTCAAGGGTCCAAAACTAGGGATGCTTCACTAACATACTACTAAGTGTGTTCAATAGTTTGCGCATCATACTAACCTTTGGAGATTTTTTCACTCCTCTATAGTGTGTTTTGGAAAAAAGAGTACCTGTTAAGTCTATTTTGCCTCTATGTTTGTGGAATTTTGTTTCCAAAAGTTTTTATTTTGTGTTCATTACTATTCTACTTTAAATTTCATATCTGATTTTATAAATTACTTAAGATACTAAAATATATTTTGCAGTACATATCTCTTGATTCAATCCTTTTCTTAATCTTATATTCTTATGAATATTAATTACTTTTCTTTTCTACATTATGTAACAGGTATCAATCTTATTGTCAAAGGATCACACTAATTGAGATTCCACCTCAACTTTTCTTTGACAAGGTGCATCACATTTTGTTATCATCTAAATAAAATATAAAAAATTATCTTGTAAAATTTATCTCCTTTGTAATACCATCTAGAAGTTATATGTGATGTGCTTAACTTCTTAATTTTAGTTTGTTTATCTTCTCAATTTTCGTATGTTTGGTATTTACTTAACTTTGAAATATGCAAAACGTCTTTAATGTTGGGTCTATGTTGACACGGTCCTTTACCCTTTTGTATATATATATATAAGAGAGACATAACCCCCCTACGTGGCACTCTCTCAAGCCTACAATTAGTTTTCACGATTTTTAAGTGTTTTCCATTCTCTTTTACATTTTTTCATTTATATATTAACATTGAAATTTACATAATGCATGTCCATCCTTCTTTTAACATTTTTACATTTCCTTTCGCTAACCTTATTATTCCAGATAGTAAGTGTTTCTCTCTCGTTGCTACTTCTTGATAAACCCTAATTGTTTGATCATTGTGCATGGTCAATCTGGCCGATGGCTAGCCATATGATAAGGCTGGCCAAATATATTCCCTTACATCAATGTCTACCTTTCCTAATTTTTACAAATTGAATTCGCATATCCTAACTTGCCTATTGAAAACACAAATTTGCCTAATAATGAGCCGATGAATATTGATATACCAGTAGTATCTCCTTCAATGAATAAGGAGTGAAAAATAAAATACACAGATCTTATGAAATATAAATCCATTACTTCTAAAATCCAGAAGGCAGAAGTGTATATTCCATGGAAATAACCTACATATGTAGAAGGGATTCCTAGAGTGACATAGACTGGAGATGAGGTGGATAAGATGAATATCATTGAAAATCTTCAATTATGGATTGCCAAAATTAGATGAGTTGAGAATTCAAATCCCTAAATTATATGATATCAAAGGGGAATGCAAGATTGGATTGTTACCTAATAGACATATGTTGTTGAGACTAAGTCGCATGGGGGATTTTGTTAATATTCTTTCAAAGAGTGTGAATTATATACTAGCCAGGGATGATTTTTGTATCAAATAAGGCTATTTATTTATGATGCAAAATTCAAACCTACTAAGGAAACATCACAGAAAGTGGCATGGATTTCATTTCCAGATTTGCTTCCGATTTTCTTAGGTAAAGAATCATGGTTTCAATAGTGACTGCAGTTAGAAAACCCCTTCAATTAGATATGCCTATGATCAATAAAACAAGGCCTAGTTATGCTAGAGTGAAGGTCTTGGTTGATTTACTAGCTAACTTATCAGAGATGATTGAGATTGAAATGGTTAATACTAAACAAAATGAATTAAGGATACAAAGATTAAGGATTCAATATGATTTCACCCAAAAGTATTTCAAAACATACAAACTGCAAGGACATGACAAAGAGGAATATAGGAAACTATAGCCTAAACTAAAATGGTTTATCATGAACAAGAAAAAGATGATATAATAGGAAAAAATATTTCAAGTAAGACTAATGATGTTGTCATAAGAGGTAGAAGGAGTAAAAGAAGGGCTCCTATTTGGCAACTTACCAACAGAAGATTTAACAGACACATCCACAAAGTTAAAAATAGTTAAAAATATTAAAGAAATATCTATCTAATCCGATCGATTGTGTAAAGTCCGTGGTAGCAACAAAACCAGGGAAAGTATACAGAAAAGATAGTTATTTTCTATTATATTAGTATTTTCTATTATATTAGATAAATTAGTATATTAGAGTGATTATAAATAAGGGGAGGTGCTGAATAAGGAGATTGACAAGACTAATATAATGATAGAAAATACCTTTGGGGAGCTAGCAACAAAAGAAATAGAAGATAATCTCATTAAGGGAGTGAATGATAAGGAGTTGCAGGTGCAAGTCAATTTTTTAAGGAAGTCATATCATGATGATAGTACCCCGGGTACCACTGTTAGGATTAATATAGATGATAATATCAATAAAGAAGCTAATACCAGTTCTCAAGGAAAAGATCTAATGTTCACAAATAGGCAGCCAACTAATATGAATAATGAATCATAGTCAATTGATATAATGAAGGGGGAAGAAAAAGAAATACAACACAAAAAAATGTCTCAACATCAGGGAGATAAAAATAATAGGTCCTAGTTGGCTAATGTGGAGGTTACACATGCCCAGCAAATAAACCTGCAAAGTCAAAAAATGAGTTAGTTGAATAGAAGAAGCAAGAATATACATCAAGAGAATTGATAATTCATAAAGCTAAGGAGGATGACCTCAGTTTTTTGATAGAGTAAGAAGCTACTTATCAAGAACCATTACAGATTATAAGTAATGATCAGATTCAATCAGTAGAGTTGCTTGGTGAAGTGTCATATGATCCATCCATGGACATAACCCACAATTAGAGGCTAAGAACAAGAAGTTGTTTATTACCTTAGGAGACGTGCCTATTAAAACAGCCTAATGAAAAACCTTCATAATTTGATATCCCACAATATTACAGAAAATGAGATCTATGAAAAATCTCATGATTTAGTCATAGGTTTGGAGGATAAAGATGAAGAACACAGTGATAGTAACTTAATAAAGGCATCCAAAGATTCAGACATTCCTATCCCAGTAGTGAACAAAAATAGGAGAGGCAAGAATATAGGAGAAAACATAAGCAAACCTAGAGGGACCAGTGCAAGAAGGGGGTAATTCCAGTAATAAATAAAGTACAAAGCATTGATACGAAACATAAGGAATGTTAGAACTTAAAATGTTTTTCATAGAGTTCGAATGTTAAACAGATATCTTAAATTTTGTTTCATATCTCCAATGGAACCTTTCTAAGATACAAGACATATTCAAAATTTAAAAGAAGGTTGGGTATGCAGTATGTAAATTTCAATGTTAATGGGCAAATTTGGTTCTTTGTTCATGAGCATATTTTGGTTGGAGTAATATCTGATTCTAAATGGTAGATTACTCTACAACTAACTATGGTAGATGGTAAGCAACTGATGATTACCATAGTTTATGTTAAATGTTCTGCTTTGGAAAGGTTGAGCCTTTGGGATGGCATCTATGCATTAATCTAATCTACTTTTATGCCCTGGATAGTAGGTGGTGATTTTAATGTTATTTTAGATGGGGAGGAGAAGATTGGTGGTCTTCTGTGTATCCTCAAGAATATAAGGATTTTTCTTTTTGAATTAATTCCTGTGATTTTTTGATAAATACTTCATTGGTAGTCCTTTAACTTGGAGGAATGCTAGAGCTAACGCAAAGTGTATCTTCAAGATATTAGATAAAGTTGTTATAAATTAGGTTGTTAGTGATGAGTATGACAATGTGGAGCTGCAACACATAGCCAGAACTAGTTTAGATTATTTCTCTTTATTATGTTCTTGGGGAGGGGAGATGCAACAATTTCCAAAACCTTTTAGGTTTTGAAGGTTTTGGACATCTAAGAAGGATTTCTAAGATATCATTAAAGAAATTGTGTTAATACAGATGATGGTGATATCTTCTACAGATTAAAGCAAAAAATAAAAGAGAATTAAGCATGCATTGTCCAAGTGGAGTAAAGAATATTTTAGGGACATTTCAAACAACTGATTATTAGGGAGGAAATTGTGAGGATTAAAGAAGATTTTTTTGAATAAAACCCATCTACAATTAGCAAGGAAATATTTCAAAAATCTCAAGCAGAGTTCAAACAATACATTCATGATGAGGAGGAGTTTTGGAGGCAAAAAGCTAATATTCAATGGTTCATAAAGGTGATAAAAATACAAAAAAATTCACTATCTGGTTAAAAGCAAAAGAAAAAGATTATATTTGAAAAGAATAAAGAAGTCTGATGACACTTAGGCAGAAGGTGATGAACAAATTGCAGAGGAGGTAGTATGCTTTTATAAGGACTAGTTCTCTGAGTGTCCATATTCAAATGAGTTGTCTTTATTAAAGCACTCCCTTATAGGATTATTGAAGAGGAAAATAACATATTGAATACTTTGCCTAGTAAAGAAGAGGTCAGAAATATAGTCTTTGAATTGAATGGAGATACTGCATGTGGTTGTAATACCCCAAAGTTTTCTAACTAATTTCATCCCAAGAATGTCTAGTATTATCTTCTAAATTGAATTATGTTTATACCATGGAGAATTTTTAAGATTTTCACTTTTTGTAATGTGGGAAATTCAATAAGTTTTTCATCGATATAAGATTCACCTAAATTCGATAACCGGGTAAGAAGTTATGACTATTTCAAGTTTTCATCGTAAAACAGCACCATATTAGTCAGTGGCGCGCTGCGCCACAAGAGAAGATGGCATTTGTAAAATTCCAATAGTGTTCCTTGATAGTGGTATGATGTTAGGCGTATTTACACGCCTAAAGCACCTTAATGTACCCATATTTTAGCTAAGTTTTGAGGACAAAATATATAATTCCTACACTTTTAGTCTTTTTTCCTGTAAGTGAGCTAACCAACGTGATTAGCACGATTTCAGGTATTTATGATGAAGATTTCAACATTTTATGGACTGTTGGATGCCAAAGGAAACTTCACGTAAGAAGGAATGCAGCTTCTAGAAACTTGTGGACTGAAAGTGATGCATGAGGAACTTGTCCCGGGCAAAAACAACATTTCTAAAGACTTGGGGGATCAGCAGTAACTTAGTAGGATTAGGACAAGTATGCAGTAACCCAGTAGGACTAGGACAAGGATAAAAACCCTATTTCAGTAGGACTAGGACAAGGATGTTATAAAAACCCTATGATGCTGAATTTTTCAGCATTCGCTCATTCAGTTATTCATTAATTCGAAGCTTTTTATTATTCACTCATTCATTAATTCAAGTCTTTTTCATTCAACCTCCGCTCCTAATTCGCGTTACAATATTCTGTAAGTCTAACAGAGAAACACGACTCACTTGAGGCACGGATAGAGGAAGAAAAATGTCAAACCTTTTTTACGCCAAAAATTATCCAAATCGTCAAGCTTGTTCTAGGTTTTGGTATGATGATGATGTCTATTGTGATTTCTGTTGCACTCATGACTAGCTAAACTTCTCTGTTAGGGTTATGGAAGACTTATGAGACATATCTATTGCTATGAGTTTGTGAATTCTTGATACGTATGTTGCTTATATCATTACTCTTTTCATCTTAATTGAATTCTTGTGGTTGCAAACATATAGAATACGCCAGTATAGCATTAACTTGTTCGAAAGAAAAGTTACATGTCTGGAAAAGAGAGAATGACAAGGAAATAGGGATACCAACCCCTGTTTAAAAGTTAGTGCCGTAACTGGATTAACCTCTTGGAGAATTTGTACCATTAGTATACACTTTAAGCTCGAAAGAGTTAAAGTGATATAATCCTTGATGGTCGAAAGACGCTAGGATTTACCATAGAATACGAATCTCTATAAGCGCATGCATGTCTGAATTTCGCATAACTCATAGCCAATAGATACGTAGAACTCATAAGGTGGACATAACCCTAAGTTACAATTCTCATTGATTAAAACCTACCAAGCATTCCGTTTTTACTTTGCTATTTTGATACTTTTGCTTCACGCATAAAATCCCCCCTTTATCTGTAGAATTTTCGACCAACAGTCTAATAATAGTTGCATACTTAGTGACCAAGTATTCCCTGTGGGATTCGACACCCAACCCAGTTGGGTTCTATATTTGACAACGACCACTTACACTCTTGCGAGAGCTGTAGTTTGAGCGTTATTAAATTTTGGCGCCGTTGCCGGGGAATACGGTTGTCAACTAAGTTTGTGATAATTACTAGATCCTTTGGTCAAAGATTATCGTATTTTACTTTTAGTTGTTGTTTTTGTTTTCTGCAGGTTTTGTTCAGTGCATGCCCCATACTCGAAGTTTGGGACAACCATTATTACCCATAAACCCTGAACCGCAACTTATTGGCAGGATGGAGGCACAACGTGACATTGAAAGAAGGGCTGCTCAACAGAAGCAGGCTAGATTAGCTGCTTTGGCCGCCGCTCAAGTGCATTAACAAAATATTGATAACCCAGGTCGGGCAACAAATCCTGATGATGAGAACCTGGGTGATGATGAGTTACTGAATCCTAGGCGCGCAGATGAAGTGGCAGCACCTATGCATAGGAGAGATCGTCAAGCTAGAATGAGACCTGACCGCCGAGTTGTGAAGGCTCCTTTTGATGATGATGATGACGATCTGGACGGAGCTGGTTCCACAGGAGCTATTATTCCGCCGCCCTTGGCATCCGGAGCCAAGTTCAATATCACTAGCACCATGATTCAGTTATTGCAGCTCAAGGGACAATTTGGTGGACTTGCAGGTGATGATCCGAATATGCATCTGGTCAACTTTATCTCTACATGCAAGTCATTCAACAATCCAGGCGTTGGACAGAATGCAATTCGGCTGCGATTATTTCCATTGTCTCTATCTGGAGAGGCAACTCTATGGTTGAATGGGGTAACTCCTGATTCTATTACTAATTGGAGGCAACTGAAAGACGCTTTCCTAGAAAGATTCTTTCCGCCATCCAAGACAGCACAGTTGAGAGATGAGATCAGTAATTTTCGACAGCTTCCAACTGAAGCTCTCCACGAAACATGGGAGAGGTTCAAGAAGAAGCTTATGCGGTGCCCAAACCATCAGATGACGAATATCCACTTGATGGAAATATTATATAGGTCTTTGAACTCAGTGACTAAGCCAGTGGTTGATAATGCTGCAGGTAGGTCATTCATGGACCTTACTTTTCTTGAGGCATGTGATATGCTAGATCGTATGACAAAGCAGAGTAGAGCTTGGCATACCAGGGATTCTGAGGTAGCAAGCTCTACCATATCTATTGTCTTGACTACAGAGCAGAGGCGTAGACAAGAGGAACGTGACCAAGATATGGTTCACATGAAAATGCAGATGGATCTTCTGACCAAGCATTTATTATCAGGGAAGACCGAAAAGGTTAAGGCCATTGTATCACAGGGAAGAGATGAATCCGACTATGAGGAAGAAGCGAACTACTTGAATAATTAGGGGGGTTTCCGAGGCAATGCCCAAGGAAACCAAGGTCGGAACTATTATGATAAATCTGGATACAAGAACCGCAATCAAGGTGGTTGGAAGAATAAGACTGATAGGAGTGGTTTGTATGTCCTCCTGGAAACCGTGAGGCTGTGGCGTCTGGCTCTGGGAAGATGTCGATGGAAGATATGATGGAGAAGCTGTTGAAGGGAGTAGAGGAAACTAATACGGGAGTGAATGAGGTGAAGAACGATTTGTCTTCAATAAATCAATTAGTTGACTCGCATTCTACTGCAATAAGACAACTAGAGCAGCAATTGAGTCAACTTTCAGCGGTATTTAATCAATGAAAAGCTGGAACGTTACCTAGAGACACTGTGCAAAACCCAAGGAATGATGGATCATGCATGGCTATTACTTCCAGGAGTGGTAAAGTGTTCGAAAATCCATCCAAAGGCAAGCAGGTGGTTGATGATATAGCAGAGAATGTTGATGAAGCTGAGTTTGAAGATGTCGTAGAAGCTAAAGTGAGTGCTCATGATGTTACACCTAGACGTCACCAGCCTGAAGAGAGTGATAATCATAAGCAAGATAAAAAGAAAGTGGTGGAGAAAATAATTCCTCTTCCACCACCACCTTTTCCTCAGAGACTGAAGCAGAAGGCTGATGACACTCCTAAAAAGGTTGATAATCGGAAGCAAGATAAAGAGGAAGTGGTGGAGAAAACGATTCCTCTTCCACCACCACCTTTTCCGCAGAGACTGAAGAAGAAAGCTAAGGACACCAGGTTCAGTAAATTCATGACCATGTTGAAGCAGCTGACTATTAATGTTCCGTTGGTAGAGGCGCTGGAACAGATTCCTGGGTATGCTAAATTCATTAAGGACCTGTTGACAAAGAAGCGGGCAGCAATTTATGAGCTGGCAGATAATGTTCATCATTGCAGTGCAATCGCTACAAGATCGCTAGTACAGAAGAAGGCAGATCCTGGTGCTTTCACTATTCCTTGCACGATTGGATCGTTGGATTTAGCTAAGGCATTGTGCGATTTGGGAGCTAGAATCAATTTGATGCCACTATCTATTTACAGAAAGTTGGGGTTGGGTGATCCTACACCAACCAATATGCGGTTCGTGATGGAAGATAGGTCGGTAAAACGACCTGTTGGTATCTTATATGATGTATTGGTGAAGGTTTCCACCTTCATCTTTCCTGCAGACTTTGTTATTTTGGATTGCGAGGTAGATTCTGAAGCTCCCATAATCTTGGGACGCCCTTTCCTCGCAACTGGAAGTGTGCTTATTGATTTAAGAGCTAATGAGCTTTTATTTCGGCTGAATGACGAAGTGGTCCGTTTTGATGTATGCAAATTGATGAAGCAGCCTAGAGATATGGATGTGTTCTCTGTAGATGATGTTTACTATGAGGATGAGAAAGAATTATCTGTAGAGAAGTAGCTTACTGTTAAGCCATTGTCTTCTGTGCTGTTGAATTTTGAGCGTGAGGAGGTTGAAAAATATGAAGAAACCGTTTGTGCTCTAACAGGAATAAGGTCCTATTCTCATGCTCCTAAGAAGCTGGACCTTGATCTTAAGAATCGACTGTCACCAATAGCGAAGACTTCCATTGAAGAGCCACCAGTGCTAGAATCCAAAGAGCTCCCCAGTCACCTAAGGTATGCGTTCTTGGGAAGTGGAAATACACTTCCGGTGAGTGTTGCAGATGATTTAGGTGAACAGCACGTAGAGGCTCTCATCTCTGCTCTGAAGAGGTACAAGAGAGCCATTGGTTGGTCTATTAATGATATAATTGGTATCCCACCTGGGATATGTATGCACAAGATTCATCTCGAAGAAGATTGCATGCCCATAATTAAGCATCAGCGTCGTCTGAATCCATTCAGAAAATGATGCACCAAATATCTCGATGAAGTCTAAGTAATCGAGATAACTATGTCGTGTCGCGACAATAAATCAAGCGCTTGGTGGGAGGCAACCCATTGTTTTTAATTGTTTTTATTGTTTTTGTTTTCCTAGGAGTTTGTCGAGCCACGACGAAAACTAAGGCTCTTGGTGGGAGGCAACCCATCGTTCTAATCATTTTTGTTGTTTTTGAATAAGTATAGGTGTAAGAGGTGTAAAGGAGGAGATTGGTTTCAAATTTTGATTTGGAAGTATTGCATGTTGAAGGTGGTAAGTTAGGAATGAAGAAGCAAAAGGCTATGGGTTAGGAATTGCCTATGAAAATATAGGCAAAGAACAAGGCAAGGCCTATGTAAATCTAGGCCACGAACAAGGCAAGGCCTATGCTATGGCCTAAGCTCTCGGATTCTAGAGTGTCATAGCATAGGCGCCGCCTATTCTCAACAATGCCATAGCATAGGCGCCGCCTATGCAAAAGCCTTTTGTCTCTGAATCTAGTATGTCATGGCATAGGCGCCGCCTATGCCTAACAATGCCATAGCATAGGCGCCGCCGATGTTCAAAAAGGCTTTGCAAAAGGCGCCGCCTATGCCAAGCATAGGCAAAGCATTAGGCGCCGCCTATGGTCACTTTTGGTCTCCAAATCCGATTCCAAATGGGTCAAAACCCGACCCAAGCTTGTCCTATAAATAGAAACTTAGTCTTAGAACAAAAATGCATTTCAACTTCAACCTAGGCGCCGCCTACCTCTCCAAAATCTCTCAAAAATTTTCCTTTTGCTCTTTTACTTTGCAAGAACATCTTCCGAGGCCATCAACCAAGTAAGCACTTCTTTTTTCTTCTTTTATATTCCGTAAGTACTACACTACTACGCCTATAATGAATTGTAAATCTTGAAGTAGTATTGGTGATTTGAATGTGGTTGATTTGTTGTGATACAACTAAGTGAGTGAAAGAATACGTAAGGATGATCTTGACTTGTTTCCAACCTGAATTTGATTTTGATACACTGTCATACTTTTGTGAAATCGAAATGGTGAAGTTAATTGAATACTCTTCAAAGTTGAATGCTTGGATGTTTGAATGACTCGTTCATCGAGATAAAGATCATGATTGAATACAAGCATGAGATGTTGTGATTATTTCTATGCCATAACTTGATACGATCTCTATGTAGTAGTCTTGTGCAAAAGGTGCATTAATCCACACATGAAAGTATAGTCAAGATTACATGAAATAGAGTTGTAAAGGATAGTAAGATGACATGAAAGTATGACTGTGCTAAACATATTGTTGGAATATATCACCTAAATGTATGTCGATGAATTCTGAGTAATCGACATCATTCACTTAATTAGTTTGTGTCAACAAATTAAGTGTGGGGTGGTGCCACTATTGTCTGTTTGTCGATTAAATCTTTCGAGATGAGCTAGCATGAATTTATTTTAGTCTCAGGTAAAATGGAACCAAAAGGTCGACCAGGAAAAGAAAAAACGTCCACCTCACAGAAAGGTCAGAAAAGGGGAAGAAAAGAGCAAGTTGAATCCTCCTCTCTGCAAATACCTCGAATGAAGATGTGAAGGACAACTCTGGTAATGACGACTCTAATGATGATTCTGACGCAGGGGGTTTGACCCCAGACATAGAAAATGAGTCCGACTAATCAGGTTTTCCTTACTTATTTCCACTGAGGGCAGTGTGTCCCGTCTAAGTATGGGGTGAGGGTATTTGTATGTTGTAGCGTACTTCTTTGCCTACATTTATTCTCGTTTGTAGTTAAATTTTTTTATTTTTATATTTTTTTAGATTTTGCATGAAATTGTTCTGATAGGAGGCATGGTATTATGACAAGAGTTTGTGCTAAAATCATTGCTATTGAGACGTTTAGGCTCCAAGTGTGACTCACTGTGTGATATTTGTGTGTTTTAATTCATTCATATGTTAGGTCAAGAGTCTATACTGCTCCCAATAAAGTTGACCATGTTCCTTGTGTGTGTGAGATTATAGTATATTCTGTGTTTGTGGCTGATGCTAGAACTTGCCTGGTGTGTATGTAAAGCTAAATAAAGAGTGCAAGTTTAGGAGATGATTTAGGCATTTCTTTGGCAACCTGTATTTGTTTACCTTCCTTTTACCAACCCATGGACATTATCTTAGTTAACCCCTTTTGAGCCTTTAGCCATTTTCTTTGACAGCCTCATATGTAAGCCTAATCCATTTTTTTTCAAGACCATAATTTGATCCAAATTCCTATGTGCTTTAAATTGTGAAGTCATGTGACAAAATAAGAGGAAATTAGGTGAGAGTGATGCCTTAGAGTGTATTGGTACTTGAATTTGTTATGAAAAAGAGTGGCTATCATAGAGGTGTGTTATAAAAAAAAAGAAATAAAGAAAAGAAAAAGAAATAGAAAAACAAAAAGATAAATTGTGTTTATGATTAAATAAAAAGATAGTTATGCTTGAATGGCAAAATAGGTGAAAAGGGGTGATAGATGAAAGAAAGGTAGCAGGGTTGATTAAAAGAGAGTGTTAATGGCATAATGTGATGTATTAAAGCGCTTAGGAACATAGTCACTATTTCTGGCCAAAATAGTCCTACCCGTCCCTTAGCCTACATTACAACCTGTAAAAGACCTAATTGATCCTAAGCTTAACATTCTGATATTAGTAGAGCATTACACTAAGGGCAAGCCTATGGTCACCAGTTGCAACATATGAATTCTTTGTGAGAGTGAGAGCAAGGATAATCTTATACCCATGTTTAGAAAAATGAAATACTTGTGAGTAATTATGGGTGATATATTGTGAGACACACATGGTTGATGAGTTTTGGGTAGTCTTGTATGATTCTTTGTGCCTTAACTTGTGGATAAGAATTAACCATCATCACGAGTCTATGTTGGAGGTTGAATTGTTTCTAGTAGTGATCAGAAAACTACTCTTTGCTGATAATTGTCGTGCCCGTCTTGATGAATATTTTGTGTTACTGTTGTGATTTCTAGTTAGATGATTGCATGGACGTAATATTTTGTTCGAGGACAAACAAAGCTTTAAGTGTGGGGTGTTGATGTTATGCGTATTTACACGCCTAAAGCACCTTAATGTACCCATATTTTAGCTAAGTTTTGAGGACAAAATATATAATTCCTACACTTTTAGTTTTTTTTCCTGTAAGTGAGCTAACCAACGTGATTAGCAAGATTTCAGGTATTTATGATGAAGATTTCAGCATTTTATGGACTGTTGGACGCCAAAGGAAACTTCACGTAAGAAGGAATGCAGCTTCTGGAAACTTGTGGACTGAAAGTGATGCATGGAGAACTTGTCCCGGGCAAAAACAGCATTTCTAAAGACTTTGGGATCAGCAGTAACTTAGTAGGATTAGGACAAGTATGCAGTAACCCAGTAGGACTAGGACAAGGATAAAAACCCTATTTCAGTAGTACTAGGACAAGGATGTTATAAAAACCCTATGATGCTGAATTTTTCAGCATTCGCTCATTCAGTTATTCATTAATTCGAAGCTTTTTATTATTCACTCATTCATTAATTCAAGTCTTTTTCATTCAACCTCCGCTCCTAATTCGCGTTACAATATTCTGTAAGTCTAACAGAGAAACACAACTCACTTGAGGCACGGATAGAGGAAGAAAAACGTCAAACCTTTTTTACGCCAAAAATCATCTAAATCGTCAAGCTTGTTCTAGGTTTTGGTATGATGATGATGTCTATTGTGATTTCTGTTGCACTCATGAGTAGCTAAACTTCTCTGTTAGGGTTATGGAAGACTTATGAGACACTATCTATTGCTATGAGTTTGTGAATTCTTGATACGTATGTTGCTTATATCATTACTCTCTTCATCTTAATTGAATTCTTGTGGTTGCAAACATATCGAATACGCCAGTATAGCATTAACTTGTTCGAAAGAAAAGTTACATGTCTGGAAAAGAGAGAATGACAAGGAAATAGGGCTACCAACCCCTGTTTAAAAGTTAGTGTCGTAACTGGATTAACCTCTTGGAGAATTCGTACCATTAGTATACACTTTAAGCTCGAACGAGTTAAAGTGATATAATCCTTGATGGTCGAAAGACGCTAGGATTTACCATAGAATACGAATCTCTATAAGCGCATGCATGTCTGAATTCCGCATAACTCATAGCCAATAGATACGTAGAACTCATAAGGCGGACATAACCCTAAGTTACAATTCTCATTGATTAAAACCTACCAAGCATTCCGTTTTTACTTTGCTATTTTGATACTTTTGCTTCACGCATAAAATCCCCCCTTTATCTGTAGAATTTTTGACCAACAGTCTAATAATAGTTGCATACTTAGTGACCAAGTATTCCCTGTGGGATTCGACACCCAACCCAGTTGGGTTCTATATTTGACAACGATCGTTTACACTCTTACGAGAGTTGTAGTTTGAGCGTTATCATGGTGCGTCACGCCAAAATTCCAGGTCGCAAATGAAGTGGAAACATGATGCCTCCGCGTCGCGCCATTCCCCTATTTCCCAATTATCAAATTCCAATGACATGGCGTGATAGCGCTGCGTCGCGCGAGGGGTCCAGTTTGGGAAATTTTCACCAATTTAAAATATGCATCCAAGGTTAAAAGGGTTAATTTACCACCCCTATGTAAGCCCTTTAACACAAGATTCATCTATTTGGAACCCAAAATAAACTAGTTTCTCTCAATTTTCTCTCAAGAACAAGCTAGGGTTTCAATTGGGGATTCAATTTCAAGAAAGTCTCTTCATCAATCTTCACTAAACCAAGAACTAAGGCATGTGTTGTGTTGATTTATGGATTCCTTTAATCCATAAAGCTCAAGAACCCTATTTCAAATTGCAAATCAGGATATTTATGTTGTGGGTTGATTGTAACCATGTTTATCTTGTTATATGATTCCCAAGTTGGAATATTTATGTGTTTTTCATGAAACTACATTAGCAAGTAAGTGAAATCCATAAATTGATTTATTTATAATATGTCAATTTGATGATTAAGCCTATGCCCTATGGGTGCATGCAAGGTGTTTGATAAAATGTCTAGGAAGATAGAAATTATGCACTATAGCTAAATTGTGATCCAAAATGACTTCCATGTTATTCTTATGTATTGAAATTTGTTTATTGGATTGCTCATGAGTTAGCCTTATGAAATTATGCTATGTATACATGATATCTTATTCACGTACCAAGCTATGATAATCAAATGCCTATGAAATATCTCTAATTATTGTATTATGGATTGTTGATGATTGGTCATGCATTCAAGAATGTCATGCCTTTTCAGTTTCCTTCCATCGATTCCTGGGGGTACTTGTACCCAAAAAATATAGCTGTGTGCCTAGAGTCAGTGACATATTTCACGATATCCTCAGTCAATCCATGATCTATAGAACTCAGTCTGTTATATGACTCAGGAAATCTTAGTAATTCAGTAATCTCAGTGCTATTCCATCAGTCAACAGAATTCAGTTCAGTAATTCATATTCAGTGTCCATTCAGATGGGAGTAGGAGTTAACACCGAGTGAACCCAAGGATGGGAACTCGCCTGCTATATGAGAGTGTGATTCTTAGAAGCAATCCTTATGTTCTAGAACTACGTAGCTAGCGTAGGTTGAGACATCATAGCCTATTATATAAGGGTAGATGAGGTGTCTTAACCTGTTATATGAGGGTTCCCACCATTCTCACTAGAGTTACCTATTATATGAGGGTTACTCACAGATTGTCCTTACCAGTGGCATGGTATTGACACCCTTCCAATTAGGGTTACAGATTGGAACCCAACTCAGCCATAATGGCGTATTAGGGGCATGTCGGTTAGATAACTACTTCCCACAGTTTCATTTCTAGAATTCAGGACTATCAGATACAGTTATTCAATCTTGGTATTAGAACTCAGATAGTTCTACATAATTCAGGACTATCAGATATAGCTAACTTAGAACAGTACAGAACTCATCTAGTTCTATCATATTTAGGACTATCAGATATAGTCACTCTTTTTATCAGTTATATCAGTCATCAGAACTCAGTTATCAGTCATGTTAGTTATTAGTAAACTCATGTTATCACGATCTCAGATATAGTTACTATGTGTTCATTCATGTATTCTCACATTCATATTAGTCAGTTAGCCAGTATTGTTCATGCATATGAGCCCCATGCATTTAGCCTACCTCACATACATACCAGTATATTCAAAGTACTAACATATTTGCGTTATGGTATTTTATACCATAGGTTCTGAAGCAAGAGCTCCAGAGCATCAGTAGATTCCAGATATCAGTAGTTAGTTAGCAGTGAGTCCTCATCCTTCGAGGACATGATTATTTCTTTATAATCTCATTAATTAATTTATTAGTTTGAGTTAGTTGGGGACCTGTCCCATCAACTCCTTATTCAGACAGTTCATTCAGTTGGAGGCTTTTTAGACTAGTGTGTTCAGACAGTTATTTCAGTGTTTTGGATATTTCATACCTATAATACCCCAAAGATTTCTAGAAAATATCACCCCAATAATGCCTAGTATTATCTTCTAATGTGAATGATAATTATTCCATGAGAAATTTTTAAGATTTTCACTTTTTGCCATGTGGAAAATTCAATAAGTTTTCCCTCGATATATGATTTGCTTAAATCTGATAATCGGGTAATAAGTTATGACTATTTCAAGTTCCCATCGTAAAACAGCACCATATTAGTCAGTGGCGCACTACAAGACGAAATGGCATTTGGAAATTTCTAGTAGGTGTCCGCGATTATGGCGCATCGCGCCAGCACTCAAATTCAGAATTGTCATTTTTCCAATGTCTTAACGCGATTTCCCCTGCGTTGCGCCAAAGTTCCAGTTTACGAAGAAAGGGGAAATACGATGACTCTGCATCGCACCATCCCTCAGTTTCCAAACTATCAAATTCCAGTGACACAGCGTGATAGCACCGCGTCGCGCCAGGGGTTCAGTTCGGAAAAAATTTACTGAAATTAAATGATGCGTCCAGGGTTAAAAGGGTCAACTTCCCACCCTATTTAAGCCCTTTAACATGTGATTCAGCCACTCTTCACCCGAAATACACTCTCTTCTCTCAAAAATCTCTCAAGAACAAGATAGGGTTTTCATAGAAGATCCAATTCCAAGAAAGTTTCTCTGTCAATCTTCACGAAATCACAAACTAAGGTATGCATAGTGTTCATTCATGGACTCCTTTCGTCCATGAAGTCCAAGAATCCCTTTTCTAAATTCAAGTTATGGATCTTCTTATGAATTTCATGATTGGGCTACTTTTGTTCATGTTGATAATGAGTAATTGAATTGTAATCCATGAATGAATGTTAAATTCCATATGGGTTGATTTGTATCGGTATAGATTCATGAATCCCTGGGACTAAACCCTTAAATGATTAAATTGGAATTAAATCACGACAGTTAATTGTTGTATGATGTTTTTTACACATTCTATGCCTACTATATGGTTGGTTGAATTCCTAGATGTAGGGTAAGTGTCTAATTAGCATGATATCATGAAATTCCCATGTACATACAAGCTTATGCCTATCACATGTTTGATGAAATGCTTCAGTAAATGTATTATGATGATTATTATGTATTCAAGTAAGTCATGCTTTGTCAGTTTCCTTCCATCTAGTCCTGGGGTACTTGTACTCGAAACATTAGCTATGTACCTAGAGTTATGTCATGTTTTCACGATACTCTCAGTTAAGCTATGAATCCTTAGACTTCAAACAGTCTTATGACTCAGGAAAAATCTCCATGATCTCATGACTCAGTCAGTTGTCTGATATCAATAGTATTCCATCAGTCAACGGAACTTAGTAACTCAGCTCATGTTCAGTTCAGTAATCATATTCAGTGTCCATTCAGATGGGAGTAGGAATTAGCACCGAGTGAACCCAAGGATGGGGACACACACTATCAGATAAGGGTGTGATCCTTAGAAGTCATCCTTGCATTCCAGAACTATGTATCCAACATAGGTTGAGACATCAACACTATCCGATGAGGGTTGATTGGGTGGATAAGCACTGTCAGATAAGGGCCCCACTATTTTCTTTTAGGGACACTATCAGATAAGGGTCGCCCACAGGTTGTCCTTACCAGTGGTGCGGTATTGATACCCTTCCAATTGGGGTTATAGATTGGACCCCAACTCAGCCATAATAGTGTATCAGGGGCATGTCGGTTAAATACTACCTCCCACAATTTTAGTACCAGTTTCAGTAAAAGAACTCAGATAGTTTTTCAGATTCAAGACTGTCAGATACAGTCAACTCAGATACAGTAAGAAACTCAGATAGTTCCATCGAATTTAGGACTATCAGATACAGTCACCCATGCTATCAGTTATATTTAGATATAGCTATTTATACTATAAGTTATATCATTTATTAGTATGTCATCTCATCACTATTCAAATTTAGTAATCACGATATCACAGTGTCAGTTACAGTTACGTATTTATGTATGCATTCTCGCATTCATGTTAGACAGTCAGCTAGCATTATTCATGCATGTTAACCCTTATATTAGCCTACCTCGCATGTATACTCAGTACATTTTATTGTACTGACGCATTTGCTCTATGGTGCTTTGTTTTTATGTTACACCATAGGTTCAGAGACACGAGTTCCAGATTAGCAGTAGATTTTAGTCTTAGTAGTCAGAATAGAAGTGAGTCCTCATTCTTTGAGGACATGATTATTTCTCCACTATTTCATTGATTAGTTATTAGTTGGAGTTAGTTGGGGACATGTCCCATCAACTCCTAATTCAGATTATTCAAATAGTGGAGACTTTCAGACTAGATGCAGACTATTATGTTTTAGACTTTAGTGTTTACAGTTTTGTTTTAGGTATTGTATTACCCCACAGATATTATCTCATCCATGTTTTGTTCAGTATTAAACCTTATGGCCTTTCAGTGCATGTTTCTGTATTATTCAGTATTTTATGTAGTATATAGGTACAGATATCAGTCATGGATTAGCTTGTGGTCCTTCAGGGTCATGAGCACCGTGTACCATTCCGGTTTAGCAAATCGAGGTGTTATAATACCCCATCCATAGGTTATGATTTATCAGTTATGTTACAGATTTGAACCTTATGGCCTTTCAGTTCATGTTTCTGCATTTATATAGTATATCATGCAGTATACAGGTACAGATATCAGTCATGGGTTAGCTTGTGGTCCTTCGGGGTCATGAGCACCGTGTAGCATTCTGAGTACCAGATTCGGGGTGTTACAGTGGTCCAGATAGTTTCACATGTCATCTTTATCAGACATGTTGGGACATTATAAGCAAAGACATTTTAGAGTTTGTTCAGGTTTTTTTTATGAGATCCACTTTACCAAATTCAATTTCTCATACTAACTTGGTGTTACTGTCTAAAAATATGTCATTCAAACATTTTTAGACCTAAGACCAATTAGCTTGGGTAATTTCTTAAATAAAGTGATCTCAAGGTTGTTACATGATAGATTGGAAGCTCTACTGCCTAAAATTATATTGGAAAATCAATCTATTTTTGTTAAGGAAAGAAATATCATTGAGAATGTTTTTCTATCTTAGGAAATCATTAATGATATTAGGAAGAGAGAAAAAACAGCCAATGTGGTCATTAAGCTTGATATGGCCAAGGCCCATGATAGAATTGAATTGGGTTTTCTGGTCAAGGTATTAGAAAAGATGGGCCATGATAAATTGGTGGTTGATAATGGAAATTCTGAGAAAATGTGAAGAGCAATCAGGTGTAAAGATCAATAAAGAAAAAAGTCTCTTTGTTCAAAAGGTGGAATTGATTACTGACTTTTAGAGAGATAAATTCCCTATAATATATTTGGGATGCCCCATTGTGTATGCAAAAAAGAAGAAGCAACACTTTGCAGAGATTATGAAGAAGGTCCAAAATTAGTTACACGCATGGAAGGGCAAATTATTATCTTTTGGTGGTAAATTTGTCCTGAAAAATAATGTTTTACAAAGTATGTCCATATATATTTTATTTGTAACCATGCCTCCAAAATGTGTTTTTAAGGATCTCAGTAGAACTTTCTCTAAATTTATATGGAATTTCAAGGAAGAAGGAAGATCTAAATACTACGTTTCTTGGTCTAATAATTGTCTACCTAAAGCGGAAGGTGGTTTGGGATTGGGTCCCTTTTTGATGTCTACAAGGCATTATTTTCTAACTTATGGTGGAATTTTAGGACCAACAAGTATCTATGGGTTAACTTTATAAGGAACAAGTATTGTAAGAATCTCTTACCTCAAGTGGTTGAGTAGAAGAGAGGCTCTTATATTTGGAAGTACATATTGATGGCTAGGAATTCTATTGATCAAGAGATCTAGTGGGAGCGTAGGTGTGGTTATGCTATTTGGGATAGCTTTTTTCTAGTCCTAGTTAGATTTGATTTATTATTTTCATAAAAGTATATCCCAATCCCATGCTAGTTGGGATAGTCTTTTCCCTATGTATAGGGATGATTTTTTTATTTTTAATCAGACAACATTATTATTAATTGAGAGTTTCTCTTATTTAAACCTTTATGTATGGCTACTTGAAAGTTATCTTGAAACTTTATAAGAACGATTCTTTAGGAAGTAATATTAATTTGTAACTTAATATATTTGGTTTCTATTAAAGTTAATTAAAGAAGGTGATTAGTCTTATATTAATTATTGTCTTTAATTTCTTCAGAATAGGGGTCTAGATCACTTTTGATCTAAGTTCTTGAATTGACTCTATTAGTATCATAATTAGTCTTGATCCACTAATTTTGAATACAAAGATCAATTAGGTTTCTTAGCACTTCATCTTGAAACTAGGGATTTATTTTCAAATTTCATCTATCTTTAAATTTTTTGTCTTTAATCCTAGTATTTTCACTTTCACGTTATTTTCTTGTTTACTAAACTAACCTGATTCTTATCACCCACTCGCTAAATAAAAAACCTTGAGAGGAAAACATAGAAGAGTACAGGTGCCTATTTTATAAGCTATAAACTGAACTCATATCTTCTCACAAGATGTTTAAATATTTAAGAAAGTAATCACTGAAGCAAAGGTGAGACCATCAAATTTGGGCTTCAACTGAACAATTGAGAACATATCACTTATGGATTTCCTTGTCAGATAAAATAAAAGAGAAAAATAAATGGGTTTGAGATTCCTACAATATTTTATCTAATTTTATAATTTTGGGCAAGTATTCTGTATTATCTTCTTCTAGTAGACCTACACTAGTTTACAATACACCGCCTTAATAGAACCAAATTATTATGTTTGAGAAAATTAGGATGTCATTGATTGAAAGCAGGTTTTAAAAGGCTTGCTGGAATTGGTTTCCAAACTTCATATTCAACTCATTTATTATTCAGGTACGTTGAATAGCCTAAGATAGTGGATTAGATTCCATAGATCAGATTTATGCTTTAGAAGTCAAGTATCAGCAGGCAAATTCACTTGACTCGTCAACAACTAGCTAGTTGTATATGTATGTTTCTCAAATTTATATTAGTTTTGAAATAATCTAATCTTAAGGAAGGAAATAATTTTTTGAACTTTGTTTTCCTTTTATTACCAACATATGAGAATCTATCTACATTATTCAGGTACGTTGAATAGCCTAAGAAAGTGGATTAGATTCCATAGATCAGATTTATGCTTTAGAAGTCAAGTATCAGAAGGAAAATTCACTTGACTCTTCAACAACTAGCTAGTTGTATATGTATGTTTCTCAAATAATGAGATATGAAGGTATGTTCCTTCTTACTTCTCTTTTACTTTATCCCTCGTGGGGCTTGTATTTTACTTTAGCCCTTGTGGGGCTTACATTTAATTTAGCCCTCATGGGTCTTGTCATTTAGTTTAGCCCTTGTGAGGCTTATTCTTTATTATAGATGTTTGTATTAATGTGATGATGATGCCCGACAAGTTTGGAGGACATATTGATGTGATACTCATGCCTAAAAAGGCCGAAGGATATATCATGATTGATACCCGGTTTGAGTTCCAGGGATATGTTGGTGATATTGATACCTGGTTTAAGTCTAGAGGAAATGTTGGTGATATTGATACTCGGTTCGAGTCTGGAGTATATATTGAAACACCCTAGGTTCTGGTCCTTAGAAATTTCCTGAGTTAGAGCTTCTGATCATCTTATGACTCAGGCTTATTATCGTATAATGTGGTTACGGCTTAGGGGTCTTGGTCGTATGTTACTTAGTATGGTTTTGGTTGTTTTCTATCCAAGGTATGACAAGACTCTATACGAGTCGTAATTATATAATACGAGATGTATTGTGCCAAATCATATGTTGTTCATTGTCTAGCTTTGACATTCTGTTTGGGGTACGACTTGAAGGGTGCCATTCATATAGTAGGGTAAGATTTAGGCTAAGGATTTTTATATTGGACAATATGTGATGTCCGGTATTCTGATCAAGGTACCACTCATATGATGTTTGTATAAGTTAGGGGTCCAAACCGTACTCACTTGTGGAAATTTTTATAGTTTAAATTATGGGTATTCTAGACATTTCCCCTCTTAACTTTTCTTGACCCCACGACTTAAAACACTCATGGGACTTCATTAAACTATCATTCCTAAATCAAACACTCTTAAAATCTCTCTCAAGGTCTTAGTTCGAAAAGAGGCGAGGGTTTTTTTAAGGTGATAAATTAAGGCTCACAAGGATGGTTTCTCTCTATTTTCCTTGTTGTCTAAGGCATGTTACTCCTTCTTCATTTTTATTTTAACTAAAAGAATATTTTAATGAATGATTTTTATAGTATTATTATGGTAATGTTTGGGTTTTGAAATGTATGTTGGGGGTTTTGGTTGTTCTTGGTTGGATTATGTTATCCTATATTTTCTTATGGTTTTCATTCTATAATTATGGTTTGAACATGTGGTTGCATTGGAATGGTTAATTGATACATGGGTTTTGGTTTTGAAAATCTTATGCCCTCAACATGTTTGTTAAAATGCCTATGAGAATGATTTTGCCACATAGTTTGACTATTATTGAAAACTTTGCATTGCATAATTGGTAATAGAACCTAAATTGGTTTGGTTGATTTTTAATGGTTCGGAAAGGCCTTGGTAATCGTGGCTTCAGTTAAAGATAGTAATGAAAACCTTCTAGGGTACACGGAAATCCCCCAAGTGATTTTAATAATGGAGTTTTGGGTACATAGGAATCCCCTAAGGCTTGTCTAATGAAAATGCTTGCAAGCTATAGTCGCTATGACGATACCACTTCATAATGCCTTGGTAATTAACTTCTGGATTTGGTGGTTTAGTTATGTGCTAATGGTTTTAATTTGGCAATAATGGCGAGTTGTTATAGCTAACCGTGAAGGTGTGAGTCCAATGGACGTACATTGAAAACTCATATTTGCCGACATGAGGGTTAGTCATGGTGACCATATACTTGTGGGGTACACGGGAATCTCCTAAGTTTATACTTGTATATATGTATCATGGAGGGCGAAGGGTACACGAGAATCGTCGGCCCCTATGATATCTTCAGTTCGTGCAGCTACACGAACTGGGACCATTCAGGAGGTAACACTAGACCCATACAGCCCATGGGTGGTTTTAAGACGGTCAAGCTACACAGCATAAGTTAAAGTTTTAAATACATGCTAAACTCCGTTCCTTTTCCCAGCATACTATATATATATGTATGAATGTGTTTGCATTTGGATATTCACCTTGATTTTGAATAATGGCATTACATTACCCTTATTCTTGAGTACATTCTAGCATTCACCCGCTAACCTATCTTCGGATGCTATATCCCCGTGCGATGCATGAACCTGCCATACCACTCCTGCTTAATAACTTGGATTCAGGGACAACATTTATGACAAACTAAAGTGATGAGCTTTCATACTCTAGAAGACTCTATTTTATGTTATGGATATATTTTAATACTTTTGGTTATTTCTTGGACTTTGTTTTTGGCTATGGTCGGGGGCATGTCCTGACCGAATATTTTTTATTTATGGTTAAATGCCTTGTGTGACTACTATGGGCATAGGTGGTGTTTGTATTGGTGTCAGCCTTGGTATTGGTATTGGTATTGGTATTGGGTTGACACCGGTTGGATAGGTTCATAGGCTTTAATTTTTGTATTTGATATATGATTGTTCTATTTTGTTATATATTTGAAATTCATCTGACATAGGGTGTAGGGAGGTTATGGTTGGGTATTAGGGGTGTTCTCCGATCCTGGTTGGGCTTGAGGCACCCGGTACGACTAGGCCATGGTTTGAGTCATGTCAGATTGGTATCAGATCCCTAGGTTCATGGTCACTTGGGGGTCCATAAAGTTATGTCGAGTAGAGTCTCTTTTAAGGGTGTGTAGTGCTCCACGCTCATAAGGGAGAGGCTACAAGACATACGAATGTTTCTCTTTCTTGTGTTCTATTTTCATGTTGTAGAGTCTAAAGTCCTGAATTCTCCTCTAATTCCTAATTGGTTTCTTTTCAGATCATGCCTCCTCGATGTTTTAAATCTCATAGAAACTCATCTATCCTAATTGATGACAACGCTAATGGGACTCGCTCTACTTATGGTGTCCAGACCCAGTCTAGGGGTCCAGTTCCAGATTGTTTTGGAGTTCCATCGGTTCTCTCTAGTCCATCTCAAATTCCTCAAGATAAAGTGATGAACGCTGAGTTTTGTTAGTTCATTCATATTTTGACACAACTAGTAGCTTCTCAGTCTGAGCGTGGTGATCCTATTACCCCATCTTTTGAGGTCACATGGGTTGGCTAGTTCATGAGGCTGAACCCTTTGACCTTTACTAGTGTTAAGGTGAAGGAGAATCCTCAAGATTTTCTGGATAAGATGGAAAAGATCTTTAATTTTAGTCATACCAAAAATATGGAGGGTGTGGAGTTTGCTGCCTATTAGATGAAGGATATGGTGTACCAATGGTATGCGGAAAGGGATTAGTCAAAGGGTGACGATGTTGAGTCATCTCTATGGAAGGATTTTTCTAATGCTTTCCTAGATAGCTTATTTACACAGGAGCCTAGGGAAGCTAAGACGGAAGAGTTTGTTAATCTGAAGCAAGGCAAGATGTCAGTCAAGGAGTATGCCTTAAAGTTTTACTAGTTATCTCGGTATGCTTCGGAGATGGTTTCTAGAATGAGGAAGTTCACTTTTGAATTGCCTAGAGATTTGATATTGGAGAGTAAAGCTGCCATAGTGATAAAGGACATGGATATCTCCAGGCTGGTTTTGTATATAAAACGAGTAGAGAAAGAGAAGAAGAAGCAGGTTGAAATAGGGGAGAGGCAGGGAAAGAAGTTTAGGTTTTCTGAGCAGGGTGGTGGCCAATAGTAGAGTGGCAGCGATGGTGAGAAGTGGCCCAAAAAAAAGTGGGGAAATTTTGAGTCATACTCGATGGCTAGTGGTCCCTACCCAAAGTCATTGGGCGATGGGTGTTTCCATGATGGCAACAACTTTAGGGCACAAGGTGCCTAATCTCAGGCTAGTAGAGCCCAGTCATCTCTATCATATCTTTTTTAAATGTTTTGTGGTAGTTTACATCAGGGTTTTTATAATGAGGCGAGTGATAAGTGGTTCAACTATGGTTAGCCAGGGTAAATTCTTAGAAACTTTCCTGTTGGTAAAGTTTCCTCGAGAGTGAACAAGGTTCCAGTTGCTTGATCATCAGCTCCGGCACCAAAGGATACACCATCTAGTTTTGACACTGGTCGGAACTATCTATATGCTCCCACTACCCGCCAGGAGTCCGAGGCATCGCCTGATGTCATGACTAGTATGTTAAAACTCTTTTCCCATGATGTGTACTATTTACTTGACTGGGGTTCTCTCTCTCTTATGTTACCCTATTTTTGGCTATGCATTTTGGCTTTGGTTCGGAGTGTATTTCAGACCTTTTTACTATTTCAACCTCTATAGGTGATTCTGTGATTGCTAGAAGAGTCTATAGGGGGTGTGTGGTATATTTTTGTAGTAAAGAAACTTTGGTAGATCTACTTGAATTAGATATGGTGGACTTTGATGTCATATTGGAGATGGATTGGTTGCACTTGTAGTATGCTTCTCTTGATTGTCGGTCTTGTAAGGTTGTCTTTAAATTCCCTAATGAGTTAGTTATTGAGTGAGAGGGTGATTCCCCAGCTCCCAAGGGGAAATTCATATCTTATCTTTGAGCTCAGAGATTAATCTCTAAGGGGTGTCTCTATCATCTAGTCTGGGTTAAAGATTCTAACTCGGCTGGTCCTTCTTTGTATTCTATCTCGATGGTGAATTAATTTGTCGAGGTCTTCCCTGATAACTTTCCTGGTGTTTCTTCTGATAGAAAGATTGAGTTTGGGATTGATCTTGTTTTGGACACTCCTCTAATTTCTATTCCTCCATATAGAATGGCTCCAACTGAGTTGAAGAAGCTTAAGAAACCACTCAATAATCTTTTAAATAGGAGTTACATCAGTCCTAGTGTGTCCCCATGGAGTGCACTAATGTTATTCATGCATAAGAAAGATGGTTCCCTTTGGATGGGTATTGATTACTGGCAGTTGAATACGGTGACAACAAAGAATAAGAACCTTCTTCCGAGGATAGATGATTTTTTTGATAAGTTGCAGGGTGCTAAGTTTTTCTCCAAGATTAATCTTTGATTTTGATACCAGCAGTTCAAGATTAGGGAAATGGATATCCCTAAGATAGCTTTTCAAACTCGGTATGGACACTTTGAATTTTTTTATTATGTCTGTTAGGTTGACCAATGCCCCAGCGGCTTTCATGGATTTAATAGATAGGGTCTTCCATCAGATTCTAAATTTGCTTGTCATTGTTTTCATAGATGTCATTTTGATGTACTCTAGAATGAGATGGACCATGAGAATTACCTCTGCATTGTATTGCATACCTTGAAGGAGCAGTAATTGTATGCCAAATTTTTGAAATTCGAGTTTTGGTTGAATGCTGACACTTTTCTGGGTCATACCATTTCTAGTGAAGAGATTATGGTGGATCCACAGAAAGTTATAGTGGTGAAGAATGGCCTAGACCCACGACTCCAATCGATATTCAGAGCTTCTTGGGTTTAGTTGGTTACTATAGGAGGTTTATGGAGAGTTTTTCGACTATAGCTACCTCATTGACCAAGTTAACTTAGAAGAAAGTAAAGTTCTTGTGGTCTGATGCTTGTGAGGGGAGTTTTTAAAAGCTGAAAGATAAGCTAACTTTTGTTCAACTCTTGACTTTGCCTGAAGGCACTGAGGGGTTTGTGGTCTACTGTGATACATCTCGTATGGGACTTGGTTGTGTTCTGATGCAGCATAAAAAGGTGGTAGTTTATGCCCTTTGACAGTTAAAGGTGCATGAGAGGAATTATCTGACTTATGACTTAGAAATATTAGTTGTGGTGTTCGCATTGAAAATATAGCATCACTATTTGAATGAAGTACATGTGGATATCTTTTTTTATCATAAGAGCTGGTAATATGTGTTTACGCAGAATGAGCTTAACCTCAGGCAAAGGAGATAACTTAAGCTTCTCAAGGACTATGATATGAGTCTTCAGTACTACCCATGTAATGCTAATAAGGTTGTTGATGCTCTTAGTAGGTTATCCATGGGGAGTATAGCTCATGTGGATAAGGAGAAGCGGGAATTGGTGAATGATATTCACCATTTAGCTAACCTTAGAGTTCGCCTTTTGGACTCCGAGGATGGTGGTATATTTGTGCAGGAAGTTGCGAGGTCGTCTCTTGGAGCTAAGATCAAGGAGAAGCAGATGTTAGATCCTGTCTTAATGAGGATCAAGATTGATGTAGGTGGTAGAAGGTAACATACTTCGAGATTAGTGGTGACTGTACTTTGTAGTACTAAGAGAGGTTATGTGTTCCCGATGTCGATGGCTTGCGTGAGAGAATCTTGGCTGAGGAATATGAGTCGCACTATGTTATTCATCCTAGTTCGATGAGAATGTATCATAACATCAAGGAAATGTATTGGTGGAACAATATAAAGAGAGATGTGGCTAATTTTATAGCCAAATGCATGGTGTGCCAATAAGTGAAAGTTGAGCACATGAGGCCGAGGGGATTGTATTAAGAAATTAAGCTGCCTGAATGGAAGTAGGAAATGATCAACATGGATTTTGTTACCAGTCTTTCTCGGTCTCGAAATTAATTTGATTCGGTTTGGATCATCATATATAGGATGACAAAGTCGGTGCACTTTTTGCCAGTTAGGACCAACTTTTCAGCTGAGATTATGCAAGGTTGTCTTCCAAGAGATTGTGAAGTTGCATGAGGTTCCTGTCTCTATTATCTTTGATCATGGTATGAAGTTTTTATGTCACTTTCGGCGTTTATTTCAAAAAGAGTTGGGGACTAAGGTTAGTCTGAGTACTGTTTTTCACCCACAGTCAGATGCACAAGTAGAGAGAACTATTCAGACATTGAAGGATATCATTTGGGCATGTGTGATTGACTATGATGGTAGTTGGGTTGAGCACTTACCTCTTGTAGAGTTTGCTTACAATAATAGATACCATTCTAGCATTGAGATGGCTCTATTTGAAGCGTTATATTGTTCGAGGTGTAGGTCTCCTATTGGGTGGTTTGAGCTTATTGAGGTGGATATGTTTGGTCTGGACTTGGTTCACCAATCTATGGAGAAGGTGAAGGTGATTCTAGATAGGCTTAATTCTACCTAAAGTCACCAAAAGTCTTATGCAGATGTGAGGCAAAGGAACTTGAAGTTTGAGGTTGGAGAAAGGGTGTTCCTGAAGGTGTCTCCCATGAAGAGAGTGATGCGGTTAGGGGAGAAGGGGAAGCTCAGTCTTCAATATATGGGTCCTTATTTGATTTTGAGAAAGGTTGGTAATATTGCATATGAGTTGGAGTTTCCTTTTAGCTTGATCTCCGTTCACTCGGTATTCCAAGTCTCTATGTTGAGGAAGTGTATTGGTGATCCGTTGAAGGTTATGCCTATCAAGGATATTGGTATTTTGGATTCCTTGTCCTATGAGGAGATCCCGATAGAGATCTTAGATCATTAGGTTTGTCGGTTGCGGACCAAGGATATGTCCTAAGTAAAAGTTCTATGGAGGAACCACAAGATGGAAGATGCTACTATGGAAGCTGAAGAGAAAATGAAGTCCAAGTATTCGTTCCTATTTTCTTCTCTAGAAATTCATGTAAAAGGTATGTGTTCTTCATAACATCTTTGTTTTCAAACTTTGTTAAGGGAAAGATTAATTCCTTAATATCTTTGTTTAGGCCTTAAAGGTAAGCATAGGGGTGTTTGGGGGTTTATTCATGCTTGTGTTGCCTTGTTCCATCATTCAAGGATGAATGATCCAAGTGGGGGAGAATTAAAACACCCTAGGTTATGGTCCTTAGAAATTTCCTAAATTTGAGCTTTCTAATCATCATATGACTCAGGCTTACTTGTCGTATGATGTGGGTACAGTTTAGGAGTCTTGATCATATGTTACTTAGTGTGGTTTTGGTTGGTTTTTGTCCAAGGTACGACAAGACTCTATACGAGTCGTATGTACATGATACGAAAAGTATAGTTCCAAACTGTATGTTGTTCATTACCTAGCCGTGACATTCTGCATGGGGTACGACTTGAAGGGTACCAATCGTGTGGTAGGGTACGATTTAGGCTAAGGAGTCATAGATGGACAGCATATGATGTCCAACATTCTGATAAAGGTACGAGTGGGTGGTACCACTTGTATGCTGTGGGAATGAGTGCGGGGTCCAAACCGTACCCACCTACGAAAATTTTTACAGTTTAAGTTGAGGGTATTCTGGGCATTTACCCTCTTAACTTCTCTTGACCCCACGACTTAAAACATTGTTGAGACTTTATTAACCTGTTATTCCCAAACCAAACACTCTTAAAATTTCTCTCAAGCTCTTGGTTCTAAAAGAGACTAGGGTTTCTTTAAGGTGACCAATAAAGGCTCTCAAGGGTGGTTTCTCTCTGTCTTCCTTGTTGTCTAAGGAATGTTACTCCTCCCTCACTGTTAGTCAACTAAAATCATGTTTGAATGAATGATTTTCATGGTATTATTGTGGTAATGTTTGGGTTTTGAAATATATGTTGTGGGTTGTGGTTGTTCTTGGTTGGATAATGTTTTCCCATGTTTTTCTTATGGTTTTCATGCTATAATTGTGGTTTGAACATGTGGTTGCATTGGAATGGTCAATTGATACATGGCTTTTGGTTTTGGAAATCTTATGCCCTCAACATGTTTATTAAAATGCCTATGAGAATGATTTTGCCACATAGTTTGACTATTATTGAAAACTTTGCATTGCATAATTAGTAATGGAACCTAAATTGGTTTGGTTAATTTTTCATGGTTTGGAAAGTCCTTGGTGATCATGGCTTTGGTTAAAGATGGTAATGAAAACCTTGTAGGGTACACGAGAATCCCCCAAGTGATTTTAATAATGAAGTTTTGGGTACATGGAAATCCCCTAAGGCTTGGCTAATGACATTGCTTGCAAGCGATAGTCGATATGACGATACCACTTCATTATGCCTTGGTAATTAACATCTAGATTTGGTGGTTTGGTTATGTGCTAAAGGTTTTAATTTAGCAATAATGGCGGGTTGTTATAGCTAATCGTGAATGTCTGAGTACAATGGACGGACACTGGAAACTCATGTTTGCCGACATGAGGGTTGGTCATGGTGACCATATACTTGTAGGGTACACGGAAATCCCCTAAGTTTATACTTGTATATATATATATATATATATATATATATATATATATATATATATCATGGAGGGCAAAGGGTACACGGGAATCCCTGATCCCTATGATATCTCTGGTTCATGCGGCTACACGCACTAGGGCCCATTCGGGGGTAACACTGGACCCATATTTCCTGTGGGTAGTTTTAGGATGGTCAAGATACATAACCCAGGTTAAAGTTTTAAATGGATACTAATCCCGATTTCCTTTCCCAGCCTTCTATATATATGTATGAATGTGTGTGCATTTGTATATTTACTTTGATTTTAAATTATGGCATTACTTTATCTTTATTCCTAATTACATGCTAGTGATCACCCTCTAACCCATCTTAGAACGTTGTATCCCCACGCGATGCAAGAATCGACCATACTACTAGTCCTGCTGAGTGACTTGGATTCGGGGACAATATTTGTGACATACTGAAGTGGTGAGCTTTCATACTCCGAAAGACTCCATTTCATGTTATGGATATCTTTTCATACTTTTGGTTATTTTTTGGACTTTGGTTTTGGCTATGGTCGGGGGCATGTCCCAACTGAATGTTCATTGTTTACGGTTAGAGGCTTTGTGTGACTACTATGGGCATGGGCGGTGTTGGTATTGGTGTCAGCCTTGCATTGGTATTGGTATTGGGCTGACACCGGTTGGATAGGTTCATAGACTTTAATTTATGTATTTGATTTATGATTGTTCTATCTTGTTATATGTTCAGAATTCATTCGACATAGGGTGTAGCGGTTATGATTAGGTATTGGGGGTGGTCTCCGGTCCTGGTTGGACCTGAGGCACCCGACACGACTAGGCACTGGTTTGGGTCGTGTCATATATTGATGTTATGTATGGAAAATATATATATATGTGTGTATGTGTGTGCGTGGATATGCTTTCATTATTTTACACCTATAATCAAAATGAGGGTATGATGTTAACCTTAGGGTGTTGGTTTTAGATCACTAGTTCTAACTACTTGCTAAGAAAAGTAGTTCATGTTTATTGCTAAATAGCGAATAGAAATGGTTATTGCCTAATAATGAACCGATACTAGTTGGTAAGTGGGATTTATTATAAGTTAAGGATCTAATTAGTGAATAATGCTAGTATTAAATTATGGTTAATTACGGAATATTGGCTATTGGAATAAGCCATGTGTTGACTAGCTGTCTATTAAATGACTATACTACTTGATGAATAAGAAATCCAATGGACTAGTTGATGACCCATGTTTAGCTAAAATATGGTAGTTAGCAATTATGGCTGATACATGACTAATGATTATGATAATATAGAATAGAGACCTATTGTCGATGTTAGTTTCTAATAGAAACTTGGAAAGATGTCCAATTGATGATAAATGCATAATATAGTTGGATAATGTTGGGATTTAGTCATGTTGATGGTTATACATTGTTATTAATTCCTTGGGTGTACTCTCCGGTGGTATAGGATGCTATGATGGGTTTCTTTACTTTATTCAATAGTTGGCGTATGGACGCCAACTTTGTACTTATTTGGTTTGTGATTATATTGGTGTTGTTTCATGATTGTGAATCATTCATTTCTTATGTTCGATGGTGTGGGTATGTGTTAATACATTACGTCATATTATTATTTCGATTTGGTTACTTATATACAATAATGATGGAGATGATTCAGGTTTGATTCTGTACCTTGACTTAGATATGTTTATCTTGCCTTATATCATCTTTATATCATGACTTAGCTCAGTCAGCCGATGATTCCTACTAAGTACCCATTATTTTGGTACTCATACTACACTTTTGTACATTTTGGTGCAGATCCGAGTACTAGCTACCACCGTTGAGTTGAGTTCGTGGGGTGTTGACATTTTGGAGATAGGGTGAGCTCTTGGAGTTTTGAGTCATCCATTTCCCTCTATCTTTAATTCAGCCTTTTGTGTTCAATACAGATGTATTGACTATTTAAGACTTTATAGGTTGTAATTCTATTACTATCATAGTTAGGTGCTCTTGTACTGATATTACCAGGTTGTGGAATTGGTATTCGTATTTGATTATCTTTTTATATTAGAACTCTATTCTTATATATCTTGTGTTCGTGCATTTTGGCCTAGTTGGCCATTTCTCACCTAATTAACCCATTGTGTTAGCTCCAGTCTAAGGTGTTGGCTTACCTATTGGTGGGTTATAGTAGGTGTCATCATGACTTGTAAATTGGGTCGTGACAGAGATGCATGAGCGAGCTTTTGGTAAGTTGACTACACTACCCTTTCCTTGCCTTGTCAAGCAATTGTACGATGAGGCTGGTGTACCTGAGTTTCCTGGTGTTGATCGAGAGTTGACGCTATAGGTGTATCCCAGACAAGTTTGATCATGGATCTGACAAACTCGGTCCTTGCCTAAAGGACTCGTAGGCCTCCGACAGGTATTTTCGCTAGTATGAGGGCCCATCCATTTCTACGGAGCCTGGTTATAGATAGGGTATTGATGCAGATACAAGTATAGATTTTAAGATGGGTGAGAAGAGCGAGGCACTCTATATGAGCACTCAGGGGGAGGGGACCACGTCTACTTCAGCCTCGGCCTCTACTTTAGAGATTTTTGGGGTATCTTATAGGGCCCCTCGCCCTACTTCCACTTCTATAGCTCCAGGCTATGTTGCAGTACCTCGAGAGTTCTGACAGCACTTGGTAGAAAGGTAGAATGAGATCATAACCCATTTGACTAGGGTAGAGTCCGAATTGCCAGATTATATGAGCAGATTTGGCCTTGGGTCCGAACAATTTTAGAGAGTGCAGAGACTCAAATTTGGGATGATGTGAGGGCTGAGATGGAAGAGATGAGGTTCAAGTGGCATGGACATGTTGATGCTTTTGAGAGAAGAGTACAGGCATGGTTTACAGATATTGAGGCACCTTATCTAGCTGGGATTAGGGAGGAGGTAGATACATTACATACCGAGGTACGCTCTCTTATTGAGAGTTATATTCCAGACATTTCTCTCGAGATCCCCATATTTTCCCATCCAATGCCACCACATTGACCTAGGCATTTGGATTTGTTTGATGAGGAGTCGGTCCCTGGAGTTAGGACCAAGGGAGCGAGAGAAGATGATCTATAGGACCCCAACATGCCATATGATCAGGCCCTAAAAATTTCCTCCCATAAGACTATGGAATCTGTAGTTGCTGATAGGTAGAGGCATGCTACGAAAGTTGCGGGTACATCTTCTAGTAGTGCACTGTCACCACCACCGCCGCCGCCAGTTGAGATACCCCTCGAGGGGTCCGAGCATAACACAAACTCTTAGTGTGTCCCAAGTATATCCTCATTCCCTTGATTTACATTATTCACACGCACTGGGGGCAGTACATCATTTTTTTGTTGGGGGTGGGGTATACCATAGCCACTACGGGTTTTTGTTGTCATACTTTTTTTTATCGGTCATGGTATAGCTGTAGAACCGGCATGTCTAGGGTAATTTTGTGTCTTATTGTGTTTTGTTTTGTATGTATTATGTTTTTGTGTAATTAGGAGATTTTTTAGTATCTAGGGCAGTTGATACACTTTGTTTTTTATTTTTGGGAGAAAATGATACCCCTCCAAAAATTTGTTTTGAAATGTATGATATGTTAATATATGTGACCATTGTGAATCTCGTTATGGCATTAGAATTAGGGACATAATAATCATAGCTAACTTGTGCATGAGCTGGATTGGTAGTAGCTTGGGATGCAACCTTGTGCTATGTGTGTGGGGGATACTACTTTATTTTCTTTGTGTTTTGAATCCAGAACTTGCCTGGTTAGTCTTGTCTAGGTTGTAGGATAGTCGGCTAGGAAAGGATCATAGCTCGTTCTTTAAATAAGTCCACTTTAAGACCAAACAACCTTCTAAATGTGAATAAGTATCCCTTGATCCCATTTTTGTGCCTTATAGCCTATTTTTCTTGTTTCATTTTTCACCTTCCTATTTGTGTTACAATAAACCTGTTTTGGCCCTGGTCCTTCTTGGACATTGTGCAACTCAACTCAGGCAAATCTCCTAAGTTGAGGGTGGCTATCAAAAAGGTGTGTAATGTGAAGTGGGTATGAATAAGGGCAAATAAGAGAAAAGAAAATAGGGTTGGGTATGGTAGGAAAAAAAATAAAAAAGAAAAGAAATATTTGAAAAAAGAAATAAAAAAAAGGATAGAATAAAAGAAACCACATCCAACCTGAATGTGCAATAAAAGAATAAAAAGGGAGAAATAAGGGTGGAATAAAATAAATTGGTTGGGTAGTGGACCCCCAACGTAAGTGTAGTGCCAAGGAGGCTTAGTCACTAAAAATTTCCATATGTATCATACCAGCCCCCAAGCCTACATTACAAGTAAAGAAAAGTCCTATAGTGATCCTAACTCATCTGTCTAAAAGCTAAGGTAAAGAAAATAAGGGAAAGCCTATGGTATTTGATGCACATTGATTGGAAATTCCTTGTGACTGTGATTGTCTCTTGATCATCCCTACATTGACATGCATGATTTCATATGAGTGATTGGGACTTCTTTGATGTGAGGGCACTTGGGTTGTATTGCTAGCTGCTTACTTGTTTAGGTAGTGTAACTTGTACGTATGCATGGTAGTTTGTTGCTAATGTAATGCAAGATCTTGATTCCCTTATGTCACATTATTATGCTTCATTGAACGCACGGTTGGTTTTGAAGTGTTAAAATAGGAGGGGGTAATTTTTTTAGCTTAAAGTTGATGATTGACTGTCGTAGATATCTTAGGTTTCTCCTAATTAAGCGTCATTATTTTGTTTGTTGTGTTGAGTTGCCTGAGAACATGCAAACGTTCTAAGTTAATGGTGTTAATGTGCTATGATTTCAAAGAACTTTTGATGCTTAAAATGATAAAAATATGCAAGTTACTTAGGTCTTTTTGTTAGATATGATATGTTTTGGTTGTGTTTTGTAGTAAACTAGGTTTTGGAGCTGAAAAGGAGAAAAGAGGAGATAATTGATTATTTTGGATGACCTACATAGGTACCTACGCCCCGTAGGTACTACATACGTGGAGTAGGTACCAGAATATGTGCAATAAAGTTGAATATCAGAGATTCAGAAGCTGAAACAATTCCCTATCACCTAGCCAGGTCACTTATGGGTCGTAGGTAGTACCTACGCCCCGTAGGTGGTCACCGATGTTATTTTTCCTCTTTTGTGTAGGATTGGTTTCCTATGGTTTTCTTTTATTCTATAAATACCCTTTTGACATTTTTTAGTTAGTTTACACATTCTTATTACTTACAAACATATATTTAATTTCGAGATTAGATTTTGATATAAGGATTACTTTGTTCTTGATTTTGGTTGATTATTCAATTTGAGACTCTAGGGTTTATTTATCTATTATTGCAATATTGATTCTACGCTTTCTTAATCGAATTCTATGGATTGTCTTGCAACAATGAGAGACTAAAGCCCTTAGTTAGGATTGTGGGAACCCTGGCGGATTAACAAAGTAGGGGAAGTGTAAAGTTGTTCTAAAACGATATCCTTGCATGTATTGTTATCATCTTTAGTCTAATAGACTTCTTAGCAGTTGTAAACATTAGGACCCCGCTTATATTTACTACTTGCTTCACAAGAAAGGTGTAGAGTAGGAAAAGAAGATCACAACAGTAATTTGGAGTTAATTATCGAAATAAGCTAATCATCTTATCTATTTAAGATAATTATCTTCATCTAATAACTTGAGACTCAAAAGGTAATAGTTAATCTGAGATCTAGGATAAGGATTAGTAAAGCAACACTCTAAGACTCAAAGGTAAATAGTGAAATTCACCAGTGAGTCCACAAGACAATTGGTGATATATAACTTATCAGATTCTATATGCAAGATATTGGGTTGGTTCAACAGAGAACGATAAACCTATAGAGTTGAGAATCCAAGGGGAACACAATCCTAGTGTTCGTTTCTAATTCATTACAACCAAATCATTCCACAGTTTGTTACTTTTCATAGTTTAAAACTACAATCCCCTCATTTACTTTTCTATACTGCCTGTTGATTTCAGTAAGTTTGAAAGATGGTTCATGTATTCCCTATGGGTTCGATCCTAACCTGAGTTGGTTACTATATTTTGCATTAACCATTTAACTTCAATTTGAGGTGTAGATTTGGGCGATATCACCATGACATTGGGACTGGAGTACTGTATTAGTCAGAACTTATTACCCATTAAATTGAAAACAAATTCACTTTCTCTAAGGAAAATAATTGAAGGGTTATGGAAAGTACGCTAGTCAATAGCCATTGAGGTTAAGAGGATTAAGCATTTGACGAATATTCACCTAGTGAGGGTCATACATGTGTTCAGAGAGGGAAACCAATTGGAGGATTTTTTTTCACTAACCTTATTTTCAGTTTTGTTGGTACAGACAAGCTTTGATTTAGACAATACATGAAATTTCAAATAAAGTAAAAAGTATTATTAATCTGGAGAGATGCAGCATACCAAATGTTCGAGTGAAAAATATCAAAATAGAAGGCCAAATGTGCACACAAGGATCAATGACAACAATATCAACAACATTCATCAACAACAAATAACAAGTACTCAAGAACTAATTCAACAACAATAACGAGTTTACACTTAACACACAGGATTTGATTTGATAATTAGTAATAGGAGGACGTACCGATTAGATCTCGATTTCTGGCAGTGATATTATCCCTTGGGAGCTCATTCTGCAAAGGATAGAAGGAAAATTGGAAAATTCGTTAATGGGGTTCATATATTGAAAACGGGAAGAAATTTGTGTTCTTGTTCTAAGGTACTTGTGAAAATTACCAATTCTGAGCTGAAGAAGTCTTCCATGAGATTGAATCCATGGCATCATTGAGAGGTTTTGATGCTCAATGAATATTACTCAAGCTCAATAGTTGTGTAATACACAATAGCTTAGAACATAGATCATCAGGACCATGGCTGAGTTTCTAATTGGAGCTTTACCAGAGTTGAGCATCATTTTCAGATGGAAATCCCGAGAAGTTCGATTGAACTTCCACCTACTTTTCCAATTTATATTTTTATAATTTTAAAATCCAACCATTCACGTTTAAAAAGTTAACCCATTTAATGATAAATAATTATATATCAATATTTTTATTGGAGTCATTAACCCAAGTAACAGTTAGGAAATAGGAAAAAAATTATTTAAAATTTTTATAATTTATCATATTTTAAATTTCTAAATTATTTAAATTTAGAGTCATTATTAGATTTTAAATCTTAGATTTAAAGTTAATAGATATAAGAATGAGAACGTGGGCGGCGGGAATGGAAAGTTAGGCAAAAATGCGGAACGAAAAGTTAGGATAAAGACTTGATTAGTTTATTTATTTATCAAATTTATCTATATCTAATACGAGAGTCAAAATATTATTAAGCTACAAGTGTCAACACAAGAAAAATCAAATCCTATTTAAAAATAATAAAAATTCAATATATATCACCACATTAACTAGCCATATAATAAATTGGCACATTAAAAAATGAAATAAATAGAGTAAAGATAAAAATATTGTTCATTATTTATAATATTTTAAAATATAAAAATTGATTATCAAATATATAAGAAAATAGAAAAATATAGAACTGATAATCCTTTGGTGGGGCGCGGGGAGGGGGGGGGGAGATTGGTTAGTCTTTCTAGGATTTCTTCTCTTTTTTAAAATAGCATTTGTTATCTAATTCTTTTTGTACCTTTTTATTAACAAAAAATCAAATTACAAAGCAAAAAAGAAATCTTTTAAAAATTATCTGTCTATATATTTTAATTCTTTTCTACTATATAGAAAGGAGAGTTGAGGACAATCAAGGGTAGATTTGAAATTTCACATTTATTTTAATAATTAAGGATAATTTTTATATCTTATATCTATTTTGTTATATTATAATAATTGTATCTTATATATATATTTTGTATTTATTTTAATAATTAAGGATAATTTTTATATCTTATATCTATTTTGTTATATTGTAATAATTATAGAAAAATATCTTTCCATGCTCTTACTTATCTAACAAATGTGAATATCTATTCATAAAAAAAAAAATGCATCTTTCCAAGAATATTTATTGATGTGTCTATTTTATTATTATTTTGTTCCACTTAATAAGAAAATATAATTAAAAAATAAACAATAAAATTCCTTTAAAAGGAATCTTATTAATTCATTGGTATTTTTTTATTTTTTAAATCTATTTTAATAATTAAGATTATTTTTTGTATTTCATATACATTTTTTAATAATTAAGAATATTTTTTTGCATTTAATATATATATTATTATTGTAATATCTGTAGAAAAATATAATCTATATCCATGTGTGGCTATTGTTTCCACCACATAGACATTAAAAAACATTTCAAGATGATGATTTTAGAATTAAATTAAAAGATAATAATTACTATTCTACCACACAATATCTATCAAGGTGGCTATTATTTTCATCACAAAATTAATGACACTATATATGATAAAATAATAATAATAAACTGATAATAAAAAAAAATATCTTTAAATAGGTTAATAGCTTTAAAATTTAACCCATGAAGTTCATGCGTGATAGTATTCTGTGAACAAAAAATTAAAATATTAAAAGTATGAAATATTAAAAATTTTGATAGAGTAAGAATTTCACTTGGAAATTTTAAATATAAGAAAATAAATATATGAAGCAAAAAATTTAATGTTTACCAGGAAGAATTTTGTAAATTTTATTAATTCATTATTCTTTATACTAGATTTAAATTAAAAAAATAATAATTACTATTCTATCACACAAATATCTATCAAGGTGACTATTGTTTCCACCATAAAATTAATGACACCAGCTTTTAGAATTGATATGATATTTATTCTCTAGACTAAACTAGAAAATAGACGACTCATCAAATAAAAAGCCCATAGACTCTATATATTAACTAAAAAAATAAACTTTTTCCTCATCAATAGTTTTTGATTCTCACATATCTGTATGTATGTAAGTTTTTGTACATTCTCATTCATTTTTTTCCCCGAATATTTATTTATTCCTTCAACAAGGATAATTTTTACGTTTTTTTATAAGTAAATGTTTTTTGATAGAATGAAAAATGTTTACTATTTAATTTCAGCATGTGTTTTAATAAAAAATTATCTGTATAATGTAATTAATTTTTAAAACTGTAAAACGCAGATAATGATACATCATAAATCTTGTTTCCAAAATATTCGCAATAATTGCCTAAGTTTTTCACATTCATCGGACTTTAGATTAATATATGCTGCTATTTTTCCTTTTTCATCTGAGGTTTTTTAACTAAATATTTTTTTAGCTAAGTTAGATTTTTTAAAAAAAAAAATAGAAAAAATATATTTCAATGAAACCAAGTTTAGATCTGCTCATCTTTGTTTAAAAAAAATATATCACAATAATACCTAACTTGAAGATCTGCTTGTTTTTTCTATACAATATTTTGCATATTTATTTTAAAATTTATTTTAAACTAAATTAATTAAATATATACATTTTGAACTTTCTGTTTTGCAGTTTCATCTCTTCGTTAATAGCTAATTGTACGTCCGTGTATATATTTGGCTTTGTGGTAGTACAACTTATTTTACTTTGTAATTTAATTATAAATATTTTTCTTCATGACTTTAATAAAATATGAAACATGAGATGCTTATTTTCCTCTGCTTATGAGTGTCTCTTATATTTTTTTAAAAGTCACATGTGTTGCATAATTATAACTATTACTTGATATGGATGTGTAATGAACTTTTACTTTTATTTTTTTCAAATATTCATAAAAATATTTGAGCCACAAAAAATATCGTGTAATAGAGATTCTAAAATTAATCAAACTTTCAAAAAAAATATTGATAATAATACAAAAAGACGTGCATTATATAGACTGATGTCATTTGAGAAAAAAAAAGTCTTTTTAACACATCGATGAGCAAGAAGAGCAGAGATGAAAAGACAACGATTGTCTGATTATGCGATATACAATCTGTTTTTAGCTCTCTATTGCTGATATTTAATGTGATGTTTTATCTCTATATTTTACCTAGAAAGATAGTGAAAAGAAGGACCATATCGAGTTCCTTGAGATTGCTGGTTTGATTAGTCTTCACTTTCTTAAATGAACTAAAGGAAAACTCTTTTTGGTAAATTAAGCTCTAGATTGGGTGATGTCTTTTAATAGGAAGGGTGCTGCTTTATTTCTTTAGTTTATCTAAACTTCTTTGAAGAATTCTTAGCTATGAAGATCAATCTTTTGTGAAAGTTTTAATTTTGATATTCAAATCTACATATGAAGGTTTTTTCATGCAACATTAGTAGCCAGTGGAATGTCAATCATATGAAGGTACTTACAGAGCATATTTAGTACAATTTCGACTTGACTGCAGCACGTACTGAACTCTGTTAAGTGTTAAAATATTATTTTTTTACTTTTCGTGGCTATATAATTTGTTTAACATTGTTAGCAGATATTAATTCACAGTTATAGGGTTGACCTACTTGTAGTATTGACTTCTAGCTTATTTTTCATGGTTATATACTTTGTTTAACATTGTTAGCAGATATTAATTCACAGTTATAGGGTTGACCTACTTGTAGTATTGACTTCTAGCTTATTTTTCTTTTTTCTTTTTGAAAAGTAAAGTTTATTGTCTTTTTGTATTTTCCTTTACTTCTGTTGGTCATGTGCATCTCTATAGTTATAATTTGCTACAAAAACTATACCTCAATTTAACTTTGCTCTGACTGCAATGAGTCATTAAATTAATTTTCACCTAATATAATGCTTACAATATGTTGGCAACAAATATGAACTACTTGCAGATAATGAAAAATGCATTTCTCGTTGAGAAGCTACTTCATCCTGCTAGATACAAGATGTCTGATTTTTTTAATGTGTTGTGATTTCTTTGTGTTGTTTTTGAAATCTTGATCTGATTTTTCAGTGTCATTTTGGTGAGACAAATGTTGAAGATTTTTTCAAATGTCTATGGGATATCAAGATCAAGATGGTGTTCCAGATAATTGAGAAAGCAACTTATTTGTGTTGTTAGAGGTATTCAAAGCCAACTCTTGCAGGAATTCTCCTTTTACTGTGTGACATAATAAATGTGTATAAAATTTTGTGAATCATGGTTGAAAAGAAATACTTTTTTACAATAAAAAAAATGTGTTTTAGATTTAGATTGAACTTTTAAACTAATTTAATTATTAAATTTAAATTAACAGGTATTGATAACGAATACTCAAAATATTGATCACAGTAGGAAGAAAAAATGCATCTGCTATTGTATAATTTATAATGCACATATACCAATGTAAATAGACAGCAATCAATATGATACATGAAATGAATGTCATATGAGCATCTAGTAGTATGATATTCCTATGATTGTATAAAACATACATTTGGAATATTATGTTATGTTCGTCATAGTGATATTGTGGTATATATATATATACACGCACACACATAAAAAATTATGTGTTAGGCTCGTGCAAAGCACGGACATCTTTATCTAGTACTTTATATAAGTGTGAGTTAGCACCCAGCACATGGCTATTATGTGTGTTTGTTGAAATTGGTAGTTTGTTTAAGAGTATTTTAGGTATTTTGTTGTTCTTTGAAGTTGTTGTACTTAGATGCTATGCATGTGCTTCTTTTATTTTGGACCACAAACCCTAGGATAGGTTTGGTTTATTAAAAAAAAAAGTTGTATTCTAGCAGGTAGGTCCCACTTATTTTTTTAGGGTCTTTTCATTAATAGTTTCCAATTTATTTGTTTCAAATTTTTCTTCAATAAATACAGGGACCCATAATTAATTTGACTTCTTATATGATACTCACTTAAAAAATTTTACAAGTATTTTTATAACAGTTTTGCTATATCACTTCTAATTAGTTATTATGAGTCATTTAATACATATCTGTTTCTCTACTTCAATAGTGATATTTGGCTGACTCTCGAAATTATATCTGTGTCATTTAAATTGGAATAGAAGAAAAAGTAGTATAAATCACAACAATTAAAAACTCAAACTATTTTACAAATATAATTGACTAATAAATGCCACAAAAGTTTGAACAAGGAGAGTATTATAAATTATAATAGCTAAAAGTTTAAAATATTAAATTATAGTGCTAAAAAAGTAATATAAATTACAATAGCTAACGGCTTAAAAAATCTAAAAATATATTAAAAATATAATTAATTGTCTAAATTTTAATGTAATTATTTTATTTTTAGTTTTAAGTAGTATAAATCATAATACAATTAACAACTTAAAATATTTAAAATTACTTATAACCAATTTGATTGACTTTTCAAATGAGACGTGCATCATGTACTTTTTTAGGAATGTCCAAACGAAAGATGTGCCACCAACTATAGTTGCACAATCTAGCTAGATTTTTATCCACTTATATAATCACTTTTGTATTGGTTGGACCAATCTAGCAAGCTCAATTTTATTCCACACTGAATGTATATATTATGTTAACATCGGTTCATTGTACTACATTTCTTTTCTTTTACTCTTATACTAAAATAATTAAAATAAGTAGGAAATAATCTTCCTAAAGTAGGATCTCTTTTGCACATTAGTGTTGCCAAAATGCCCGCGCCTTGCACGGGCACGAATATCTAGTTAAAAGAGAAGGAAAAAGTGTAATATATGAAGTTTGGAAACTTTTTTTAAAAAAAATGGCTTGCTTTCAGTTTTAAAATAAAAAAATCCATACATAAAAAAAATTGAAAAACATACTAATGTAACTGGAGAAAATTGAAGGAAAGGTGTCTTTTAAGTCTTGAATGAAGGATTGGTGACATTGACCAACGATAGGGTCAAACATCATTAAGAAACTTGATTAAGTTAATTGTGGACTTGATTAATATTTTCAAAACTTTCTAATCTTTTTAAAAATACAAATCAACCCAACTCACACCCCTCTTCAATCCAAATCAACCACTCTCTCTCTCCATCTTCTCTCAACTCTCTCCCAACCAACAGTTCTGCAAAATTTCTCCCTTCAACCTTCGATGACAAATAGTTGGGCGAGTTCCTTTTCGACTTTCAACCGTCAATCAACGTGAAGACTTCTCCGGCGACAACAACTTCAAGTTCTTCGTCGTCCCATTTTTCTTTTCACAGGTAAAAAATTATGAAAAAATAGAGGAACTTGAGCCAACTACTCTTCTAGTATTGAAATATGGACTGAATAAAACCCTAATTTCTAGAATTTCTTCTTCTTGTTATCGTACTATTGATTCAAATTTGTTGGTGATTTTTGGTCACAATTGATGTTCTTAGTGTATGTGTGTGTGTGTGTGTGTGTGTGATGTGTTGGTGTTGCTGGGTTGATTTGTTGTTTGTCTTGGTAAAAATAGTATTGCAATAGATGAAACATCTGATGTAACAGATAAAATATATGATGCAACAGGTAAACAATCTAACAAATCATTCATTTGTTGCGACAGAAAACTCTTCTGTTTGGAAGAAATCTAAACAATATTGATCCAATAGATAACTAATTAGTGGTCTATTTTTATTCTTTCCAATGATTTACTCTTCATTTTGCAACATATTAGAACTGTTTTATTTATTCCAACAGTTTACTCATCCGTTGCAACAAGTCGGTTATATGTTGCAACAAATAACATACTTGGTGCAATAGATTAGTAATCCATTTTTATTTTTTCCAACGGTTTACTCATCCGTTGCAACAGGTCTTATATGTTGCAATAGATAAAATACCTGGTGCAACAGATTAGTGATCTGTTTTTATGGTTTCCAACGGATTACTCATCCATTGCAACGGGTCAGTTATATATTGCATCAGATAAAATACCAGGTGCAACAAATTATTGTTGTTTTTATGGTTCCCACGGATTACTCATCCATTGCAACAGGTCGGTTATATATTGCAACAAATAACATACCTGGCGCAATAGATTAGTTGTTTGTTGGAACTGTTACATTACTGTTATGCATTAATCAATTATAATCTATGTTATGTTCCTGTTAATTTAAGATAACATGGCTCCCAAAAGAAAAGAAATCGAATCAACTCCAACTAAAGGAACAAGTGCAGCAGCTCAGCTACATCCACCACTCTATGAGCTTGCTTTACAAGCGTTATCTCAATCAGGAGCAGAAGATAATGAATACGGGGAGGAAAAATCTTTCAAAAGGGATGATCCAAATCCTAATAGCCCTTCCGCCGAAGAGTTGATCAAAACCTTCAGCATTGATTGTTATCCTGTGAGAATACAGTGTGATGGTGCCATAGATTTAACGGGTGATCTCATGGTTAAGTCAGTCATGGGAAAATCTTTCGACGCCTTCAGAAAAATACTTCGAGAACAAAAATTGGATTCTTATTTTAGGGAAAGCTACTTTGGGCAATATCTTAATTTCCCGGAGGACAATGCTCATTTCCAGATCAGGTTTATATATGAAAACAAAGATAAGATGGATGAGGTATGGATAAATTACTGTGGCATGCCTATTTGTTTTGGTTGGAAGGAATTTGCCATAGTTACCGGACTAAAATGTTATCCTCCTTCTCCTTCTCAAGTTATACCTACTCTGACCCAAAAAAGCACCCTGCACACCCAACAAAGGAAAAGGCAAGTCGAGTGATCATGATGACCAGGTTTTCATTGTTGGTCCAAGCTTCAAAAATAAAAATCTGATAGAAGCGTTGAAAGGTAAAGGACTTTCAAAGAAGCACAAGCAATCATTGTGCTTGGTTTGGTTTGTACATAATGTTCTTTGGGTGGGAAACATTAACAACAACATAAGCCTCGGTTTAATAAATCTCTCCGAGGATCTTGAGGCATTTAACATCTATCCTTGGGGTTATGAAACCTTCAAAATGACTGTCGAATATTTGTTGACTCCATTAATGCCAAAAACAGTCAACTTATATGGCTTTTCATGGGCCTTCATGATAAATATTTCTTTTATCATGATATGATTCATCATTTTTTTATTCAATAATACTTTTGATTTATTGGCGTTATGTTATAGACTTGGGCATTTGAAGTCATTCCTTATTTGAGACAACAAGTGAACTACCAGGAAGAAGTTTCCTATCCAAGAATTCTGAGATGGTTGTCGGCCAAAACCGATAAAAATGCAAAATTTCTTGATCTTTTCAATCCCCCCAAGGAAGGAGTAAGTCCAATTCTAATCAATTTTTTGTTTTAATTAATGATTAAATGATTTCATCATCATTCTTAATATATGTACCGATTTATTTTAAATTATCCATCTGTGGCTTGTTCCAACCAACCGAGAGTTGAAGATGCCATTTTTTTTTACTTTACGGTCTGTGCAAACTTTATCGAACCCTAAGGTCATTGATGGAATAAAAATAAAATTGTTTGGAGCAACATCCATTACAAGAAAAATAATTTTGGAGGGTGGGGCTAATGATGCTCCTCTTACGGATTTTGAAACAACAAACCATTATGATTATGATCATAATGATTGTATAGATTTTTCTTCAGATTTTGCCGCATCTAGTGAATGTTCTTCATGCAAATGTCAAGACTGCAAGGCGAAACACGATGGAGTGATTAATGCTATTAATGCACTAATAGCTTCTGTAAAGAAAATGACATCTAAGAGGGGTGTCATTCCATCAAAGAAGATTTCATATCCAGACACTCCACTAGAGATCAAGGCGGCTAAGAGGAGAAGGAAAAACACTTCCAAGGCATCATCAATCATCAAAAAAGACAAGATTGCAATGCCTCTGTCTTTGTCTTGCACCGATGTTCAGTGTGCAAGGGCCACAAAAGAGCAGCATGAGCTGAAAAAGGTGATTGTACATCATCTGTTTCAAAAAACAAACAGGCATATATCTGTTTCAACAGATGATACATCTATTGAAAATTATCAAACAGATATATACATATGTTGCAACTGTTGTCTAACCTGTTGTATCAGATTCGTTATCTGTTTCAATAGATGAGTCTTATGTTGCAACAGATGGGTCATTTATTCAAAATTATCGTACTGCTCTGATTTACGTATTTGAATTTATCCCAACAGATAATCTATCTAATGCAACATAAGACTCATCTGTTACAATAGATGAAAAATCTATTGTATATCCCTACTTAGCATTGATAATTCTGGCTTTCCGGGTGGATGTCATAGCTACTGCCGAAGAGCATAATATCATAGTTGATAATCCATCAACTGCTTCCAAAGATGAATAAAAAGTAGAGCCTGTCAGTTTGGGAGAACGGAAGAATTACCAGTTTGAAGGGTTCAACATCTCGAACAAGGCTCCCAAAAAACTAACACAGTTGACCAACGACTATTCAGAATGGATTGCCGATGGGCTGTTAAAGCATCATGCCAACAGGTACATAAATCAATTTTATGAATATTGGTTTATACAATTCTTGTTGTAAGAACCAGACATTAACATATATAAATCATCATGTAGAAAACAAAATGACGAGCGCTACAAAGTGAACGAATCGAGTCTTGGTTTTGATACGTTCAACTTTGTCGTTGCACATCCTGGAATGAAGAATTGGTTCTATTTGATGTCACAGCCCCAAACTTGCTGTAATGATGAGGTTTAAATGCCATACATATTACTATTAATTAATACTTTATTTAATTGCATCTGCATATTGATTTTTTCGTTACGTAATTCAAAATATTTGATAATATGTGCAGCACATCGATGTCATTTTTTACTACCTCCAAAAGAAGGCCAAGTTGCAAACACAAGAACAATACAGATACATAACAAGCAATTATTTGTACAAAGTTTACATCAATAATACCTACGATAGGTATTGTCAACAGCAGCCGAAAGTTTCCCAAAACGAGGAATGCTTAATCAACATCATCAAAGTTTTTAGCATTCCGACTGGCTTACCTTGGTATTTGATCGATGAAGTGTACATCCCAATTAATTGTGGTGATGAATTCCATTAGGTGTTGGCTGTCGTCGTTCTAAAATAGAGGTGTATCCGAGTTTATGACTCGATGTCGCGAAGGAGATGTTTCGGGCCGTCGTCTGAGATATAAAAGTTGGCCCAAATATTTCCTACTTACCTTGATATGAGTGGTTTTTTGGATCAAAAGGTTCGTACTAATTGGTTGACGATTAAAGCATACCAGGATAAAATGATTAATCCATTTGATGTACAATATGTTGACGGAATTGCTCAACAAACCATTGGTAGCCTGTAAGTTTAAGTGTCATGATTTAGTTTCATTTCATAAATTTCACAACGCTTGCATGAACTGCAAGATATGAATTATCTGTTTTTTTATAATGCAGGGATTGCGGTCCTTTTGTTGCCGAGTATTTGAGCGATAGATTACAAGTACCAAATGATGGACTTGATGCCGAATTACTACGCAAAAGATATGTTGATCTTTTATGGAAATACGGAGAAGTAAAGCTCAAAAGCCGTACGCAACCGACGTTAAAGATCTAGGACGACCAAAGCCGAATTCCCTAGCACCGGATGAAGAACACCTTGTCCATATTGATTAGATCTTTATAGCTTGAGTCCGTCAATGTAATAACCTATCCTCCTTGGTTTAACTTGTTAATTTATTTGTAGAGTAGATCGTTTGTACCCATAATGATTTTTTTTACATTTCATTTATTTGTTAAGTTATTTCATGTAATTTCTGAAGGCTTTAATTTATTTTATTCTATCTATGAATATAATTAATTCTTAGTTTTGAACATGTTAATTGAAATGGAGTACTAGATTCAAATATCGCAATAGATAATACATCTGCTGCAACAGAAGACATATCTTATCAGAAAGATTTAAACATATGTTGCAACATGAGATACAACACATAGGTCATCTGCTGGAAATTATATAACAGGTCTTCCTACTTTTTTGATTTGCTACAACAGATTACCAATCAGTTGCAACAGATAAGTTATATGTTGCAACAGATCGTATATCTGTTGCGACAGACAGACTAGAACATCTGCATAACGCAACAGATGACCAACCTATTCCAATAGATAATCAATCTATCACAATAGGCACTATATCTATTACGATAGATATAAAATCTGTTGCATTATAAAAATTCAACTTGGCCAGACATAAAAATTATTGCCACTACATGTAAGGTGAATTGGCTTGAAATGAAAATTTGTTGTCACATTCGTCTCTGTCTTTGTACATTTTCTTTTTTATACACGGGATCCAACTATTTAGTTAGTACCCCATATGCCCAGACCCATTGCATCTTTCCCACAATGGTGTCGCACACACTGGTCATTAGTGTGTCGGTCAGCAAACACTCGATGTATGCAAGCGAGTATGGCCCGCACGTTGCACCAGTTATATTTCTTAGGAGCTGGATGTTCTTATTTCGACCTTCAAAATCCCATGATTCCTTCGCCAGGACTTCAACCGTCAAATGATCCATCAGCTTACTCTGCATCAACAACTTGGGCAACAACTTCAAGAGTGGCTTCATATGGGTTAAAAATATCTTCTCGCTGAAGACAGGTAAGTTGCAGTCATAAACCTTAATCTTTCCCTTGTATAGTAGTATCTCAACAGTGAGAAAATGTGTGACATCCACGTTCATGACTGTAAGGATTCTCTTTGCCTTGGTCCAACTCTTGTCATGTGGATATGGCCTCTTTCTCTAACATATTTAATCGCTTCATCTTCCCATTGGAATGTAGAAGCTAACTGATCAAATCTTGAGCCACCGGAATCAGCTATCTTATAGAGTTTAGTGTACCTATCCTTGAAATTATTGTAGAAGTTGAGGTCCATTATCCTATCGGCAGCATCATAAGCATCCGGGTACGCTAATTGCCTGCCCTTCATGAGGCAGAGAATTTCATCAATATATTATGGTATAAGAAGACAATTTTTAAATAGGTTAATAATTGTAAGGAATAAAAACACAGTCGAAAGAATTCAATGTAGAGGGTTCTCTGAATTAGTTCACAGATTATCCAGCCAACGCAACTTATGCAACAGATGTGTATTATGTTGCAATAGAATACCAAGTTTTTACTATAGATTACACATCTGCTGCGTAGATTCTTCTTCATGGAGTAGATTGGAAGGGTAGGTTATCAAAAGTAAACTTACCTTGTCCTCGTACCACACGCACATATTTGTCATATTCGAGAAGTCTTTGGCGGCAAATGAATTCATGGTGTATTCTTTTTTAACCTTCATCTTGATGAATTCTTCCAGTTCCTTCTTCTTCTCCTTGCCAAAAGCCGCGAATATGTCCACCTTCTTCGGCTACCCCTGAACTTTAATAACTATTGGAGCGGGGGGAGTTGCAATTTTTGTTGATTTCAAAACGGAGAGAATTTGTCTAATTTTTCTTCTTTTCCTCCTAACCTCCACTGTAGGAGTGCATGGCTTCCTCACCTCATTAGATGGTATGAAACCCCTCCTGGATTTCAAATTCTCAGTAGCTTCAGCAATAGCCTCTAGCTTTTCAAGGAGTTTATCCTCTCTGTCCTTGCATACTTTGCATTTGTAATAAGAATATGAGGGTAGGGAGGGATGAGAGGGACCACTGTAAGGATGGAAGGGACTGGTGTAGGGGTGAGAGGGAGGACCTGTGCAAGGGGTGTTTTCAAACATATTTATTTTTTGTTGAGCACCAACACGCTCATAATCATGACTGGAAGCAGAAGCAACAGCGGGATGGATGCCACCATCACAAACAACTCTACCAGCAACACCCCCAGAAGAAGCACCCGAATCTGTTGCAGTTTGAGGTTGGTCGTGAAGAGCTTCAATATTAGGCTGACCTTGCCTAACTGCTCTTCTTATGGATATTGGTCCATCCAATCCCTTCTTTATTAACTCCACTGTTGGGTCTTCTTTTGTATCAACAAGACCCATAAAAAGAAAAGAAGTCATCCTCAGCTCATCAATGGTAGGCACGATCAAAGGATGCACAAGCAGGAGGAAATTAAATCATATAATAATAATTTGCAGTCAGTTGGGTTACATGGGTCTCGAGTTATGTTAACACAGCCAACTTATGCAATAGATGATCTAGCTACCGCAACAGCTGATCTATATGTTGAAACAGATTAATAATATATTGCATCAGATTACCCATTTATTGCATAATTTGCAGTAGATGGGTAATATGTTGAGTAGGGTTCAGAGACCAGAGCAACATATGGTTAATATATTGAAAAATATGGATCGTTTGTTGTAATAGGTTTCCCATTTGTTACACATTTGTAGTTGACGGGTAATTTGTTACAACAGACGACCCATCTGTCACAACAGATGGAACATCTATTTCAATATCTTTCTTTGAGGCAAATTATTTTAGTTAAAAGAAGACGTACTGCATCATTCGGAGGGTTAAAGAGATCAGTCTCGTTAATATTTTTTTTGTTGCTCTCTACTGCAGCCAACCACCTAAGGATCCTTGAATGAGAAACCTTATCCGGGTAATCCTTGAAATACTTTTGGAGGGGGGGAATGGCTCCACATGCCCAAGCCTAAAAATTGTAAACAGGAAGCAAGCAAAAAAACTTCACAAGTATATTCAATATAAATTAATGAATGAGTAAAAATAGTGATCAATTTTACCATGAAAGCCCAAGAAAAGACGTATAATATGGTCGTCTTTGGCTTTAGCTCTTTCAGTAAATATTTGACAGTCAAGTAGTAGTTGTTGTATCCCCAGGGATAATCATTGAATTTCCCAAAATCATCAGCAAGCTCCAACAAATCATGTTCTATGACTTTCCTGACGTCTATTGCCAATAAAACGGAATGGACAAACCAAACTAAGCACAATTTCTCCCTGTAGTGCTTTGGTAAGTCTTTATTCTTGAGATCTTCCATCAAATCCTCCACTTTGTAGCTAGGTCCAACATTTCCCAACAACCCAACTTTTTTTACCTTGTGTTTGTTGGACCCTTTGTGGGGTGTTTTCTTGATGGGAGGTTCTTCTGGATGATCGCATCTCAAGCCCGTTACAATGGCAAACTCTTTAAATCCAAAACAAACCAGCATGCCACAGTAGTTGATCCAGACTTCATTCATCTATTTTCCTCCCTCCTTTGGACCTCCATAATCCCCCTCAAACTTGATCCTGTGCTTGAAAAGGTCATATACCATGATCATTGGGAAACGAAGAGGGTGGGGCCCAGACAGCTCAAGAAAGTGTGCAAAGTAGCTCTTCTTAAAAATTCCATCTATGTTTTTCCTTCTTCATAATACTCCTAAGTTCATTAAAATATTTTCCCAACTGACATTTAAGTACAAGATCACCAAATACTACTTTAGGGATATTCATCGGCATCGCAACTCTAAACTTGTCAATACTAATGGTTTTGACAGAATCATGCTGGAATTTCGATATTATTGCACGCCTCATTGGTAAGGAGGAGTTATCACTTTCCTCAACTTTATTTTTCCCTGACTGAGATTGTTCTGAAAGTTTCTCCGAATCTATCTGTTCTCTAGCCTTTTTTGTTTGGTGATCGAAAGTTGATCCACTTTCTCCACTTTCAGTTTTTTCTTTTGGGAGACATCTTTTAACTACAAACAAAAGAAAAACAAAAAATACATTGCATTTGATGTCTGTATAACTTTTTAAAAAAAGGTGAGACAAATTTCAATAAATTATTCTTACCACATAACCAAAACAAAATACTCCAACGAACATCAGTTGGAACAGATGGGGAACCTGAATCTATTTGAAGACCTATTTAATATCTCCCAACAGATATTCCACCTATTGCAACAGGTGGACAAATTTCAATAAATTATTCTATGCCACATTACAAGAAAATACTCCAACGGATAACCCATCAGTTGTAACAGATGGGGAATCTGTTTGAAGACCTATTTAATATCTCCCAACATATCTTCCACCCGTTGCAACAGATGGACCACCACCACCATAACCAATGCCACCACCAAGACCACCACCAATGTCATCAATACCAACACCAAGACCACCGATAACACCGCCAAAAAATACAAATACCAACACCACCAACAATACCACAAACACCATCCAATAATACCACGACAGTCAACAAAACACTGAGAGAAAAACTAGGGTTTTCTCGGGTGCTTCCTACTTTTTCAGCATCAAAACTCAAAATTGTTAACCCATTCTCGAAGATAATACAACTAAAAGTCTTATTTTTCATCATTAACTAAAAAGCCCTATTTTTTAGAATAAAGAACAAATGTAAAACTCTTCTCGAACTCTGTTACCTGCGAAGACAGAGAAAACAGCAGATACAAACAGGAATAAAGTTGAAAAAAACAACTATATGTAGTCGTAAATGGGAAAAAAAATGACCTGTTTTGAAGGGTTGAGCAATATATTGTGTAGTTGTTGTTTGTATTATTGAAAGAGAGAGGAGACCCCAAGAGAGAGAGGGGGGAGAGAGAGATAAGAGAGAGAACTTAATATTTGAAATGAAAAGTTTTTTACGCAAATGGATGATTTGTATGGGTTAATTTGTAATTTTGGAAAAGAATGACAAGTTTTGAAATTGCTAATTTGGTCTGAATTGATCTTAATTAATTTTAAAAAATTTAAAAGATATAGTTTTTAAAACATTGAGTTGATAAGAACTCATTTCAACTCAGAGTGATCGATCGATGACTCGGGTCGGAATGAACGCAATACCAACGCCATGCAATTATAAAGACTCGATTGGATTTGTAGTTGACCCTACGAGCTCATTCATTCATCCCTAGTTCCACCTAAATCAACTTAGGTACTATCACTAGCCTAACATTGAGTAGATGAGAATTCATTTCAACTCAAAGTGATCGATGGACGACTTGGGTCGTGATGAATGCAATACCAATGCCATGCAATTGCAAAGACTCGATTGGATTTGTAGTTTACCCTGCGAGCTCATTTATTCATCCCTAGTTCCACTTAAATCAACTTAGGTACTATCACTATCCTAACATTGAGTTGATGAGAACTCATTTCAACTCAGAGTGATCGATCGACGACTCGGGTTAGGATGAACGCAATACCAACGCCAAGCAATTGCAAAAACTTGATTGGATTTGTAGTTGACCCTGCGAGCTCATTCATTCATCCCTAGTTCCACCTAAATCAATTGCAATGAAATTTGTTGCAATAAACGACTGAGCTGTTGAAAATTTTCAAATAGGTATTCATATTTGTTGCAACAGATGACATATCTGATTTAATTATCAAATAGACATTTGCATCTGTTGTGACAGATGACTGAGCTGTTGGAAATTTTCAAACAGATATTTATATCTATTATAACAGATGACATATCTGATTTAATTAATTATCAAATGGACATTTTCATCTGTTGTCACAGATGACTGAGTTGTTGGGATTTTTAAATAGATATTTATATCTGTTGTAACAGATGACTGAGCTGTTCAGATTTCTAAATAGGTATTTATATATGTTGCAACAGATGATATATCTGTTTAAAAATCTTTTTTTCTCTTTTAATTTTAAAGTAAGCTTCTGGTCCGAGTAGATAATATCAAGTAGTAGTACTTACTACTAAAGGCGGTAAAAAATATTTCTTGGATATCTCAAAAGTGAGTTCATTGAGCAGTCTTGTCTTGTCTTTTTAATGTCACTAGTCTTAGTCTTCCCCGTTCCCCTCAAATTATTAATGAAATTAATTAATATTAATTAATAAATATTGAAAAACCCCGCGTCTACGTACACTATACATCTATAGAAATCTTCCTTCAGCTGCAGTTTATTTTATTCAACTCTCTCATCTTTTTCTTTCTCTCCTCTTTAGGGCCACAGCCTTTTTTCACTCTTTTCTCTTCTCTTCTCATAAAGATTTTTTTGGATCTAAACCGATCCATATCTTTCCTCAATTAAAATTTTTATTTTGATCCCTTTTTTGATATTAAGGTATGGTTCATTATTGTTCTTTCATTCTTGTCTTCTTCTTTGCAAGTTATTTACATCTATTTTTTTATTTAATTACTATTTACCCATATCATATTTATTAAAAAAATTTAAAGGAACTTTTAAGTGTTGAATAAACAAATCGAGAATTTTTATTACAATATGCAAAAAATATCATCTGTTGGGAGAAGTTTAAAATCCTTGTTGGCAATATCATTTTTTTTGTATGTATTTTGTTTGTTTCTTTATTATTGATGCAGTTATTGATGTTGGTGGTGGGGTTGGCGTTGTTGGAACTTGTGGTGTGGTGTTGTTGATGGTTTTGGAACAAAGGATGTTATTTCTTTGTTGTTGATGATGTTGTTTGAACAAATATTGTTGGAACAAATGTTGTTGTTTCTTTGTTGTTGATGTTTATGCTGTTGTTGATGTTACAACAGATGGAGAAACTGTTGGAACAAATCAAACCACCAGAATGGCTGGTTTGATGTATTTCATCAGATTCCACATCTGTTGCCGCAGACTCCACATCTGTTGCAACATACTCTACATTTGTTGCAACAGACTCCACATCTGATGCAATAGATGGATAATGTTTTTTTTTGTGACCTTAATTTTTTTCCTCTTCTTTGTAGATATAAGGAACTGACTTTTGATCAACTTTTGTCGGACTATCATAAGAGGCTGTAGTAAAGATGGGTTCAGAGGAATAAGCTGCTTGCAGATGGAACCACTTCATATGTGGGAGGTATGTATTACTGATAATGTTATCGTGGAAACACATATAGAGTGCACTGATTTTGTGAATGTTGTTTTTACTTATTAGTCATAGATCATTCAAACAAGATGTCTGTAATTTTATAGTTAACATTGGTAGGTCCGAACTGATAAGGCTGAGGGACCATGAATATGGTTCTGATACCCTGTTAAGATTTAATGTTGGTTGTTGCTCATGTTTATTTGTCAAGTATTGTGAAGGGATCTGGTTTTGTTGTCATTGTAAAGAGATTCAATAGCGATTGTACTAACTTTTAGGGTGTATTGGACCCATAGAGGGCCTTCGAAGCTTAGCACTGCATCTAACAAAAATGGAAAACCAATATAGTTATTGCCCTAGCTAAAATTTTTATGGTTGGGTTGCTCGCTCGGGGTAATGATTATATGGCAGAAGGTGCGGTAGGAGAATGCCTTCGAGGGAAAATGGGTGGTTGATGAAAGACTTTATCATCTAAGAGCTAATTGAAGAAGAGGCATAGGGTAGAAAGTAACTTCTAGCGAATCTGGCCGATGGAATTATCTTAACAGATGCGAAATCTGAATCAAGTGCAAATATGAAAGTGTATCCGGTAATGTAATTTCATCTGTTATGTCTCTGAAAGAAAAATAATGCAGATGGACACTTTTCTAGGGAGCTGCATGGTCGGGATTATCACCTAGGTAGAAAATAGGAGAAGACTAACAAAGCAGCCTCACGGGCATCGAGGGTTGAAATGATATTCAACGAGTCTAGAAAACCTACGCCAATAACAACTGCAGTTAAAATAAGGAATCTAAGCGAAGGCGGCAATTTCTGAATTTTAAATTTCATCCCATTCCTTCTTGTTTGTGTTTTTTATCAGGTCCACTATTCGTTGACCTGATCGAAACCACAAACGAGATTGAAAGGCAAATAGAGTATCATTGCTTCCTTAGCAATATGGTTATAATTGATTGTATTTTTTTTGCCTTGATATGCTTTCAACATTCCTTGGAGAAGATCAGATACTTGCTGGAGTATATGAATCCCGATAATTTTCAAGCTTGCCTCCAGCTTTCTGATTCTGTATTCAAGTTGGTTGTTGCCATCTTCGAAGTTGGTAAGGAGTTCCTTGTCTCTTGTGAGCTCGAATAGGAACACTACCTTCAAAGTTGTGGCATTCTAGAATCCCTTCAGAACACTTTCTTCAGAAGCCTTAAAGGATACATGGAGGGTCGATGTGTTTGTTTTAGGCCAAAATATGTTGATGCACGTTGAAAATGTGGTCCCAACAGTTGAACAATACACTTTTATTAAGCGTTTCTCAATGTATCTTGCTCAACTAATTTGATAAATTACTAAGCATGGAGTTACGTAGCGTGTGATCTAAACCGGCTCTACCAAGCCTATCAAATATTACGTAACTCCGAGCTCATTACCCTATCAAAAAAAAATATGATCGATTTAGTGCACAAATCGAATGAGCTCAATCTCTCATCCTTTCTGATGATCGCTCTTCTCTAATATAGATGACAAGATATCTGTTATTCAAAAGTTTACACCGTCGCCAGATATGCTTTCCTGGGAGCAATTCTTCTAAAGTTATTTGTTGATGTATCCTAAAGAATTGCTCTCAGTCAAGCATGTCTGGCGATGGTGTAGACTTTTCCATAGCAGATATCTTGTCATCTATATTGGAGAAGAGTGATCAACAGTAAGGCTGACAGATTGGGCTTATTTGATTTGTGAACTAACTCGGGCATATATTTTTGATAGGGTAATGAGCTCGGAGTTACGTAATGTTTGATAGGCTTGGTAGAGCCGGTTTAGATCACACACTACGTAATTCCATGCTTACTAATTTATCAAATTAGTTGAGCAAGTTTCATGGAGAAATGCTCGATAAAAGTGTGTAGTTCAACTGTTGGGACCACATCTTCAACGTGCATCAACATATTTTGACCTAAAACAAACACAGCGACCCTCCATGTATCCTTTAAGGCTTCTAAAGAAAGTATTCTGAAGGTCTTATAGAATGCCACAACTTCGAAGGTAGCGTTCCTGATCGAACTCACAAGAGACGAGGAACTCCTTACCAACTTTGAAGACGGCAACGACCAGCTTGAATGCAGAATCAGCAAGCTGAAGGCAAGCTTGAAAATTATCGGGATTCACATACTACAGCAAGCATCTGATCTTTTCCAAGGAATTTTGAAAGCATGCTAAGGCAAGAAAACACAATCAATTAATCCATATTGCTAAGGAAGTAATAATACTCTATTTGCCTTTCAATCTCGTTTGTGGTTCTGATCTGGTCAGCGGCAGTGGACCTGGTCGAAAACACAAATAAGAAGGCATGGGATGAAATTTAAAATTCAGAAATTTTCGCCTTCGCTTAGTTTCCTTATTTTAACAGCAGTTGTTGTTGGCATAAGTTTTCTAGACTCTCTGAACATTATTTCAACCCTCGATACCCGTGAAGCTGCTTTGTTGGTCTTCTTCTATTTTTTACCTAGGTGATAATCCCGACCACGCAGTTCCCTAGCAAAGTGTCCATCTGCATTATTTTTCTTTCAGAGACACAACAGACGAAATTACATTACCGGATACACTTTTATATTTGTACTTGATTCAGATTTCGCATCTGTTAAGATAATTTCATCGGCCAGATTTGTTAGAAGCTACTTTCTACCCTATGTCTCTTCTTTAATTAGCTCTCAGATGATATAGTCTTTCATCAACCACCCTTTTCCCCTCGAAAGCATTCTCCTACTGTACCTTCTGGCATATAATAATCACCCCAAGCAAGTAACTCAACCATATAAATTTTGGTCAGGGCAATAACTATATTGGTTTTCCATACTTATTTGATGCAGTGCGAGGCTTTGAGGGGCCTCTAAGGGTCTAATGCACACTTAAAGTTAAGTCCAATAGCTATTGGTTCTCTGCAGTGATGACAAATATTGATCCCTTCTCAAAACTTGACACACATAAACACGAGCAACAATCATCAATAATTCGTAACAGGGTATCTGCACCATTTTCATGAGGTCCTCTGCCTTATCAATTTTGAACCCATCAAACTTAACGGTACAATGCAGTATCTTGTTTGAATGATCAATGCCTAATCGGTTAAAAATTTCATTCACAAAAACATTGTACTTTGTATGTGTTGTCCCGGTGACCTTATAAGTAATACATACTTAACTCCCATACATATGATAGTGGATCCATCTGCACGCACCTTATTCTTTCTAGTCCATCTATGGCTTAAATTGAATATACAGATGACTATCTAGTTACAACAGATGACACATCTATTTATATTATAAAACAATTGGAGACATTTGTTATGACAGATGATCAACCTGTTGCAAAAATCAAACAGATATATACATCTATTGCAAAAGATTGTCATATGTTGTAAGTTATCAAACAAAAAGAATATATTTTGCAACAGATTACCCATTTGTTAGATTTATTTTAAAGCAATTTTCTTTTCTTTCCGAGATACAATAATTTATAAATAGGTCTCTCCTTACAAATATGGATGATCCATATTCGTACAAGAATATTCATATCGAGTCCTTGCGTGAACTTCAAAGGCAGTTTGATGAACTCCAGAGAGATTTGGCTGACTTCGCAGCAAGGCTACCGGATGAAAAATGTCTGATTGACAATAATAATAATAGTAGTAATAATAATTAGGTAATGTTATTTATTTTAGCGCATGTATGTATTTTCCTCCTTTTGTATATCGTATCTACCCAAGGGATTCAAAAATCTATGAACATTAATTTCATTTTGTTGTCGACTTTGAATTTTTAATTCTTATTTAGTATTTAATAATAATCATTCTGTTGATTCCTTGTTCTCAACATGTCGATGGTTGGTGGTAGGGATTGAGCAGCAATTTATGTCTACAGAGGTTAATCTGCTACGACAGATCGATCATATGTTGTACCTGACGGTTATTAATAAAAAAGGGTTATTGTTATTATTGAGAGGGTGAAAAGAAAAAGACATGACTTTCCGATTATTCAATATGAAAAATGTTTTGTAAATAAATAATAAGGAAATAAATGATAAACACAATTTATAACCATAATTTTAAAAACTGATCGTGACTTTTCACCATTTTTTTTTGAATTTATTTTTTAAAATTATTTATTATATAATAAAATGGTTATTATTTTATTAAGGAATTTGAAAGGTGTTTTTTTTAATTTATAAAATAAAAAAGTAAGAAAATTTGGATTAATGATATGATGATAGTTATTTTTAAAAAAAAGTAGATTATATGTTGCAACAAATAAATTATCTGATGCAACAGGTTCACTATTGTTGCAACAGATGATATATCTGTTGTCACAAATGATTTATCTGATGCAACCGATATCAAATCTGTCGTCACAACTCAATAAAAATGGTTCTTGGAAAGAACTAATTAATAATAAAAATCTGAAAAGTCATGACTTATCACAATATTTCTTAATTTAATTAAGTCATTATTTTTCACATTAATCAAAAATGTAATTAATAAATGGAGGTGAACAGTTAGATTATATGTTGCAACAGATAGGCTATCTGATGCAACATATTTTATATTTGTTGCAATAGATAATATATATGTTGTCACAGATGTGTTATCTGATGCAAAAAATATAGAATCTGTTGCCAAATTCAATAAAAATGGTTCTTCGAAAGAACTAATTTATAATAATAATCTGAAAAGTCATGACTTATATCACAGTATTTATTTTCATAATTTAATCAAAAATGTAATTAATGTATGGAGGTGAATAGTTGCATCTTTTTGCCTCTCATTCAAATTCAATCCTCTATAAATAGGTCCCTCCTTACTCAATCGTTCATTCAACTACACTCTATTTATTTATTGCATCTCGTCTTTCATAGTACACTCTAGAAGATAAGATTATGGCTAACCCAGTGTGGGACGTTGCTTTTCTACAAGACGTCGTAAATAAACTTCAAAATCAAGTTCGTGACCTGCAATGGGAGCTGGAAGGAGTTAGAGCAAGAATGCTCCGCGAGATACGCAGGCTGAAAAGGGTTTTGCTACTTCCGGTTGAATATTGGCCGGCTGGCAATGATGATGATAATGATAATAATAATAATAATTAGATTATTATTTTTCTTTTAGTCTATTATATGTATTTTTATTTATTTTGGTTTAATAAATAAATTATGTTTGATCTTTGACGTTTTAATCCATATTTAATTTTTATTCTGTCTATTATCTTCTCAACAAACATGTCGACGATTCGACGTAAAAAGGAATAATTTAGAATCCAGTAGCAATAGCAATATTTATTTGTTGGGTTTGTGGCAGAGGTTGATGTGTTGTTCAAAATAGATTACTCATGTTGCAACAGATAAGAAGTCTGATGCAACAAATAAATAGTCTATTTCAACAGATGACTAGTTTGTTTCTTTGCTTGGCTCTGACGTTTTAATTTGTACTCCCTCCATCTCAAATTACCCGTCCCAAATTGAGATGCCACATTGATTAAGAAAAATAATTAATAACATGTCTAGTTTACCCTAACCCACTGATCAGTTGGTGGGACAGTAGACGTATTTGAAATAACCATTGTTTTCTATTCAATCGAAATTTCATAAGAGAAGAAAGCTTTTAACGTCGGTCGACGTATAGTCCCCCTATTAAATGATGTTTCCATTTTAATTTGAAGTAAAAGTGATTAATTCAAAGGGTAAAACATGGATTTTTTTAATCTTTTCTTGATTAATGAAAAAGACAAGTAAAATGAGAAATCGAATTAGGAAATTTGGGACGGGTAATTGGACATAAGGAATAATTTTGAATCCAGTAGCAATAGAAAGAGTTGAAATATATTGGTTATCTGTTGGGTTTGTGGCAAGGGTTGATTTGTGTTGTTTCAAATAAATTAATCATTCGTTGCAACAGATAATTAGTCTGGTGCAACAGATAAATATCCTAATACAATAAATAATACGTCTGATGCAACAGATAATACGTCTGATACAACAGATAAACAGTCTGATACAATAGATAAATCTTTTGATGCAACAGATTACTCATCTGATGCACCAGATGATTGATCTATTTAAATTGTGGGCACTTATGCTGGATTCATGATCGGGGTTCTATCCATTGTTGGAAAAATAGAAGTGTACCCAGATGATAAATACGAATAAAAATCATAATTGTACTTTCCAAAGTCACCTATGACAGATAAACATCCTGATACAATAGATAATACGTCTGATGCAATTGATAATACGTCTGATGCAGCAGATAAATAGTCTGATGCAACAGATAAATCTCCTGATGCAACAAATTACTCATCTGATGCACCAGATGATTGATCTATTTAAATTGTGGGCACTTATGTTGTATTCATGATCGGGGTTCTATCCATTGTTGGAAAAACAGAAGTGTACCCAGATGACAAATACGAATAAAAATCATAATTTTACTTACCAAAGTCACCTGTGAAGTAATGCCAAAGTGGAAAGTGATGTAGTAAAAAAAATTTGACCTAAGAAATTGGTCAGATCGCAGCAGTAGCGTTGTACCAACAACAACAACACCAACAACAAATGGTCGACAAGAAGAAGATGAAGATGATAATGAAGTAGAAGATGATGATAATGAAGCAGAAGATGATGAATAAAACAACAGAAATAGAAATAATAAACAACAAAAATCGCTAAGAGAGAGAAAATAATAATGGATTAGAAGAGAGAGAAAGGCGTATTTTTTCCCTCCGTTTCCCGTTATTTTAGGTATACATTGGGATCAAAGTGTAAATTTTAAAACTTGTGGGTTATTTTCAAACTTCCCCAACTTTCTTAATCCATAATAAAGCAATTGTCACCTCCAATTAATAATTAAGACTTGTGTCACCTATACCTCATTTTAAAACTCTTTTGTCACCTGTGGCCCAAACCCCTATGTAACTGCCTCTTACTTTTGAGTCCCTGCAATAAAGATTCTTAATTATAAATACGCGGGACTACTACTAACGAGAGAGTTATCTAAACTTACAAAAAGGATCTTCTTAATTTTCTTTTTAGAAAAAACCTAAAAAAACTTATCTTGCTCTTTTTTACTATATATATTCTTTATTTCGCTTAACAAAAAGTTCTCTATTGTCCAGTTATGAAAAAGATTAAAAAGTTGCAGCTGCTCCTATTTTCTCTCCACTTTTCTATTTATAAAGTTTAATCAAAAAATGACCAAAACGTTTTTCAAAAAAAAAAAATGTTGTAACCTCCCTTTCTTATAACCGCACATCCTTTCTTTTCCTCTATTTCTTCCATGCACTTGATTATCAGAAAAAAAAAAACATGAAATGATATTTTTCAAACGTATGTACTATTATTTATCAATAAATTGTCGAACCAAAACTCAATTCTAACTGCTCGCTATTGAGGTTTTCTGGTTATTATTTTTTCTTCATGCATCTTAAAAGCTTGAATATTTGAAAATATGCTTTTCACCTTTTACAAGTAAGTGATTTTCGCATAATTGTATGTAAATTCAAGTTATTTATTTTAATGTACTGACTGAAAGTTTTAAATTGGGTGTAATTTTTCTGTGTCTAAGCAGAATCAGGGTTAAAGCAAGTTGTGGTCTATTGGAACATATAAACTTTGTTTTAACAGCCTACAGATTTTGCATTTTGGTTTTATGACTTTTGAACCAATGAACTTTATTTTTGCAGATGATCTATTACCAAAGATCAAAAAACATCGCAATCTTCTTTACTTGAAATTTATGAGTTTCTTTCTTATGTTACTACATAATCATTTATCCATAGATTTTTAGCAACATAAGGTTAGATATTTTCAGATAATTCGAATGATTTTGTGATGACTTTTCCATGGCTTATTTGCTAATTCTATCACTTGGTAGAAATGTATCTTGCAAGCAAATGACAGAAAGCATGTGCGATCAGATTCAAAAGACTATTATTACATCGTATTGTAGCTTCACGGTCTAAATTCCCTAATGAACTTTGGTGTAACTAATATAATATAGTCAAAATACTACCAACATGTATTATTAGTAGATGTGTAACGATGGGCTTTTATCCTACACTATAAGTAGTTCTTGCCTCCCTCTTCAGAGGTAATTTTTAAATTTTTTATGTACATATGTAGGTTTTGATTCTTTTAAATACAATAGTAGATATTGTCTCAGTAGTCTCGAAGTTCAAAATTTACTTAGAGGTTTCAAGTTAAAATCTCAAACAATATGTTTTCATTTTATGAACTTTCTTGATAAAAATCTTGGATCCACCACGTGTCATGATGAGTTTATCTCTAGCATGTTTTTTTGCTTTGCACATTTTGTTGTTGATTTCCCTTTTCACTTACCAAAAAATCAAATTGATAGGAAAATGAAAGACGATATTTGGATCTATGGAAGAATATAGTTGTTTGTTAGTGTTGCTACTTCTGTTAGATGAAATAAAGGAATAGGAGGTATTTTGGAGAGTACATATGTATAAAATGTGTCCCTTTAATATCCCATCACTGCACATATCTATAGGTATACATCAAATAAGAGTTTCTTTATACGTCGAGGAAAACACTACAATAGTAATCAAAATGTTAGGCAAGCGTGAACACCTCAGGAATCAGAATAAATTCAGCCAAGGTAATTTTGTATACATTCTAATAAATCTATTCATATATCTGGATTTATTAGAATGTTTGATGGTACGTTCATCTTTTTATGTATTTCTTCCATATTGTTCTATTCTATGATAGGTCCATTGTCTCAGTGTTATTTCTGTTCGGGAAGCTATCACTATATGTAAAGTTATTATAGCATGCTGGTGTCACTAATTTGTGTGTTCTTTATATAGATATAATGTTGGTTCTTATGCTCAGTATTCATTTGCACATCTCTAATTGTAACTAATATAGCAGAATCATTAGCTTTCAGTCGAGTTTCATACACATTAAATTATAGCAACACAAACTGAATGTCGGTAAGATAAATTTTAATTTTTTCCTTAATTTCTCGCATGGTTGATTTATGCACGGAGGGATTATTGATTTGGTGGTATATATCTATCATGTTTGGTGTTCTATGCAGAAAATGGCTCAAACGAAGGAGAAGGTGAAGCGGGTGTTATCTAAATAAGTCATTAAGATCACTCAACGTGTGCCAAGGAACATGAATGATTTATTAATAAGATTCACTCCTTTACTAGTACATGCATATTTCTCTATGCTATTTTTTTTTTCGGGATCAATTTTCTACACACTGGATGAAGTTTGTATTCAAGTATCACTAAAGCCACACTTATATTGATTACACTCACACATATAATTTATGGGGCATAATCACAAAAAGAGGTAAAAAGGAAATAAAGTTTAAAGAAAAAAGATTTCGTCTTCTGCATCTTTTCATAACCAACATAATTTTAATTTTATGATATTTGTTTCTATTGCAGGTATCCTTAAAAATTATATTGGATCGGACAAAAAATAACATTGGAAGCAAGGGATGGTCATGTCTACCGAATCCAATAATTTTGACGCCGGTTGAGACCTTTCTATTAACATTATCGTGCACTTTAGTTTGTCCTTTGTTCTCCAAATATCAGTTTCAGATGATATATATTTTATATACAAAACACATAAAGAAATGTAGTAATGTGACAATGCGTGAAAAAAGAAAAGAGGCTTGAACTGGTCTGAAGTTAGGTTGAAAAGTGAATTTTGATTGAGGTAAAGGTTAAGTATTTGGATACATTTACATGTTTTTCATAATATTTACCTGCTAAATTTTAATATATGAATCAATTACTCATTGACGTTATTCCTATAGAAGAAGAATCTTAATTATTTTAGTAGTAGTTATAAGCATTTCGTTATTATATAGTTGGATAAACTTAAACGACTCTTTAGATCAAAAACTTAGCGACATATTGTCAAAATAATTATTAGCTATGACCAATTTAGCGATAATTTAATGATGAATTTCTTAGATAATTTCAGTTTCTTATTTAGAATGAAAGAAAATATAACAACCTAATGTAATGGCCTAAGATGTATACTTGTAATTAACCATACAATTTTGGATATAATTTTTAAAAAAATTATATGTCATCTCTTTTGTGTGATAATTTATTATCCAATAGGAGTAGATTTTATAATAGTGTCAAGGAAAACAATCTTTTCATTACCTTTCAATTAGTAGAATCAACAACGTTAAAAATTAGAGCTATAAAACTATAATAACAAGGGGGACATGTATGAAGAGAAGGTTAAACATACTAATTATTTAAATATTTATGCTTTGAATTGATTTTTAAAATAGAATAAATACGTTATAGTGAAAAATATTTGCAGTAAATTCAAATAATGAAAGAAGTCGAGCATAGAATACAAATTGCTTATGGGTGATGGACTTTTGTATGTACATATTGTACATATATTATCTGGGATGGTTGATGTTCCTCTATTAGTAGCTAGGGAGAGCACTAAAAGCAATGTAGATAAGAAGAAACATGTTAATAAATAATGTCACTTTTCAGAGCTACTTTCATTGTTTAAGTACGTCCACAATAATCAAGTTGTGTTGCACCCTCTTATATTATATATCCTTGGGAGTATAAAAATTGTATATTTTATGAAAGAAATAATCAACAATGAATCAATAGCAGTTACACATACCATAAGAAATGTGCAATATGTCACCCATAATTGATACACATCCATTTTGGATTATATCCTGTTTTATTTTTAAAATATCCGCACATTGCCCCGATACGTATACTAAAAATTTATAATGTTTTGGGGGAATGACTAGAAAAGAAAAAATGCCTAATTGGATAAAGGGCGTACAACATCGTAGTCTAAAATTTAATTTTAGGAAAAATAAGACGTGAAGTTCCATGGATGATGTTGAAAGTATTATATGTGCGCTAATCGTTTCAGAGAAAATTATACACTGCTCCAACTTTGCATTTGTTTCTGGAATATTATTTGTTGCCGGATTTCCTTCGAAAGCAAGGAAACCAAAAATATTTTTTGAAAATATTATTTCAATTACCGTTCATTAACAATAATAGTTAAAGTTTGAGTTGTATTTTTATATTCACATTTTTGCAGCTAAAATTTAAATAAATATATAGTGTTGGGAGAAAATGATAGTAATGAAGTGATAAATATTAAATAATATATATATACCATACTAAATGTTAGTTTTGATTAAAAATAATACATAAAAAATTTGAAAATAATTATTATAATATAAAACACATATACTGTATACACATTTGAATTATTTTTTTCGATCTTTTTAAGTTTGAAATAATTTGCGCATTGCACGGGGGCAAATGCTAGTTTAATTTCAAAAAAATATTATAAAAATAAAGACTAAATATCAATATCAAACTTAAAGAAAGGCGAGAACTTTAGCAATACTTTTGTTTTACTACTTTGACATGTATAAAAATGTACAAAAGGGTGGCTATTTATAGACCACCAAACTTACTCCTTAAGGTTGCTAAACTTGACATCAAGCTGGCAATTTGGCAATTTGGTCAACTGTTTAGGTATTCAAATACAAATTGAACAAGTAACTTTATTTTTCAAATCCAACTTGACTACTAACTATTATCTCTAGTAAATGATATTCCACACATATACATGTCACATGACCCATATTATATATAACTTCCCCTTGGATGTCCATTAATAGAAAATGTGTCTCGTTAGATCCTTACTAGGAAAATTCATGTGAAGGAAAAAAAAAGTACACCCATCTTATAATATGGTTTTAGTGTTGTTTCATTGAAAACCTTACTAGAAAAATCTGATTGGGAAAAAATCTTGATTAAAGAAAAAAGAGTACAACGTGTATTTTACTCACCATGATGGAAACTTTAATTTAATGACTTGAATATCTGCATTCCAACCTTGTGCACCATCTTCTTGAAAGTTGCATTTGGTAAAGACTTGGTGAATAAATCAATAATATTATCACTTGAACGAATCTTACACACATTGATATCACCACTTTTTGAAACTCATGTGTGTAGAAAAGTTTTAACAAAATATGTTTCGGCCTATCTCCTTTTATAAATCCTCCCCTTAGTTGTGTTATGCATGTTGCGTTATCTTTATATAAAACCATAGTACTTTATCACATTGCATATCATATTTTTCTCGGATGATATGTATCATGGATCTCAACCACACACATTCTTGGCTTGCCTTATGAATAGCAATTATCTCAGCATGATTTTAAAAAGTGAAAGTTGTTGTATACTTTATTGAATGCCATGATGTAGTTGTATCTCTATATATAAGTAAATAATCCTTATGAATTGAATTTCATGTGGATCAAATAAATACCTTTTTAATGTATGTTTATAGATGGAAAAATATTTCATTTGTCAAACTCTCTGAGTACACATCCAGTAATACGCATTCTTAGTCATCTCATTAAAAATCTTACCAGGAAAACTCTGTGGGATAAAACCTCGGCTAAAAAAATAGAGTACAGTGTGTATTATACTCGCATCGATTAAAACATCACTATACTCTTATAAATGATACTCCGTAATTCATAAGTGCACCAACAACACTAAAATATGGTACTTACTAATCATTTCTATGAATTAAAATTGATTTATTTTAAAATTAAGTGATATTTATAATCATTGGGGTATTCAATGAAATCACTTTATAACATTTTAAATTTCTTAACGATTTTCATATAACCTTTGTCATCTAGCTAGGCATAACAATAATTTATTATACATATTCAAGCTTTTTAATATTGTCATATTAAAATAAACCTTATTTCATCCATCAGAGGACAATAATTCTCCTACAATAATGCCAAAAACTTTGTAAAATTTTTATTCCCCAAGGCACATGTCATACTTTATATCTTACGAATTTTACTTTTTGCATAGTAAATCATTTGTTCCTTACTGGCATTATACCTCTGGTCTTTGGATTATGAATTCAAATATTCACTTTTCAAGTGAAACAAACTACTTGAATTACATACTTTTATTTGTTCACTCCATATTTTTTGATAGATTTGTATTCAAGATCCTCGATATTATTTGTGATATTGAGCGCTTTATTATATCAAAGATATCATCAATGATTATTTGATATAGGTTCCAATAAGACATAACTTATGAAGATCTCTTCATATTCATTACTATTCAGGTACCTGAACCCTTTTCAATTTTTATGAATTGTTATGTCAGTGCTCTTTCAAAGCACTTGACTCATTATCATGACCATCTTGATCATTTGCTCTTTTCCTTCTTTAAGGAGTTTTACCTTTGGAACCAATTGGTCTATCACGCTTTAGACGTGTCATAGACTCTTTCCTTTTACGAAATTTTTATTAGAGGATTTTACAGTTAAATTATCATATAGAGTCAGCAAACACATCTGACAATTAGTTTGCAATATCTTGCAAATGAATTATCTCTTGAACTTCAAGTTCACATATATATTTGTTATGACGATCTAAATAATTTATTTCATACATAATTTTCAAATGTTAATCAACTCTCCCCCCAATGTTAGGAAATTTAACATTTACCCCCAACCTTGTCTTTGGATTCATATTTGTGTGTGATGAAGCAATTGCATCATATGTCGCACATTAAAATTTTTAGATGAAAATTATTTGGTTCTTGACCTTGAACCAATAGTGATAGAGGAGCCTTGTTGGCTTGATGCATATGAATGTTGCTATATTTTAAATGACACAACTCATACCAAATTTCTTTTGAGAGATTTGTTCTCATATTCAATTATTTAGCTAGAATTAAAGGCATACAATTTCTACTAAACCAACCAACATTATCAACATAATTTATAGTTTGGAACTGTGCGCTTAATTTAATAATTTGAGCAAACAACTTAGCAAAAATCAAATTGCAAGTTAATAAAAAAACACATGTGACCATATCATAGATGCATCTATGACATGACCCCAATCAGGGCCAGACCATAATGGGTATCTCAATTCAAAAGGACCGAAGACCACCCCCAATGCCCAAACCATCGACCACCTTACACCCCATGTTGGATGAATTCTGAAAATATAACAATATAAGAGAACTTAAAGATTAAGATATTTTGACAAGTCCATAACCAAAACCAATAAACAAACAAACCATCCCAAGTCCACAGTAGTCCGACAAATCCTCTACCAAATCAAATATCAATAAAGTGTTAGGACATACCCCCAACTTTAGCCAAAAATAGTATCCAATAGTCTATAACTAAAAAGGAAAACATAATCCTGAAATGGAGAATTACGAAGAATGAAAGCTCACCGCTTTAAGTCGACTCTCAATTAATCCACAATCACTGACCATGAGAAGAAGAAGTATGGCCAAATCATGCATCATGTGAGGATACAGCATTCGGAGATAGTTAGTAGGGTAAACGCTAGCATGTAACCCAGAGATAAAGATAAAATAATTCCTTCAATTCAAACCAAATCATTCAATACACATAACCATATGCAAGTACATACATACATGTATACACACATATATATACATACATATATATGTATGTATGTGTGTGTATATATATATCGTGATGGTATAGGTAACAAGGTTTAGCATGCACTTTAAAACCTTAACCTGGTTGTGTAGCTCAGCCGTCATATAATAGTACCCGCTGGCTATATGAGCCCCAATTCTCACCCCTAGTCGGTCCCCAGTGTGTGTAGCCACATGAATTGGAGAATAACCTTATATATATGCATGTGGGACTCAAACCATCCAATCATATACTAAGGTGACTTAATGAAATGCCACAGTATTTGGCCCTTGAATATTTCCTGAGCTTGATCTCACTGCCCTGTTGACAACTCACCATACGAGTCGTATGGTATGGTTACGAGTCTAGGGACCCAAGTTGTTACCAAACTAGTGTGTTATTAGCCAAGTTTTGTCCTGGTTATGAGATACTACTTACAAGTCATATGATCATGTGACGAGCGGTTAGGGTTCAGTCGTATGTTGTCCAGTGTCCAAGCCCCTGGTGTTTTGTGTTGGTCACGACTAGACCATACGAGTCGTATGGTCTAGTGATGAGTAGGACTAGGAAGTTGTAAGTTGGATAGTGTGTGGTTTCAAATTCTCTGTCTTGATGATGACTTAATGATACGAGTCGTAAGTTGTGCTGATGAGTCAATGGCTTGACTTATAACCAAAGGCGGGATTTTACATCTTTAAGTTAGGGTTACTTTAGACATTTCCCACCCTATGCCCTTAAGATCCCACATCTTATAACACATTTTGGTCATTCATTATACCCTTTTACAAGATCAAAACTCTCTCTAAACTCTCTAAAAACCTCTCAAGAAAGATTGGGCTATGGTTTTTTCAATGTGGTCATCTAAGGGCTTAAGGATTAAATTCTCTTTGTGAATCTTTGTACCCAAGCATGTGACTCTTCCCTCGTTGTTATTTTACTAAAAGCATATGTGTAAAGCATTGTTCATGAATCATTACTGGTGGTTTTGAAACCAAGATTGAGGGGTTTGAATGCATATCATTGAATATAATTTTTCTATGTTTTAAATTGAGATTATGCGTGTCTTAATTATGGTTTACACATGTGGGTGCGTGGGAATGGTGATTTAATTGAGGGGTTATGGTTGAACCCTAAATTTTATTGATTTTGTCTTTGATAATGACATTCTCTTAACCTGTTTGTGAAATATTCAATGAGAATGAAATTGTCACAAGTTTAAATTATGTTTTGAACTAAGGCTTGGCATAAGAATGTTGATGATTAGTAAATAGTTTTATGAAGGCCTTGTTGGCCATAAATTGATTTAAAATATTAAATGGGTTTGAGTCCCTAAGCATTGAATTAAATTGATGTCTTTGTTTAGACAATGGGTTCAAGTCCCAAGTTGATTAATAATGGTTATGGTATGTTGTACGCTTGTAAGTGGGGTTGGTATGACAATACTAATGGGATGCCTTTGGTAAGTAACTGGATTAATGGTTGTGTATGTGTAATGAATATTTTAATTGGTCTTTAAGGCACGATGTGTGCCTGGGCCGTGAAAGTAGAGTCCAAAGGACTACCACAAGAAATCGTGCTAGCCGATGCAGGTATCTATAAGACAGGTAGATTCGAGTCCCCAGAAAATATATATATGAATGGGAGGTTTTAGTCCCCCATATTGTATATATTTGTGCTTAAGTCACCTTGATTATGTCGGGAGGTTTGAGTCCCCCATAAAGGCATATACCAATATAGATATTCCCTGGTTCATGTGGCAACACGCACTGGAGCCCTTCTAGCTGGGGGGGAGCTTGGCCCATATAGCCTGTGGGCACCTTGTTATATGACGGTCATGCTACATAATCCAGGTGAAGGTTTTAAATGTATGCTAAATCTTGTTCCTTACCCCGACATATGATGTTATATTTATATATATGCATATGTATTTCGGATGATATCATGCTTTGGATGTTGTACTGGTTTTGAGTTATTGTCATGGCATTATTTTTATTCCTTTATCCTTGATTTAAATGCTAGCGCTCCAACTGTTAACCGTCTCCGGATGTTGTATCTCCACGCGATGTAAGTACCAAAATTTCTTTTACTTTTCCTATGTAGTGATCAGGTATTTTAGTTAGTTTGAGAGTTGACATTGAAGTGGTGAGCTTTCATACTTCGGAAGGCTTCATTTCATGGTCTTTATTTCCTATTCTCAGACCTTGGTTAGACTTTGTTTTGGCAATTATCGGGGTCATGTCCCGATATTTTATTGATTTCGGTTTTCTAGAGGCTTTGTTGGATTACTGTGGACATGGGTGGTTTGGTTGACTGTTTTGGTGACGGACTGTTGTCCGGTTACCGGTGGTTGGAATAGACATATTATGAATTATCATAAGTTTTGTTATGCGCTATCTTGTTATATGTTTGCAATTCATTCGACAGTTGAGGGTGTTGTGCTGGTTTGATTAGGTAAAGGGGTGATCTCTGGTCCACGTAGGACTTGAGATACCCGCCACGGTCAGGACCTGATTTGAATCGTGACACTTAAGCACCCGATCATAAAATATGATATGGTGGACTCGACCCCTTCAATCATAATAATAACAATAAGGTGAACTCGAAACACTTGGTTACAAGCAAGGGGACTCGAACCCTCAAGCCATAACAACCCCTGCATCGGCTAGCACAGTTTCTAGTATCGATCACTCGGACCTCCACTTTCATGACTCAGCAATGCAACCCTCTTTTAAAGCCCAGTTAAAATAATTATCACACATTCTCATTCATTGAACCAAATTACACATTAAGTTATACACTATCGGTATCGTCATATAAACTTACACTTGCAAGGTAACAACAATATGTCAAAACAATTACACCACTTGGGAGAATTCATAATCCTCTTGGTTCAATTAAGCCATAGCTTGTGAAAACACAAATCCATAAGATTCAATTCAACATCATAATGCCATAGTTTCAAGAACAGTTCAATTCCCAAATTTCTCATTACTAAAAACCAGTTTCATAATACAGGGTTGGGATCATAACCACTTCAAGAGTCACAAGTTTGGGAAAAATCACAATTCCCAAGTTTATTCACCCTACCCATACACTCACATGTTCGAAACCATATGTAAAGCATGGAAAATCAAATTAAACCATGGGAAAACATTGTTCAACAATAAGCATTTAAAACCCACAACCCTTGATTCAAAACCATAACAATTCCATGTGAGCAACACTTTAAAATATATGATTGTAACAAATTAACAATGAGGGAAGAGTAACATTCCTTAAACACCAAGAAATTTGGAGATAAATCAACCCTTGAGCCCTTAGATTACCAACTTGATAAAACCCTAGCATGACTTGCTTAAGGGAATTTAGAGAGCCTTTTAGAGTGTTTAAGAAGTTACTTTGATTTCTTTATGAGTGCTAATGAAAATGTAAAGGGGTTATAAGATGTGGGTTTTAAGTTGGGTTAGAGGAAAAATGTCTAAAGTGCCCTTAATTTAAAAGCTAGAAAAGTGTCGCCTTTGACTACGAGTCAACCGTTGACTTGTAACGACTCCTTATAACTCATCACCATTGTTGTAACCAAGATATTCTCTAGGACCCTCACACACTGTTGACCCTATAACTCAACTGGTACCACTTGTAATGAGACCTTACGACTCGTAGGGTCAAGTGATAGTGTAAGACCCCGTAAAATTATCTTGTAGTTTGAGCCTTAGAGCGTGTCAAGTGAAGCGTAAATCCGGCCTTAAGAGGTTGAGAAGTATCTTCCCAAGTGAGAAATATTTTGAACCGTGTAGAATTTTACTAATTTTGACTTTTTCATGTAACTCATTGAATAAGCTTTCCATCGATACCAATTTTGACAAAATCCGGCATCAGACAAGGAAGTTATGGCCGTTTTACATAAAGTAGTCGAAACCGCCCAGGTGCGACGGCCGGACTGACGGACCATCGAGCTTGCGATAGACCGTCGCCCAGCCCGTCGCAACCAAGGTAGTGAATCCCTTTTCAGGCCCAAGTGTGATGGCCAGGACGATGGACCGTCGAGGCTATGATGGATCGTCGTTGGGACCATCGCGCAGAGGTAGTGTGGCCTCATCCTGTCTAACGTACAACGGATGATCCAACGGACCATCGAATTTGCGATGGACCATCACTGAGACCATCGCATCGAGGTAGTGTGTTTTTTTACGACCACTGTGCGACGAATGATCCGATGGACCGTTAGACTGAGCAATGGACCTCACTTCGACCATCGCAGACCCCGTTCAGCATTTTTAACTCATATTTAAAAGGGCTTTTGGTTTTTTCCCACTCTTTTCAGACCCTATTTATATCCGATTAACTCAGAACTTTATTTATCGTCTTCAACATCAAAAACTAGGGTTTGTACAAAATCAAAACCCTTTCTTCTTCTTTAAGAAAAAAATCAAGAGAAATCAAGAAATCAAGAATCTCTCCAAGAGCTTTCAAGAAAGAGTTTCTCTAAGGTATGTAGATGTTGATTCTTGGGTCCTTTTAATCCAAGAAGCTCGAGAACCCTTTTCTAAAATTCAAAGATCTTATGTTTGTGGGTTTTCATGATTCATGTGAGTTGAAATTGATGTTCATGCTATTATTGAGTTTTGATTCATGTTTGTTTGCAAGGTTATCAAGTTTTGACCCTAGTATGTGATATTCATGATAAACCCTCTTCAAGTTGCTTGTTAAGTGATGGGTTCATGTCAATTAAGTGAAGAAAATTATTGTATAAGAAAAGCATGCTCCCCATATGTTTGATAAAATTCTTATGCGAAGGAATTAGATCCATTATAGCATGTTAACTAGAAATCCCCAATTGTGTGCAAGCCCATGCATGTCAAGTGTTTGTTGAAAAGCCTTAGTGAATGAATTATGACATGATAGCATGAAATTCCCAGATTATATGCTCTTTGATATATGCTAAGACCTTAATACATGTCAAGTGTTTGATGCAAGACCTTGTTGAATGGAGTATGATCCAATAGCATGCCCCCTTATGTTATTACATGTTTAGGATTCCTAAATGCTTGAAGTGATGCCTTAGTGATTGTGATGGTGAATGATTGTCCATGGTCTTGATTATTCAAGAATGGTTATGTTTTACTTTTATGTTATCGAGTCTTGGGGGTATTTATACCCGATAATTTAGCTGCTGTCTAGAGCCCGTGTCAGTTTTCATGATAATTCCAGTCGATCCATGATTCTCAGAACTCAGCAAGCTATAGAACTCAGTATTCTCAGACAGATACAGAATTTAAGAAATCTCAGTAATTTCTATAATCATCGTAATCTCAGTATCGCTAGTAATCTAGCCTCAGTTCTGTACCCAGCTCAGATCTAGTAGTATTCAAGTGTACAGTTCTGACCTCTGTAGTAATCGAGTACTCTATTCAAAGCTCAGTGTCATTCAGTTAGATAACGAGATTTAGTAGTATTCCGTCAGATACGGAACCAAGTGAATTCAGCTTAACTCAGTTAGACCATTTGATAAACATGATCAGTATCAGATTCAGCTTAGTTTGTGTTTAGTTAAGAATCAGTTCAGAGTCTTTCAGTTGAGAGTAGGAGCTAGCACCGAGCGAGGGAAGGGATAGCGGCTCCCCGTCAGAGAGGCAGAGTCGTTAGGATCAATCCGTGAACTCCAGAACTGCGTAGCCAGCGCAGGATGCAGGAGTCACCCGTCAGATAGGCTTGACTATTATATTGCCTTAGGCTTGAATTCCTGCGAGGGTCACCCGTCAGATAGGCTTGACCAGAGAGATCTTTACTCATGGCATGGTATTGACACCCTTCCAGCTGGGGTTATAAGTTGGACCCCACCAGTTGAGATTTGGGGCATGTCGGTTAAGTGACTACTTCCCACAGTTACAGTTTCAGTATCAATCTTCAGAAATCAAGAGTGTCAGATACAGTCATCTATCTCAGTGAGGAACTCAGATAGTTCCATTGATTCATGGACCACCCGTCAGATAGGCTTGGTCCCATATAAAGTTATTCAGTATTAGATCTAGAGATCACCCGTCAGATAGGCTTGATCTCAGTCTCATATTCAGTTGAGTAATCTTATTATCAGATCCCGAGATCACTCGTTAGATAGGCTTGATCTCAGTCTCAGATTCAATTGAGTATTTTTGTTATCAGATCTAGAGATCACCCGTCAGATAGGCTTTATCTCAGTCTCATATTCAGTTAAGTAATCTCATTATCAGATCCCGAGATCACCCGTCAGATAGGCTTGATCTCAGTCTCAGATTCAGTTGAGTAATCTCATTATCAGATCCCGAGATCACCCGTCAGATAGGCTTGATCTCAGTCTCAATTTTAGTAGAGTATTCTTGTTATCAGATCTATAGATCACCCGTCAAATAGGCTTGATCTCTATCTCAGATTCAGTTGAGTAATCTCATTATCAGATCCCGAGATCACCCGTCAGATAGGCTTGATCTCAGTCTCAGATTCAGTTAGGTATTCTTATTATCAGATTCTGAGATCACCCATTAGATAGGGTTGATCTCAGACTCAGATTAAGTTGAGTATTCTTGTTATCAGATCTAGAGATCACCCGTCAGATAAGCTTGATCTTAGTCTCAGATTCAGTTGAGTATTTTTATTGTCAGATTAGGACATGATCATTTCTTATTATTGATAGTAGATTTTGGAATCATCCGTTAGAGGTGTTTGATCTCTGATGATGTCAGTTGAGAGTACAAAGCTTAAAATTCAGTCAATGATGTGAGTATATTTAGTCAATCAGCTTCAGTATCCTCAGATTTTGAGATCACTTGATAGATAAGACTGATCTCAACTCCAGTACTCATTGGTATCAGATGATTCAGTTGTTCAGTATCTCAGGCATTAGCAGTAAGTTCGGATGATAGTAAAGTAGTATCCGAGTTTCAGTATTTCGAGTCACGATGATTTCAGTTATGTTTCGTGCATTCATGCATGTGTTCTCATTCACTATTCTCATGATTATTCAGTTAAGTAATTGTTCATGCATAAGCCCTTGCATTTAGCCTTACCTCGTCTGCATACTCGGTACATTCCCGTACTGACGCATTTGCTCTATGGTGTTTTATTTGACATCATAGGTTCAGAGGCACGAGATCCAGAGGACCCTTAGCAGCTCAGTACCAGTCAGCAGCAGTAGACATAGCAGTGAGTCCTCTTCATTCGAGGATGATCCTTTTATCATTATTGCATCAAATTTCATTTATTTTTAGTAGACGGAGTTAGTTGGGGACATATCCCATCAACTCCGCATCTCAGACAGTTTAGAGGCTTTTCAAATAGATATATCAGTATTTAGTTTTAAATTTTGAGTATTTTTAGATGTTTTGAACCTTACGGCCAGTTTCTGCATTTATTATATATATTATGCAGTGCTCAGGTACAGATATCAGTAGAGGGTTGGCTTGTGGTCCTTCGAGATCATAAGCACCGTGTGACGTTCTGGTTCCAAAAAATTAGGTCGTTACAGGTAGTCAACACAGAACCCAATTGGATAAACACAGGACATCCTACGATTTCAACCCAATGACATATAACAAGTCCTTACGACTCATAGAGAGCCACTCATACTCAGTGCAGAAATTAGCCATTTACTTCACTTATTTGGTCACAATTCCATCCTAATGACTTGTCATGAGTTTTTATGACTTGTGTCCCCAAGTCATACACAAGACAGAAACTCAAACACCATCTACTGGAGACCTAATGACGAGGGTCATATGACCTATCAAGACACCTTATGACTCATAGGGAGAGTCATAGTCGAGGCAGTGAGCTCAAAGCTCAAGAAATTTTCAAGGGAAAAAATACGGGGTGTTCCAATTCTCCCCCACTTGGATCATTCGTCCTCAAATAATGGATCAAGGCAATTACAAGCATAATTTTAACACAACTAACAACCATGCTTCCCTTTAACAAAGTCAGAAAACAAAGATATCAAGGAATCACAATTTTCTTTAACAAAGTCAGAAAACATAGATGTTAAGAATAACACATATCTTAAGCACGATTATCTGGAGCGGAAAACAAGAACAGATACTTAGACTTCATGTCCTCTTCGTCTTCCCAGGTAGCCTCTTCAACCTTATGGTTCCTCCATAGAATCTTTACCGAAGCTACGTCCTTTATCCATAACCGACTAACTCGCTGATCTAAAATTTTAATTGGGACTTTCTCATAAGATAAGGAATCTGAAATACCCACCTCCTCCAAAGGAATAACCATCGAAGGATTACCCATGGACTTTCTCAAAATTGAAACATGGAACACTGGGTGAATGGACTTCAAACTAAAAGGCAACACTAATTCACATGAAAAATTACCAACCCTTTTCAAAACCAAGTAAAGGCCAATATATCGGGGACTGAGCTTCCCCTTCTTCCCAAACTGCATCACTCTCTTCATAGAAGACACCTTCAAGAAAACCCAACACTAACCTCAAAATCTAACTCCCTATGCCTCACATATGCATAGGACTTTTGGTGACTTTGGGAGGTCTTAAGCCTATCCCGAATCACCTTCACCTTCTCCATGGCTTGGTAAACCAAATTTGGGCCAAACAATCCTGCCTCACTAACTTAGAACCACCAAATAGAAGAATGACACCTCCTACCATACAAAGCCTCAAATGAATCCATCCCAATACTAGAGTGGTATCTATTATTATACGCAAACTCTATAAGAGGCAAATGATCAGCCTAACTACCACCATAGTCAATCACACAAGCACTAAGCATATCTCCCAATGTCTGAATAGGCCATTTCGCTTGCCCATCTGACTGCAGGTGGAAAGAAGTACTAAGGCTCATCTTAGTTCCTGAACCTCATTAAAATCAATGCAAAAAGTGTGATAAGAACTGAGTACCACGATATGACATGATAAAAACAGGCGCCCCATGCAACTTCAAAATCTCCTGGAGGAACAATTTTGCATAGTCTTGTGCAGAAAAGTTAGTTCTCACTAGCAATAAGTGAGCAGACTTAGCCATCCTATACATCATGACACTAATCAAATCAAACTGATTTCGACATCGAGGAATACTGGTAATGAAGTCCATATTAATCACTTCCCACTTTCATATAGGCTACTCAATTTCTTGATACAACCCACTGGGTCTCAAGAGATCAACCTTCATCTATTGACACACTATGCATTTAGCCATAAAACTGGCCACATCCATTTTTATATTATTCCACCAATAAATTTTCTTAAGATCATGATACATTTTTGTCAAACCAGGATGAACCGTATACCGTGACTCACGAGCCTCAGCCAAGATCCTCTCTCATAACCCATCTATGTCAGGAATACATAATATGCCTTGGTACCTCAAGATACCATCACCACCAATCTCAAAAGCTACAACCTTTTGTTGACCCACATCTTCATTAATTTTCATTAAGACAGGATCCAACACCTGTTTCTCTTTTATTTTAGTACCAAGAGATGACTGCACCATATTTTGTACAAACACACCCCCATTCTCAAAGTCCAGGAGATATACTTCAAGGTTACCCAAATGGTGAATATTTTCACCAATTCTCGATTATCCTCCACCATATGAGCTAGACTCCCCATAGATAACTTGCTAAGAGATCAGCAACCACATTAGCTTTAAGTGGGTGGTAATGGAGACTTGTGTCATAATCCTTGAGCAGCTTAAGCCATCTCTTTTGTCTGATATTCAACTCCCTTTGGGTGAACACTTATTACAGGCTCTCATGATCCAAACTGATATCCACTTGAACCCCATATATATAGTGACATCAAATCTTTAATGCGAATACCATAGCCAAAAACTGTAATTCCCCAAAATCTAATCCCGAGATGTGACACTGTGCTCAAGGCTATGAGTAGCCCCAAGCTAACCCTTTAAGCCTGCTACTAGGTCTAAACCTTACTTCAAGATAAACTAGTCATGAAATAATGTTGTATCATACCAAAACTGGACTGAATAAACTGAAGGTACTGTCTGAATAGAAAATACTGAAGTCTGTAAATAAACTCATAGTCCGACAAGCCTCTACTCCTAAGGAACTAGAGAGTTATTGGGACAGACCCCAAACTGACTCAGACTAAACTGAAAATAATTAATCAATTATTATGAAAGCAGGAAATTTGAAGAAGTAGGCCCTCAAATTATGAGGACTCACCAACTGTGGGAGCATAGATAGAGATGCTCAAACTCCTGATACTGAGCACCTGAACCTACATTATAAGACAATGTAGCACATAAACATATATGTGGATCAATACTTTGAGGATTTACTGAGTATATGGGGTGTAATGCATCAGTAAAACATCATCATAATTAGAAAGTAAATGCATGTTGGATGTATATGACTCACATAAGCTTGATTATCTAAAATATTGAAATATAAAATCATGTATGACAAATCATACTTGTAAATCTAGTGAGTCATAACACTTAGTCTTATAAAAGCTCTTTTATCATTTTTTTTCTTTCGAAACTTAGAGGCTTTGGGAGCTTTGGAAATCTTGGAACTTTGGGAGTTTTTTATAACCGACATAAACCATGTGAGCTGACATGGAGTACAGTATCTTGCCCATGTTGGGGAGAGTTATTTGTCCTTGCCATCGAAATAGAACCTTAACTTAAGTGATCACTATCTTAGCCCACTATGGGCGTTTAAAACATACGGTGGCTCATAGTTCTGGGGCATGAGACCTTGGAATCATACCCAACTGTGTGCTAAATACTACTCTCATACTTATTGCTTAGAACTTTTAGGAAATCCATCTTAAAATAGCACAAGGGTTCGTAATTAAAATCAATTATGCTTCTCTTTGTTTTAAATCATAAACCGTATGAATAATGTGGATTTTTATCTTAGTTTAGGATCAAAATATAAATCTTTATTTTTGAAAGCATTAATCAAAACTTGTCAATAGGACTTGAGATCATAATCTCCTTATAAAATATCAATAGTACTTAGGACTCAAAGTATAAAGCTTTAATGCATCAATAACTACATCAATAATAAAATTTAAACTTCGTGCTCAATAATTATCTTAAAAGCTTTCAACAATCTCAGTCAAGATAATGGTATATAACTCATAATCGAATCTTATAATTGCAAACGTGAATATATGTAAATTTCTTGCAATTGGAGCCTTAAATATCATAATAATGTCATAAACTAAAATAATAAGGATTTGGGTATCAACCCTAACTTAAATTTCATGGGAAATCATAGAATATTCAGTAAAATTGAAACTATAATTAAGTTTTGGGCACAAGGATGAAAGGTTTATCCTTGTTCAAAACCCCACATACCTTGGATGATGAACAAGATGAACAAGTTTACTTTTAGAATTCTATTTGTGCTCTTGAATGATGATTCTTGGAATTCTTGAATTGGGAACTTTGATCTTGAATTGATTTGGGAAAATAATGGAAAAATCTTGGTGATTCTTGAAGTTGAATGTTGAAACTTAGGGTTTTCCTTGAGAGAAACTTTGATGAATATAAGCATAAAATGCTTATAATAGGCTTAAATCTTGTGTTTGGATGGAATTAGGGCTTGGGAATTGTCCAACATACCCTTTTTAAACTCCTAAACGAAACTGAAAAAATAAACTAGGGTCCCGATTTAATGGGCCACCGCAACGCGCCACTATTGCGGTGGCTCACTAGAATTTGACGACTTAGAAATTAGGGGTCTCCGCGACACGGAGTTATCGCATTGTCCCATTGGATTTTGATAATTGGGATCTGGAACCTCAACGCGATGCGCCAATATCGTGAAGGTCTACTGAAAAATGACAATTATGAATTTAACCACCTCCGCGATACGGTAACTGCCCAGGTGGTACACTGCCAACTTAAAAATGCTCTAACTCCTCAACCGAGTGTCAGAATTGGGCGAATTTGGTATCGATGGAAAGCTTATTCAATTTTTCACACAATGGAAAGTCAAAATCTGAAAAATTCTATATGAAACAAATATTATTCATTTTGAAAGATATCTCTTAACATTCTAGGAATGAATTTAATCTAGAAAAGTTTAGGGTATTACAATATCTCCCTCTTGGGAACATTCATCAATGTGGCTAGCTAAACTGAGATGCTGGAAACTGAGGCTATAACTGGCATGCATAACTGAAAGTATGACTAAACTGATTTCCAAATGCAAGAACTACCAAATGAATGGATATATAAAGCTGAAACTTGGAATAAAAAGAGATGATCAGAGGAAACTTGTTACCTTGGGCCGAATCTGAATTTGCAGCGAAAAGATGAGGGTACTTGATCCGCATACCTGTTTCTTCTTCCCAAGTGGATCCCTCAGTGGATTGGTTTCGCCAAATAACTTTTACCAAGGGAACTTCTTTGTTCCTTAGTCTACGAATCTGACAGTCAAGGATCTCAACTGGAATCTCTTCATAAGAGAGGCTATCATGAATCTCTGTCTTTCTAAGGGTACTACGACCACTGGATCACTAATACACTTCTTTAACAAAGACACATGAAATACCCGATGTACGAACGATAAATTTGTAGGCAACACAAGCTCATATGCCACCTTCCCAACACGGCTCAAAATCTGGAAGGGATCTATATAACGGGGACTAAGTTTCCCTTTCTTGCCAAATCTCTTCACCCCTTCATGGGTGAAACTTTCAAATAAACTAAATCACCAACTTCAAACTCAAAATCTCTTCTCCTCACATCCGCATATGATTTCTGATGACTCTGAGTTATTTTCAACCTCTCTCGAATCAACTGTACTTTCTCCATAGCTTCTAACACCATATCTGGCCCTAACAACGCGTCCTCACCCACTTCAAACAATCCGATAGGTGATCTACGTCTTCTCCTATAAAGTGCCTTAAATGAAGCTATCTGAATGCTAGCATGATAATTGTTGTTGTAGGCAAACTCAATCAACGACAAATGCTTATCCCAACTACCCCTGAAATCAAGCACACACGCTCTCAACATATCTTCTAGAGTCTGAATGGTCTTCTCTGCCTGACCATCAGCTTGCAAATGGAAAGCGGAACTAAGATGAACATGGGTACCAAGACCCTTCTGAAAAGATTTCCAAAACTGAGAGGTAACTGAGTACCCCTATCTGAGATAATCGACAAAGGAACTCCATGCAACCTAATCAACTCTCGGATATACAATTTAGCATAATCTTTAGCCCTATAGGACGTATGAACTGGCAAAAAATGCGCTGACTTAGTCAATCTATCCACAATAACCCAAATCGAATCATGATGACTACACGAATGGGGTAAACCAGTCACAAAATCCATGTTCACCTCTTCCCACTTCTAAGTAGGAATACTAAACTCTTGCAAAACACCATCAGGCCTTTGGTACTCTACCTTAACTTGTTGACAAGTTTCACACTTCACTACAAACTCCGTTATATCTCTCTTCATACTGCTCCACCAATAGATTTCTTACAAATCTTGATATATTTTAGTTGCACCAGGATGAATGGAGTAACATGCACCATGTGCCTCATCCATAATCTGTTGTCTCAACTCATCTACAAATGGTACACACAGTCTACTTTGGTATCTCAACATGTCATCTCCCCCTTGGAAGAAAACCTCTAATTTCTTATCTCTAACTGACTCCTTTAATTTAACTAAGACGGGATCCTGATCTTATTTTTCCTTCACTTTTGAAACTAGGGAAGATTCAGAACTACTCTGAACCCAGACATTCCCTTCAGTTGAATCAACCAATCTAACACCTAATTTAGCCAAATGGTGTACTTCCTAAGCTAACTCTTTTTTATCATCCTGCATATGTGCAACACTGCCCATAGACAATCTACTAAGAGCGTTTATCACTACATTGGCCTTGCCCGGATGATACAAAATGCTCATGTCCTAATCTTTCAACAATTATAGCCACCTTCTCTGATGAAGATTAATTCTCTCTGTGTAAACATATATTATAGACTTATGTGATCCGTGAACATATCAACGTGAACCCCATAAAGATAATGTCTCTAGATTTTCAAAGAAAACACAACAACAGCTAATTCAAGATCGTGGGTTGGGTAATTCTTTTCATGAGGCTTAAGCTGCCTAAAGGCATAGGCTATGACCTTACCTCTCTGCATCAAAACACAACCCAACCCAACTCTAGAGGCATCAGAATACACAACAAAACCATTCATACCATCAGGTAATGTTAAGACTGGGACTGAAGTTAGTCGAGTTTTCAACTCCTGAAAAATCTTCTCGTAGGAATCTGATCACTGAAACTTAATCTTTTTTTGAGTCAATCGGGTTATAGGAGATGCAATGGATGAAAACCCCTCAAAAAAATATCTGTAATAGCCAGCTAAACCCAAGAAACTCCTAATGTCTGATGGAGAAATAGTTCTAGGCTAGTGTCTTACGGCTTCTATCTTTTAGGGATCAACTCTAATACCCTCACTGGAAATAATATGACCAAGGAAGGCAACGGACCTTAGCCAAAATTCACATTTGCTAAATTTGGTAAATAGCTGGTGATCTATAAGAGTTTACAACACAATTCTAAGATGGTCTACATGATCATCCTCACTACAAAAGTAGACAAGAATATCATCGATAAAGATTATGACATACATGTCCAAATACTGTTTGAACACCCAGCTCATCAAGTCCATAAAAGTTGTTGGGGTATTGGTTAGTCTGAAGGACATGACTAGAAACTTAAAATGACCATAACGGGTCCTGAAGGCTGTCTTCGGAATATCGCATTCCCTTACTTTAAGTTGATGATAGCCGGATCTAAGGTCTAACTTTAAGGAATAACTTGCACCTTGGAGTTAGTCAAATAAGTCATCAATTCTAGGAAGAGGGTATTTGTTCTTGATTGTGACTTTATTCAACTGACGATAGTCAATGTACATACGCAAGGAACTCTCTTTCTTTTGCATGAATAGGATGGGAGCGCCCTATGAAGAAACACTAGGCCTTATGAAACCTTTATCTAAAATATCTTTGAGTTGCTCTTTCAACTCTTTAAGCTCGGCGGGAGCCATACGATATGGAGGAATGGAAATAGGCTGAGTATCAGGAAGAAGAACAATTCTGAATTCTATTTTCGTATTGGGAGGTACTCTTGGCCGATCTTCGAGGAAAACATCCGAAAACACACTAACTATACTGACTGACTGGACTGTTGGAGTCTCAAACTTAGTGTCATTGACTTGAACTAGATGATAGATGCACCCTTTGGAGATTAACTTTCTGCTTTAAGATAAAATATGAAATAACTCTTGGGAGACACTGAATTACCTCTCCTCTCAAAGACTAGCTCATCTAGAAATTGAAACTTCACCACTCGAGTGCGACAATCTATCAATGCATAACAAGAATGGATCAAATCTATACCAAGGATAAGATCAAAGTCAACCATATCTAACTCTATTAAGTATGCTAACATGATCTTATGAAGGACAGTTATGTGACACTTTCTATAGATCCTTTTAGCAACAACTGATTCACCTACTGGTGTAGAAACTAAGAAAGGCTCAGGGATCTTTTCAGAGCTCATCTCAAAATTAACTGCAACTAGAGGGGTCACATAAGAGAAACTTGACCCAGGGTCCTACAGTACGTAAACATCAAAATGCAAGGCACAAAGCATACCAGTAAGAACATCTGGGGAGCTCTTCTACTCCTAGCAGGATGGTAAGGCATAGGACCAATTTTGGTACTGACCGCTACCGGTACTGGATGATGCACCCTGAGGAGGGGCTGGGCGAGCTGCAGGAACTCGTGCAATGGTAGCCCCTGTCTGAGGACAAAAATCTTTGTTTCCCTTCTTAGCATACGGACATTATCTAATTCCATGACCAATCATGCCACAACCAAAACAACCATTCTATCGAGAAAAGCACTTACTAGGATGTGTTCTACCATACTTAGTACATGGAGGATAATTGGTCTTACTACTCACACTATTCTGGGATCTAGACATAGAAGACTTACCCGACTACTTCTATCTACCTCTAGGAGCGGGAGAACTAGCTGACGATGGCGCTGGCAATGGCAAACGACTCTGAAACTGCGAGTGATTACCCTCTGCAGACCTTGACTGACCATACTCAAATTGTCCAGTTCTAGCCTTCTTATTTCCTCTCTCTCTCTTCCCTTTAATTTTTTTGCCTAGATCTGTTGGGCATGAGTCATCAATATAGCAAGGTCCATACCTCCGATAAGCATGGAAGTCCTACACTCCTTGATTACCAATCCTGACACTCCCGTAACAAATTTACTCATACAAGATCTAGTGTCAGCTATCAACTCGGAAGCATACTTAGATAACTGGTTAAACTTAAGGCAGTACTCTTTCACGGTCATTAAGCCCTGTCTCAGGTTCAATAACTCTTCAACCTTGGCTTCTCGCAAATCACGCAAAAAGAACCTGTCTAGGAAAGCATCCTAAAACACCTACTAACTCATTGGAGTCGCACCCTCACCCCTACCTTTCTTCCATATGACAACCCAATCAAAAGCAACATCTTTCAACCTATACGAAGCCAATTCTACGTTCTCCACTTCAGTAACATGCATAACTTGGGTGATCTTTTTCACCTCATCAAGATACAATTAGGAGTCCTCGTCTACTTTTGACCCAAAGAATTTTGGTGGATTCATCCTCATAAAGTCATGAAGTCTGGCTGTAGCTAAATCACCCCCTTGTTGACGCGGAACTGCAGCCTGATTATTAGCCCGTAAATTAGCGGTCACAGCTTGGGCTAACGCCTGAAAGACAGCTCGAATTTCAACATGAGACACATTCTCATTCAGGGATCTACAGGCTGGGGTGGCTGATTATCATTCTTATGGGCATTAGCTCTGTGAGGAGGCATATTCTGTCATAAAAGAGCACAAGTTAATAGTAGATAAAGATAGTTGTAGGCACGATGAATTATGAAAGAAGGAGATAATTTTCCTAAAACGTTCCATAGCCTCTTACTCACAGATGTGGCGCACTTCACACCCATTATCAAGACTCTACATAACGCGGCTTGTCCGACTCTCCAGGACTCTTTAAACCTTAGGCTCTGATACCAAGTTTGTAACGCCCTAGAATTTAATCCCGAGATGTCACACGGTGCTCAAGGCTATGAGTAGCCCCAAGCTAACCCTTTAAGCTTGCTACTAGGTCTGAACCATACTTCAAGATAAAGTAGTCAAGAGATAATATTGTATCATACCAAAACTGGATTGAATAAACTGAAGGTACTATCTAAATAGCAAATACTGAAAGTTTGTAAATAAACTTGTAGTTTGACAAGCCTCTACTTCTAAGGAACTAGAGAGCCATTGGTACAGACCACCAACTGACTCAGACTAAACTGAAAACAATAAATCAATTATTATGAAAGTTGGACTTACCAACTGTGGGAGCGTAGATAAAGATGCTCGAGCAACTCATGCTTCTGATACTGAGCACCTAAACCAACATTATAAGACAATGTAGCACATAGACATATATGTGGATCGGTACTTTGAGGATGTACTGAGTATATTGGGGTGTAATGCATAAGTAAGACATTATCATAATTAGAAAGTAAATGCATATTGGATGTATATGACTCACATAAGCTTAATTATCTAAAATACCGAAATATAAAATCATGTATAACAAACCATACTTGTAAATCTAGTGAGTCATAACACTTAGTCTTATAAAAGCTCTTCTATCATTCTTTTCTTTCGAGACTTAGAGGCTTTGGGAGCTTTGGAAATCTTGGAACTTTGGGAGCTTCTTCTAATCGACATAAAATATGTGAGCTGACATGGAGTTCAACGTCTTGCCCACGTTAGGGAGAGTTGTTCTATCCTTGCCATCGGAATAGAATCTTAACTTAAGTGATCACTATCTTAGCCCACTATGGGCGTTTAAAACATACGGTGGCTCATCGTTCTGGGGCATGAGACCTTGAAATCATACCCAACTCGGAGCTAAATACTACTTCCATACTTATTGCTCAGAACTTTTAGGAAATCCACCTTAAAATAGCACAAGGGTTCATAATTAAAACCAATTATGCTTCTCTTTGTTTTAAATCATAAACCATATGAATAATGTGGATTACTATCTTAGCTTAGGATCAAAATATCAATCTTTGTTTTTGAAAGCACTAATCAAAACTTGTCAATAAGACTTAAGAGCATAATCTCCTTATAAAATCATCAATAGTACTTAGGACTCTAAGTATAAAGCTTTAATGCATCAATAATTACATCAATAATTAGATTTAAACTTCGTGCTCAATAATCATCTTAAAAGGTTTCAACAATCTCAGTCAAGATAATGGTATATAATTCATAATACGAATCTTATAATTGGAAACATGAATATATGTAAATTTCTTGCAATTGGAGCCTTAAATATCATAATAATGTCATAAACTAAAATAATGAGGATTTGGGTATCAACCCTAACTTAAATTTCATGGAAAATCATAGAATATTCAGTAAAATTGAAACCACAATTAAGTTTTGGGCACAAGGATAAAAGATTTATCCTTGTTCAAAACCCCACATACCTTGAATAATGAACAAGTTTGCTTTTGGGATTCAATTTGTGCTCTTGAATGATGATTCTTGAAATTCTTGAATTGGGGACTTTGAATCTTGAATTGATTTGGGAAAAGAATGGTGAAATCTTAGGGATTCTTGAAGCTGAATGTTGAAGCTTAGGATTTTGCTTGAGAGAAACTTTGATGAATATAAGCATAAATGCTTGTAATAGGCTTAAATCTTGTATTTGGATGGAATTGGGGCTTGGGAATTGTCCAAAATACCCTTTTTAAACTCTTAAATGAAGCTAGAAAAATAAATCGGAGTCCCAATTTAATGGGCCACCGAGACGTGCCATTATAGCGGTGGCTCACTCGAACTTGACGACTGGGAAATTAGGGGTCTCCGCGATGCGGAGCTATCACGTTGTCCCACTGGATTTTGATATTTAGGACCTGGAACTTCAACGCGACGCACCACCATCGCCGTGCCCTATAGAGATGCCATTTTGGCCTTCGGCGCGACATGCCACTATAGAGTTGGACTACTGAAAATTGACAATTGGAAAAATGGACCTCTCCGCGATGCGGGGACTACCCAGGTGGTACACTATCATCTTAAAAATGCTCTAACTCCTCAACTAAGCATCGAAATTGGGAGAATTTGGTATCGATTGAAAGCTTATTCAATTTCTCACACAATGAAAAGTTGAAATCTGGAAAATTCTAAATGAAACAAATATTATTTATTTTGTAAGATATCCCTTAACATTCTAGGAACGAATTTAAGCTAGAAAAGTTTGGGGTATTACAACAACTCCAAGTCATGAGTAGGATAGTTTTTCCCATGCACCGTCAACTGTCTAGAGGCATAGGCCACAACCTTACCATGTTGCATTAATACACAACCAAGTCCCATACAGGATACACCGCAATAAACCACAGATCTATTATTACTCTCGGGCAGGGTCAAAACTGGAGCTGAAGTCAACTTATCTTTCACCTTCTCAAAACTACCCTCACAAGCATCAGACCACAAGAATTTCACCTTCTTCTAGGTCAACTTAGTCAACGGGGCATCTATAGTCGAGAAACTCTCCACAAATCTCCTATAATAATCGACTAAATCCAATAATCTCTGATAGCGGTTAGAGTCGTGGGTCTAGACCACTTCTTAACCACTGCGACTTTCTGTGGATCCACTATGATCCCTTTACTAGAAATGACATGACCCAAAAAAGTAACAGCTTTCAACCAGAATTCGCACTTCGAAAACATAGCATACAAATACTGATCTTTCAGGGTCTGTAACACAATGGCGAAGATGATAGGCATGATCCGACTCATTCCTATACTACACCAGAATATCAGCAATGAACATTATGATGAACAAATCCAAGAACTAATGGAACACCCGATTCATGAGATTCATAAATGCCTTTGAGGCATTAATCAGACCAAAAGACATGACTAGGAACTCATAGTGACCATACCGGGTTCAGAAGGCAGTCTTAGGGATATCCACCTCCCTAATCTTTAGCTGATGATAACCCAACGAAAGATCAATCTTAGAGAAACATCTAGCACCCTGAAGCTGGTCAAACAAATCATCAATCCTAGAAAGAGAATACTTATTCTTTACCGTAACCTTATTCAACTGATGGTAATCTATGCACATTCAAAGGAAACTATCCTTCTTACATACAAACAAAATAGGTGCACCCCATGGAGACACACTAGGATGGATAAAACCCTTGTCAAGGAGATCCTTCAACTGCTCTTTGAGATCCTTCAACTCAACCAGAGCTATTTTATAAGGAGGTATAGAGATAGGATGAGTGTCTAAAACAAGGTCAATCCCAAAGTCAATTTCCCTATCAGGATGGACACTAGGAAGATCATCAGGGAAGACCTCATAAAATTTATTTATCATGAGAACAGAATGTAAGGAAGGACTCTCCGAGGTAAAATATTTAACTCGAACCAAATGGTAAATACAGCCCTTTGAAATCAATTTTCGGGCTCTAAGATATGATATGAACCTTCCCTTAGGCACTAGAAAAACCCCTTCCCACTCAATAACTGGCCCATTTAGGAATTTAAACATGACCTTACGAGTTTGACAATCTAAAGAGGCATAACACGAATGCAACCAATCCATCTTCAATATGACATCAAAATTAACCATATGTAACTCTATTAGATCTGCCAGAGTTTCTCTACCACCAAATGATACCACACAACCCCTATAGACTCTTCTAGCAACCACAGAGTCATCCATTGGGGTAGAAATAGAAAAGGGATCAGGGATACACTTGGGACCAAAACCAAAATGCACAGCCACAAATGGGGTCACATAAGAAAGAGTAGACCCCGTATCAAAAAAGCAATACACATCATAAGAAAAGAGTCATAACATACCAGTGACAACATCGGGAGATGCCTCAGAGTCCTAGCGGGTAGCAAAAGCATACAAGCAATTCCAGCCAGTGCTGGAGTTAGGAGCAGAAGTAGTACCCTTTAGTGCAGGAGCGGATGAGGTAGCGGCAGGAATCTTATTTTCCTAGGAAGAAACCTTAGAAGGACAATCCCTCTGCAGATAACCAATCTGACCATATTTAAAACACTTTTTCCTCTCTTCTTCATAAAACCTACGGTGCACCTACCCAAAAAATCTACAAGGAGGGTATAATAAAGCTGATTGAGCCCAACCAGCCTGATATTAGGCACCCTATTCCCTAAACCCACTATCATGCTGAGAGTGACGATCACCCGAAGGCTTCGGATAAGGGGCACTAACTGTAGAGTAGGAACCAAAACTCCCTCACTTCTTCTTAGACCACTTTCCACCATCTCTACTACTTTTCTACTGACCTCCACCCTGATCAGAAAATCTAAACTTCTTACTCTGCCTCTCCCAGAAAATCTAAACTTCTTACTCTGCCTCTCCCCTATCTCTACATGTTTTTTTTCTCTTTCTCAACCTGCTACATATACACAACCAATCTGGAGATGTTCATCTCCTTATTCAATAATAAAACCTTACTCTCTAGAATCAAATCATAAGACAACCCAGAAGTAAATTTAAAATAACCCAAACCAGGGTCTGGCCGTGTCGAGTATCTCAAGTCTCGCCTAGACTGAAGATCACCCCCTGCACCTAATCAATCCAAACACAACACACGCCAAAGTCGGATGAATTCCAAGCATATAACAAGATAGCATGCAATAGCTTAAGAAAGTTTTAATGCATGTCTATAACCACTGACCAACGAGTGACCGACACCGCCCAATAACCACAGTAGTCCAAATAAAGTCTTTTAAGCAATGATTCAAAACTGAATATCAATAAAGTTTCAGTACATGCCCCCGACTATAGCCAAAAAAGTAACTAATAATCTATAAATCAAAAGGAGAAACATAATTCTGAAATAGGGCCTTCCAAATTATGAGAGCTCACCACTTCAAGTCAACTCTCGATCAATCAGCAATCACTAAGCAGGAGAAGTAGAAGTATAGCCAAATCCTGCATCGTATGGGGATAAAACATAAGTAGACGATTAGCGGTTAGAGCGCTAGCATGAAACTCAGGGATAAGGATAACATAATGACATGATCAATAGTTCAAAATCATTCCAAAATCAATGCACACAATCAGATGCATATACATACATATATATATATATATCACATGTCGAGATACAAAACAAGGCTTAACATGCATTTTCAAAACTTTATCCTGGATTGTGTAGCTCAATCACCATATAATAGTACCCATGGGCTATATAGGCCCCGACTCTCAACCCTAGGTCAGGCCCTAGTGCATGTAGCCATACGAACCGAAGAATAATCTGATATATATGCACACGAGTAACTCGAACCTCCCATCATTTACCAAGGTGACTTAAGCACCCGATCATATAACAATTTACATAGGACTCAAACCTCCCTAGTTATGAAATAATAATAAGGGGGACTCAAACCTCTCAGTTTACTTTGACCCTCGCATTAACAAACACGGTTTTCAGTGTCGGTCACTCGGACCTCCTCTTTCACGACTCAGCTACACAACCCTATATATATATAGCCCAGTTAAAAAATTTATCACATAATCTCATTCATAAACCACATTTCATATCAAGGCATACATTGTTGGTATCATTATACCAACTACACTTGCAAGGTAATACATCATGCCAAAATAATTTCCATTAACTTGGGAAGAACAACTCCCTTTGTTCATTAATACAAGGTGGGGGATCACCGACTCCCTTTGTTCATTAAATCAGACCATTGTATTTCAAATACCTTTTTACATCATGCAATAGTTCAAGACTAGTTCAATTTACAAATTCCCACCTTTCTCATAATAAAAAACTAATTTTCCACTATGGATTGGGGTTATAACCATTTCAAAATTCACAAGCTTGGGAAAATCACAATTCCCTAGTTCATTCACCATACCCATGCACCCACAAGTTCAAAATCGTATTTAAAGTATGAATAATCATAATTAAATCATGGAATAATATTGTTCAACAATAAGCATTCAAACCTACAACCTTTGTTTTCAAAACCAAAATAATTTTATATGAATAACACTTTAATACATATGATTTTACAAAATTAACAATGAGAAAAGAGTCACATGCCTAAAATAATAAGATGTACAGAGAGAAATCACCCTTGAAAGCCCTAATTGATCAACCTCTTAAAAACCCTAGGTGTTATTGACCTTGAGGATTTGGGAGTATTTGAGAAGTTACTTTAATGAGTTTCTGAGTGCTAATGACACCCTAATGAGGTAAAAGATATGGGTTTCAAGTTGGGTAATAGGGGAAAGGTCTAGAATGCCCTTAACTTAAAAGCTTAAAAAGTTCACCTTTGACTACGGGTCAACCCCTTGACTCATAACCACTCCTTACGATTCATCACCACGAGTCGTAACCAAGGCAGTACCACCAAGGAACCCTACACTGTTATCTTTATGACTCATTGACATCACTCATAATGGGACCCTACGACTCAGGTCCAGTCATAATTAACACAGAACTCATTTGGGTATACACTGGAAAACCTATGATTTACACCCAACGACTCATAACAAAATCATATGGCTCAGAGTGAGCCACTCGTACTCAGAGCAGAATCATGCCACAAACTTACATGATTTGGTTACAACTCATCCCAATGAGTCATCAAGACACCCTACGACTCTCGGAGTCCAGTCGTAACCAAGGCAGTGATCTCAAAGCTCAAAGAATTTTCAAGGACCAAAATTTGGGGTGTTTCAAAATTTCCTCATTCTTGCCCTCATGCTAGACACTAACTCAGGAGCATATCAGGACAACTGATGAAATTTCAAGGCACAGTCCTTGACCATTATCCTACCTTTCTTTAGATTGACAAACTCTTCCGTTTTCGCCTCCCTCAACTCTTGAGAAAAGAAGCGGTCCAGAAAAGTACTAGAGAAATTATCCCACAGTGTAGATTCAGCATTATCTCCCCTAGATTATTCCCACTCCTCATACCATTGGTATGTTATATACTTCAATTGATAGGCAATGAATTCCACACCCACAACATCCGAAGCATGCATAACCTGAAAGATCTTCTCCATCTCATCTATAAAACCTTGAGGATCATCCTCAACCTTAACACCAGTAAAAATTTTATAAAATGGCCAACCCCTGTAGCCTCAGAAGATGGAGTAACAGAAGCAACACGCTCTGACTGAAAAGCTATAAACTGAGCCAACATATAAATAGACTGACGAAACTCAGCATTTTACACATCCATCTGTGGATCTCGAGGAGGACTAGAGGTCCTTGTGGAACTCAAAAAGGGAAATCAGGAACTAGACCCCTAGATTAGGTCTGTACCCCATAAGCAGAGAGTGTCCCATTAGTATTTTCCTCAAGTGGGACAAAGAAGTTTCCATGAGCTTCAGATTATTTGTAAGGCATGATCTTAAAAGAAAACAAAAAAAAATTAGAGGATATTTCAAGACCTTAGACTCTACATCTCGAAATAAGACAATAAGAAAGGAAAGCATTCTTAAATGCCTCATAGCTTCTCACTTATAAGTATGGCACGCTACGCACTCATATAAGAGACTCTACTCAACACGAATTTATAGACTCCCAGTTGACCGTGAACCTAGGCTCTGATACCATCTTGACATGACCCGAACCAGGGTCGGGCTGTGACAGGTATTTCAAGTCTAACAGGGATCGGAGACCACCCCTAATACCCAAATAATCAACCACCTTACACCCCATGTCGGATGAATTCCAAACATATAACAAGATAAAAAACTTAAAATTTAAGATATTATGACATGTCCATAACCAAAACCAACCAACAACCAAACCATCCCAAGTCAACAGTTGTCCGACAAAGCCTCTACCAAATCGAATATCAATAAAGTGTCGGGATATGCCTCCGACTATAGCTAAAAACAGTATCCAATAGTCTATAACTAAAAGGGAAAACATAGTCCTGAAATAGATCCTTCTGAAGCATAGAAGCTCACCATTTTAAGTCGACTCTCGATCAATCCACAATCACTGAGCAGGAGGAATAGAAGTATGCCAAATCATACATTGCGTAGGAATACAGTGTTCGAAGACGGTTAGCAAGGTGAATGCTAGCATGTAACTCAAGGATTAAGATAAAATAATATTGTTAATTCAAACCAAATCAGCCAATGCACACAACCATAGGCAAATATATATATATATATATATATATATATATATATATATATTGTGTCGGGATATGGAACAAGATTTAGCATGCACTGTAAGACCTTAACCTGGATTGTGTAGCTAAACCATCATATAATAGTACCCACGGGCTATATGGGCCATAGTTCTCACCCCCTAGTTGGGCCCCAGTGCGTGTAGCTGCATGAATCGAAGAATAATCTCATATATATGCACGGGGGACTCAAACCCTTCAATCATATACTAAGGTGACTTAAGCACCTGATCATGAAATATGATATGAGGGACTCGAACCCTCTAATCATAATAATAACAATAAGGTGGACTCGAACCACCTGGTCACAAGCAAGGGGACTCTAACCCTCAAGCCATAACGGCCCCCGCACCGGTTAGCACGATTTTTAGTATCAGTCACTCGGACCTCCATATTCACAACTCAGCTACACAACCCTCTTTTAAAGCCCAATTAAAATAATTATCATACATTCCCATTCATTGAACCATATTACACATTAAGACATACACTATTGGTATCGTCATACCAACTTACACTTGCAAAGTAACAACAATATGCCAAAATAATTACACCACTTGGGGGAATCACAACCCCTTGGTTTAATTAAGCCATAGCTTGTGAAAACACAAATCCATAAGATTCAATTCAATATCATAATGCCATAGTTTGAAGAACAGTTCAATTCCCACGATTCTTATAACTAAAAACCAATTTCACAATACAAGGTTGGGGTCATAACCACTTCAAGAGTCACAAGTTTGGGGAAAATCATAATTCCCAAGTCCATTCACCATACCAATGCACTCATATGTTCAAAACCATACTTAAAGCATGGAAAATCATAATTAAACCATGGGAAAATATTGTTCAAAAATAAGCATTCGAAACCCCTAACCCTTGTTTCAAAACCATAATAATCCCATGTGATCAACACTTTAAAACATGTGATTTTAACAAATTAAAAATGAGGGAAAAGTAAAATGCCTTAAACATCAAAAAAATTGAAGAAATCAACCCTTAAGCCCTTAGATGACCAACTTTGATGAAACCCTAGTCTAACTTGCTTGAGCGAATTTAAAGAGCCTTTTAGAGTGTTTGAGAAGTTAATTTGATTTATTTTTTAGTGTTAATGACGCTCTAAAGGGTTCAAAAGACGTGGGTTTCAAGTTGGGTAAGAGGAAAAATATCCAAAGTGCCCTTAATTTAAAATTTGAAAAAGTGCCGCCTTTGACTGCGAGTCAACCATTGACGTGTAACCACTCCTTGCGACTAATCATCACGAGTCGTAACCAAGACATTCTGTAGGACCCCCACATATTATTGACCCTACGATTTGACTGGTTCCAATTGTAATGAGACCCTACGACTCATAGGGTCAAGTCGTTGTCAACACAGAACCCAATTGGGTAAATACTAGACATCCTATAATTTGCACCCAATGACTAGTAAAAAGTCCTTATGACTCATAGAGATCCACTCGTACTCAGAGAACAACTTAGCCACTCACTTCGCTGATTTGGTTACAATTCCAATCCTAACGACTCTTTATGAGTCTTTATGACTCATCTCCCCAAGTCGTACCCAAGATAAAAACTCAAACACCATCCACTGGACACCTAATGTCTAGGGTCACCTGACCCGTCAAGATGCCCTATGACTCATAGGATGAGTCATAGTTGAGGCAGTGAGCTCAAAGCTCAAGAATTTTTCAAGGGTCAAAATTCGGGGTGTTTCAATCTATTAGACTATATAATAGTAATCGGTCCACATGGCAGGTGAACGGGCCCATATTCACCTTTTTATATGTTTCAGAAATTTAGAAAATGTAATTCCAACCGTAGTTGGTACAATGATCAATTCATTGTAAGAACAAGCAGCACAAGAGAATTTGTGAAGAACCTTTTATTTCTTCAATATATAACCACATGAATTCTCAATTATTTTTGCATTACATTTGAACTGGGATGGTCAACTGTCATGCCAACTGATATTTATTTCAGTAAATTTTTAATTTACTATTGTATGTGATTCTGTCATCATGCTTATATTTGTGTATTACAAATAAGAGAAAAAAACGCGGATAACCTTTTATGTAAATATTTATAACCCATGTTGATTGTAGTATTTTGAAGATATAACATCTTTTCATTATTTATAGTCTTAATATAATTTATTTTTGGCAATGTCTTTGAAACTTAATAAGTTTTTTTTAGACTTACTACAATCCCAATATTATGAATAATTTCATTCCTCCAGATAGTAACACTTAAACTCTTTTGGAGCTCTCAATTAATTTCGTGTACTACACATATTTCACACACCATTCATATGGTGAACATCTCCTTCAAGGAGAAAATCATATAAGTACGGTCATAATCTTAAAACATCATATAATCAAGAATTGTTTCTTGATTTTGGTAATCCATGATAAACATATCAAAATATTTATGTCATACTACAAGTAGCGATCAATGACCGTTTATGTCAAAATAATTTTTTTTTTATTTTTCTCAAACCTTTCATATAGGTGAGATGTGATATTTATCCAACCATACATGGGCATGTCCTTATTCATAATTTTTATCTCATCTTGATACATTCATTTCAAGAATGGTCGAGTATCAACGATGCTTATTACAAATCTCATTCTCTTTAAGGAATGAATTATAATCATATGCACATGCTTCATAAATTTTCATTAAAAGCTCATTCTCACGCCATGAAATTTATTATATTAACATGACAGACCTCAACATCATAATGAAAGGTCAGGTGCACCAGCACTTTATATTCATTTATTTTGATAGAGGGTTTATAAAACGTATACCAAATTAGATTGCACGACAATCACGTGCCCACTGACCTTTCATCCCATGCCTATTAGTGGAAAAAATTACCTTCACCTTTTGAAGGATCATTTGAGAACTCATGATGTTCTTCGAAGAATATTCTATTTTTTTAATATATATGTTGTGTAATATTCAATGTGCACATCTTCGGGATGGCAAAATCGTTCATGCCAACTTATGAACTTATTTGTACTAGTAAACTCCAAGTTTACCATGACATATGAGTTTTACTTAGTAAATTTCAGATTTACTAGAACATGAATAATTTTTTAAGGTTTTTATTTTGGAGTATATTTCATAATATTTCTTCTCTATTATTCTACCTCTTATCGAGGTGTTACTCCTATCAAATTATGATAACTTAGAATTTCTTTCAAGATATTGCTCCTTCACGAGCAAATTGAGGCGTACATATAATAAACGAAAGGTTTTGTTCTTGTTACGCCTATATTTATATTCATAAATTCAATTACATATCTTTTTTCAGACATATTATGCACTGCTACCACATTCACTTTAGGGAATGGAGCATATTCAATGAAAAATATTTCATAACTTTCACGAAAAGTTTGGCTTAGTCATCATTATATCATCAATATGGTGCATGGAGCATTAAGATTTAAACTCAACGTCTTAAATATATAAAGGCGTCTTAGGCCAAAAATTTATTGAACTTAAATCCAACATCTTATCATCATGGTGCATCGGGACTCTAACCCGATGTCTTAACCTCTTAATGGCATGAGACTTAAATCCATCATCAGACCCTCGACCAATAACATATTAGGCCAAAGTATAATATTCAAACTTGAGCCTATAACAATATCACCATTTTGTGATTATCAATATTCTTTTCAAGCTTTATTAAAAAACATGAGTTAATAATATACCTAGCTTATCATAACTAGTAGAAAAGTGAAATCCAAGTCGTAATGATCGCATAGTTCTTGCAGTCTTTCCTTCTCCACCTTTTGATCCAATTTTCTTTTCTTAGCCTTCAAATTTTGAGACGGTAGAGTCTCGGGCTGATAATGTGTTATAAAAATAAAGATAAAATATCAATATCAAACTTAAAGAAAGGAGAGAACTTTAATAATACTTTTGTTTTACTACTTTGACATGTATAAAAATGTACAAAAGAGTGGTTATTTATAGACCACTAAACTTACTCCTTAAGGTTGCTAAACTTGACATCAAGTTGACAGGTTGTCCAACTATTTAAGTATTCAAATCAAATTGAACAAAAAAAATTGGTCTTCAAATCGAACGTGACTACTATTTAACTATGACAACAACAACAACAACAACAAACCCAGTGTATTCCCACAAAGTGGGGTCTGGGGAGGGTAAGATGTATGCAAACCATACCGCTACCTCCGAAGAAATAGAGAGGTCGTTTCCGATAGACCTCCGGCTCAAGCTAAAGGATAGTAACAAGTGGATGGATGACATAATAAAATCAGGAATAAGAAATAGTAAATTGAAAATCACAGAAATACGAAATACACGAAAATAAGAGTGACACAAAAAGAAAATAGGGACTAAGACATAAGACATAGGGCCCCCACCTAGTCGTACCATACACACACAAACCAAGGACACCTATGTACAAGCCTCGGATTACTAACCCGGATACACCATAACACCCTGGACTGCAAGCTACAACCCACATACTCCCATTAGCCTTCTACCCTTATTCGTGACCTCCACACCTTCCTATCTAGGGTCATGTCCTCGGTCAGCTGGAGCTGCTCCATATCATGTCTAATCACCTCCCTCCAGTATTTCTTCGGCCTACCTCTACTCCTCCTGAAACCATCCATAGCTAGCCTCTCACACCTCCGGACTGGGGCATCCGCGCCTCTCCTCATCACATGCCCGAACCATCTCAGTCTTCCTTTCCGCATCTTGTCATCTACCAAAGCTACCCCTACCTTCTCCCGAATAATCTCATTCTTAACTCTGTTCCCTTTAGTAAGCCCACACATCCAACGCAACATTCTCATTTCCGCCACCTTCAATTTTTGGACGTGAGAGTGCTTGACTGACCAACACTCCGCCTCATACAACATGGCCGGTCGGATTGTCACTCTATAGAATCTGCCTTTAAGCTTAAGGGGCACCTTCTTATCATACAACACTCCTGAGGCGAGCCTCCACTTCATCCAACCTGCTCCAATACGTTTAGAGACATCTTCATCGATTTCGCCATTCCCCTGAATTGTAGATCCAAGATACTTAAAACTGTCCGTCTTACAGACATCCTGGAAGTCCAACCTCACCACTACTTCATCCTCCTGCCTCAAGTCACCAAACTTGCATTCCAAATACTCCGTCTTGGACCTACTCAACCTGAACCCCTTGGACTTAAGGGTTTGCCTCCAATTATGTCTAATAAATGATGTAAATGATATTACACAGATATACATGTCACAGGACATTCATTTTATATAAAAAAGACTTTTTTTTTTTGCTAAGGAATGAGATCATTTATTCAAAACATAAAGAGGTTCATTACAGACAAGGAACTAGACGTGTAGTTCCATTTGATTGAATGTCTTTTATTATGTGCCTTTTAAAAAAAAAAAAAAAAAATCACTAAACAGTTGGCTCTTTTGAGTTTTATTAATCGTTGCCTCCAAAGTTGTTTCTTCCTTCAAAAATAAAACCACTAAACAGTCGCCTCACAATCCTACCGTCGAGTTGCAGTCTGTTTCCATCATAAATCAATCCGCAATAATCACGATTCACAATCATCTTCATACAAAATGGAGAGAAAAAATTCAGATTTCATAAATCAACATAGAAAAGAAATCGGTGGGTGCGAAATCTCTGGGGCTACTTATAAACATGAGTTAAGCAGATATAGACACATGCTTTTCAGCTCCACTTCTAGAATATTTTGGTACGTATTTTTGTTATAGATTAATAATGGTTCTTTCGTCAATGTTTTTGTAATGGTTGAACATTCCTATTTTTACTTAGTTTTACCATGTGTATAGCAATTTAATTTTGTCTGATGTATAAATTAAATACAAAAAGGGTCCGTTAGTAACAGAAGTGATGTTCGATGAAGTGGTCTCGATGTGTTTCCTCTTTTAACTAGTACATGTCTACTGAAAGTTGTTCTAGGTTTCTCCATTTACTTCAATATGGGCAAAACCACAGTTGGTTCCTAATCCCTAAGATGTTATGGTCGTCCCTCCTTCAAAAAACACGATTGTTCCTGCAACAACAACAACATATCCAGTGTATTTTTTCACAAAGTGGGCCGAAACACCACGAACAAGAAATCCAAGCTCTGATACAAACAAAGAACACTTCCCTACTATTATGGACAAACTCCTACCTACTAACTCTCTATCTTAATCCGCATCCTTCACACCTTTCTATCAAGAGTTATGTTCTTTGTTAGCTGTAACTGCTCCATATCATGCCTAATCACCTCTACTCACAATTGTTCCTGCTATGGACATGATTTTGGAGGCTGGAAAAGTATCCTTGTCGTATAGTTTTCCACCATTAGTAGGAAATTGGTCACTCAAAACAGCTGACAGCTATTTTGTCAGACTAATTGGGGTTGTTTCGTATAAGAAAAACACGATCTACAAATATTACGGAAGATGATGTTATATCTGTAAGCCTTGACTTAGAAATGTAACTTGTGCATCGTTAGATTGGGTGTTGGGATTATGAATTATTCTGTTTCAAAATTTTTAATTTCGTTTTCTTGCTTTTGTCAGAGATTAACGCTTTTGGCTTATAAAGTTTTTTTTATTCTTAAAAGAAACATTCAATGGAGAGTTAAGAAAAAATTTTGCCTTGCGAAGTCCATATTTGCATACAATTAACTTTGTACTATTTTTTTGTTTTGATTTTAAGTCAATTGTTATATTTTAAATGCTTATATGCTAATAGCGAAGAATTTGATTAATAAGTATTAATATTAACAGTTACAAAGCTTATAGTAAGGCCACCACATAAACCATAAGGGTGGCGATCTGATAAGGTATGGATCCTTCTTTTTTCCTGGGGTTTATATTTATGCATTACATGTCTCAGTGATCTCTTCTATCTTTGCACAAAGATTGATATATTGAGTTATTGTTGGTAAGTACAGAACCAAAGATGAATTCAAATCGCAAACACCTATATCGCAACGTCTATAGCTTTCAGTTTATGTTACTTTGGACTCTTCAAAAATGTCGGATCATCCAAAAGTAGTACCTTTTTGGAGGATCCGGAACGAGTTTGACAACATTTTGAAGAATCCGAGAAACATACTCTCCATTGATATATTGATCTAGAACATCATCGTTCTGAATTTTGTCCTCCTCACGAACAAAAGTTGGCAAGGAAAAGTCTATGTGAGAAAAACAAAGCTAGAGACTAGCGAATCAACTGAAAGGAAATGGAATGAGATGAGTGAACAGAACCTCAACTGCAGTACCATGTTTTGTGTCAAAACTTTGATATCTCTTGCGAACAAGTTCTACCAAAAAGACTATCAGGTTTTCAAACAAGTAACATGGTTAGACATTCTTATTCTGTTCATTTATTCGTTGATAGTGCAATGAAAGATTACAAAGTCCACTCAATGAACAAGTCTTCCACATCAGTGTGTCTCCGGTCTCCCTTCGACTGTTATATGACCAAAAATATCTGATAACTGTGAATGTCTTCTTGTTGATTCTTCTACTCTTAATTAGGGCAATATTGAGTTAGAATATTAAATTACTTTAACCCTTTGGCGTGAAGATTAGAATTAAATGTTGGTAAAGAAATGCAAAAAATTCTGCTACAATTCTGCCACTTAAAGTGACTGAACACCTGGAATTTAGATGGTAATTTCTGTGAGAGAATAAAACGGGAAGGAAAAATAGAATTGACAAAGGAAAAAGTGAAATTGATGAACATGAAATTTTGCTGGTATTTCTTACCTTATATCAAAATAAAAGTTGGGAAAAGGGTCAAAAATACCCCTCTACTTTAAATAATTGGCCAACTTTACCCTCCGTTATACTTTGGGGTTAAATATACCCCGCCGTTATAAAAGTTCACATATATACCCTCCAACAAACAGAATTATCCAAATCACTTTAAATGACCCGTTTTTATAAATTCAAACCCAATCCGACCCGACCCATCAAAAGACACCAATGGCAGAAGCACATTTAGCATGTGGCCTGCATATGTGAATACTAGAAACAACCAAAGTGGCAATAGAATGTTTAAGAACCGAAAGACCTATATCAGCAAGAGGTGAGATTATCCTCGTGATGTTCAGCAGCAGAAGCAACTATCGAGGCTGAAGAATGACACCCTCTCTTCGTGCCTTTCTACGTTCACGCTGTAATCTGAAGGATTCTCTCTTTCAGTTTCTATAGCTGTTGGGGTTTTCAGGTTGCATTTAACGTGGATAAACACTTATCTGCACATTGCCAAGTCCAACATTCTTTCCTGGGTAGAACTGGAAGTTATTCAAGAATAATGGATACAAGAAAACTAAAATTACAATCACAAACACACACCAGAAACATGCAATTTGGTACAGCACAAAAATATTTTTCTTAATAAAATCAACAACAACAACATAGGATTTAGGGAGGATGGTGTACACGCAGTCTTACTCTACCTTGTGAACGTAGAGAGTCTATTTCCGATAGAACCTCAACTCGATAGTTTTTTTGAAAATCATTTTTTCAATATTTGCTAACCAAAATATTTTTCATGATACAAACACTTCTATTTCATATCCAATGCACCTAATGTAGCTAAAACTCAAGACCCAAAATCTGGACCAAAACTGTCTCAAATATGGCCCAAAATTTGCTTAGAATATCACAACTCTTATTTGGTGCGAATTCACTGAATATTGTGCAAGAAAAATTCTAAGCCAAGAGACCAACAGATGAACATAATGAGATGTGTATAAACAAAAATAGTTTGTGGTACATGAAATTATCTATGGAACACTAAAACTACATGATAAGCCAAAAGGTTATTTGCTAGAAGTAGCTCTACCACTTCTCAGTGCCAAGCAGATGCTGTGATTAGGTTCCTCTCCTTCCATCCCAACAACATAGCACCATCTTTCTCCACCAGTGTATAATGCTCTGAGTAGCAGTGCAGCACCTCAATAGGCTCTTTATCACCGAATTCACGTAAGAGCTCAGAGGATACTGCCGGAACCCTGCCATTGTTAACCTCAATTTCCATTTGCCTAATAGCTCGTGGCGTTCCACTCTTTCCTTGCCCTCGCATGCTATGACGTTAACTATATCCCTTGCCAAGAAATGCTGCTCCACGTTGACTATGAGAATTCGGAGAATTTCCCAAATCAAATTTCAACATTCCCATAAAATTTCAACATTATTTTTGATGGTCGAGTCGGGTTTGAATTTTTAAAAGGGAAAAGGCTCAAATATGTCACTGAATTATCAGAAATGACTCATTTATGCCTTCCGTTAAAAGTTGAGCTTATTTATGTCATCCCATTACAAAATTGGCTCATCCATGCCATTACTTTTTAATAGCCGATTTTTAAAAACAGTCTTGCCACGTGGCAGCTTATTAGAGGGCCACATCATTTTTTATTTTATTTTTAAAAAGAAAAAAAAAAAAATTAAAAATTTTTTTTGATCCATTAAAAAAATCCACCCAATTTTTTTATTCATTAAAAATTAATTTGATCTATGTTTTTAAAATTTGATTAATTTTTCATGATCAAACAAATATTTAAAGAATTTTTTTTTTTAAAATCTACTACTAAAATTTATAACCAAACGCTATTTTAATTAAGCATATAGTATGTCTTAGCATACATGAAATATTTTGTCAGCCGAATGTAAGTAACTTTTTATTTTTTTATTTTTTTATTAAGCATAGAATGACATCATCAGCATCAGGGGCGGCTCAAGCAAATTTATGGTCTAAGGTAAAAATCAAACGGAGACCTTGCGTTTTATTTTTTTATATAAAATTTTTCTTTTTTCTATAAATAGTATTTAATATATTTCTTAAAATTTGTAATTTATTATTACTAAATAAAAATAGGCCCCTCAAATTTTGGGGTCTTAGACGACCGCCTTTTCTCCTAAAGGGTTGAGCCGCCCCTGATCAGCATTCAACATTTGTACGTAACACTTTATGCATCATCATTTATCATTGCAAAAACAGGAAGGTGACAACATGCCGACATATATAGTATACGTAGAGTTGGCAAAATGAGAAGCTAACTATTAATAATATAATAATAATATTTGATGTTTATATATCCCTTCAGTTTCAACTGAAAAATGACAAAAACTTTAGTTATCGTGAATCTTTTAAAAAAAAAAAAAAAGTGATAAAAAACGTGGAGTGTATACTCTCTCCGTTCCCTTTTAGTTACTCATCCGTCAATTAAAATAGCTATTTTATTATAATATATTTATTAAATGATATTTACTATTGTATTTGAAATTAATTTGAAGAAAAAAATAATTAATATTAAAGGTAAAATATGAAAACAATCTTAATATGTCAAAAATGACAAAAAAACGAATCGAACGAGAATGTTTTAAGAATATATTCATGAAAAAATAATCAAATTTTAAAAGCATAGATTAAATTAATTTTCAATGGATCAAAAAGTTGCGTGGATTCTTTCTAATGGATCAAAAGAAAAAGTTTTTTAAAAAAAAATAAAAAATGACGTGGCCCTCTAATAAGCTGCCACGTGACAAGGCTGTTTTTAAAAACCATTTGTTAAAAAGTAATGAATGGATGGGCCGGTTTTGTAACGGCGATGGCATGAATGAGCCCAACTTTTAACGGATGGCATAAGTGAGTCATTTCTGATAGTTCAGTAGCATATTTGAGTCTTTTCCCTTTTTAAAAAACGGGTCATTTAAAGTGATTTGGGTTATTCTGTTTGTTGGAGGGTATATATGTGAACTTTTATAACGGCGGGGTATATTTAGCCCCAAAGTATGACGGAGGGTAAAGTTGGCCAATTGTTTAAAGTAGAGGGGTATTTTTGACCTTTTACCCATAAAAGTTTGTATGGATACTTAAGTTTGTTTGTGGCACCGCGCGCATGTATGAATGAGTTAGCAGCCACCTAAGTTTCCATGCATTGGATAATTGATGTCCTCAGTTTGCAGCTTTAGGAAGCTATTTTTTTGTAGAGAAAACATAGAATTCGGATGTAACATATATTAACTATATAGGTATAACCCGATTCAGAAGATAAGATCATTACTCTAATTAATAATGGTATATGGAGCAGCAATAGTATAGTCATATGGATTATGAGGAGATTACACAGATTTGAAAGATATCACACTTCAAACAAAGCTACATAATAGTTGAATGTGAAGAATAGCTTTACATGTTCTTCAAATGGTTGGATCGAATTGAAATAGTAATTGGATACCCCAACAAACAATGAATAGTGAATCAGACTATCCATTTATTGCATCTATAATCCGTCATAGGGGAGCTGATTCGACACCTCTTTTAGGTCAGGATCTCCATTATTTATTTCATGGTTGCTACCTATGAGCACTAAATGTCATAGCTAGCTCCAATTATTTTAATGGAAAGTCCTACCTTGAACTTGTAGATTATTTTTACACCACAGAACTACCTATATTGTTGCTACAACTCTATGATGTCTCCTTCTAACTGAACATCAATTTCCTGTAATTTCATCTGTGTTTATATACAAGAACAACAACAACAAACCCAGTAAATTCCCACATCGTGGGGTCTGAGGAGGGTAGTGTGTACGCAGTCCATACCACTACCTCTAAAGAGGTATTCATTTGTGTTTATATATTGAGATAAAATATTTGTCACAGTTATCTGTCGGAAGTGTGTAAGCTAGAGCAAATGAGTTGTTAAATTGAAAATGCCAAGGCTTTATGGAGCGTGGAGTTCAACATTTGGAGCCTCAATTACACTTTTTCTATTTACGGACTGAATGTAACTCTATGTGAAAACAAACAAATGCAGACTATCAACATGCTAAGAGACCAAAATCACTCCTAATTTCAAAATGAGAGTTATCCTTCAAAGTACTTCCAGATGCTAAGACAGGCTGACGTGGATATCCAATATTGCTTCAGGTAAGCGAACCAAGTTGTTGATGGTTTAGGAAACTATGCAACTGATTTAGAACAAAAAAATCTAACATTTATCAAAAAAAATTGTAAAAACCGATCGACATTCATCTACCACCTATAAACTGAAACAAAATAATGCGATGATAAAGACATCAAAATAATATAATTAAATCTAACATTTACACAAAAAATTTCTTAAAGTCGTCTGACACTCATCTATCACCTGTGAACTATAATAAAATAATACAATAATAAAGATATCAAAATAATACAACTAAACTTAACATTTACACGAAAAAATTCTCAAAATAGAGATATAAATGCAACACAATTAAACCTAACCTTTATCTAAAAAAATTCTCATTCTCAAAACCGACCGACATTCATCTACCACATGTAAATTCATCTATCACTTGTAAATTCATCTACGATGTGTAAACTATAAATATATCTTGATTAATAAATAAGCATGCCTATTATACTATAAATATATAGTCATTGGATTAAAATTCTACTTCCACTTTTTTTAATCTTATTTTTGAATAAAATTATTTGATATCATTAGAATTCAATTCAGTTAGTACTTTTCTAAAAGCTAGATTATTAATTTAACTAAATCTCCTAATATCTCACGTGGATAAAAGAAAAAAAAAAGAAATTTGTATACAATTAGAGTGGCTAACCAATTTCTTATGACGAAATATAATCTAAAGAATTTGGTAAAAGTTATAAATAAGTCAATTTCAAATTATTTATATATAAGTCATTATAAAAAAAATCACAAAAAACATTTCAGTTATCAATTACCTATTCAGAATAGATGATAATTTATTATTTAAACTTCAAGAACATACAAAAATCATTAAAGAGAACTTCTCAATTAGTAGAAGTCTAACAAAAATGCATGATAATTTATTTTTATAACATAAAAAATATATTAAATTTTTAGAAAACTTACCTCAAATCACAAAAAACATTGTCTCTTCAATCATAAATACTGTTAATATTTCATCAAAAACTTCTCAATTAGCAATTGTCTTTCACGAATACATGATGATTTGTTATAAACTTCAAGAACATACTAATTAAAATTTTAGAAAACTACCTCAAATCACAAGTAAATTTATTTCTTTAATCATAGATATAATCAAGATTGTAAACATCAAAAACAAAAATTTTAGAAAACATACCTTAAATCACAATCATATTTATGAACAACGATAATAAAGAAAAAAATTATTTGAGAACTATATTGTCGACGTATTATTGTAAAAAGGAAGAATTCTCAATTTATAAGAAATTTGAGGTTTAGTTTACTTTCCTTCTTTATCAATTTAATTTGTATTTATTTAATGTAATAAATTAGCCTTTGTGATTTTTTTGTTTCCATGTTCTGTTTGGTTTTTCTTTTTTCTTTTTTCTTCTGTTTTTTTCCTCCACTCGTTTTCTTTCTTTCTTTTTAATTCAATTTAGTTTTCTTTCCATTTATGTATTTTCCTTTTTTTGTTCTTTTTTTTTTGCTTTAGACGTTTTTTTTTCTTATTCTTTTCAATTCAAATCAAAATTATTTTTCATTTATTAATAAATTACATATAAGGTAAGCTTTCTTTCTTTCCTAACTCAATAAGGATTTTAATTAATTTTAAAGTTCTAATATTAATAATAACTAAATAATAATTTGAGGAAAATGGTGAAAAGACGATTTTGTCTAAAGAAGAGACTTTTAATGAAGGACAAAAAGTTCAAATCACTTTTCTAAGTGTCTTCACACTTTTAATATATTATAGATTATTTTGTATTTGTATTTTATAATTGACTGAACATTGTATTTATATTTTGTGGTTTTATTTTATTTGTATATTATTTTTATCGATGCACTTATATTTTTAAAGAACTATTTTGTATTTCTATTTGTAAGTTGACCACATATTATATTTTTATTTGTAATTTAATTTGTTTCATGTGTTTGTATTTGAATTTATAGTTGACAAGATCATTTGTATTTTTAAACAATTGTGAAGAATTTTTGTTTTTCTTTCTGCAAATACTTGTATTTATAAAATGATAAATCTATATATATATATATAAAGGAAACATATGAGAATGCTTATGTGGCATGCTTCTAAAGCCACCATTTCCATTTATCTTTTTTGTGACTTTTTTTAGCCCTTTATTCCATTTTTTATTGGGTTAAAATCGTTTACACCCCCGAACTTTGCGGTAAAAATCAAACACCCCCTCAACTTTGAACAATAATCATTTTCCCTCCCTTTTTCTATTTGATTTATTAAAATACCTATTTTACCCTTATATTTATATCAATATTTGTATCTCTTTTTTAAAAAAAAATTATAAAAATATTTTTTTATTTTTTAATCTATATAACATAATTTCTATAAAAGTTGAAAATCATTTTTAAGATACAAAAATAAAAGTAAGAAATATTAATTGGGTATATAATTTAATGACAAACTATAATATTATAAATGAAAAAAATAGTAAAAATTAATTTTATTAAAAATCAAAACTCTAATATATATTTATACGTGAAAATAATAGGTAATTATAATTTTATAAATATATTTCAATGTAGGTATACAAATTCTCAAGCCCACCTTTTAATATTTTGATCATAATTAGTTGTTTTGTGTCGTCCTTGAAATATTGTATCTTTGAAAGTATGGAAAAGGCTCAAAAATACCCTTGAACTGTCTGAAATGGCTCAAAAATGCCCCTCGTTAGATTTTTGGCTCAAAAATACCCCTCCGTTAAATATTTGGCTCAAAAATACCCCTTCCTCTAACGGAATTCGGAAAAGGATCAAAAATACCCCTGAACTATCTGAAATGGCTTAAAAATATCCCTCTGTTAAATATTTGGCTCAAAAATACCCCTTCCTTTAACGAAATTCCACCAAGCATGCCACCTAGATAAAAAAAAACCACGTGACTATGCCACATTACCATCCACATGTAAAATGTTAGTATTTTTTAATTATATGACATTTCTTTCTTCTTTATTTTTATTTTTATTTTTATTTTTTTCAAAGCAGTGAAACAGAAAAACCAAAAAATCAATCTTTTGTTAACTACTTCATTAGTGTTTTAAAAGTTCTAGATTTCACCTTTTCATTAGTGTTTTAAAAATTCTAAATTTCATCTTGTTATTGTCGTTTGGGATGAGGGACAACTTGATCTTGATCTGATGTTGACTCGGAGGAGGAGCTAGAATTTTAACTTTTAAACTAGCAAATGTTGATGTACTAATAATTGAGTTGAATTTACTACATGCAAATTCTTTTTCAAAATAAATGAATTCCTTTTAACACTTGTTTAATCATTCGAAATGAATTCATTTTTCTAAATTCAGTTTTGATGAATAATCTTATTATTTTTAGAATAAGTTTGAAAAGAAGTAAAATGATACTTAATATTGATAAATTATTCTTTAATTATGTCATTCATTAACTTTTTTAAGATGTGTGTCACATTCAAAGATTCATTAATTTTAGATTAGAGGAGGTATTTATTAAATCATTTTAACATAAACATTTTGAGTAAAAGCTAGCAAAGCCAAACACATATTTTGAGTAACTAATTTGAAGTTTAGTTTGAAATTTGTTACTTTTACGAGTAAATCTTAATTTTAACTTTTATATTGGCCTAATAATTAATGGGTTTATCAGTTTAATAAGACTCTTTTGTTGGGTTTCACACTTTTAAACTTATTAACAGGAAAAATTTATTTTTTAGATGATCAAAGAAATTTGATAATAGCGATGTTACATTTAATAAATTTTTTCAAAAAAAATATTATATAACCACCGTTTGTCTACTTTGATTAAAAATTAAAAAGTCGTGTAAGTTTTGTCTGTTTCACTGACGTTTTTAAATAAAAATAAAGAAGAAAGGAATGTCATATAATTAAAAAATACTAACATTTTACATGTGGATGGTAATGTGGCATAGTCATGTAAATTTTTTTTTTATCTAGGTGGCATGCTTGGTGGAATTTCGTTAAGGGGAGGGGTATTTTTTAGCCAAATATTTAACAGAGGGGTATTTTTGAGCTATTTCATATAGTTCAGGGGTATTTTTGATCCTTTTCCGAATTCCGTTAGAGAGAGGGGTATTTTTTAGCCAAATATTTAACGGAGGGGTATTTTTGAGCCAAAAATCTAACGAGGGGCATTTTTGAGCTATTTCGGATAGTTCAGGGGTATTTTTGAGCCTTTTCCGTTGAAAGAAAAAAGTTTATTTAATAAAGGTTTTTACATGTAAACGTATTTACCTTCTTATGATGAGAAATTCAGACGGCTTGATTTACTTCATATTGATTGTTTATTTGTTCTTTTAATGCATAAATTACATTATATGAGAGTACAAAGATGAAGATTGATCAAAATATTTTTTCCGATGCAAACTGAAAGAGGAACTACATTTCAACACTTGATTAATGAGTTGCAAGTATCACATTCTTTTCATTTGTCATCTTAAGTTTATAATTTTCACAATCTCGCTCTGATGTTCCCATCAGGAGGCTTTTCAAAAAGAATATTTACAAGTTCAATAATGATAACTTTTACTATACCAACTTATTGTATATGGGTTATTATAAGAACGTATCTTTTAAAAATTCCCGAGGCCAAACACTAAGCATATTTATTTTTTACTTGATAATGTTATTTCTAACTTTTTTCCTTAGAAAGAAGAGATGAAAATGAATATGCTTTGAAGAGCGGCATCAATTATGTTATATTCTTGAATGACAACAAATTGTGAATGATGGATCACTATCGTTTTGATATTACCAAAACTTATTATTTTGTAAACAGTTTTTTTTTTTACGATCTTAAAAGGGCAACTACGTGCAAGACTCTGAAGAAAGGTCGGACACAAGAATCTATGGTATGTGAAAAAAATTATTATTTATTTATTATTATGTATCATTAAAAATAGAAGTAAACATATTACTGTTCAATTTACTGCATAAAGGCATCTATAATATTTATAGCTTATTATCTTTCTCTAGATTTATGTAAATTAAAAATCTAAAGCATTGTTAGTAATATGGTGGTGATAATTTTCGTACTTCAAGTGATATTATATTTTTTAAGTTGTTGGTTAAAGTGTATAGAGGATTCGACTTTTATAAATAGTTTATATTTACAGTGTTGATATGTATTTCTTAATCAATTATTTCTTTGTTTTCTCAAACTGATGAAGTTTAAAGAAAATCTGTGTCCTTTTTTATGTATTTGTTTTTGGTAAAGTAGAGATGCATTAGATAAAGCAAAGGAGGTTGTCTCAATCTGGCTCTAATAATATTTTAAACATTTTTTACATAAAAAATGCAAAATAAAAAAAAATATACCTACTAATTTAAATAGTAAAATACAAAAGAGGACTCAATTGATGATCTTCTTTAGAGATGAAAAAGAGGCTTTTTATTCTTGTAATTGATGCCACTTATATTCAAAAAACAATCACATAAGTATGTCATTTTTTAAAGTTTAAAAAATCGTAAATGAAACACAAATGATCCTTCTTCGTGTATATGATTCCTTAAAATACTTTATTCTTCTCACATGCTTTATATTTGTTAATTTTTAAGTTTTGCATATTTCATGACTGATGGTCTAAAAATTTGAAAAAATAACAAACAAACAAATGAAGATGTATTTCAAAGTTCAAAAATTATTTCTTTTAATAATCAGTTAAAGTTTGACATTTGATGATGTAACAATATATCGTAAAACGAAAATGAAGCATTCATTGAATCTCTCGATATTTTGAAAGAGATTTTTTTTTAATGAATATCAATTACTCTAAATCTTATTGTAGAATAATAAATATGACAATTAATCATTCATTAATATTCTTTAATATAAAAATTAGTGGACTTTATTTTCATTACTACCACAAGTTTTTATCATCATAACCTCTAAATAATTAATAGTCATATGCGTGACATTATTTGGTACTTCATATTGTAGTCATACAAAATAAAGACTTTGTACAAAATATCTTATCTTTTTAGGTAGCTATATTTTTTGTACTTATTATATTTATTCTTTAATTTAATTTGAAAGAATAAGGTAAAAGCTCTTAAATGATGATCGGCTTGTAGGAATGGATGTAAACAAAAAGCTCGAAAGATTGCACATTGATTTCACATCTTTTCCTTATATCTTTTAATGATTAAGGTAGTATAAATGATGTTGTGTTATTTATTTTATTGTACCTTTTCCTTATTTCTCTTTATTTTGTATTTTATATAAAAATTTTATTGTCGTAAGTTTATACTCTCTTCTGGTTCAAAATAATAATATCTTACTTTGTGGAACTCTGATAACTTATAAGCAAAAAGTTTTCTCTATAAAATCAGTTTTATGTCTGAATATACATATTACATATAAAAAGAGAGAGATTCTAAATACTTCTTCTATCTATATTATATTAATAAAATTATTAATATTTTATCGTCTTTAATGATCGCGCGAAGCGCGAACAAAGTTCACTAGTTATAAATAACACAGAACTATAAGTCACAAAACTAGAAAACAAGTTACAATTATAGAGTAAAACGTTTGAAGGGTGTGACTTTCTATTTAGATAAAAAAGTAATTTAACTATAGTAAGCCAAATCTTAAATAATACATAAAATATCACTAAAATTTTGATAAAAAATGAATTAAATGAATATTAAAATATAAAAATTTAAGTAATTTAAATTTTAAATTAGCATTGTATGTTTTGAAATAAGCAAGAATATAAATGTCAAAATAAAAGAGAAAATAATTAAATACAGTATGAAAAAATGTAAAGATGGGGGTGTGAGGATAATATTTTGAACTAATTTTGAGAATATAATGTAGTAAGATAATACATATATTACTATCTATAAATTTTAAATTGAAAAGATTAAATAATATAATAAAATTTAAATATAAAAAATCACAAGTAAACATAATTAATATATCTACTTCATATTAATCAAAAGATCACTTAATAACTACATTAAGTCAAGTGATAAGCTATTAAAAATTAATATTAATAAGTTGATAATTTTAAATAGTGAACAACATAATAAATAGAATATGAAATATAAAAGATTTTAATATTTTATGATTCATTATCACTATGTGTATAGCTTTGACTATGGAATGGTGGGGGAGGGGTGGGTGGGAGGTGAAAGATTTGGGAGTGGGGGTTTATTTCATTGAGGAATAATATGATAATTGAATTTTGTTTGTTTATTTCATTAAGGAACAATATGATAATTGAATTCTGTTTAAGATAATATGATTTAACATGCTCGAATATAACAATTTGAAAAGATTAGAAATAATATTTTTATCCGCGCATCGTACGTATACTAATTTAATTATATAAATCAATTGCAACTTAGGTATTTTGTTCTTAAAACACCTCCAATTCTTCAGAATAGCTACTTACTTTTTACAAGAAAATGGAAGTGTCTAAATTTAATTAGAGCCGTCAATATGGGTCAGGCCCGTTGGGCTGGCCCTACCTGGCCTGTAATTTGATGGAGTTGGACTTCAATTTTTGCAGCCCATTTAAGAACAGGGCTTTTTAGCCCAGCCCGAATAAGCCTGTGGCCCGTGGGGCTTGAGCAATGTGGGTTGGGCCAGCCCATAAGTCAAATACATGAAACTATTTAGATTGTTTATTAGTATTTTTATTTGGTTTGAAGGATATCATATCAAAAGTTATTTAATTTCACTATAAGGAGTATTTTTTTAGGGTGTTGGAGACTTGATTAACTAGTATTAACATTATGTAACATTGTCTGGTAATATTTATGTTTATTAACATTCTTAAATTAAATTATAAAATATTATTTTTTTAAAAGTGGGCTGATCCGCGAGGCCCACAGCCCACAGAGTAATGTTGTGGGCTTGGTATTTTTTGACCCATTATTTTAATTGGCCAGCTTGACCTGGCCCGTCAAACTCAAAGCCTATGTGGGCTACCCAAATGGGCTGGGCCGACCCGTATTGACCACTCTAAATTTAATGAAGTTCAGCTTCACCAAATGGTTCATTTGTCAGTGTAAACACACACACTCAAACCGATTTACATTTATTCCAAATTATTATTGGGTATATGCATTTAATGAGAAATAAGACGACAATTAAACTTTAATTAATGCAATATAATTGAACTGTGTTCAAATCATAACATAAGTTAAAATGATTGATATATTTAATATAATTCGTACTTTAAGCGGGTACATATTTAATATTTATTAATGAAAACTTATGTAATTATTTTAAAATAAAAAGAGATATTGAATAATTATGATAAGGATGTTCGATTATTTATGTAATTTTTATAATTAATTATGTATATAATAATTATTATACTATTACCATATAATATAAACGAAGATTGGAGCCTTTGTCGTCCTCTCAGAATTGGGCTGAGCTCTTTTTTTGTAGTTTTAAATTTGACCGCAGACTTGCAATTAATTCTTTATAAGTCTTGTTCATTTTTATCTTTAAAAGTTAAATTTGTTTTGTTTTTTCTACTTTTCAAAAGCTCTACTGTCTTCTACATCGTCTACCGGTCACTTTGTCACTTTGATTTTACGGAAAAGGGTCAGAAATATCCTTCAAGTATTGAAAATGGGTCAAGAATATTCTTCGTTTATCTATTGGGTCAAAAATACCCTTTCATCCATCTTTTTGGGTCAAATATACCCTTATAACTAACAGAATTTTTTTAAACCATAATTATAAATTCTATTAAACACGTGGCACCTTTCTATTGGTTGTAAATTAAATTAAATTCGAATTCAATTAAAATGCCTACTCGTGGAGAGTTTGTGTGGCGCTATTCGAAATATTTGAAAGACTGTTGGTTTAAAATCATACTCCCTCCGTTTATTATTGTATCCTTACCCAAACAATAAATTAAGCTTTATTTAATAACAAAACGAAAATAATTTTTAAAAGAAAATCAATAAAAAAACGTAAAAATAAGATAAAAATAATTAATTTTATTCTGATTTTATAAAATGACAAATATATTAAAAACATACTTAGAGTAACTTTGCAATTAATAATATGAGACGAAGGAAGTATTATTAAAAAGAATGATAAAATTGTTGTTATCTATTCAGCCAAGAGAATACAACTATACTATTCGAGACCCAGACAGTCACATCACATAAATACATCCACTTTCCATTTAATAGAGAGGCAAGCACTTCACGAAAAAGGAAGTTCTACTTGTTTGTTTCTTGCTTGATACATGCAGTATATATTTGGTTCAGCGCCTCAATAAAATCTTGTATTATCCTAATTTATTCGAATCATATTCTCACGTCCTTAGAAAGCAAGGCTCATCAAACGAGATTCAAGATGCGAAATTAATAAGCCTACTAGAAAGTCGAATTAATAATTTCTGATCGCGTGATTTCAATTGGAGATGAAATTGCACTTATATGTTTATTAATTGATCGAGATTCAAGATGCGGAACTAACAAGCCTACTAGAAAGTCAAATTAATAATTTTTGATCGAGTGATTTCAATTGAAGATGAAATTGCATGTATGTGTTTATTAATTGAACGCGATTCAAGCTAGAAAAATGATTGAATTTGCTAGTGATTTGAAAAAAAGAACGTTGAATCATGAAAATTGAATGAGAATATATTAATAGCGCCACGCAAACTCTCCATGGGTCGGCATTTTAATTGAATTTGAATTTAATTTAGGGAAAATTTCAGAATTAGCAATTATAGAGTCTTAATTGTAACTTTTATAGCAACTGTTTCATAATTATGAAAAATAGCAAATTGTATTTTGTATTTAAGTAAACTGTTGCTATACAGATACATATACAACAAGATTTACTGTCCTTATTTTACTCAAATTAGTTGAGTTAAATAAGAAATAATTATCCCATCTAATTAAATTCTCATAAATTACTCTTATTTAAATTAGTAGATTCATTTTCCAAATCAAACTCAAATATGAATATTATTATTTCCACGATCTTCAAAATTTCAAAATATCATTCTCTTATATCTCTAACAATTTTTTCTTGTTAGTTTTTTCATTTATTTTTTATTTTAATTTTTTTTTTCATTTTTTCGTTTCCATTTTATTTTCTCTCTTCTACTTCTCTCCTTTTTTTTTTTCCTTTTTCATTTTTTTTTTCTTTTTTCATTTTTTTTTCCTTTTCTCATATTATTTTTTCGTTTTCTTCTTCTTCTTCTTTTTAATTTTTTTTTTACACTTCTATTTTTAGTTTCTATTTCTCTTTCTTCTTTTTTTTCCTTTTTCACTTATTTTTTTAATTTTTTTTTACTCTTCTATCTCTATCTTTTATTTTTAAAAGAAAAATATCTATATCATATATACATATTCAAAAAATATACAAAATAAATAGACATACATATCTGCATATGTATTTACGGTAAAAAACATACATATATATCTGCACATTTATTTACAGAAATACATATCTGACTCACATGTATATATATAAACATATAGGACACAAAATCTCTATAACAAAAATGACAATTATATACATATACATATAGGTAGTAAAAAAATACATGATACATATCTTAAACAGTAAAAGAAAATAAATAAGTACATGTGTTATCCTCTAAAATGACATAATATGTACAGTTTAAAGACAAATCTAACACCGTATAAAACACATATAGCTCTGCATATATATTTACAGAATACATACCTGATCCATATGTATATTTATATTTTATATGAGTCACCTTTGTATTTTGCAAATACATAGGAAGATATATAGTATAGTTATGTTTGTTACTGTTTAATATGAATATGATATGTATTTCGTAAATACATATGTATGTTTTGTACTGAAATACATATCCACATCTATATAGCTATGTATTTTGTATGTTTTTTTAATATGTGTATGTGATATACATATTTGTCTTTTCAAAATAAAAGTTAGAAATAAAAGAGTAAAAAAAACGGAAAAAAGAAAAAGAAAAAAAGAGAAGTGAAAAAGAAAAAAAGAAAAAAGAAGAAAGAGAAATAGAAGTATAAAAATAAAAGAAAAATAAAATAAAATAGAAAAAGAAAAAAAGATATGAGAAAGAAAAAAAAAAGAAAAAAAAAAAGAAATAGAAGAGAGAAAATAAAGTGAAAATAAAAAAATAAAAAATAAAAAGAAATCAAAATAAAAAAATAAGATGAAAAAAAACTAATAAAAAAAAAAGGTAGAGATATAAGAGAGTGAAAGACAGTAGTGATGTTTTATATTGAAATCTTGAAGAACATTGAGATAATTATCTTCAAAAACGAAAAAAGGAAAAGACAAAAAAGAGAAATAGAAGAGAGAAAATAAAGTGGAAATAAAAAAATAAAATAAAAAATAATAATAATAAAAAATAAGATGAAAAAAAAGGGGTAAAAGATATAACTATATTTGTGGGAGGTAAAATAGTGGAGTGAAAATAGAAAAATGTAAAGTAGTGAGAGTAAAATATGCACTTGCCTAGTTAATGAGTAAAATAATGTTACTCTTGCTATAAACTGTAATTTTACAAAAGTGCTGTTATTTATTGTAATTATAGTCTTAACTATGTTATTTTTTGTAATTTTTCCTTTAATTTACAACCAATAGAAAAGTGCCACATGTTTAATAGAATTTCTAATTATGATTTAAAAAAATTCCATTAGTTATAAGGATATATTTGATCCAAAAAGATGGATGGAAGGGTATTTTTAACCTAATATATAAACGAAGGGTATTATTGATCCATTTTCAATACTTGAAGGATATTTCTGACCCTTTTCTGTTGATTTTATCCCTGAACATAAAAAATTTTCTTGGTACTATACAAACAGTATGAGTCACTAAAAGGTAAGTGGTATTAGTACTTAGTAGAAACAGGCAACACTTCGTCGATATATCTATTTTATCTATTTTAGTTATTTTATTCATAATTTTTATTAGGAAAAATTTCAAAAATTGCGACAGTTTGACACAAAACTTATCTTTCATAGTCACACTTTACAATATTATCATTTTATAGTCGTTGTATTCGATTCACAACCGCTATATTCACATTTACTCAGTAGTCTGTATTTATAAAAAAAGCATAAATACACTACCTATTTAGTCGCACCAAAAACACAACTATTTTTTTTCTTTTCATTTTTTCCTTTTTTATTTTTATTATATTTTTTCTTTTTCGTGTTTTTCTCTTCTTTTTTTCTATTTTTTCCAATTTTTATTTTTTTTGTTTCTTTCTTTTCATTTTTTTTGTTTTTTTTTTCTCTTTTATCTGTAACTTCTATTTCTCTCTTCTTCTTTTTTTTCTTCTTTGATTTTTTTTTGGTTTTCATTTTGGTACTTATTTTTTATTTTTTTTTTGTTTTCTTTTTTGTACTTATTTTCTTTCTCGTTTTTTGTTCTATTTTATATTTTTTTATTTTTTAAAAAATATGACTACTCGAGTACAAGTCATGGATGATATTGTATTCACATCATCGTTTATATTTTTGTATTCGTTGATACAATTGTATTTGTATTTTGTATTTTAAAGTTTGCACATGTATTAGTATTTTGTAGTTCACATTTGTATTTATATTTTATACTTCACACTTGTATTTGTATTTGTTAGTTCGCACCATCATTTATATTTTATATAATTTACACTTGTATTTTAAAAAACTGTTTTGTATTTGATTTTTTTTTAATTGACTGCATATTGTATTTGTATTTTATGATTTTATTGTGTTTGTATTTATATTTGTATTCTATTTTCGTCGATGTATTTGTATTCTTAAAAAAATATTTTGTATTTGTAAGTTGATCGCATATTGTATTTGTATTTGTAATTTTATTTATCTTATTTGTTTGTATTTGAATTTATTGTTGACAATATTATTTGTATTCTTAAATAATGAAAAAAAAGAATTTTTTTTTTCTATGAACACATGTATTTACATTTCTTGATACAATTTACATTTTATTGATGCAAATTGAACAATAAAAATAAAAATAATAAATTATACAAAAACTAAATTATATAAATACAAATGTTATATTTTTATCAAATGAAACATGTTTATACAACTTGAAACGTACGCATAAAAAATAATACTCCCTCCGTCCCAAATTACCCGTCCCAAATTTTCTAATTTAATTTCTCATTTACTTGTCTTTTTTAATTAATCAATAAGAGACAAAAAATTTTTTTTTACGTTTTACCCTTTGCATTAATTATTTTTTCTTCAAATTAAAATGTAAACATCATTTAATAGGGGTACTATGGTAAACTAGTCATGTTATTAATTATTTTTCTTAATCAATGAGTCATCTCAATTTGGGATGGGTAATTTGGAACGGAGGGAGTACTTGTTTATATACAAATATAAATGATAAATTTGAAATACAAATATCAATGATATATTTGCATTGAATGACACATTGCATAATTATGTATTTTAGTCTCAAGTAAATACAATTAATCAATATACTTATTTGTATACAAATACGAATGACAAATTATACATATTCACAGCTAAATTATTCAACTACAAATAATAAATTTATTTAAAATATATAGTATGATACGAATAAGTATAAAATATAAAAAATATATAAAATATATAAAATATAAAATACAACAACAAATGAGAAAAAATATAATAAAAATAAAAAGAAGGAGAAAAATGACAAAGAACAAATAAGAATCAAAGAAAATATAAAAAAAAACTGTAAAGAAAAAAGAAATAAAGAAAAAGATGAAAAAATAGAAACACAATATAAAAAAGGAGAAAAAATAAAAACGAAAAAGACAAAAAATGAAAAAAGAAAAAGAAAGAGAAAAAGAAAAAAAGCAGAAGAAAAACTGAAAAGAAAAAAGAAGAATAAAGACAAATCGAAGGTAGAGAAAGATAGAAAATAAATGAGAGAGACTATGAATTATATTTAACTACAAGATATGTTATGGATTGTAATTAATTGAAACTTAGGTTAAATAGAATAATTAGGAGCTTATGTTTGTTAAGCCACATAGTTATTCCTTTTTACTATATCATACCTAATTAATTACATATTAGAAAATTAATAATATTTAATAAAAAAAGTATAATAAAAATTTATGACATGTCTGTTTTAGCTGCTTCAACCATGATTTTACTATATCACCCTAAATTAATGATCATAAGTAGGGGTATACAAAATCAAACCGATAAAAATATTATTGATTTATTGTTATTGGGTTATTGGGTTAACGGTTTTTTATGGTTTTATAAAAACAAATTATTGGGTTATTGGATAGGTTTTGGTTTTTTCTTATTGGGTAAACCGATAACCCAATAAGAATATACTAAATTACTATTTTTCATCTACTTATATATATTAAAAGTGTGAAGACCCTTAGAAAAGTGATTTGAACTTTTTGTCCTTCATTAAAAGACTTTTCTTTGGACAAAATTATCTTTTCACTATTTTCTTCAATTTATTATTTAATTATTTTTATTAAATAAACTAGACTCCCAAAATATATGGGACTCCTAAAATATATGGAAGGAGAATCAATTAATATTTTTCTTTGTACTGATTAATTAGAAAAATACTCCAAAATAGGATAGAATAATACTCCTAAAATAGGACTTTATTAAGGAAATACTTCTATAAATATGATTGATGTTCATCTAACTTGATTCGGTTGCATGTCTAGATTGATTGATGCTTAATTTTCTAACCCAACATAATAGAATTCAACGTGTGTGTATCTATATATCTTCTTTGTTTTCATTCAAGTCATTCTTTAGTGTCAAAATTTTTGCTCAGACAAGAATTATTTTCATCAAAATTGAAGCTTTGTGATCACAATTGTATTATTTTATTGTAGTTTACAGGTCGTAGATGAATTTACAGGTGGTAGATGAATGTCGGACGACTTTGAGGAATTTTTTTAGGTAAAAGTTAGGTTTAATTGTATTATTTTTATATCTCTGTTTTGAGAATTCTTTTTATGTAAAGGTAAAGTTTAGTTGTATTATTTTAATATCTCTATTGTCGCATTATTTTGTTATAGTTTACGGGTGGTTTTGAGATTTTTTTTTTGTAAATATTAGATTTAATTATATTATTTTGATGTCTCTATCATTGTATTATTTTGTTGTAGTTTACAAGTGGTAAATCAATGTCGATCAACTTTGAGAATTTTATTTTTTGGTAAAGGTTAGGTTTAATTAAATAAATTCTCCAAAAGATTTTGAATTTAATTATTGTATTCATCTTTATTATTTAAACAAATATTTTATTTAGTGTAACGTTTGAACTCAATAAAGTGAGGTACACGCGCGAACCGCGTACACCTAAACTAGTAATATTAAAAGTCTGAAAATCCTTAGAAAAGTAATTTGGACTTTTTACCCTTCATTAAGAGTCTCTGCAATAGACAAAATTGTCTTTTCACTTATTTTTTATAATTATTATATCATTATATTTATAATAAATAAAGGAATCCTAAAATATATGATAAGAAAAAAATATATGAAGACTTATTATTGATGGTTTTTTTTTCTCCTTGTGTACTTGAGAAAGGATTCCTAAATAAAAAATAAGAGGAAAAAAAGGAAAATATGATGATTTTTATCAAAATTAGAATAATAAATTTAATAGCAACCTTTTTCTTATAAATTAAAACAAGGAAAATAATTAAAGCACGAGAATTTTTTTTACTTCAAAATTTGATAGTATTAGGCCTCTATTTATTTTCTTGACATAATAAAAAGAAATATAATTTTTATAGTATATTATTGTTCGAACGTCCATGATTTAGTGCTATATTTGGGAATTTTTATATTATATTATTATTAGAAAAAGCTTGTGAGTGCATTCCAAATGAAAAACTTTCATATTTAGTTAATTCTTTTTGGAGGAAAATAGTTTGGAATTCTACAAATTGAGGAATCTTTTTTTCTATAATATATAAAAGCATTTACAAGGTAAATTTTGGTACAACAAATGTTTTTATAACTACTCTTTTGATGAGCTTTAAAGATGTTGTCTAATAATCGCAAAAGGCCAGAGTTAATTGTATTGTTCTAATATTTCAATTATCATATTATTTTATTGTAGTTTATATTTTATTCAAGTCTATATTATAGATGGATGTTTCATCACATCTTTGAAGAAGTTTTTGTGTTAAGATTAGGTTTAATGGCATTGTTCTGAGATCTGGATTGTTGCGTAATACAGGTGGTAGATGAACGTTCGGTCGGACTTTGAGAAACTTTTTTACAAAGTTTAGGGTTTAATTGCCTCATTCTAATATCTCGAATATCGTATTATTTTTTTTGTAGTTTGCAGGTGATAAATGAATGTTCGGTCGAACTTTGAAGAATTTTTGTGTAAAGGTTAAGTTTAATCATATTACTATATATTATTTTTGTTATCATCCGTTATATGATAGTTCACATCGTAGTAGACGATCAAAATACCGATACTTCAAGCATGCCTTGATGCATAAAACTCTTCAATTTTTAAAGTCAATTGCTATTTCTTATATATATATATATATATATATATATATATATATATATATATATATATATATATATGACTTATTATATATTTCTCTTAATTTCTCTAACAAACCTATTATTTCAATTATACAAACCCTTAATTTCTCCTAACAATATTTAATTTAAACTTAAAGATTCTTGTAAATTAAAACACATCATGTAGGATTTTTGGTTGCAACTAAGATTCGGTTTCTTTTCATATTAGTTACTACTATTTCTATTTTATGAGTATTTTCTTGTTGATTAAACCAAAACCCGAACCATTAGGGACTAAAAATCGATAAACCAAAAATCGATAAAAAATATCTTATTGATTTGGTTATTGGTTTACCATATTTAAAAATCAAAAATCAATAAATCGAACCGATAATATACAAAATCGAACCGATAATATACAAAATCGAACCGACCCGAACCGACCAATGCACACCCCTAATCATAAGTCATCTACATATTAACAAATTAATAATATTTAATAATAAAATAAAATAGACGTTTATGACATGTTTGCTTCAGCTGCTTCAACCATAATCTTACTATATCACCACTAATTAATTATTATAATTCATCTAAATATTATAAAATTAATAATATTTAATAAAAACATAAAATAGACATAAGATGATAAATTAATTCTTGATGTTTTAAATTAAATTAATGTCTTATATGAGACTCACTTAAATTTTTTTCACAAGTATTTTTTATATTAATTTTGCTATATCACTTCTAATTAGTTATTATAAGTCATTTAAGAGGTCTATTTCGCTGTTTCAATCGTAATTTTACTATATCACGCCTAATTAATTATTATGGTCATCTAAGAATTGTGCCACTTAAATTGAAATAAAATAAAAAGTTTTATAGATCACAATAATTAAAAACTTAAATAATTTTTAAAAATATAATTGACTATCAATGACACAAAAGTTTGAACAAGAAGAGTAACATATATTATTAAAAATTACATAAAAAGTATTATAAATTATAACAGTTAACAACTTAAAATATTTTAAAACATATTAAAAATATGATTGATTATGTAAATTTTATTTGTGTCACATAAATTGAGACAAAAAAATAAAATATATTGGTACGGGCCTCTCGATATCTAGTATCAATCTATGTATAATATAAAAGAGAAACATAGGAGTGATGATGTGGCATACTTCTATAAAGCCAAGAATGACATTTATCTTTTTTTCAAAAAATTTCGACATTTTTATTAATTTTTTTCAAATATATAATTTATTAGAAAAACTGAAAATTAATTCTTAAATTAGATTCTCTTAATTATTTATTTATTTTTCAGTTTAGATAGCCCAAAAGTCATTTTCATAGATATCATTTATAATGCAAAAAGTAACATTACTAATTTTCATTATTTTCTCCTTTTGGTTGTTGGCTGTTACACGTTTCCCCCTTAGCAGTGTCTTTTTCTACCCTTTTTCTTTCTTTTTTTTTATTCTGTATTAAAGGAATTCAAAAGTCACTCCTTTAATTCTCTTAATTATCTTAAATAATATTTAAAGTTAAGAGACTTTATATTTTATAAAAACAAATATATAAATAACATAATGAGCTTCAATCCTTCGAAGTGAAATAATGAGCTCCAATCCTTTGAAGTGAAAGGTAGGTAATAAAACATTAACTTTTTTTCATGTTCTACAATGCATAAGTTTCATATAGAATTTTAATGTATTTGTCAAGGAAAGAAAGCTACACATCAGAGTCGACTTTCAGTTTTTTAGGGGAGATCTTATTCCTCTTAGGACGTATATAAAAATTGTGTTTTTCCTTTTGAATTTTGTTATCACTTGCAATCTTGATTAGTTTCTCTAATCTATTAGTATATTTAAAATATTTTTTTTCTTTATACTGCTTATTAATTATTATAAGTGTAATTTGTCTTCCTCCACCCTTTAAACTATTGTGTTTGTAGGTGATTTGACTTGAGAGATCCTCACAGCACACAAGAGACCCTGAAAATTTGGGTAAAAGAATTACTTAAATTTTTTTTGAACGAAATCATACGAGATTACTGTTGCTCATTTTTAGTATAAAGACGATTTATTCCTATCCTTGTGAAAAAACATCGATAAGATAGCGGTATATAATTCATTCATCTGTACATATTTATTATAGCTATAAAGTTAAGCATTGTTAGATTTCTCAAAGATGGTATGTGGTTATTTTATAATTTTTTAATTAGATTTAGATAGTGATATTGTAACAAATATATTTAAACAATGAAAGTGAGCAAAGAGATGGTTCATCAAGATTCATGCGCTTCATGCATAAAAATTTAGGTAATTTTAATTTTTATTCTTGTGTTTTACATATTTCTGCAGGTATATACATTCCGAAATTGCGTTCACGATTCATTTGCTTCATGCATAAAAAATAAGGTGATTTTAAATTGTATAATTTTTGTTCTTGACTTTTACATATTTCTGCAGGAATATACATTCCAAAATTGCGTGATAAATAATTAATTCTATGACTTTATAAAAAACAATCTATTGTCATTAATTAACTGAAAAGATTTTTCAAAAAAAAAGAAAAAAGGCTCAATATTAGGCCGATAGTACTGCTCATTGATATTGTAAATGTTCTTTTGATTCATCGAATGAGACTTAAAAACGTAAGGTCTTTAACTTATTTTCTTTTTAAAAAAGAATTTAAAATCATAACACATGATATTTATCATCGTTAATATTGATAATTTAAAATAATTAACATTTGAGAAGGAAAAAGTAAGCTTATTTGAGGTAAGACGATTTTAGAGATAGACATTAAGGAATAAAAAAGTTTAGAAGAAAAAAGAAACAATAGTAAAAAAAATATAAGAAAAGGAAATAAATTATTTAGATAATAGAAATGTAATTGAATAGACAAATATTACATCTTGTGTTACTAATTATTTAAAATATTTATGCATGAAATTTATACATACTTTTTTGAGATAAATATTTACGGATAGAAGTCACGCTTACATGAGCACGTGTAATAATTTATATTTGTAATTTAATAATTTATGTAATAATTGATAATTATAAGCATACATGAAAATTTTCTATTATTATCTTTAATAAATTTATAATAATTTAATTTTCTATTAATGTTATTTATGACCGCGCGAAGCGCAGAATGTTTCACTAGTGTATGAATAAGTATTAAAAACTAAAAATATGAAAGAAAGTGAGATAGATAAATGTTACATGCCCATATATAGCACTTTCTGCGGGAATGATCATGAATTAAGAATCAATAAATAATAATAAAAGAGAATCTTCAACTCGGTGACATGGCGCTGTAATATTTGAGTATTGCTATTTATCTTTTTTATCAAAATTTTGGCAATTTTCTCATTTTTTTTTCTTCATTTTATGTGGGTAAAAAAATGGTTGATATGTAGCCTCCTCTTAATTATGTGTTCTCCATAATTAACACAATATGCAACCTCCTCTTAATTATTTGTTCTTCATAATTAACATAATTAAACTTTAAAAAAAATGGTAGTTCCACAAAAGACACCTATTTTCATGCAGCACTTTAACTCTAGAGATAATGCAACCTTTTAAAATCATCTTTTAAAATTATATTAAGCTGCTAAAAAAGAACCGTTTTTCAATATTAAAATTATTCTAAATTTGTTTCTTATTAAGAGATTAGACATGCATTCAAAAAATAATAATGAAATAATCAAGTTTCAGTTGAAAGATATCTCATTTATGATATATTTTCAATGTCAATTTTATTTATTTAATTCTTGTGCCTTTTCATTCTCTACTTTTTGTGTTATATATAGAGATAGAAACTGATTCTTTTTTCATATTGTCTGTCTTGCTTCTAATTGGTTTTGATTTTATTTCATAATTATAATGATAAGAGTTGAGATTTATACAATGTTCTAATTTCAAGAAAAATAGTGAGTCGATAAGTCTGTATATATTTTTTGTCGATAAAAGGTACCTCATTACATAATTCTTAATTCGTTTTAATATATTTTTCTTTCTGAAACTTTTATTTCTTAAATCACTTGCAGCTTTGTTGTACTCTTAATTCTCAAATAACTTGCGACTTTGTTATACCAGGATAATTGGTGCATGCTAATCAAGTTAGCAATTCAAACACAAGTTTAGTGAATATTTTTTATTTATCATCAAGAATTTCAAAGTTGTTGAAAGTAGTGGTGGATATAGACTTACCGAAAACTCAATGAAAATTATTTTCATTGCTTCAACCGCGATCAAAAATTTATCTGAAGATATTATTGATATTTCTGTAAACAAATTTCTCTTTATCAAGTTAAAATAAATTGAGCCAAGGGTGAACAACAACACTATCTTATCAGGTACATATATGTATTATTAACAACTTTGTGGATAAATTATTTAACTATCCAATGTTGACATATTGGGATGACTTCTATCCAATTGTTCTATGCAATATAAGTTATTTTAAAAAAAATTATCTACATTTGGTGTTTGAGCTTATAACCAATTGATAATTGAGCAATCAATTACTTCCTTATCTCACCTTTCAATTTATTTGACTTGGATATCATCTGTTTAATTCACTTTCCATATTCATAAATGTTTGTGGCTTGAAGGAGGTAATTAATGGGTTTGTACTCCCCTTTAGTAATTTCATATAGTGCTTGAAGTAATTGAGTCTATTTTCAAGTTGTTGCCAAGCTATAGCTTTTATATATGTAGTTATCCTCTCTCGTTTAGTTATTCTCTTATTCCTCATACCAAATGAGATTTGTCTTATATCTTCTTTTGAGGTGTTCGTATGGGTGTGCGGATGTATGAATGACTTAGTAGATACATGAAATTAGTTCGAATAATTGTCAAGGTAACTCATTAATGATAACTTTATTTACTTCTCTATACAATTAACAGAATATTTATCCTTGGATATAGGTGTAACTGAAGAACATAACAAATGAATGTGGCGTATGCAAAAATCATACAAAAGCAAATTGCATATTTGAAAAAAGAACAAGAGCAATTAAAAAATAACATCTACAAAGGAGTTCTATTAGATCAATCTGACAATGGACATGCTTATGTATTTGTATATTATTTTACTATTATTTTACATAGCGAAAGATCTCATACATATCCACGAAAAAGTACACCAGAATATATATTGTAGTGCCAACAAAATCTATTGTCAGATGCCCGCTTAGTGTAACAATAATAAAACAAAATTTTTATTAGAGAATATATTCAAACAATTAATTAAGAATTTACTATTCCTCATTTAATTTGATAAGCTACATTTGATATCATCATTTCAAAATGATTTCATAGGATAATTAAATTAAGAAATAATAATGCAGTTGAACAACAGAGCGAACTTAAAGCTCATTGAAAAATCAAATTGCTTCTAACACAAGTACTTTAATGCTCGCGCGACCCAGTTATCTAGTATATATATCAAGGAGAAACATGGAGAAGTAGATGTGACTCCTCTCTATGGCCTCCATTTATATTTATCTTTTTTCTCCTTTTTTTGAATTTTTTGTCACAATATATTCCAATAAAATGTAGTAATATTTGTTACTTAATTTTGTTCTCCTAATCACTAATTTCTTTTCAGTTTATTTGGGGGTTTCTTTTACAGTTTAAAAGCCCAAAAGTCGTTATCATTAATCTAATAATTTATTAGTAGTAGTTTATTATGTAAAAACACATAAAATATATCCTCTTCATAGAGAATTCATTTTCATAAAAATCTCAAAACTTTTTCATTAATGTTAACATTTATTTTCTCTTTTTTGAACATTTAGGAGTCACGTCTTTTCATTGTCTCTCTTATAGTAACAGATGTTTTGGATATCAGTATATAATCTCTCAATCTCAACGTCCATGGGTAGCAGTATAAGCATGTTCCTCTTCTTTCTTCCTCTTTAGACTTCTATTATCTCCGCTTTGGTTTCTTTTCTTTCCAAAGTTTTACTTTTATTTTATTTGTAACTAAATTTTGAATGCATGTCTGTTGTCATGTACTTTATAGCTACAATATTCTTTTTATTGTTATAGTAGTAAGATCAACTGTGATCCCTTTTTCTTAATGAGTTGTTGTTTTATAGTAGTTTTTTTATGTAATTATTTTATTAGGTGAATAATTAGTTTATAAGAATCAAGAAAGTTCTCCTTTATGTACAAAGATCGGAGGCATTTTGTTGATGAGAATAATTCTATGTTGGATCTGAACTCTTTATGAAGTTTGGACAATTTTTTCCATCTATCTCTATAATTGCTTATATATGATTTGGTTAGTATATATGTATGGATGCCCAAATACCCATGACCAGAACGTGGAAGCTCAAAGTAGAAATAGCTATTAGCAAGTACTTTTCGAAGTTTTATAGAAATATATGTTGTATGTACTTGAAGTTCTTAAATTATTAAATATTTGAGTTCAGAATATATTAATTTTTAATATTACGAGCAGTATGAACTGAAGAGAAAATTGTAGCGATTTAAAGATGTAAAGATTGTGACAAAGGCAACGCTTATAGATGAAATAAAACTCTCTATATATCTATTTTCATTTTTCCCTTTTATGTCGCAATAATTAATTTTTTATGAAGTAGCTAAATGCAAGCACTTTTCGGAGTTTTATAGAAATATACGTTGTATGCACTTGAAGTTCTTAAATTTGTAAATACTTGAGTTTTGAATATATCATTTTTATTATTATGAGCAGCATGAACTAAAGAGAAAAATGTAGCGATTTAAAGATGTAAAGATTGTGACAAAGATGGTGCTTATAGATGAAATAATACTGGCTCTATATCTATTTTCATTTTTCCCTTTCATGTTGCAATAATTAATTTTTTATGAAGTAGCATTGCATGTAGGGTGACAAAAATTGAATCGAAAAAATGTTATCGATATATTGCGATTGAAATTTTGGGCTAACGCTTTGTTAATGATTTTATAAAAAGATATTATCGGATTATCGGTTCGATTTTAATTTTTAATATTGAGTTATTGGGTTAACTGATAATCGATTAAGATAATTATTACTTTACCCATACTTATATATTAAACTAATATATAAGTGACTTTGTATTATCTTATTATTTGACTTAATTAATATTGCAACATATACTTTTCTACTTCTGTATTTTTTTATTATATTGCAACGTAATTTTTATAAACAAACACACACGTGCACACCTTTAAAATAAATCGAGTGACAAACCTTCACATTCAATTTATACTCTTAATAATGTCCACAATTCTCATTTTTCACTCTTCATAACCCCCAAAATCAATATATATATACAAAGGAAATTCTAAGACAATCTTATGTGGCATGTCATAGAGCCCTCCATTCTCATTTATCCTTTTTCTCGTTTTTTTTAATTTTTTCTTCATTCTTTCACTAATTAATTTGTTTATTAATTAAAAAAACTCGATCATATTTATTATATGTAATTATATCTCATAAGTTATAAAAAAAAAATCTCTATCTATTTGTATTCTCCACTTAAATGACATGTCTTCTCAAATTCATTCTACTTAATTCTTATGAATTAATTAATCTATGAATACCATTCATCTATGAAATTGTTAGATACTCATTTGCATTTTCTCCTTCTTCTTCGTTAATAGTATTTTTTGTCATTTTTTTTCTTTACACTTTTTTCATCATGTGATATTCATCATTTTGCTGAAGATCATAAAAATATTCTTTAGAATTTCTTCTTGTATAATAATAGCCAAACACACAAGTTTATTAAGATTACGAAGCAAGTTTGATGGCGATACAAAATTCATCAAAGAGAGAATTAATTTAATTTGATACAAGTTTATCAAGATAAACAAGAAAGTTTAATGGTCTTGGAAGATTCTTAAGAGAGATTATGTCTTGGAAGATTCATCAAGAGAGATTATCAAATTAATTAGTATGACGAAGTATAGAAGTTTCAATGATCTCTCTCTCTCTCTCTCTCTCTCTCTCTCTCTCTCTCTATATATATATATATATATATATAGATTGATAGATACATATATTTTTATTGCTTAATTTAGTATTTTCAATTAGCCATTTTGTCAAATGCAAGAAATGCAATCTTCAAGAACAAGACTTTATTATAAAGTTTAACACTATGTGGGCAACAAAAAATGTCTTCAACTTATTGCTTTGTTGATAACATAGAACATATTGGCTCATAGTTTTTTGGCCAATGATTCATTATTTTTCGCTCTTTTCTTTACTTTTTGGATCTTCTTTTTATTCGTTTCTCTCTAATTTGAACTATATATATACCACTCGACTTTCATAATTAAGCATCCCAAGTTAGTATTTCTTTTTCTTCAAGTATCAACAATTAAAAAAAGAAAAAAAAATCTGTCATCTCACAACCTAACTTGAAAATATGTACTCACTTCAAATATTGTCTTGCTTAGTCGGCATTTGAAGGCCCATGCCAAGAAAATAATAGTAGTGATGGATGGAAAAAAAAATGACATGAAACATTGTAGATCATTTCTTACTAATTAGAAGGCACTAGACAAGAAAAGAGTAGAGAGTCATATGTTTAAAATCCTTAGATTAACATCACTGATATTCTCTTTTTTAATCTTTTTTTTTTTTGTTATTCAAAATCACACCTAATGAGTTAAATGGTACAGAATGACACTACATTCAATTATATATTGATTTATTTTATTTTTTCTCGTTTATTTTGTTGTAAAGCTCAGATTTTTTATTCTTCATAACTTCTATTCTTAATTAGTATTAGTATCATAATCCAATGATTTTATGTTTGTAACCTCTCTCAATTATGTAATAATTAAGTTTATGACATCTTAAGATTACATCAAAATAATATTTCTATCTAAATTATAAATTTACTTTGAGTTTGATTATCTTACACTTTTATAGTTCAATAGGTAAGAAAGAATAATTAGTTTATCTTTTCATGTCATAAATGGAAAGAAATATTTCAAAAATGATTTAAATTTTTCTCTCTTTTTTTTTTTAACTCTTTAAATAAACTTTGTGGTAACAATATATTCTTTCTTCCTTAAATCATGAAATTTGCATCTCAAATTAGTCTAAGAGTTTCGCTCTGAGTCAAGAAATCGAGAGACTCATATTTGGAGATTCAAAAAATTATATTGTTAATTTCAGTGTAAAAGTAAGTGTATGTATATATATATTTATATATAATAGTTTAATTATTTTATGAAAACTAAATTTGCAAAAAAAAATATCTATTCATTAATATTTTAATGATCGCGAGAAGCGCGACTATATTCACTAGTATCTCTCTCTCTCTCTCTCTCTCTCTATATATATATATATATATATATATATATATATATATAAATATATATATATAAGAGATCAATACACACCGCTTGCACTAACAGTTCTAGTATATCTCACATATATTACCAAAACACACCAAGATACGAAACATAAGTATACATTATGTCACATATAATAGAACAAGAGAGAACATGTAGATACAAGATCATCAAATACAAGTAAAGAAAAGTAAGACAAACACATAGATGACAAGTCAATAAGGCAATACAACACAACAAAAACACAATAAAGTAAGTGCAATGTATATGATAATGATGATGATGCACGAGGTTGTCGCACAACCTCCGGGATCATCGCACAATCCCCGTATACACCTACGTAGCTAAAGCTTCCCGACGTAGGAACCATGGGGGGTTCGTCAACCCATATACAATCCACATTTCTCATATTTCTTTTTTGGCATATCCCTCGGAAGGAGTTTTATTAGGTGTTACAATATTTTTAAAAAGGTGTTGCTAGTGTTTCTCAGATGTTGCCACGGTGGTACCAATGTTTCATGAATGAGTATGATATGAAGATGTAATGCTCACAACCCATCACAATAAGTATTTTCACAACCAACCACAATGATACATTTCCACAACCACATGAGCCAATATTCACTCGTTATTTTCATTTCATCCATGAATTTCCACATGTCTTATATGCCAATAAAGTATGAATATAATCACAATACACCAATGATACCACATTAAAAAATACAATATAATTGTTCGCATGTATTCAAGGCTATCAATATCACATAGGATCCCACACGGTCAAACATATCACATAATATTTCAATTTCGGTAATTACATCACATATAGGCCCCCACACGGGCACAACACGTAGATAGCCATTTTTCATGATTAGTTCCCACCCTTAACATGTATTTTGCACCATCATTTACTACCCAGCCCAGTCTGAAAAGTTAAGCCATAACCTACCTCGAAAGCCGAAGCCAGTCCGCTACACTTGAACCCGCTACCTTACTTTTTACGAACAATCCCTAACTTCACTAAAAACATCAAATATGAAATCTACGCGTCAAAACAAAACCAACGACACCCATATTGACTACTTTTGATTCGGGATCAAAATGGACCCGCAAAATGGATTTTTGAAAAAAAGGTCAAAATCGAAACTTTACTTCAAAAAATATGTTCCCCATATTTTTAGGAACCTACAGCTGAAAATTCAAGTTAAATCTAGTCAAAAACAAGGTTCAAATCGAAGAAAAACTATTTTTGAGCTTTACCGGGTAAAATATTTGAAATCAGGGTTAAAATCCAGAATCGAAGTTGTTTTGAAGGTTAAATTGATGAAAAACTAATAATTATAAGATAAAAGTATTATTCAAGTAAAAATGAGTGAAATTGGATTTAAAATCATGCCTAAGATTTTTGGGGTTTTGAGAAATTAGTGAAGAAATTACTAAGAAAAAGGGTGAATTCTTACCTTAAATTCGTAATATAATCAAGAAATAGGTGTTAATCTAGCTTTCCAATCTCCCACAAACTTCACTTTTAAGCTCCCAAAATATTTGGGGTTTAACTCTCAAGAGGCAAGATGAAAAATGAGCAAAATGGGCTAAAAAGGGTGAAAAATCTGCTATATATGCAGATTTTTTTGCAAAACTGGTGCTGTCTTTTTTTTCTAAGTCGAAATGGACTTCGTGTTAGAGTTTTTGCCCTGATTTTCTTACTATATTTAAGTTTTATTTTTTCTTAGAAGGAAAATAAAAGTTACCATAATTACTTTTACTTTTTCTGAAAGAAAAAAATATAATTCTTTTCTATATTTGGCTAACCTCTTTCTTGGAGGAAAGGTTTTGGACATCTATAAATAGAAGGCCCCCTTCTCATGCCATAACATAATAGCATCAACAATGCAGTCATTAAAGAGTCTTTGTTTAGGGGGAGATTTCTCTCAATAGATTTAATGTTTTTGATATTAGGTTTTATAATATGTAGGCCGATTGGCCAAAACATATAATAATTTTATGCTTTTTTAGTATTATTTTCTTTGTCGTCTGATTTATTGGCTTAAGGTTTGCAAACGTTAAGCTTCCGCATGACGCCCTCTCGATTTCGAACCCAACACTTCAACGGGATGCCCGGGATTCGTTCGGAGTCCGATTTATGCAAACGAATTATGTAACCACACTAAATTCGACGTTCCAGACGCGATGGTGCTACCAAATTTTCCAGAAAAATTCATTTTCACAAAATTGACCCCCGAAACCTGAAATCATAATTTTTTCAAACCGAGGGTCAAAATGAGATTTAAAAACCGTAAAATCATACCAAATATGCTAACACACTAAAATCGACATTACGGATCTGTTGAAAAAGTCAGATTTTTCATACGAGGTCATTTCGACCAAAAGTAGGTCCCACACCCAACTTTCTAATTTTTTAACTTTCTGACTAATAGGTCGAAATAAGCTCGGGTGCACCAGGAGCCGAACCCAAGGTCTATCTAGCCTAAAATTAATATTTCAGAGCTTCTGACGTAGTCCGTTCAGTCATCCGTCACACGGATCAAAAGATATCCACATAAGTCCAAAATAAGACTCTTAAAGCCATCAAAAAACACAATATTGCATAAATGATACTAAAATGCATCAAAAATCATGTCAATCACTTCTACACCCCAGAAATACCATAATACAACTACAGAGAGGGGTAAAATAGTTAAATCACATAAAATCACAAATTTCACATATTTCATCAAATTTTCAGGTCGTTACAAAACTCATAATGGAATGGACATGATGAGTTGATTATAAATTTAGTAATTTTTCAAGTTATAGGTATTATTGACCATCCACTCTTTTTTTTCTGGATTTTTGCCTTCTTTCTTTTTCATTTTTGTTCTTTTCTTATCTTATTTTTTTCAGTTACGTGCTTTGATAAAAAATAGGAAGTCAATTGTTACTTCTTAAGTTATGTGACAACAAAATTATATCCTGTTGATTTGCATTCAAATACATTCGTTTATCTCAAGAAATTCTAACCTTTTACAAAATAGCACAATTGTAGTTTGTTATTTCTTAAAATATGTGCTAATATACTTGATTATTTTTCAGGTTCATAAGACAAAGATTTGCAGGCGGAAATTGTGATCCCCCCCCCCCCCCAATTTTGATAGGTTTAGCGGCATCTCATCGTTGTAAAAACGTAGACATGTGCCTTATCACAAAAGTGACCAAGCAAGCATATGATGATGGTTTTAGCTGATAAGCTAACAAGCTAATAAAAAAAAATCTGATTTTTTTTATAAAAGCATATAACAGGGAGAATAGAAGAAAAAATATTAGTGAGCAAGGAAATACTACAAGTTAAAGGATAGAGAAAGAACAAAAGAAGGAAAGAAAAGCAAAGGGGCAAAAGAACAAAATCAAGTACGTAAATAGCATTCTTTTTTTTGACCTAATATCTCATTTTGATGGCTAATTAGGGAGGTGGAATCAAGATAAAAATAGATGTAAGATACATAGAGTGTGAAGAAAAAGTGAATTCATGATGAATTGATGCCCCTTTTCATGTTTAATAATCACTATTTGTAACTGTTGTTGTATAATTTTAATTGTGATAATGTTTCAGTCATTATGTTGGAAGGAGCAAAATATTTATGTTAAAAAAAATCTTGAAATTTCGGTTAATGATTTTACAAATATTTTGATATTTTCTTGATTTTCTTTAAAACTTTTTTCTACTTAATTTGTGTATATTATTGTTTATTATTAACATAATAAAAAATTTCTAATATATGGAATGAAATGATAAAAGAATATTACTATACTAAACCAAAAATAATGATGGCGGTAATTTAATGGATCTTTATTTTTCTTCTTTGGGTGAATTAGTTTCCTAAGAACTACGTTGGGTGATGAAAGGTTATAGAAAAAATAAATATAAAATAGAGTGTTAATATTAAAATGAACTAAAAACCTAAAATACAATCTGTTTGGATTTAAGGACTAATAAATAGTATTCTAATTTTTTTTATTTTTTGTGTATAGTAAGAAAATTAGTTTGTGAATCCAATGAGATTTTTGTAACCGCGCGAAGCGCGGCCAAATTTACTAGTATATATATAAAAGAGAATTTTAGTCCATCCTATGTGGCACCTCCCAATGGCCTCTATTCTCATTTTTCTTTTTTCTCCTTTTTTTGAATTTTTTCCTCTTTTCATTAATCAATAATTTATTTAATAAATAAAAAATATCATATTTATTACATCTAATTATATATCATGAGTTACAAAAAAACCTCATTCTATTCATATTCTTTACTTGAATAACATGTCGCATTAACTTCTTTTTAGCTAATTTTATGGTCTATCAATCTATAAATAACTCATTTCCAGAATACATTTGCATTGCAATTGGATAATAGTTTCTTGGTGCAGACACATCATTAACCACATGCAGGGGCGGACCTACACATCAATTTTGGGTGCTCCGGCACTCACTAAACTCGACGCAGAATAGGTATAATTACACAAAAAATATACGAAAATGGGTATAAATTATATAAAAGCACCCACTAAACAAGAAGTTGGTTAGGTGCACGTGAATTTTTATTTTTTTTCTGTCGTAAGCACCCACTCTCCTTAAATCCTGGATCCGCCATTGACCACATGGCAATTGGTGACCATTGGATGCAAAGGTTGTTCTATATCTTCTTATTCTTTCTTTTTGAGTATGTTATTTTTAGTGTGTTGTCCCTTCACATTTTACTGTGCAACAGAAAATATTTAGTAATAAAAATATCATGTATGATCTTATTTTTAAGTAATTTTTGGTATCTTGCATTGATTCTAATAAGCAAGGACGTGATATGTAAGATTTTAAATTAGTTTCTTATAATTTTTATTCATGGTGCATTATTTTTGTGATGTATCGTTTCTTGCAGGAACGAAAAAGAAGATCAAATGATGCACATACATATATGAAAAGAAGATTAGGAGACGACTATGAAGAGATTTTAGGAGGACAAAGGTAGTATCATTACCAACCAATTAACATAAATATTTTTTTGGTAATGTTTTTTCTTTATTTCATTTAAATGATTTAAAATTAGTATTCTATTAATTTGATTTTACGAAGAAAAATTATTTGATATCTCCTTTTCTCTACTTAAAGCACGTTAAAGCAACAACTTGACGTTTCTCCTTCTGCTTTTGTTATGAATTTTAAGAAAGAAAATAAGTAACACCATGATATGATTTTTGCTCATATCATATGTATTGTAATTTCTATATAATACCCGTCACAAATTCTTCAAAAATGATGTATTATTAAAGGAATGCAGGTGCAGTGATATTTTTGAAAATTTATTATCATTAATTTGTTAATTAGCATTCATTTATAATATAATAAAATACTATTATATTTTCATTATTTTCTTCTTTAGCTACTCCCACCATTTTTTTTATTTAATTGTTCTGCACTTTCATTTTTATCCTATCGACTACACCTCATTATATCTTGATTATATTATTAATAAAAATAAGATCATTTAACATTTATTTTATTGCTATTTGTTTAATTTCTTATTTATTTATTGTACCAAAATAAATGTGTCAATTACTACTCTTTCATTTATTTATATTCTTTAATATAAAATATTAATATTAATATCATCTAATCAATATGCCTTTGAGTGATTAGTTTGTATCTCAATATATTAGCATATTGCAAAGTTGCTAATAGTAGAGTAACTTTTTTGTGTTTGAATACTTGTACAATTGATTTTTTGTGTTTCTATCTAATTTTATTTTGACACTCCCTCTTGCTAAAGTTTGTACAATTAATATTTTAATATTTATTGATTACATCTGCAGAATTAATGTGATGAAGTACAAATCGGGATCATCTAAAGGCTCAACTGGCTTTGATTCTCGCATATCGTCACTAAAAAAAATACACGATTTCATGACTTTCTGCAATTAACCATAAGTAATCTCTCTTATATGTAGAATTTATGTATTTAGACGGCTTAATTTTATTTCAGGTGTATATCGTACATGTGCTTCTTTTGATTTTATTTCTTAATTATTCATTATTTTATGTAAAAAGATTATTTTTCTTTATTTCTTTTCTTATTTTTTGGCAAGTATAGGAGATGATAAATGTCATGATTAGGGATGTTAAAAAAAAACTCTAATTATTTTATTGCTATTATTTCTTAAAGTATTTAAGTATTAGCTGGTATGATCTTAAATTTAAAAAATAATGTCATAATTAACTTATACTTTCTTCTATAGAGATGATTAATTGAGAAAGAAAATTTTAACATAAGTTGTCGATTTAAAGTTTCAAAATTTTGTTCCAATGAATAAAAGTAAATTGTGTTCAAATACTTATATTTTAAATTTGAATAATCTCATCATATGTGTGTTAAATTTGTATTTTACATGGGTAATTTGAAAAAGGATTTATTATAAATAATTTTGACGGATCAAAAGATTTTGAATTGAGTTACTATCACTACTTTGGAATTAAATTAAAGTATATAATAGCTTGAAATGTAAAATGTTTAGAATATACATGTTGCAATGTTTGATTTCTTTTAGATGGATAATTTAGGAGGAGCTCAATATTACACTTAGGAGTCGTTTGGTTGGAAAGAATTATTCCATAATAATTAATTTCGGAATTAGTTTTCCCATCATGTATATGAGATATTTTATTCCATCACTGTGGTGTTAATGGCGGGATATATAATCCTGGTACTAATTAATACCTCACACCAAACATAGAATAAAATAGTTTTATTTTATCCTGAGACTATTTATCCCTTATACCTCACACCAAATGACCCCTTAGTAATGTGTTATGTTCTTGCTCTTGTTACATTAATCAAAGGTTATATTTGTTAGATGTTATATTTGCAAATTATTATTTGAATATATTAAGAACTTTAACTTGTGATAAAAATAGCTACTGGTGATGTTGGAATCGACTTGTAAAAGAAGATGATAAAAGGCCATCTCTTCAATATACTAATAATGATTTTTTTCTTTTTAAAATCTATTACCATCAGTAGTTCAACATGAAATTTATGCAATTGTATATTTAATTTTAGTTTTACATTTCTATTCTTTAATACTCCTCGAATCATCCTTAAGGCATGCTATGGAAAGTTATTATATAACTAACTGTACTTTACATAGTATATAGCTTTTAAATAACCCCATTATATATATGGTGTATTAATAATTCTAAATGCATGTTGTTTATGTATTTTCTTTCTCATAGAAAAAATGATAGTATATGAATTCATTATCAAATGAAGATATTTATTATAATATAAAAGAAATGGATAAAATGAAACAATCGATGATAAAAAGTGTATATATTTTGAATTTTATTACTTAAAATTTCATCATCTCTCAGTTGTTTGATATCTCATGTGTTGGATTGGATTTTCTTAATTTGATATCAATCTAGAAAATATAGTGTTATAGTTGGACTTTGGAGTGTAAAGGGAAAAAATTGAAATATTTTTTTTTTCTCTAAAAAACATTTACGAGAATTAAAGCAACACATTATTTATTTTTATTTTTATTTGTTTTAACGTTCGCGCGAAGCGCGATCATATTCACTAGTTATACAAATACAAATGTTACATTGCATCAAGGGATATATGTTTATACAACTTGAACTATACACATACAAAATGATACTTACTTATATACAAATATAAATGATAAATTTGAAATACAAATATTAACAATATATTTGCATTGAATGACACATTGCATATTTATATGTAAGACCCAAACAAATGCAATTAATTCATATATTTTTTTGTATACAAATACAAATGATAAATTGTACATATTCATGGTTAAACTATTCAACTATAAATAATAAATTTATCATAGTATGATATAAATAAATATAAAATATAAAAAATATATAAAATATAAAATACAAAAACAACAACAAAAATGAGAAAAAAATACAAAAAATATATAAAAAAAAAGAAAAAAAGGAGAAAAAAGAAAAATGAAAAAGAAAACAATGAAAAAGAAAAAAGAAAGAGATAACGAAAAAAAGGAAAAGAAAAAATGAAGCAAAAGATTGAAAAAGAAACAAGAAAGGAGAGTAATAGAAAGAGAGAAGTATCAATAACCCCCTGAAGTTGTCTCATTTTATTCATAGTACACCTGAACTTTGAGTCGAGTACCTCCCCGAACTTGTTGTTTTAGTATGTCGCGTGACTCTTTTTGGCCCACGGACCACAACGTGTAAAACACGCGCGTACACGTGGAAAAAACTGCTTATGTGTCTGTCCACGTGGATAAATATCATCCACTTCCCTCATATTTATCCTACATAAAAAAACAACCCACTTTTACCCTTAATTATCTGATTTCTCTCTAAAAAAATTATATTTTTGAGTTTTTCTCTGCTCCAAAATAGTGAAAGGTTGATTTTTCCTCGATCAAGTAAGCTATTATCTAAAAAATAATATTTTTTTGTGTGTTAAAAATATGGAATTGTTTGTTCTGATTAGCGTTTCATAGTAGTTTCTGATTACTGTTTCAATTAGAATTTTGAGGAGACTCACATGCACAAATTCGTTTTCTATTATAATTAATAGAGTAATAAATTATAATTTAAGTTAGGGGTGTACAAAAATCTAACCTATAAAAATGTTATTGATTTACCGTTATTGGGTTAATGATTTTATATAAAAAAATTATGGGGTTATTGATTTGGTTTTAATTTTTTTAATTGGGTTATTGGGTAAACCAATAACCCAATAAGATTATACTAAAATATTATTTTACACCACACACACACACACACACACACACACACACACACACACACACACACATATATATATATATATATATATATATATATAAATAAGTAGGATTGTGGTTGCTACTAAGATTCAATTTCTTTTCATATTAGTTACTACTCTTTCTATTTTATGAGTATTTTCTTGTCGGTTAAATCGAAAATCGAATCATTAAGGACTAAAAATCAATAAATCGAAAATTGATAAGAAAATATATTATTGATTTGATTATTGATTTAGCGTATTTAAAAATTGAAAATCGATAAACTGAACCGATAATATAAAAATCGAACCGAACTGATCGATGCACACCCGTAATTTTAGTAGGTAAAATAGAAGCAATTGAAAGATTTTTTTTTTACACATTTTGAAAGTGATGGAGGAAGATGGATAATAAATAGGAAGAGAAGAGAGAAGAGACTTTGAAGTTTTTGAAAAAATTAAAGAAAAATATTTTTTTTTTAACGTTTTTTATTGCTGATTTGGCAGAAAATTAATTCCATCACGCGCGTGATGGAGTTTGAAATCACACATTTTACCACGTAGGCCAAAAAGGGTCACACAACGTACTTAAGACGTCTCAAAGTTCAGGTGTACCATAAATAAAATGTGACAACTTCAGGGGTAATTGGTACTTCTCTCTAATAGAAAATAGAGAAAGAGAGAAAATAAATGACTGAGATTATTAATTATAATCAAGGATAATTAACAGGTAAGAGGGAATTATGAATTATAATTAAAACTTAGGCTAAATAGAGTAATTAGGAACCTATGTTTGCTACGTCATGTAATTCTTATATTTTTTTTTTTGCGCAAACTCAATGCCTCACACAAACACAATGGGTAATTTGATTTAAAAAAAAAAAGTATTCAAGAGAACTGCATCTAACAACAGGGGTCCAACTTAATTAGAGTTCTTGGTATGCTTGACCCAAAAAACAAAAAAAAGTTCTCTGTGTGAAGCATTTTAGAAGAGTAAAGTCCAATCGAATCCAACCGAACTCAATCATTCCCTATAGATCACAAGACTTATAATTTAATTGAAATTGATATGGCAGAACCAAATATTAATCACTGTTATAGCTAAGGTTTTTAACTCACAACACATCTCCTATATCCATGGTTGTCATATAAATATATTATAACAAGATTGTTGATCATGTAAATATTAACAAGTAAAAGAAAACTAAAATAATAGGGACTTGCTAATAACCGTATAATGTACAAGAGGTTGCATCCAAGGAAATCCATGACAGGGATAGGGTGAAGCAATTACTTCTAGATTGGTGTTAAAATCTAGTTCTCAATAGATTGTCTATTTCCTTCATTATCGCAAGCTTCTTCGTCAATTAACTCTCCATTAAAAATAATATAAACGAAGTAATAAGTTGGTGAAAATATATTTGCTTTCATCTTGATACATATGAGTTGTCTTTGTAGTGCCTTTCTGTTTTTTTTTTAAGTATTAATTTTATCAGAATTTAGTTTTTCTTAAAAGTCGAATATTGGAAAGGATGTTCGTAAGCTTAATGAGGTAAATTACTTAGTTTATTTTTTAATTATTGATATCTTTACCTCTTAAAAATGGAGATAGAAAGTGGTGAAGTTATGAGATGACAAAGTAATGATAAATTTGGGAATAAGAAACTCACAAACATGGTGATTTAAATTTTAGATTTTACTTTAATGATAATTTTAATTCTCTGATGATGTTACTTTTTAAATAATAATTGGTGATTTTAAAATTATTTGAAAAAGATATGTAGAAAATTGATGGTGATTACACCTATGAAGGAAAGTTGAGTTGTAGAAGAAAAAAAAAAGAGATGAAAAAAAGAAGAAAAAGAAGCAAATAGAAAAAATAATGAAGAAAATAAGTTAAAATTTAATTTGATACGTGTCACTTAATAAGTGGTGCATGATTTAACACCAATACTTTTTATAAATTCGAACTGATAAAAGAATAGTGTGATAATACTACTTAAATTTATTTAGTGGATAATAAAACCTCCACAAATTTAAGTGTTTTTCTATAATAACGGTGGCTTTATGTTTTTTCTCAAAAATAAAAAACGTAGTTTACCGGCTACATGCATGTCACGTATGGCGGCAACACGGGCTCTCTCAAAATTTCTGGACTCTGGTTCAACTATGCTTTAAAAATGACAAATATTGGACCCAAAAATACCCTCTTCTCCTTGTTCCTCTGCTTTCGGACTGCTCGACACGAACCCTTATTAATCTCTTGTCTTTCACACACACAAAAAAAGAGTTTGACCTTCCCAAATGTTTTGCTTTTTTTGGCCAGTGCCATCACCCCAAAAAAGTAGCTCAATACAATTTTTTTGGTTTCCTTTTCTGGAACAATGTTTTACAGCCAGATGAGGTAATGTAAGGATTTCAATTTTGATCCTCATTTTTCTCTCTATGACTCTTTTTCCATCAGAGTTTTTATTCCTTTGATGGGTTTTGGGGGGACATGGGTTGTGTCAGCTCCAAGCAGGCAAGGTCCCATTCCCCGCTGCCACATAATTCTTCTTCTCTGACAGCAACAACAACTACAACTAGCACTGTTATTATTAATGGAGATATTACGGATCACAATTTGCAGCATGTCAAGGCCGGATTTGCCCCATTGGAAAAAATTAAAGAAGAACCTGAAAGGGAGAAGAAGGAGGAATCCGTAATCCAACGAAGCTTCTCAAATTCTAATAAGAAAGTCAATTATGAGAAAAAGGCTAATTTTAGTATCAAATTCGGAAGGCTAACAGAAGAAGAACAACTGGCTGCAGGTTGGCCTGTTTGGCTCACCGCTGTTGCCTCTGAAGCTATTGACAGATGGATGCCCCTTAAATCAGACGCCTTTCAGAGATTAGAAAAGGTAATCTCCCTGAGCCGGATCCAGAATTTAACTTTGATCGGTTCAGTCTTTAGGTTCTAACGAATTAGAAAGGGATTGTTGGTGTTTGTTATTGTAATGAAAACATAATTTCTTGTAATAGAGAAAAAATTGAATCTTACACTATCTATAATACATAATTTCAGCTCATCAAAATGTATCCTATATATGCTTTGACCTTGGTGTATGTATTTAATGCTATTATATACCGACATGACGAGCTATACAGGAGTGACTTTCTAATTATTATAATATCAGGCTGATCTTGTTTTTGGTTGGTCTTATTGATTTTTTCTCCATCTTCTTATGGCTGCTTCTTTTATATTTTGTGAATGTCCTGAATTGTGAAGACACTTCTGGCCATCTCATTTTGAAAGAAGAAACACCTTGAGATGAGCCTTTGAAATTTAAGTTAATTTGCAAATACAAGCTCTGAAGGATACTTAGCATCGGATGCAGTGACATAATTATTGGATTAGTACTCGTTGAACCATTTACACTGATAAGTTCATATATACAATCGAGAGATGCTAATGTTTGAATTAGAGTTTGAGGATACTTTAGTTGCCCTTTCTCATGCCAATTATGAGCTCCACGTTCATTGAAACGTGAGAACAGTCATAACTAGAAAGACAATATGGGTACCCAACAACAACAACATACCCAGTATAGTCCCACACGTGGGGTCTGAGGAGGGTAGAGTGTACGGACCTTACCCCTACCTTGAAAGGTGTAGAGGGGTCATCTCTGATAGAGCCTCGACTCAAATAAAAGAAAAGAACAACGTTTATGAAGACACAAACAGTAACAATAGCAGGATAGTAAGAAAATAGATGCATACGAGACAAGTAGTAGTAATAGAAAACTAAGAGTGAGAAATACATAAATGGTAAAATAAATAAAAATACCAAAAATAATACTAATACTACTAGCTGGAGAGACAAGACCCGTAACTATTTACTACTGCCTTTCTACCCGAATCCTAGACCTCCACACACTCCTAGCAAGAGTCATGTCCTTGGTAAGCAAAAGGCTTGCCATGTCTTTCCTGATCCACCTCTCTCTAATACTTCTTCACCCTACCTCTGCCCCTCCTCAGGACATCCAACGTCAATCTCTCACACTTCCTCATTGGGCATCCTTGCATCACCTCTTGAAATGCCTGAACCATCTCAGCCTAGCCTAATAGCATACTTCAAGCAAGTTTAACAAAGACGATGCTTGACAGAGAACTCTTCATGCTACGTATAATGAACTTATAGGGACCTATTAACAATGTTAATACTGACTTAGAAACTTGGTATATTGCACACAACAACTGGGATTTGAAAAAATCGACAACATATTTAGGCTTTGACTTCCTAATTTCACATGAAATTGAAAACTGACATTTAGACTGACTGTATCAGTTGAATATCACCATCTCTTGAATGCAGAAAGTATTTCTTCTTACAAATACTTTGTCTTTCTTCTACATCTGTAGATTGGACAAGGTACATACAACAGTGTTTATCGTGCACGTGATGTCGAAACTGGTAAAATGGTTGCCCTGAAGAAGGTGAAATTTGACAATTTCCAGCCAGATAGTGTTAGATTTATGGATCGAGAAATCACAATACTGCATAAACTTGACCATCAAAATATCATGAAGCTGCTGGGAATAGTCACTTCTCGGTTATCGTGTTGTATATACCTTGTTTTTGAATACATGGAACATGACCTCTCTGGACTGTTGTCATGTCCTGACATCAAGTTCACCGATTCACAGGTTTGCTAACATTTGTCAATGTCTCTCTACCCTTAGATTTTGTGTTAGCGTCACTTTTTGAATCTCTTTACTTGCAAAAAGGAAAAGAAGAACATCTCATATTGTAATTTTTTTTTGGATGGAAGTAGATTAAATGCTATATGCGGCAGCTATTAAGTGGACTAGAGCATTGTCATTCCCTAGGTATAATGCATCGGGATATTAAAGCATCCAATATTTTGGTAAACAATGAAGGAATTTTAAAGATAGCAGATTTTGGTATTGCAAATTTCTTCAGTGCTAGGCACAAACAACCACTAACAAGCTGTGTGGTGACTTTATGGTATCGACCTCCTGAACTTCTCTTAGGATCAACAAATTATGGGCTAACAGTGGATTTGTGGAGCACTGGTTGTGTTTTTGCAGAACTTTTTTTTTGGGAGGCCCCTCCTGAAAGGGAGGACTGAGGTCAGTGGCTTTTAGGAGTTCGTTTTGTATTTGATAACATTTCATATATAGTTCTCATAATAACTTGCGCAAATGGATCACAATAATTAAATCTACACTACTGAAAGATCTATGAATGAAATCTTGAAAATAACAGTTGAACTTGGGCCTAACTCATCCTCGAAAGCTAGCTCAAGAGATGAGGATTACCCAAGTCCATATAAGCAAACCACTAGTCCATTCTCCAGCCAATGTGGGAATTTTACCCACTCTAACACCCCCCTCACGCCCAGGCCCAACTGACACTGGCGCGTGGACCGGGAGCCCAAAACGGAAATGAACCTGGCTCTGATACCATGTCAAGAATGGACCTGGCTCTGATACCATGTCAAGAATGGACCTTGGGCCTAACTCAACCTCAAAAGCTAGCTCTAGAGGTGAGAATTAACCAAGTTCATATAACCAAACCACTAGTCCATTTTCCAGCCAATGTGGGACTTTTACCTACTCTAACAGATTAGAGGTTACTCATCTACCAAGTAACCTTGTAATGTTACTGATTTTAGTCAATTTTGTAAAAAGATCTTTTCTACTCTGCAGGTTGAACAATTGCATAAAATCTTCAAACTATGTGGTTCTCCATCTGATGATTACTGGAAGAAATCCAAACTTCCACTAACAACTATTTTTAAACCCCAACATCCTTATGAGAGTGCACTTCGAGATAGATGTAAAGAATTACCAAAAACTGCTGTCAACCTTATAGAAGCGCTTCTTTCAATTAATCCACATAAACGTGGAACTGATTCATCTGCTCTTGGTTCTAAGGTAAGGCTACACGGAGGAAGCAGTGCATGAATATTTTTCTCATCACATATTTCCATTTTCAATATTATATTCTTCCGTTGTTTTCTGGTGGTTGTATTTTCTTGTTTCCTACCTCAGTCTTTTGTTCTCTGGTTCAAAATTCACCTCTGTTTTGAGGACACTTAAGACTATTTTCAGCATGCTAATACTGTGGTTCAATATTTTTCATGTACCTTTCATCAGTATTTTAATACAAAGCCTAACGCATGTGCACCGCCAAGCTTGCCTAAGTATCCACCGAACAAGGAAATTGATGCAAAGTTCCGAGAAGAAGCAAGAAGGTGAATTCCGTTTCTTCTTTGTCCATCATAGAAAGGATTTTCTGCATATAGTTGCTTAAATTGGCTTCTTCTCATCCGGAAGGTGCTCAAAGATAGTAACATCCAACAAAAATAAAGATGATTTGTGACTGTTCCTTCACTCGTCTGAGTAGTACTTCAACACTATAGCTGAAACATATCTAGTATCCATTTCATCCACCTCCAACTGCTTAATTTAGCAACTATACTACTATGATTTTGAACTTTTCCATTGATTGACATTGTCAGAAAGAGGGCCGGTTCCACAGTGGGAGGATCTGGAGCTTCAAGAAATTCAAGAAAGCTGCAAAAGGCGCTTCAAGAATCAAGCAACTTTGGCATGATGGTTTCAACAGAAGTCTTTGTCCAGTCACTCAATAGATATACATACTTACATTCCTTTTTGATGGTATATTAACAAGCTTAATTTTTTCCTTTATGCAGGAAGCTGAAGCCAATATCCATAATGGTCGTAGAAACAATGGCGCTAGTGTCTAAATTTCTAAAGGAAAAAAAGCTACTGTGGCACGTATATCAATGAAGACATCTTATGATACAGTGTCAGACACTTCTCAGACGATCGAAGAATCTCAAGGAGAAAGTATCCGATCTGTCCCTGCGCAAATGACAGCTTCAAGTGGCACTGCGTGGCCCAAAATGAGAAAGCATGATTCTACAGCCACAAGACCGCATCCACCGGCCAACTCAAGAAATCAAAAGCTGATTGCCTTTGACCCTTCCAGTATACTGCAAGCTGCCGATACCTTGAATTTAAACATGCCAGGAAATAATGACTTTTCGAGCAGGATCACAACTGAAGCCATAAGCCGCAACAATGATGCAAAGCATTCTATTCACAGGCAATACACTTATCATGAGCAACGAGATTCTTTTGGATCATCTGATATACACCAGTCTCTGGAGTTGTCAGAGGTTAGTCTTCTTGATCTACTAACATAGGAAGTTTTTTTTTTAATTTAATCTTTTTTGTTTTTGGAGGAATTTAGTGGGATTGGATACATTTTTTATCTATAAGCTATCCTATGGGTAATTTCAATCGTTCCTTTTGAACGTTCAATATTAGTAAATTGTGGAGTGTTGAATCGTGTGACTATTTCATCTAAAAGCTTAAACGGTTAGAGAACAAACTTTTATTTACTTAATTGTGTCTTCAACATGCCTCCTTACGTGCTGGATTTCTTTTTCCATGGGCCAAGCACATGGAAATTCTGTTTCATAATGGGTGTCAGTGAGTGTTGATTTTAATAGAGATGAGTTAAAGAAGAATGTAGAGTGTTTTTTTTTTCTTTTGTAAAGCTGTGTATTTTATTGATCATCAACTCCTCCTTAAATAGTGCTATTACAACTAAAAATAGATTAAACTTACCATAAAAGATAACCTATTTGCTACCAAAAACAATAACTAATCAGTCTCCTACAACAAATAGGAATCCCAATTTGCCTAGGAGTTGTATGTAAAAAGGGAGAAAATCAAAAATTAAATCGCGTGCATTATTCCTTAAAGCAACTTTTAACACTCCTCCTTGCTTTAGGAACTGCAAAATTTTGTTCTTCTGTCTTGGAATCTCCACACTCGATAATCGAAAGTGACCTTGTGAATAAATCTGCAGATTCATCTTTTGGCTTGTAGTGAACTAAATTTACTTCTCATCTTGAATGCAATCCTTGACTATTAAATCCTTTTGGCATGTCTTCCTTCATCGTTTGCATCTTGAATTTAAACTTACTCGTTTTATTTTTACGAAACATAGATAACTCCTCCATTGCATCAATTCCTTTAGGAACATTGAAAGCTCCTTCAAACCTAGCAAGTTCACATATTGCTTGTGCTTTTTCAATTAGAGGATCATCTTCTAATTTTTTTAGCCTATGATCTTTTTCATGTTCTACAGAAACATCTTCCATCGGATCAAATAAGAAATATTTACCTCTCATTTTAATTTTTAAAACTTCTTTTCCAGCACCATCATTGATGAAGCAATGCTTATCCTCAAAGGATACTTTGTATCCTTTTTCTACCAACTGATAAATACTCAACAAGTTTTGATCAATATAAGGTACATAAAGAACATCTGAAATTGCTTTATTACCTGAACTTGTTTTGATGGCAATAATTTCTTTTCCTTCAGCAAGAATCTGGTCACCATTTCCGAGCCTAACTTTGGATATTTCAGTAGGCTTTAATTCTTTAAACAAACTCTTGTTATAAGTCATGTGGTTGGTGAAACTGCTATCAATCAACTAAAAATTTGTTGAAACCTTACTTGAGATACACGTTGCAACAAAAAGATGGTCTTCTTCTTTTTCATTGCCCACACATGCATCTTCTTCATGATTCTCAAATTTGCTTTTGCAAATCACTACTTCATGGCCAAGTTGATTGCACTTGATGCACTTTACGTCTGGCCTTTTCCAACATTTATATGGTGGATTACCCATTTTTCCACAGTGCTTACAAGGTGGGTAATTTTTAAATTTTTTACCCCTTCTTTGAGTTTTGTGGTTGGCTACTACGGCTCGTTCAACCATATCATCTTTCCTCATAAGTTTTCTTTGTTCCAGTGCCTGAAAAGAATTTAACAACTCTGCCAAAGTAATCTTGGACAGATCTTGTGTATTTTCCAAGGTAGTTATACATGCTTCATATCTCTCAGACACTGTAACAAGAATTTTTTCAACAATTCTTGGATCTTTAAATTCAGTGCCTAGTAATCTTACCTTGTTAACAATGCCAAGTAATTTTTCCGAGTACTCTTTGACTGTCTTGGAGTCTTTCATTCTCTGCAACTCAAACTCTCTTATTAAATTCAGTACTTGCATTTCGCAGATTCTTTCATCTCTAGCATATTCTTTCTTCAGATAATTCCAAATTTCTTTTGGTGATGTGAGAGACATAATTCTTGTAAAAATAGTTGTTGAAACAGAAGCAAATAGAGTTGCCTTTGCCTTAGACTTCGTGGTTTTCTTTTCCTTGTGACTCTTGATTTGGGCTGTGGTGGGATTATTTGGCAGCGGATTAATTTCATAATCCTCTTCCACAGCTTCCCATAGATCAAGAGCCTTCAAGTAAGTTTTTATTCTCACAGCCTATAATTGATAATTTTCACTATAAAAAACGGATGGAGCCATTCGTGAAAAATTATTTTCAAAATTCATCTCTTCACCACAGGTCTCTCAAGAAAAAAAAGCTCTATAGACCAATTGTTGGTTTTAATAGAGATGAGTTAGAGAAGAACGCAAAGAGTTTTTTCTATTGTAAAGCTGTGTATTTTATTGATCATCAACTCCTCCTTAAATAGTGCTATTACAACTAAAAATAGATTAAACTTACCATAATAGAAAACCTATTTTCTACCAAAATCAATAACTAATCAGTCTCCTACAACAAATAGGAATCCCAATTTGACTAGGAGTTGTATGTAAAAAAAAGGAGAAAATCAAAAAATAAATCGCGTGCATTATTCCTTAAAACAACTTTTAACAGTGAGTCTCAAACTCAGGATCTCTGATACCATTTTAAGAAATAGACCTTGAGCTTAACTCAAAACCAAACCTAGCTCTAGTTTACTAAGGTTATCTGAGTAGTAGATACCATCAGCCAAACTACAACTGATTTTGTGGGCGATTCGCAGATTCACAGCCTGAATTGGATTAAGTGTCCCATATCAGTTAATGGATTGGGTCCTTATATAGACTTCGACGGTCCTCACCTCATGATCAAGTTTTTGGAGTTGTGTTACTACAACGTCTATTTTCTTTACCCATCCCTATCCGTGATTTATCCAATGTTAGGCCCTCATCGTTTGTTGTTCATTCTTTAAATATCCAGTCCTAGGAGAGCAAGAAAGTGTTCAAGTGTCCCAAATCGGTTGAGAGAATGGGATGTCATCTCCTTATACAGTCTCGGACTATCATCTCCTCATAAACTAGCTGATTTTGATTTAGGTTCGAATTTCATTTTCTTTGCATCGAGTGTTATCGTTTCTCTGATTTGCAAACTTCTTTTAGTACACAATCTCTGTGGTCTGTGAAACATGAGTAGAGTGCCTATGATAAACACGCACCTGACTGCACACAACAAGTGGTTGCAAAAGTTATAATCTGCTGTGTTTTTCATATTCAAGGCTACAACCTACATGGTATTATGTGTTTTCTTAGAACTAAGAAAATCCAATAAAAGATAGCTAACTGCATGTCAAAGAAGTCTTTATCATCACCAGAATTGGTCAGTCTATGAACTTCTCCCATTTAGACCTTTTGAAACTGGAATGTTACAGCAACAACGAACTTGGGCTATTAGCTGAAATAACTTAAATATCATGTCATACAATTTAAGGTTATATTTTTTATCTGAAACCATGTAATACGTGCAACTTAGTAATAGCAAAGGCCCAACGAAGAATATGACTGAATATGTAAGTATTTTTTTAAACGAACAGGACTACAATGGACGACAAAGAAGGGTTGTGTTCTTAGGACCATTGATACATCAGAGGAGTGATGCAAAGAAGGATATTCAAATGGACCAAGATGGTCGCAGATCTCGGTTTTATAAAGGTAAAGACATTCCATATGTGGCGATTTCTATTTCTCGCTGCGGAAAATCAATAAACAACCATTGTTTTTTTTTTCCAAAACCTCAACCAAATTTGGTTTGTTTCTATAGATTTATAATGAGAATGATCCGGAAGTGCATCCTTCATCCCTTAGCCAGTGAAGTTACTCTGGAGATAGGATATCTTTTTGAGGATTTTTGTTGGTCAAGAAGAAAATCAAACTTTGTTAAGCAATGTGTCGATTTTATTTCATTTTTGCCCTGGCCACTCTACTTATGAAGAGCATGGACTCTGTGAACTTTGATTCTTGCAACTATATATTTTCTCGCAATTTATTTGGGAAATTAGTAAAGATACCATGCAGACGTAGACACTTACTGGTGAAACAGTTTTTTGACCAGAAATATGACATAATCGCCAGAAAAATTTAAGGCTGAAGTACTGATTTGAGGCTGAAGTACTGAATGTGGTTGGTGGAATTGGAATTTCATAACATACTGGAGATTTGAAACATGTATCCCCCGTGTTATTAAAAACATGACTTTCTTTCTTCCATATATTGATTAGTGTCTAGGATTCCCTCATTGTAAATGGAAAATATGTATACAGACGTATATATATATACCTTTAGTTGACATGTTTATACTACAAACTCGACCATCCTTTGTCTTTGATCATAAATGTCTATATATGTATCCGGATTCAATTGATCGTGCAGAAGATTGTTGAAAGAGAGATATGATCCGTCATCATAAACAAAATAGACTACTTTGATTTAAAAAGGTTCCAAGTCAAGAGGCACAATTAGAACTTTGAGGTTATGGGTTTTAGACTCTAATAATGGAAAGTTACTGGGTTGTTGATATGTTATTTATGCATATTAAGTAAACTAGTTTAGACGTGTAATTTTTGATTATTTAAAATTAGATGATTTTATCAATTACGAAAGTTTTTAATAAAATGCAAAAAGTTCAAAACATATATTTTATTGTAAGCAAATATGTATATTATCATCAGAAGTTTCAATTGGTTAATAGATTTAATATATTGTAGATGTAGATGCTGATTTATAAACTTTTTAAAAATTTTTAAAATCAAATTTAATTGATTTAGAATTCTTAACCTATTGAAAAAATATTAGATGTCATTAATTCTGATGACTTCTAATAAGGAAAGGTTTTACCATAAATATATTTAATTAATTTTCAATATTAATATTAGAAAGAAATAGTGAAAATACGATTTTGTCTAAAGCAAAGAATTTTAATGAATGACAAAAAGTTCAAACGATATTTCTAAGACCCTTCACACTTTTAATATATTATAGATATAGATTATAGATTATAGATTATAGATTATAGATTATAGATTATAGATTATAGATATAGATATAGATTATAGATTATAGATTATAGATTATACATTATAGATATAGATTAAAGATATAGATATTTACTACAACCGAGTCTAGTGACAAGTACTAAAGTGCATCACACGTTAGTGCCTTATATGCCATTTATTGTTTGACGATTGTAGATTTTCTAGGAAAAATATTTATTTAAAAAATGATTTATAGTAAAATGTATTTTGGAAGCGACATATTTACTTGGAGAACAAGTGTTGGCCACAAGTTTATTAAACATGTTTTACACTCGTCACGTAGATAACATTTTGCTACATGTTATCTACATTATTAATCTTTGCTATATTTGAAACCTCATCAAGTTTAACACTCGTCACGACCATAATATTATTAATTAGTATTAGTATATATTGTTGCTGCTAGTGCTGCTGCTGCAGCTGCTGCTTCCGCTGCTGCTGCCGCTGCTGCTGCTTGTTGTTGTTGTTGTTGTTCTTGTTGTTGTTGTTGTTGTTGTTGTTGTTGTTGTTTGTTCTTGTTCTTATTGTTGTTGTTCTTGTTGTTGTTGTTGTTGTTGTTATTCTTATTCTTCTTCTTCTTCTTCTTATTGTTATTGTTGTTGTTGTTGTTGTTATTCTTATTCTTATTATTATTCTTATTGTTATTGTTGTTATTATTATTATTATTCTTATTCTTATTCTTATTCTTATTCTTATTCTTATTCTTATTCTTATTCTTATTCTTCTTCTTCTTCTTCTTCTTCTTCTTCTTATTATTATTATTATTATTATTGTTATTATTGTTATTATTATTATTATTATTATTATTCTTATTATTATTGTTATTATTGTTATTATTATTCTTATTATTATTCTTATTCTTATTCTTATTCTTATTCTTATTCTTATTCATCTTATTATTATTATTATTGTTCTTATTATTATTCTTATTCTTATTATTATATTATTATTCTTATTCTTATTCTTATTATTCTTATTCTTATTATTCTTATTCTTATTCTTATTCTTATTATTCTTATTCTTATTATTCTTATTCTTATTCTTATTCTTATTCTTATTCTTCTTCTTCTTCTTCTTCTTCTTCTTCTTATTATTATTATTATTATTATTATATTTTTGTAACACCCCAGATTTTGCCTTAGAAATTTCTGAGTTGTGAGCTCACTGTCTAGGGTATGACATTGGTAACTTGTGAATATCCTTCGCCAATCCTCTGTTCTCCTCATCCACGTGAGCAGACTCCCCATGGACAACCTGCTATGAGCATCAGCAACAACATTAGCATTACCTAGATGATAGTGAAGACTCATGTCATAATCCTTAAACAATTCGAGCCACCGCCTTTGCCTGAGATTCAATTCCTTCTGAGTGAACACATACTGCAAGTTTTTATGGTCTGAATAAATATCCACATGCACCTCATACAGATAATGACATCAAATCTTCAAAGTGAAGACCACCACCGCCAACTCTAGATTGTAAGCCGGGTAATTCCTCTCATGAACTTTAAGCTGCCTGGAAGAAACCTTACCATGCTACATCAAAACATAACCTAGACCAACACGAGACACATCACAATACATAACAAATTCATCAATACCCTTGAGCAGGGTCAAACTAACGCAAAAGTAAACTTCCTTCAACTTCTCAAAGCTAACCTCACAGCATCAGACCACAAAAACTTAACCTTTTTCTGAGTCAATTTTGTCAATGGAGCAACAATAAAAGAGAAACTCTCCACAAACCTCCTATAATACTCAACCAAGCCCAAAAAGCTTCTAATTTCGATTGAAGTCGTGGGTCTAAATTCATTAACCACATGGACAAATTGCTAAGAAGGGCTTTTAGAATTAAAATCCTTAACTTAAACTAGATGATACAAACATCCTTGGAAATCATTTTCTAAGCTCTAAGATAGGAGACAAACCTCCATTTGGGTACTAAAGAACTCTCTCCCACTCAATCACTGATTCATTAGGAAAATGGAAACTGGCCTTTTGGGTCCTATAATCTAGAGAAGCATAGCACGAATAGTGCCAACCCATACCCAAGATTACATCAAAATCTACCATATCAGGTTCTATTAAACCTACCAATGTCTCTTTATTAAGAATGGACACCACACAACCCCTATAGATTTTTCTAACAACAATGGAATCACCTACCGAAGTAGACACAAAAAGGGGTCAAAAATATTTTCAAGACCAAAACCAAAGTGTACAACCACATAAGGGGTCACATAAAATAAGGTAGAACCCGGATCAAACAAACAATAAACATCATGACAGAAGAGCTGTAACATACCGATAATAACATCTGGGATGCTATCATAAACTGAACCAGGGCCTGGCCATAATGGGTATCCCAAGTTCGTCAATGACCAGAGACCACCCCCATTTGCCTAGCCAAATAGAGTACAATACAACTAGTAGCGGATGAATTCCAAACATATAACAAGATAAAACTGAGTTTCGAACATATAACAAGATAGTTAAGCAATTAGCTTAAAAAGATATCTATGAACTTTAACATCCATCCCAATCCACATTAATACACAAAGACTTTAATAACCAAGAGCACCCTAAGTCGGGACATGCCCCCGACCATAGCCAAAATGAGTCCATAAGGAATAGTAAAAAACATGAATGAAATAAGACCTTGAAATAAGGGTCTTCCGGAGAATAAAAGCTTACCACTTTAAAACAGACTCATGAGCTATCCAGGAATCACCTATCACTATGCAAGGAAAGCAGAAGTGTCTTTGTTCCCTACATCACACGGGGATACATCATCCGGATACGGTTAGCAAGGTAAGTGCTAGCATGTAACTCATGATAAGTATAAAATAATGCCAATTCAAAATCCAGTCCAAACTTAAAGTACATGTTCACATAAGATGCTGGGATAGGGAACAAGGTTTAGCATGGGATTTAAAATCATTAACCTGGACTGTGTAGTTCTAACCGTCTTACCGGCACCCATGGGCTATATGGATTCAGCTCCTCCTGCTGAAAGGATCCCAGTATATGTTAACCGCACAAACTGGCAAAATCCAAAGATGAGCCAGGAAATGCCTCAACTCCATCCAATCCAATATATATATATATATATTAGTAAGTGTGAACCATGCACACAGTCATAAAGACCCCCACGCTGATAAATGTGGTTTCAAAAATCGGTCTCCTAGGGACCTCTACCTTTCATGGTGAGCTACACAACCCCCTATTGCGGTCTAACACACACGCAAGTACACACGACCGTACAAGTAATATAGTGACAATAGTAGTCGAATATCGTACCCACGAGGACTATGTAACTAGAAATTCAACCAACCTTAGTCTTTAACAAGAATGTATTAAGTGTCAAAGTATCAAGATAATTGTGAAGTTTCAAGTAAAAATATAATTAATAAAGAAATAACAAAACGCGACAATAGCAACGTAGCAGGGTTGTAAACAATAATAATGAGAATTCCAGGGTTGAGACACTTTTAACAACCTTACAAATATCTATTCTTATCGTAGTTTAGTTGATTATCGGATTATTGATTCGCCGGGTTTATAGTACAATCATGGTCTCCCGACCTCTAATCTTCTACCTAACTGGACATTGAAACTATATCATTGTAATACAATTAGACGCATTAAGCTATCATCCTGCAAGTGAACCAAACAAGGCTTCTAGGTATATCCCTATCTTAGACGCTAATTCAAATCGCTTATTTTATAAAAAAATAAGAACCTTGCTCCTTAATCTCTTCGTTCTATCCTATGATTCTCCTCCCAGGTTCACATAGGAATATAAGTTTATTTTCATGGTGACCAATCATCAAAATAGTAAGAACAAGAGATTAAGAATAACCCATACAATAATTCAACAATAGACTACAGTAAAGAATATCAAAGTGCAATCATGTTTTCGGCCTCAACCCCAGAACAAGGGTGTTTAGCCACTCATGTTCGAATTCAACATTAAAAACAAGTAATTAATCATATCAAAAAGTAATCTTGGAATAATGAAGTTTAAATAACCTTAAGAGAAGTATTGAAAGTGTTTCTGCCTCTGCTGTACGTTTCTAAAGTAGTTTCAATTGTGCTTAAGTGTTCCTTTTATAGGATGATTTTTTCCTAGTAGGGAGCCAGGGTCGCGCCATAAGGGTCACTGCAAGGGAGTAGGGCTCGCGATGCGAGGGTCACTCCAAGAAAATGGGGGTCGCACCACGGGCTTATTGCGAGACCCCACTGGAATTCACCTCTTTACCAAAAATTTACTTCTCCTCCGCTCATTGCTTCTTCCTTTTCTTCCAACTTCAAATGCATGCTTTCTGAGCTTATTGCACTTCTTCTTAAGTTCATACAATTAATCCCAAAGTATCAATCATCACTCGCTTCCCATCATGCATCCAATTTCATCAAATTCCATCAAAAATTCACCCTGCATCACTAATCATGTACATTAGCTAAATCATGCAATTACACATCAAACAAAATAAGAATACATATTTTAGCTCATAGAACAAGTCTTATTATGGGTGAATATTGGTGCTTGGTCATATATATACGTCCAAGGTCACCACCCTACACTTAGAACCTTGTTCGTCCTCGAACAGCTTCAAGCAATACTATATTCAATTAAGCTTAACACAACAGCCTAGGAAAAATACTTGTGTTGGGCACTCATAAATCAAACAATGAATTTTTCTTCAAAACATGTCAATTCACTTCTATAAACATGATATTATTATTTTAAAAAACATCCTTACCTCAAATGTGACTTCCAATTTGCTGGAAAACTCAATCAAGTTACTCGATCAAGAACATTATAAGTAACCTGACTATCATCCACATGCACTCTCATAACAAGAAGGTTTCCCACATTCATTCAAAATCATACAATATACAATGGAATGGGAATATCAAAAATAAATCGCTCACTCTCAACAAGGGATTCATACATGATAGGCAATGAACCATAAGCTTGCCCTTAGTGTACTACTCCAGTAATAGTTGAATATTGAAATGAAGGATCAACTAGGTCTTCCAAGGTTGTAATGTAGGCTAGGGAATAAGTAGGAACTATTTAGGTAAATAATGTCTAATCTCCCTAAGCGCTTTAGTACATCACATAACATTTAAATCATCAAATTAACAACCAAATTCTTTCCTCACAACCTTTCCTTCTTCTCTTTCTTTAGCCCTATCATTTTAAACTTATTACATATTATGGTGAGAGTGTCATCCATTCACCACTTTTTTTCCTTTCAATATTTTTCTTTTTTTTTCTTTTTTTTTTCATACTCCTAACCACCACATATATTAACATCCTATCTCAATAGAAATCTCTTAAGGGTTTTAATTTCACCATCATCCTTATTCAAATTTCAACTCCTTACTCTACTGATTTCAACTAAAGCGCTTAGGAGTATTTGGATCAAATTAAGATTAAATAACAAAAGGAGAATAGGCTACTTATGAGGCTACCAAAGACATTAATCTATAAGCTCAACGGGGCTAACCAAGGATATGCACAAGGGTAGGTAAAAGAGGTTCAAAAATTCAGCTATCAACAAAAATGCCTACATTATTTCCTAAACCCAACATCCTTTATTTCACTTCATAAACACATATTCTTAGATAGATTCTTTCTCCAAGAGCTGAGAGAGGCTAAGGTGTTAGAATTTATCAAGCTCACGTAGGGCAGCATGACGGTGAAACAGTATTCTCTTAAGTTTACTCAATTAGCCAGATATGCCCCTTATGTGGTTGCAGACAGTAGGCCAAGATGAGTAAGTTTGTTTTTGGGGTGAATGATAGTGTGGTAAATGAGTGCAAGTCTGTAATATTAAATAGTGACATGAATTTAGCTAGGCTTATGACTCATGCTCAGCAGATAGAAGAGCAAAAGATTAAGATGGGGGAGAAGCAGAACAAGAGAGTAAGGACAAGTAGTTTCAAATTTGCTCAGCCTAAATCAGAAGGAGAAAACCGTTCTTAGTTTCATCCTAAGTCATCAGTTCCATCTCTTTTTTCAGCTAGTGCTCCAGCCCCTAGATTTAGAGACGGTAACAGAGATTGAGCGCGAAGCTCTAAGTCTTAGGGCAGTATTAGCAGTGTCCTCACCTATCCTCTTTGTCAAACTTGTGGCAAGTACCATCAGGGTATTTGTAGAGCTGGAAGTGTTAATTGTTTTGGATGTAGCAAGCCAGGCCACAAAGTTAGAGACTGTCCTCAGCCAGGTCCTCAAGGCCAACAAAACCTTTTCTTAACTTAGTCCGATCGCCCAAATCAGCAGGGTGCCACTTCTAGTGCTACTAGTGGGCAACACCCAAATAGACTTTATGCTCTTCAGTCCTAACAAGATCAGGAAAATTCTCCTGATGTGGTTACTGGTACGTTACAGATCTTTCATGCGTATATTTATGCTTTGCTAGATCCAGGAGCTTCTTTGGCTTTTGTTACTCCTTACATAGCAGTTGATTTTGGATTCAGTCCTAAAATTCTAGCAGAGCCCTTCTCAGCATCTACCCCAGTGGGTAAAATCATCATAGCCAGATGGGTATATAGGAACTGTCCGATTATGATATTTTAGAAAGTCACCTCAACAGATTTAGTTGAATTAGAGATGACTGATTTTGATGTCATTCTTGGCATGGATTGGCTTCATTCCTACTATGCCACAGTCGACTGCAAAAATAGAATAGTCCAATTTTAATTTCTGAATGAACCTATCCTAGAGTGGAGGGGTAACACTTCGGCTTTTAGGGGTCAGCTTATTTCCTACCTTTGGGCATAGAAAATGATATCTAAGAGATGTGTTTATCATCTTGTTCGAGTTAAGGACTCTAGTTTTGAAACTCCCAGTGTTGATTCAATTCCAGCCGTGAATGAATATCCAGATGTCTTTCCCAAAGATCTTTCAGGAATTCCTCCCGAAAGGGAAATAGATTTTGGTATTGATCTTCTTCTAGATACTCAACCTATATCTATTCCACCATATAGAATGGCACCGGCAGAACTCAAAGAATTGAAAGAGCAGTTAAAGGATCTCCTAGACAAGGGATTGATCAGACCCAGTGTGTCCTCGTGGGGCGCACCAGTCTTATTCGAGTGAAAGAAAGATAGTTCTCTTAGAATGTGTATTGATTACCGTTAGCTCAATAAAGTCACGGTCAAGAACAAGTATCCACTTCCCAAAATAGATAACTTGTTTGACCAACTTCAGGGTGCCAGTTGTTTCTCTAAGATAGACCTCAGATTAGACTATCATCAGCTTAGAGTCAGAGAATGTGACATTTAAAAAATAGCCTTTTGTACTCGGTATGGTTACTTCGAATTCTTGGTCATATACTTTGGTCTTACCAATGCCCCAACCACTTTTATGGACTTGATGAACCGTGTGTTCAAGCAGTACTTAGACATTTTTATCATAGTCTTCATAAATGACATTCTTGTCTATTCCCGCAGAGAGCCTGATCATGCAGACCATCTCAAAATTATGCTTCAGACTCTCAGAGATCATCAGCTATTTGCCAAATTTATTAAGTGCGAGTTTTGGCTAAGATCAGTAGCATTCCTTGGCCATATCATTTTCGGTGATGGCATTAGAGTTGATTCTCAACAGATCAAAGTAGTAAAAAACTGGCCTCGTCCTATCTCTCCGTTAGATATCAAGAGTTTCTTAGATTTGGCTGGCTATTACAGACGGTTTGTTGAGGAATTTTCTTCTATTGCATCCCCTATGTCTAGATAGACTCAGAAGAAAGTCAAGTTTCAGTGGTCAGATCATTGCGAAAAGAGTTTTCAGGAGTTGAAAACTCGACTCATCTCAACTCCACTTTTGACTCTTCTAGATGGTCTAGATGGGTTCGTAGTGTATTGTGATGCATCCGAAGTAGGTTTAGTTTATGTCCTCATGCAACATAGTAAGGTCATAGCCTACACTTCCAGACAGATTAAACCCCATGAGAGAAACTATCCGACTCATGATCTTGAGTTAGCAGCCATAGTATTTGCCTTAAAGATTTGGAGGCATTATCTATACGGAGTTCATGTAGATGTGTTCACAGATCATAAAAACCTTCTGTATATCTTATCTCAAAAAAATCTTAACCTCCGTCAGAGAAGGTGGTTAGGGCTCTTAAAAGACTACGACATGAGTCTCCTTTATCATCCAGGCAAGGCCAACATAGTGGACGACGCTCTCAGTAGACCGTATATGGGTAGTGTTGCTCATGTTGAGGACAGTAAGAAGAAGTTAGCTCAGAAAGTCCATCAGCTTGACAGACTAGGTATTTGCCTAGTCGATACAAAAGAGGGTGATATATGGGTTCAGAGTAGTTCAGAATCATCTCTAGTTTTTGAAGTGAAAGAAAAGCAAAATATAGATCCCAGCCTTGTCAAGTTAAAAGAGTCAGTCAAGGATCAGAAATTAGAGGTTTTCTCCCAAGGGGGAGATAGTATTTTGCGTTGTTAGGGTCGTTTGTGTGTTCCAGGTGTAGACGACTTAAGGTAGTGAATTCTTGCAGAATCGCATGATTCGTGATACTCTATTCATCTAGGGGCCACAAAGATGTACCGCAATTTGCGGGAAATCTATTGGTGGAGTGGGATGAAGAGAGATATGGAAGAATTTGTGGATAAGTGCTCTACATGTCAACAGGTTAAGATACAACATCAGAAGCCTAGTGGGTCTATACAGGAGTTCAATAGTCCTACTTGGAAGTGGGAAGAATTGAACATGGACTTCGTGACGGGTTTACCTCGTACCCATCATCCGCATGATTCAGTTTGGGTCATTGTAGACAGAATGACCAAATCAACTCATTTTCGTTCAGTCCATACCTCTTATTCAGCTGAAGATTACGCCAAACTCTACATTAGAGAGTTGGTCAGATTGCATGGATTTCCATTATCTATTATCTCAGATAGAGGTACCCAGTTCACCTCTCACTTCTGGAAAGCATTCCAAAAGGGTCTTGGTACCCAAGTTTATCTCAGTATAACCTTTCATCCTCAGATAGATGGTCAAGCAGAAAAGACCAATAAGACTTTAGAATATCTGATGCGAACGTGTGCAATTGATTTCAAAGACAGTTGGGATGACCACTTGTCTTTGATTGAGTTTGCATATAATAATAGCTATCATTCTAGTATTCAGATGGTTCCATTTGAATCTCTTTATGGTAGGAGATGCAGATCTCCAATTGGTTGGTTAAAAGTTAGTGAGGCCTCAATTTTAGGGTCTGACTTAGTATTCGATGCCTTACAAAAAGTCCAGTTGATCAAAGAAAGACTCCGGGATGCTCAGAGCCAACAGAAGTCTTATGTGGATGTGCGTAAAAAGGATCTCGAGTTTGATATTGGTGATTATGTCTATCTAAAAATATCTCCCATAAAGGGAGTGATGTGGTTCGACAAGAAGAGAAAGCTCAGTCCCCGATATGTCGATCCCTTCAAGATTCTCAGTCGATTCAGTAAGGTAGCTTATGAGCTCAAGTTTTCTTCAGATCTAGCCTCTGTTCATCCAGTCTTCCATGTCTCTTTGCTCAAGAAGTGCATAGGTGACCCAACAGTTGTAGTCCTAATTTAGAGCATAGATGTTCAGAATAACCTCTCTTATGAAGAGATTCCAGTCGAAATCCTAGACTATCATACTCGTAGACTGAGGAATAAAAAAGTCCCTCTAGTCAAAGTTCTTTGGCAAAATCGGTCCGTTGAGGGAGATACTTGAAAAGAAGAAGAAGATATGCAAATCAAGTATCCTCACCTCTTCTCTGCCAACTCAGATCAAGCTCAAGGTAACAGTTCTCCTTAAGCTTACTCAGTTTCATGTTCAGAATTCCAATACAACTTGGTAGGAAATACCATTGCATATTCAGTCATGCATTCATATGTCAGTTCAGTTATATAATCATGCATCAGACATGCATTCTCATTATGAGAACCTTAGTTCATCAGAACACTCAGTCATACATTCATGAATAAGTTACACATGCATCAGATATGCCTGTTCGGTATGATATATTCAGTTATCAGTTAGATTAGTCATGAGATCATGTTCTAGTTGTTCATGTTCAGTATGTATGTCAGTTTATCTTCTCCCCTCTCACTTAGTCTCATTCGAGGATGAATGTTCTTAAGGGGGAGACATTGTAATACCCCATACTTCTACCTAGCTTGAAATCATCCCAAGAATGTTAGAAACTTACTTTGAAAGATGAACCCATTTATGTACACGCGGAATTTTTTAAGATTTTCCCTTTTTGCTGAGTGAGAAATTGAATTATCTTTCCAACGATACCAATTTTGTCCAAATTCGGTATCGTAGTAAAAAGTTATAGATGTTTTATCAAAAGTTATCAGAATCACCCAGGTGCGACGGGCAGGTTGATGGACCGTCGATTTAGCGACGGACCGTTGCTTAGACCATCATAGCTAAGGAAGTAAGTCAATATTCTATCTAAGGTGCGACGGACTATCGAACTTGCGACGAACCGTCACCTAAGCCGTCGCTACTAAGGTAGTGAGTCCCTATTCTGGTCCACGTGCGACGGACAGAATGACGGATCATCGAGCAAGCGATGGACCATCGCACGAGCAGTCAGAGATCCCGTTCAGTAATTTAAAGAATTTTTAAAATGGTATTTGGGTCTTTTTTCACCGATTTAACCCCTAATTATACCAGACCATAACTTATAACTTCATTATCCATCTACAACATCAAATTAGGGTTTTCTCTTAAAGATAATCCCCAAGAAAAAGATCCAAATCCTTCTTCAAGAAACTAAGAGATTCAAGTTCTTCAAGTCCAGGGACTTTAAGAAACTCACAGTCAAGGTATGTCATGTGTTGATTTATGGGTCCCTTTCACCCATAAATCTCAAAAATCTCTTTTCAAAATACAGGATTTGTGTATTTATGAATGTTCATGATTTAAATTGAATTGATGTTTATGTCCATGTTGTTGTGGGGTTTTGATTCATGTTTTAAATTACATATTCCAATGATTGACCTTAGGATGTGGTGATTTGCATAATAATCATGATAAACCCTTAAATTTATACGTTTATTGATGTATCCATGATTATTAGATGTGTTGATAATTGTATAACCAAAACATGCTCCCCATGTGTTTGATTAAATGCCTATAAGAAGGAAAAGTGACATACTAGTATGATAATATGAAATCCCCATTCATGTACGAGTTTATGCATGTCAAGTGTTTGTTGGAATGTCTTAGTCAATGAATCATGGATATATGTGTAGCCATTGTGGTGCTTTAGAACTTGTACCTCATGAAATCTCCAACTTATTGTATTATGGATTGTGATATTGGTCATGTATTCAAGGAAGTCATGCTTTGTCAGTTTCCTTCTATCGAGTCCTGGGGGTACTTATACCCAAAAATTTAGCTGCGTGCCTAGAATCAGTGTCATGTTTTCAAGATACTCCCAGTCAAGCCATGATCCATAGAATTCAGCAAGTCTCATGACTCAGGAAAACTCAGTAATTCCAATAATCTCAGAGATCTCAGGACTTCAGTAATCTCAGTAGTATTCCGTCGATTAACGGAACTCAGTTAACTCAGTCCAGTTAATCATGTTCAGTGTCTATTCAGATGGGAGTAGAAATTAGCATCGAGTGAACCCAAGGATGGGAATCCACCTATTATATGAGGGTGTGATTCTTAGAAGCAATCCTTGCATTCCAGAACTACGTAGCCAGCGTAGGTTGACACATCATAGCCTGTTATATGAGGGTAGATGAGGTGGATTAACCTGTTATATGAGGGTTCCCACCATTCTCACTAGAGTTATCTGTTATATGAGGGTTACTCACAGATTGTCCTTACCAGTGGCGCGATATTGACACCCTTCCAATTGGGGTTATAGATTGGACCCCAACTCAGCTATGTTGTTTTATTTGGGGTATGTCGGTTTGATGAATACTTCCCATAGTTTCAGTTACCGATCAGGAGTCATTCAGTCTTAGTAATAGAACTCAGATAGTTCTATAGAATTCAGGACTGTCAGATACGGTCAACTCAGAACAGTACGAAACTTAGCTAGTTCCATCAGAAAATAGACTGTCAGATACAGTCGATTAGTATTAGTTATTTCAATTATACATTTATCAATAACTCACGTTATTAGTACTCAGATTCAGTAATCATGTTATCAAGAACTCATTTTTAGTTATTGTGTATTCATGCATGTATTCTCACGTTCATGTTATTCAGTCAGTTAGTATAGTCCAAGCATGTGAACCCTGTGCATTCAACGTACCTCACATGCATTCCAGTATATTCAAACGTACTGACACATTTGTGCTATGGTATTTTATACCATAGGTTCAGAAGCACGAGCTCCAGAGCATCAATAACATTCCAATTTCAGTAGTCAGAGTTAGCAGTGAGTCCTCATCCTTCGAGGACAAGACCATTTCTTTATTATATCATTAATTAATTTATTTCATTAGTTGGAGTTAGTTGGGGACATGTCCCATCAACTCCTTATTCAGACAGTTCAGTCAGTTAGAGGCTTTTCTGACTAGCATGTTCATATAGTTATTTTAGTTGTTTTGGGTATTTATACGCCACCCAGATATTATATTTTATCAGATATTATGTTTAGTTTTGAACCTTACGACATTAAAACCTTTATTTCCGTATTATACAATATATTATGCAGTGTTTAGGAACAGATATCAGTCATGGGTTAGCTTGGTCATGAGCACCGTGTAGCGTTCTGGGTACCAGATTCGGAGCGTTACAGATTCATCCACCTTCTATAGTTATAGATGTATTTATGTTACTCCCACATTTATTTAAGTAGCTCACTAGGATGGGATTAGTCAGAGAATTATTTGATTAAGGATTGTTCATCTATAGAATAGGAAAATAGTATCTCCTAATGCAACTTTGGTAGAAGAACACAATCAACTTCTAATAAGTTAAAGATGATAGTAGCTTCTGTACTTAGAAAGAGGGGCTCCATACTTATGTTACTCAAATATACTCTTAATTGACTAATAAAGTTTGGATGCTTTATTAGATATCATTTTCAAGCAAGAATATGGATGATTTTTATAAACTATAAGCATTAGATTACTTTGATTAGGCACTGACTGGTGTAAATCCTTGATGATAACAAGTTTGGGGCTAAGTGTTTCAGTAGACTTATGGGAATGTATGTATAAATATGTCTTATTATGGGTTATATTGGGGTTAAGAAGGGTATTACTATGCGATCAAGGTTAGGACCAGAGAATTTTATAAGATAAAACATAGTTTAAGATTTATCAGAATGTTTAGAATGCTCAGAGTCACAGAAGATATAAGGAAATATAACACATTAATTGATTATAATAAGTAGTTGTTACATTTAAGAGGAAGTTGAAGGTTACCCGAATAGCCTAAACTAAGTATATATATATGAAATAGATATCCCAGTTAAATTACGACTCTTATGAAAATTAGAGAAATGATTATACATATAGCTTTAATGACTAGTGATGTCGTGTTATGAAAATTGGTATTGGTATAGATGTGATTTCTAGATATCTATCATATTAAGTTGTTATGAATCTACAAATGTAAATCTTATAGACTACTTGCTTGTAGAATTATACGCATTACACGTTACTTATTTTCATGAGTTTATTAGTTTTTCTATGATATGCCTTTACGGATTATTTTTTTTATATATGTTATTTGCATCAAAATCTTTTTTTTATAAGTTATATGTTACATTAACCATTTTTCATATGATACACATTATCCTATACCATTTGTTCATAAGTTACATGTTATATAACTCGTTTATTTTTTTTACATACTTTATAAAGGGAGTGCTTACATGTTCTAGGTTTTATAAATACTAATTCATATGTTAAATATTTTTTTTGAACTATTTATTTATATGTTACCTATATCTTAGATCATTTACTTATAGACTATATGCAATATAAATTTGTGTATGTAAGGCTATTCGTGAAATCTCATACTAGTGTTACTGCTAACAAAGTGATCTTCCCAAGTATTCTCCCTAGTAGAGGATATATAGAAATAAGGTATGATTTTTAGAATTACTAATGATCTTGTTCCTACTCCTCATGATCTGACAAGTGCGTCAAAGTACTTCAATTATGTGTTTATTACTAGATTTGTGTGCTTACACTTTTCAGTCAAACCCTTGTGACATGCTTTTCTTCTATGTGTCAATAAGACCCTAGATTACATATGGTAAGTGTGCTTACATATTAGGTACGTAATCTTTCCATTTACTGCCAACTGCTTCAAATATCTACTTGACAATATACTATATTTTCTCATATATTTACATGTTTCTTTCATTGGACATCACCCCTTTTATTGTAGCCTATTATGTTACCTCATAAAATACTTAATGGTTCTATTTTACTATTTATATCCCCTTACTTGAAATGTGTATTTGTTCCTAAATTAAATCTGTCCACAAGTTTCACTAGTTCTCATGTTCATGTATCCCTTTCATTCGATATTGTTCACTAAGTATTTAGCTATTTTATCACTGTCTAGAGTACTTATTTTTTAGATTGCGTGTTTTACAAATTACTTATTTGCACATTTGTTTCCTGAATATCTGAATGAATACTGCGTATATACATACTAGAGATTTTTTTAATGAATATAGGTTATTCATTTACATTCTATAGACATCATAGGCCGCTCATTTCTATGTTACATGTCCTATAGCTTATTTTCTTAAACGTTACACATTTTAAAAGTTTATATAATTAGAATGTAAAAATTAAATTGCCCATGTGACATACGTTTAACTATTTATAGATTATAAGTATATATGTTTAAAGGCCATATTTTATATGCCCATATGCCCTAATCAAGCTATTTTCATGTGATACATTTCCATAATTTTAAGATTAAGCCTTAAGTACTTGTGTTGTTTAATTGTCTATTTGATTATATAGGTAGATATCATGTCATAGTCCACCTACTTACATGTTATATATATATATATATATATATATATATATATATATATTTTAAAAAAACTAATTGTATGTTTTACAAATTAATTGCTTATATCACACCCTATTTATGATATAGTTGTTTAAGCATTATACATTTTTCATAATAAACCTATATAGAGATGTTAAAACTCTAATTGTTTATATACTACGTCTTCTTACGTATGAGCGTTAGTTGATTGATTTGTGTAGACGTGATACTTTTTCTGTTATTGGTGAGTGGTTAATATGTTTCCTCAACTACTGGAACACGATTTTAATTGAAAGAATGGCATACTTGGTTAAGAGAGAGAGAGAGAATGTAGTTCTTCAATATTTAATAGGATCGACTGCATTGTTGAACCTGCCGGTTTGCTAATAGTTAGAGGCTACTTGTTGTTTGGCAAAGTAACTCTCAACGAGGACCTTGAGACTGAAGAAAAATATATTGTATTTTTGAGTTCCTACTCAAAGAGTATTTCTACATGTTTGTTACATACTTATGTTGCAAGTATTCTTCTCGAATTTTTGGTTGCACTTTCGCTTTAAGTAGCTGAAACCTTTATGTGGATAATTTTCACATATGTTTTTGTCATGGTTGATTGTAGTTTTTCTGAAGAAAGAAGTACTTGCCTTAAAAAAGGGGAGGATTGTCTTCTTCATATTGAAAAAAATTACATACATTAAAGTTAGATATATGCGGTGTAGTTATCTCCCTGCTCTTAATTTCTGAAAATACATAACACTATGATTATCAGATTTTAAACCTCGTCTTTCATATTCATTTTTTTACACTTTTGGAGGAATTCTCTTCTCTAGAAGACCATTATCCTCATTTGAACTTTTTACACTTCACTCTTCAAATAGTTATTTTGGCCCTCAAAGGAGCAACAATTGATCGCTACGGTTATCTTTGTCTGATTGTAGAGAATGTGAGCCTTAATATATAATTCCATTGTGTAATAAATCATCTATACATAGAAATGAAATTGTTAAGTATTTCCATTAAGGCAACCGTTGATAAATGATATATTTAATATGATGAATTTTGTATCATGGCTTATTTGTTTACATGCATCTATTTACTATCCATGCTCACATGCTATTTTATAATATACAAATCCTTCTGTAATAGGTTTTTGCATCTTACCCGCATATAGATTACATGTTATATTCTTCTATAGTTTACAAATAACTCATTTATCAATTTTATATGATTATAGATTGAGATTTTTTCTTCTTTTGGTGACTCATATACTTTCATGATTACATGTATTTCATGCTTACATGTATTTCATGCTTATTTAGTTCTATATTATGATTTCTGTATGATTTGATTTTTGTTTAGATATTGTATGCCTTGATGCATACCTACTAAGTGGAAAAGTAAGAGTTAAGTTTATTTTAGTCAGAGAAAAGTAGTGTGATCAATTAGATTGGGTTGCACGATGTGTACCTTAAATTCTAGAAACTTAAATAAAGTCTATTTTCGGAGGTGGAGTATAAGGTAAGTTACATCAGTAGTTATAGCTATTATTTGATTATAAGGCCAAGTGGAGCCCCGTGTATTGTTTGTTGAGCATCACATTCGTTGTGGTGATATGTGAAGTGTATTTATATGTATTCTTGCTTGCTGACAGGTTTTCTGTAGTCCTACTTATGAAAATACAAGAATCCTATCAAAATTTTTAGAAAAATTTAGGCTAGAGCCAAATTTTAAGACTTTTAGGCGGGTAAAGTAAAGTGAAAGTTGAAGTAGGTGATTTCATGAATGTCTTGGCTAATTATACAAGTCAAATCAGGATACAAGTATCATTCGAGGGCGAATGATTCTAAGTGGGGGAGATTGTGACATTACGTTTTTTTTTGAGTTTTTAATACCTTTAGCGAATGTAACTTTTAGTTTGTAAAGAGTTAGCTAGTGTACTATATCCCAAATAAATGTTCATTGAGTCTACCTTGTAGTGGTGTATATAATTTGATATTTAAGAAATTTAAATAGTGATCTCAATTCTTAAGTCTTAAAAAAAATGGGAGTACATGAACCGTGCAAGTGATGACTTATACGAATTTTGAGTTATTTGAACAATCCTATATGTACCACTTGAGCCGTGTAGAACTTATATATTATACTATTTATATGCTGTCAATTTGAAAAAAAGAAAAGAAAGATAGCAATTAGTATTGTCCCCCTATTTAAGTTACTTACAATTAGACCACTTGGGCCCCTCACTTTTTACTTTCTTTTTATTCATGCAGCTAATTAGGTAAAGTATACTACTGTAGCTAGAAAGTTCTTCCAAAATCAAAATGAGTGCCCTTTATCATCCTCTTCTAAGGTATAATGTGGGGATCATAGTTCACAAAGAAAGAAGTGTCTTGTACAAGTGAGCAGCTCATGTCGATTCCAAATTGCTAAGCAATTGTTAGTGTTCATCTAATAATTTTGGAAATTTTTCAAGAACTCAAGTTGGGGGTTAATCTCTAATAGGTAATTTCTCTACCTGAACTCAAATTTAGTTATGAATTATGGATTTGGGATATAGTATAAGATAGTAATCACCATTTAATTTGAATTTCATGCTAGTTCTTGAAATGGATCTTGTTAATTAGGGTTTTATTTTTAGAAACAAAATGAAATATGATAAAAGTGGAGTTTTTGGGCATTTCTATTATTGATGGGATAGATTTGATATCAACCTTGGTAAGTTTGAAACTACAAATTCTCTCTAAGCAATTGTTAAGGAATTTGACTAATTTTAAGCCTTAGGGAAAAATATTGAAATGTGTTGTTGGATAAAATTTACATTGTTGATGAACCTTTCTATGTATTACATATATAGTTGATTGTGTTGGAATGATTGCTTATCGATTGGGGGTGAATTTATTGGTTGGTTGTGCAAAGACTGAACCTAGGAATGTTGAGTTGTTTGAAACTCTTGATACCATCGTTAGCTAGTGAGACATCCAAGGTATGTGAAGCTAAAACTTCTTCTTCCTAAGTCACAACCTAAAGTCACATGTTTCTCCGGTAAGAGTTCACATGAGTTGTTTGATTACATATATAAATAGAGCTTTTGTGTGGTACGTTAGGCACATGACTACATGTTCCTCGTATTCACACATCTGTATGTTATTTCCATTTGAACTTGCCTTCATACTTCCTGCATATATCTGTTGAAGTCATAATATTGATACTCCTTGTTGGGTCATGTATCTATAAAGTTCTAACATGGCTATGTTCGTGCATTTTTAAAGTTCGTAGAAGTCACATGTCACATATATTACATGTTATAAACTAGAAGAAATGACCATAATATAGTTGGACTAGTATAGTTGATCACATAGCCACATGTTATGCTATGATGTAAAGATCTAGCATTTGCATAGCTCAATACTACTTAAAAAGTTAATCGTATATGAGAAATACTACTTGAATGGCTAAACAAGAGTTATTGTAACATACATGCATAGGCCTATAAGGATTAATTGATAAAAGTTAACGACGAGAGGGTATTCATAAGTTTGGTTTGGCACACACACATGGCATAATTCTATGCATAGAATTGAGACCAGACCAATACAGTGTGCCCTAATATTGTGGCGGACTCGCCTTTGTGGCATCATTTGTATTTGGAGTCAGTTGGATTATCATGTACTAGTTTCCTTGAATTGAGCCAATATATGACATATATAGCCTATGGGCAGACCCTCATAATGAGCCGACGGAGGGAGGGGGTACCCTGTATCATATTGCAATTACAATTGAATGCATAAAATCATAGCAATGAGTATTTGAGAAACATATGTTATATGTTTGACACAGATTGATTTATAGTAAAGGTAGGCAAAAGAAATCACCTAGGAAAATCACTAGGCAATTCATAAATGATGAATTACTCATAAGATGTCATATGATAAGTTAACAAGGAAAATACATAAACTATCATTTAATATTGCATATCTATTACTTATACACTTATAAGCTATAGTTTCAGATAGGATTTTCTAGTATTCGATTGCATAATCTCTCATTTGGTTACTTGTATTATTAGGCATCCTTATATGTCTGCATGTTATTCTGTCTACTTTACATACTATTACATATAATATATGTACTAACATCCCTATGTTGGGGCGCACCTTCTTTATAAATACAGGATCAGGTCCGCAAATGAGCAAACATCCATGTTAGGTTCCTTGCCCTCCTCAGCTATATGTTGGTGAGCTCCATCTCTAACTGGAAGCCAAATTATGTCTAATACCTTTGTCTACATGTGAGGGTTTTTAGTTGAGTACGTCGGGACCTATCTCGACTAGTTATTAGTAATACAGTGTTGTAAACTCTTTAGAGGCTTCCTAGACACTATATAGAGTCATGTTGTATAATTTTTATTCAGATAACTCTATAGTATATGTATGCAACTTATAAATATTTTGAACTATGTATAATTTCTCTAATATCAAATTTTTTTCATGTAGATCATTGAATAAGCTTTCCATCGATACCAATTTTGTCAAAATCCGGCATCGAACGAGGAAGTTATGGCCGTTTTACTGAAAGTAGTCGGAACCGCCCAGGTGCGACGGCCGAGTTGACGGACCGTCAAGCTTGCGATGGACCATCGCTCATCCCATCGCAACCAAGGAAGTGATGACCAAGTGCGACGGCCATGACAATGGACTGTCAAGGCTGCGACGGACTGTCGCTGGGACCGTCACAATGAGGCAGTGTGGCCTCATCCTGGCCAACGTGCGACGGACGATCCGGTGGACCGTCGGGTTTGCGACGGACCATCGAGTTTGCGACAGACCGTCGAAACCAAGTCAGTGTGTTCTTTTTTGGATCGATGTGCGATGGACGATCCGACGGACCGTCAGACTTGCGACGGACTATCGATTCGACCGTTGCAGCCTCCGTTCAACATTTTAACTCAATTTTTAAAAGGGCCTTTTGTTCCTCTTTCCACTCTTTTCAACCCCTATTTATATCCGATCAAGGATCACAACTTCATTTCTCATCTTCAACATCAAAAACTAGAGTTTCTCCAAATTCAAAACCCTTCTTTCTTCTTCAAGGAAAAATCAAGACAAATAAAAAAATCAAGAATCTCTCTAAGAGCTTTCAAGAAAGAGTTTCTCTAAGGTATGTAGATGTTGATTCTAGGGTCCCTTTCATCCAAGAAGCTCAAGAACACTTTTATAAAATTCAAAGATCTTATGTTTGTGGGTTTTCATGATTCATGTGAGTTGAAATTGATGTTCATGCTATTATTGAGTTTTGATTCATGTTTGTTTGCAAGCTTTTCAAGCTTTGACCCTAGTATGAGATATTCATGTGATGTTCGTGATAAACACTCTTCAAGTTGCTTGTTAAGTGATGTGTTCATGTCGATTAAGTGAACAAAATTGTTGAATAAGAAAAGCATGCTCCCCATATGTTTGATAAAATGCTTATGTGAAGGAATTAGAGCCATTATAGCATGTTGACTAAAAAATCCCCAATTGTGTGCAAGCCCATGCATGTCAAGTGTTTGTTGAAAATCCTTAGTGAATGAATTGTGACATGATAACATGAAATTCCCTAATTATGTTCTCTTTGATACATGCTAAGACTTTAATACATGCCAAGTGTTTGATGCAAGACCTTGTTGAATGGAGTATGATCCAATAGCATGTCCCCCTATGTTATTACATGATTAGGATTCCTAAATGTTTGAAGTGATGCCTTAGTGATTGTGATGGTGAATGATTGTCCATGGTCTTGATTATTCAAGAATGGTTATGTTTTACTTTTATGTTATCGAGTCCTAGGTGTATTTATACCCAACAATTTAGCTACTGTCTAGAGCCCATGTCAGTTTTCACAATATTTTCAGTCGAACTATGATTCTCAGAACTCAGCGAGTTATAGAACTCTATATTCTCAGACAGATACAAAACTTAAGAAATCTCAGTAATCACTGTAATCGCCATAATCTCAGTATCGCTAGTAATCTAGCCTCAGTTCTGTACCCAGCTCAAATCTAGTAGTATTCAAGTGTTCAGTTCTGACCTCTGTAGTAATCGAGTACTCTATTCAAATCCCAATGTCGTTCAGTTAGATAACGAGATTCAGTAGTTTTTCGACAGATACGAAACCAAGTGAATTCAGCTTAACTCTGTTAGATAATTCGAGAAACATGATCAGTATCATATTCAACTTAGTTTATGTTCAGTTAAGAAATAGTTCAGAGTCTTTCAGTTGGGAGTAGGAGTTAGCACCGAGGGAGGGAAGGGATGGCGGTTCCACGTTCGAGAGGCAGAGTCGTTAGAAAAAATCCCTGAACTCCAGAATTGTGTAGCCAGCATAGGATGCAGGAGTCACTCGTCAGGAAAGACTGGTCACCCATCAGATAGGCTTGACTATTATATTCCTTAGGCTTGACTTCCTGCGAGGGTCACCTGTCCGATAGGCTTGGCCAGAGAGGTCTTTACCCGTGGCACAGTATTGACACCCTTCCAGCTGGGGTTACAGGTTGGACCCCACCAGTTGAGATTCGGGGCATGCCAGTTAAGTGACTACTTCCCACAGTTATAGTTTCAGTATCAATCTTCAAAAATTAAGACTATCAGATACAGTCATCTATCTCAATGAGGAACTCAGACAGTTCCATTGATTCATGGACCACCCATCAGATAGGCTTGGTCTCATATAAAGTTATTTAGTATCAGATCTAGAGATCACCCGTCAGATAGGCTTGATCTCAGTCTCAGATTCAGTTGAGTATTTTTGTTATCAGATCTTGAGATCACCCATCAGATAGGCTTAATCTCAGTCTCAGATTCAGTTAAGTATTCTTGTTATCAGATGTAGAGATCACCCGTCAGATAGTCTTGATCTCAGTCTCAGATTCAGTTGAATATTCTTATTATCAGATCTAGAGATCACCCATCAGATAGGCTTGATCTCAGTCTCAGATTCAGTTGAGTATTCTTGTTATCAGATCTAAAGATCACCCGTCAGATAGGCTTGATCTCAGTCTCAGATTCAGTTGAGTATTCTTGTTGTCAGATTCAGACATAATTACTTCTTATCATTGATAGTAGATTTTGGAATCATTCGTTAGAGAGGTTGATCTCCGATTCAGTCAGTCGAGAGTAGTGAGCTCAGAATTCAGTCATTATTATGAGTATATTCAGTTAATCAACTTCAGTATCCTCAGATTTCGTGATCACTCGCTAGATAAGACTGATCTCAACTCCAGTACTTAGTTATCGGTATCAGATGATTCAGTTGTTCAGTATCTCAGTATTAGTAGTGAGTCAGATGACAGTAAGGCAATATTTGAGTTTCAGTATTTCAAGTCACGATTATTTCAGTTATGGTTTATGCATTCATGCATGTGTTTTCATTCAGTACTCTCATGATTATTCAGTTAAGTAATTATTCATGCACGAGCCCTTACATTTAGCCTTACCTCGTCTGCATACTTGGTACATTCCCGTACTGATGCATTTACGCTATGGTTTTTATTTGACACCATAGGTTCAGAGGCACTAGATCTAGAGTACCTTTAGCAGCTCAGTCCCAGTCAGCAGCAGTAAACATAGCAGTGAGTCCTCTTCAGTCTAGGATGATCCTTATTTTTATTATCACATCAGACTTAGTTTATTTTCAATAAACGGAGTTAGTTGGGCACATGTCCCATCAACTCCACATCTCAAATAATTTAGAGGCTTTTCGAACAGACGTATCCGTATTCAGTTTTAAATTTTGAGTATTTTTTTGATATTTTGAACCTTATGGACAGTTTCCACATTTATTATCTATATTATGCAGTGTTCAGGTACAGATATCAGTATAGGGTTGGATTGTTGTTCGTTGGGATCATAAGCACCGTGTGACATTCTGGTTCCAGAAAATCGGGTCGTTACAAACTTGGTATCAGATCCTAAGGTTCAATAGTGTCCTAGGGAGTCTAAAAAGCCGCATCTAGTAGAGTCTTGTGCATGGGTTTGTTGCGCACCACATTTATGTACAAGGGGCTATAAGATATTTTTAGGATCAATTTTTCTTCTTTCAGTATTCATATCGTGCAAGTGAGCATGAGCTCAAGTTGATCTTCAGTCTAACACACCTCTTTCTTCCATTTATAGAGTATGCCTCCTCGCAGAGATTATTTCCATAGGGTTGATGACAAAACCCCTCCGCTAGTAGATCCTAAGAACGAGAGTGTATCACATACCAAGTTTCGGGCAATTTTTCAGGCGCTAGCCTAAGCTATGAATAATGTTCAGGGTAACCATCAGGCTGTGGCCCGACCTCAGCATGATGGGTTCAGCCGCAGCTAAAATTAGAGATTTTATGAGAATGAACCCGTCAGAATTCTTTGGGTCAGTAGAAGGTGAGGACCCAAAACTTTATCTAGAGGAGGTGGGGAAGATTACCCAGGTTATGCATATTTTTGAGAAGGAGAGTGTAGAGTAAGCATCCTATAGGCTGAAGGATATTTCTCATTATTGGGTAGTGATGTGGAAGAAGGGTAGAGGGGAGGATGCAGCTCCCGTGACTTGGCAAGAGTTTCAAGGTGCCTTCTTAGACAAGTTTTTCTCGCTAGAGATGAGAGAGGCTAAGATAGAGGAGTTCATGAACCTAAGGCAAGGATCCATGACAGTGAAAGAGTATTACCTTAAGTTTAACCAGTTAGCTAAGTATGCTCCTGACTTGATAGCTGACCCTAGAGCAAGTATGAGTAAGTTTGTGACTGGTATGACCGGGTTAGTGTTAAAAGAGTGTAGAACTGCTATACTTCACCAAGATATGGACCTTGATAGGCTGATGATGCATGCACAGTAGATTGAGGTAGATAAGATGAAAGAAAGAGAAAGAGTGAGTAAGAGATCCAGGACAGGTAGTCATAGTTTCTCTCAGGCAGGGTCCCAGGGTGGTAGTCGTTCTCAGCATAGTCAGAGATTTTCAGTCCCAACTCCATCCTCTGGTAGTTTACCCACACCAAAGTTTGGGAATGTCAGTTATGATGGGGCACCAGGCTCCAAAGCCCTGAGTAGTGCTAGTGGTGTTCGTACCAATCTGCTTTGTGAAGAGTATAGCAAGAGCCACCTAGGTGTGAGTAGAGCTGGTAGTGATGTATGCTTTGGGTATGGTGAGCCAGGACACAGGATGCGAGAATGTAGAGCGCTATCTCAGAGAGGTAGAGAGTTTTTTCAGTAGAGTGCCCCTTCCGGTGCTAATAGTGGTCAGCGTCAGAACAGTCTCTATGCGTTTCAGGATCTCCATGATCAGGAAATGTTCCCTGATATAGACACGGGTATGTTATGAGTCCTTCATATTTGTGATATACATTGCTAGATCCTTTGTTTCCATTTTGAGCTTATATGTCAGCATGAGTCATGCATGAGTCATGCATGAGTTTCAGATCTAAGTCGGTCAATCATGACCCAGTTCGTAGGTACCCCATGCACCACCCCAGTATTTTAGTAAGGTATTTGTAGAGGGACATAGAGTCCCAAGGGGGAGATACCCCATGATATTGTGATTCTCTCATGTTCTTAGACTCTCCTTATGAAGTTAACATCAGTGATCATTGCATAGCCAATCATGCTTTCAAGAGTCAGTTCAGTCAGACATTATGCATTAGATATGCACGTTTAGTAGAAAGAGTTCAGCTCTCAGTGTGTTCAGTCATGCATTCATGATATCAGCCCAGTTATGCATCCATGCGTCAGATAGGCATGTCCATTATGAGAATTCAGCTTATGAGTAGCTTCAGTCGAGTATTCCATGCGTAAGGTATGCATGTCCAGTATGAGAACTTAGAGTATCAGTAGTTCCAGTTGCATAGTCATGTTTCAGATGCTCCCATTCCTTGAGTAAGTTCAATCGATCAATATTCTTAGCCTATCAAGCGATAGTCAAGGATGAATGTTTTCAAGGGGAAGATATTTCAAGACCCTACAAATTTCTCTTGTAGTCTGAGCCTTAGAGTGTGCTAAGTGAAGAGTTAATTCGGCCCTAAAAGGTTGAGAAGTGTCTTCCCAAGTGAGAAATATTTTTACCCGTGTATAATTTCCCTAATATTGACTTTTTGTCATGTATAGCATTGAATAAGCTTTCCATCGATACCAATTTCATCAAAATTCAGCATCGGATGAGGAAGTTATGACCATTTTACTGAAAGCAGTCAGAACCGCCCAGGTCCGACAGCTGGGTTAACAGACCAACGAGCTTGCGATGGACAATCGCTCAGCCCATCGCAACTAATTCAATGATGCCCAAGTGCGACGTCCAGGATGACGGACCGTCAAGGCTGCGACGACTGTTGCGCTGAGGCAGTGTGGCCTCATCTTGGTCAACGTGCGACGGATGATCCGACGGACCATCGCTGAGATCATTGCAACCAAGGTAGTGTATTATTTTTTGGATCTATGTGCGATGGACAATCTGATGGATCATCATACTTTCGATGGACCGTCGCAGCCCCCGTTCAGCACTTTTAACTCAATTTTTAAAAGGGCTTTTTGGTCTTTTTCTCACTCTTTTAGCCCCTATTTATATCCGATTAAGGCTCACAACTTCATTTCTCATATTCAACATTAAAAACTAGGGTTTATCAAAAATCAAAACCCTTCTTTCTTCTTCATGGACAAATCAAGAGAAATCAAGAAATCAAGACTCTCTCCAAGAGCTTTCAAGAAAGAGTTTCTCTAAGGTATGTAGATGTTGACTCTTGGGTCCCTTTCATCCAAGAACCTCAAGAAACCTTTTCTAAAAGTCAAAGATCTTATGTTTGTGGGTTTTCATGATTCATGTGAGTTGAAATTGATGTTCATGCTATTATTGAGTTTTGATTCATATTTGTTTGCAAGGTTTTCAAGCTTTGACCCTAGCATGTGACATTCATGTGATTTTCATGATAAACCCTCTTCAAGTTACTTGTTAAGTGATGTGTTCATGTTGATTAAGTGAATAAAATTGTTGAATAAGCAAAGCATGCTCCCCATATATTTGATAAAATGCTTATGTGCTGGAATTAGAGCCATTACAACATGTTGACTAGAAATCCCCAATTGTGTACAAGCCCATGCATGTCAAGTGTTTGTTGAAAAGCCTTAGTGAATGAATTGTGACATGATAGCATGAAATTCCCCAATTATGTTCTCTTTGATATATGCTAAGGCTTTAATACATACCAAGTGTTTGATGCAAGACCTTGTTGAATGGAGTATGATCCAATAGCATGTCCCTGTATGTTATTACATGTTTAGGATTCCTAAATGTTTGAAGTGATACCTTAGTGATTGTGATGGTGAATGATTGTCCATGGTATTGATTATTCAAGAATGGTTATATTTTACTTTTATGTTATCGAGTCCTGGGGTATTTATACCCGATAATTTAGCTGTTGTCTAGAGCCCGTGTCAGTTTTCACGATAATTCCAGCCGAGCTATGATTCTCAAAAGTCAGCGAGTTATAGAACTCTGTATTGACAGATACAGAACTTAAGAAATCTCAGTAATCTCTATAATCGCCATAATCTCAGTATTGCTAGTAATCCAGCCTCAGTTCTGTACCCAGCTCAGATCTAGTAGTATTCAAGTATTCATTTCTGACCTCTGTAGTAATCGTGTACTCTATTCAAAGCTCAGTGTCATTCAGTTAGATAATGAGATTCAGTAGTATTCCATCAGATATAGTACCAAGTGAATTCAACTTAACTCAGTCAAATCATTTGAGAAACATGATCAGTATCAGATTCAGCTTAGTTTGTGTTCAGTTAAGAATCAGTTCAGAGTTTTTCAGTTGGGAGTAGGAGCTAGCACCAAGCAAGGGCAGGGATGGCGGCTCCCCGTCATAGAGGCAGAGTCGTTAGGAGCAATCCTTGAACTCTAGAACTGCATAGCCAGCGCAGGATACAGGAGTCACCCGTCAGGAAAGGCTGGTCACCCGTCAGAAAGGGTTGACTATTATATGCCTTAGGCTTGACTTCCTGCGAGGGTCACCCGTCAGATAGGCTTGACCAGAGAGGTCTTTACCCGTGGCACAGTATTGACACCCTTCCAGCTAGGGTTACAGGTTGGACCCCCTAGTTGAGGTTTGAGACATGTCGGTTAAGTGACTAATTTCCACAATTATAGTTTCAGTATCAATCTTCAAAAATTAAGACTATCAGATACAGTCATCTATCTCAATGAGGAACTCAAAAGTTACATTGATTCATGGACCACCCGTCAGATAGGTTTGGTCTCATATAAAGTTATTCAGTATCAGATCTAGAGATCACCCATCGGATAATCTTGATCTCAGTCTCAGATTTAGTTGAGTATTCTTGTTATTAGATCTAGAGATCACCCGTTAGATAGGCATGATCTCAGTCTCAGATTCAGTTGAGTATTCTTGTTATTAAATCTAGAGATCACCCATCAGATAGGCTTGATCTCAGTCTTAGATTCAATTGAATATTCTTGTTATCAGATCTAGAGATCACCTGTAATATAGGCTTGATCTCAGTATCAGATTCAGTTGAGTATTCTTATTATTAGATCTAGAGATCACCCGTCAGATAGGCTTGATCTCAGTCTCAAATTCAGTTGAGTATTCTTGTTGTCATATTTGGACATAATTACTTCTTATCATTGATAGTAGATTTCAAAATCATCCGTTAGATCGGTTGATCTCCGATTCAGTCAGTCGAGAGTGGTTAACTCAGAATTCAGTCATTGATATATGTATATTTAGTTAATCAGCTTCAGTATCCTTAGATGTTGAGATTACTCGCTAGATAAGATTGATCTCAACTCCAGTACTCAGTTCTCAGTATCAGATAATTCAGTTGTTCAGTATCTTAGTATTAGTAGTGAGTCAGATAACAGTAAGGCAGTATACGAGTTTCAGTATTTCGAGTCACGATGATTTTAGTTATATTTTGTGCATTCATGCATGTGTTCTCACTCAGTACTCTCATGATAATTCAGTTAAGTAATTGTTCATGCATGAGCCCTTGCATTTAGCCTTACCTCATCTGTATACTCGGTATATTCCCGTACTAACACATTTGTGCTGTGGTGTTTTATTTGACACCATAGGTTCAGAGGCACGAGATCTAGAGTACCCTTAGCAGCCCAGTCCCAATCAGCAGCAGTAGACATAGTAGTGAGTCCTCTTTAGGAGAGGATGATCCTTATTTTTATTATCGCATTAGACTTAATTTATTTTCAGTAGATGGAGTTAGTTGGGGACATGTCCCATCAACTCCACAACTCAGACAGTTTAGAGGTTTTTCGGACAGATGTATCCTTATTCAGTTTTAAATTTTGAGTATTTTTTTGATGTTTTGAACCTTATGGCCAGTTTCCGCATTTATTATCAATATTATGCAGTGTTCAGGTACAAATATCAGTAGAGGGTTGGCTTGTGGTCCTTCGGGATCATAAGCACCGTGTGACGTTCCAATTCCAGAAAATTAGGCCGTTACATGTTCATACGGTTCTTGTCCGCACAAACCATTTTAGGGGCGTGATAAGTGGTCGCATTTTAAAAATACTTTTAATTATATTTTTTTAAATAAAACCAGCCACACGTGGTCGTTTTTTTTAAAATTATTTTCTTTTTAATTTTTTAATCCCAAAACCGACCACTTGTGGTCGCTTTTATAAAATATTTTAAATTTAATTTTTAAAATAAAATCGAACACTAGTGGTCGCTTTTTAAAAATATTTTTTAATAATTTTTAAATAAAACCGATCACACGTGATTGGTTTTTTAAAATTATTTTCTTTTTTATTTTTTTAAAATCCAAAACCAACCACAAGTGGTCATTTTTTTAAATAAATAATAATTAATATAAAAATTATTGAAATGATTATTTTAGAATTTTAAAATATAAAAGCGACCACATGTGGTTGCTTTTAAAAAAAAATTATTTTTTTTAAAAATAAAGAATCGACCACATGTGGTCGGTTATTTTGTGACCGCAAGCTGCAGTCAATTTTTTGTGGTTGGAAAAACTATCTTTTTAGTAGTGCATGTTGTATTCTCTGTCCTATTGACCATTTTGTGTCAGGGTTCTGTGTTACTCCTTCTATTTTTGACCATCTTTCTTCTATTTCTCTCCCTAAAGCTCCTGGTAATTTATTAAATAGTTTTTTTCCTAAAGTCTGATCAAATGAATTTGCATTAATTGTACAATAGTAGAAATAATCGTTTAAGAATTCTTTAATACTGGACCAATTATTTATACTTAATTATTCTAATTTTATTAAATCATTTTTCTGTAATACTATTAAACCACTATTGGGGTCTTCTCCTGCTAGTAAACTATGTACTTCATTAGTAAAATTGTATGGGTTAGCTCCCATATTGATTAATCTCTGAAAGTCTTCGGGTAATTTTGTCTTATATGTTTTCCATAAAGCTTTGGTAGTTTCTCCTAGAAATATTTCTAGATATCGATACATGTTTTCCATGTCTGGTTCTTGATTAGTTTGTATATAATCTGCTACGACTATTTCTTTCAATATGTCTATAACGACGTTCCACATCTGGGGGTCATGTGCCGCCATATTTAAGATTTTCCCTCTATTACCACCTTCTTATAATTTAATGGATTCTTCTAATGGCATTCTCCTTCCTCTAGGTTTTATATTTTGTTCTATCTTTTCTTCAGGATTTATCCTGTATACTCTATTTCTTGGTAAGTTGCCTGTAGTTATTTACACTCGGTGCATATCAATTTTTCTTTGGAAAGGGCTTGAAGTGCTTGGTGCACTTTCCATAAATTCTTTTATACTTTCTATTTCGTCTATACTGTAAATTATTTCTAAATCTTCTTCTTTTTGTTCCCTTTTTACGTGTATACCCATAATTGTCTGTTCTTAATTCACATTTAATGAAATACTCTTTCATTTCTGTAAGCTTTCGATTTCCTTTCTTACAATATTTGCATCTAAATTTCCTATTATTATTAGGCTCATATTTGGCTTCTTCCTTCATTATAACATTATTTACTCCAAAACCCTCTTTTGCTATTATTTCTATATTCATGTAGTCATTATTTGCACTTTCTTTGATTTCTTCATCTGTTTCTTATTCATTTATATATTTGTAGTCTGTAAACCTAACTGAAGTCTGTCCTTTGTTGTTCATATACATTAAATGATTGTTTGGCTTAAGTACTTCTTTCTGAATTTTTCTAAATTCTATTCTAGTCCAGCATATTCTTCTGAATTTATTTTTAGGGGTTTCATTAGTCTTATACCTTTATTTCCCATTAGGATTACCACGTCATCTATTTTTAATTTAAATTTTGTATTACTATTAGTGGCAAGTTTTTCTATAAATCCTATACATATTCGTAAATTATTTTCATTATACATTTCTTCATAACCCTTTGTCTGAATACCTATTTTAATATATTTTCTGAATTCTAAAGAGTTTATCATATAGTCTGCACTACAATAAAAACGTCCTCCATTACAGGACATGCCTACTTCAGTTATTCCTATTATAGATTTTTTTTAGTCTAGCCATCTATTATCATATATTAAAATTAATACTTTAGTTCCTAGGTTGTTTCTAGTTAATTCTTTTAAACCTATTACTATTAGTCCTATATGCATAAGACTTATGTTTGATTTTATAATTTCTTTTAAAGAGTCTAAGTTTACTAGATTTAGTCTACTACTATTGTCTCCAATAACACACATTTGGTCTTCTCTATAATGTCTATATAATTGTACTTTTGAAAACATTCCTTCATTATATAGTGTCTTGGCGCTTAATAATTTTAATTTATTTCGTTGAAATAATTTTATATCTTTATCTACGTCTATTACTTCTTCTAGATGTTGTCTTGAAGTCATTTTTGGTCTATTTATTATTCTAGATAACATGTTATTTGTTAATCTGTCTTGGGTAAAACTTGACCTTGGCTTGTTTGTGGATGCTGAAAAAAAATCCATGGTTGTTGTTTAGTAGTTTTAGCTTTTAATCTCTCTTTTTGAGGGGTTAATTCTACTTTCTTTGGTTGCTCGATTAATTCTTCTATACTTTGTCTTGACTAACTTGTTTTTCTATTTGAACTTTTTCTTTAATTAATTTTTCTGGGTTCTTATTAAGTTCTTATTTTTCTTTATTTACTTTTTCTAGATTTTTATTAAGCTCCAAGAGTAATAATATTATGGTACTATTCTGCTTTATGAATATAGAGTCTGTTTTTCCTGGAGTTTGATAATCTGATAATCCCTCTAGGGTTGGTTCGATTTTTTCCGCCCCTTTTAAGATTGTTAGATAGAGTTAATCATTTAGTTGATCACTCATGAGAGGGATACATTCTTTATTTGATTAAGATCTTTTCTTATTTGTTTTAATTCTTTTTCAAATTCAGGATAATCTATAATATTTTTATCTTTACTTATTAGATTTTAAATTTTTTTATCTAATTCGGATTGCTATTTTTTTAAGAAATCAAAATTTTGTTCTATTTTGTCTAAAAGTTTCTTCTGTTTGTTTTGCAGGCCTTTGAATATTTCTAACGCCTTTAATATTCTAGTATTATCTTTTTGAGTAGTTTCTCCTAGATTTATTATAAAGTCTGTAATAACATTTAGTTGTGGATCTTCTCCATGTAATACGTGTTCTCCATTGTTAAAATTACACCTAAGAAGATAATTATCTTTTAAAGGTTATATTTTCTTTCTGTTTGTATTTTTAGATCTAAATAATCTAGTTTCTTTAAGGTATCTATTGTAAATTGTTTATCCAAACGGAATAATTACTTTACACTGTTCTCTCTGATGTTTTATTCTTCTGTTATGATGTTCTAAATCACTTTTAATACCTTTTAGTTTCCACCTTATTGCATTTCTATACTCTCCAAAAGGTAAACTGTAGCGGTGCTTCTGTTGCCTCTAGTATTGTTAAATAATTACTTAAAACTTTTTCTACAACTATAGCTTCCCCTCTTTATCTTATTTCTCTATTTAGGTACCAATACTTTATCTGTATTCTTCTAGAAAATGGGTGTCTTCTCATTAATATTGTTTCTAGATTTAAGATGTTTTATTAATTTATACATTGCGTATTACATATTAGAAAGAGTATCAACATATTAGGATCCTAATATACAAATATTAAATCTTTTAATTGTATATGTATAATATTCTACATTTATACAATATAACCTTGATATACATATGTATATGTTAATTCAATACATAGTTGATTTACATATGTATAAGTTATATAAATGTGTTTGTCTCATGTGTATATTTTATCCGTTGAATTGTACTATAATATTATACGTTTATACAAAATATTGCTGATATACATATGTATATACATTATACATAATTATAAAATTTGAACGTGTTTGTATATACAATTGTGTATGTATATTTAATTAAAGTTCAGTTGTATAAAGTGTAGTTGGTTTGCTTACATACTAAAAAAATGATCAATTATGAAAGGATAATAACAATCATGGAAGGAGAATTACAAACATTCATTGTTATATAGGTGGAGAATATTGGAGAAAGCTGGAGATAATAATGTGATATTATTCTCCCTTTCCTTTTAAATTAATACAATAATTATATTGTATAAATGAGTCCTAAATATATTTGGTCACTAACTAATATTTATAGAATGTAATTAGTTAAACTTAGACCATGAAGTTAGTTAGGAGAAGTCTAAATTGTCTATATATGAAGTTTTTCCTATAATGGAAGGAAAAGGGAGAGATAACTAGTTCATGTGCTCAGACAGGGGATGTCTTATTTTTACCTTTTTTTGGGCCATTATGGACCGGATAAGACTTGTTTTTGTAATTGGGACTAAGTGGGAAACTTTCAATTAGAAACAAAATGGAAAATCTACAAAACTAAGCAAACATAGCTAGCAGGAAATTGTACTAGGTGTCACTCTGAGTGATACAAGCATGAAGAGCACAAAAGAGTACAAGGGGTTGTTAAAGGTTTAGGCTTCGGAATTGGCAAGTGTTTGGAGCCTTTTAAAGCCATGATCAAGTGAGGAAAGAAGGAGGAATTCAAACTTCTCATAGGCACCTTCCACTAAGGGCAAAGTGGACTTTGTACACTACATTCCAACACTCAAGAGGCGCCCCTTTCTAGCCCTCAATAAGGGCATTTGAGTCCTTTGTTCTGTAATAGTATAAATAGATATTTAAGCTTCTATTCTCTTTAGTTTTGACATAATGAATTGAGTGACTTTTTAGATTATAATTGTAGTCTTAGGCTGCAGTCTTCTCCTTGTCCTTAAGAGAGAGAAACCGAAACTTGAAGGTTCTATGCAAGTGAGGTGGTTCTTCACTTGTGTTGACCGTTTGAAAAGAAAGGTGGGTTTTGAGGAGTGTGAATTCCCTTGGTCCACCTAAGAATGAAGTGTTATCCATCCATGGTAAAGTGTGTCTAGTTATTTGTTACACAGTTAGGTGCTAATCATTGAAGGTGGTGTATGTTTCATTGTCTATCTTTACATTTATGCAATCTTCTTCTTCATCTCCTTTCTATGTGTTATTTCCTTTGTCTTGTGGTTGCTGATTTTTGTTCCTTTAGTCCTTGATTTCGGTTTTAGATAGTCATTAGGCTATCATTTGGTATCAGAGAGCCTTTCTTAGGGTTGTTTCCACAACTCTAATCCTTGGTTTTAGGGTCCTTATTAAGAAAATCACACAAAAAAGAGTCAAAAATCCAAAAATCTCAAAAAAAGATGGTGTCTAGTTGTGTAGCATTGTAGATCCGAACCTAAAAGCTTAGATCTACACGATTTTACTTTGTTTTGGAAGTTTCTTATGTTAGATTCTTGTTCTCTAATACCTAGGGAGTTTAGATCTACACTTGGAACAAGATTTGGTTGAGTTTGAGCTAAGAACCTCCATGGATATGGTGTTTTGAAGCTTTTAAGCTTAGATCCTTGTGGGTTTTTGAAGTTTGGACGTGGTTTGTTTCTGATTTTTAGATATTTGAGTTCATCTTGGCCTAATAAACCTAGATCTAAAGAAAATCCAAATTTGGGGTTCATTTGATAGAGGGTCAAACTTTGGTCAACTCTTAAATATTTATCTTGTTCTTCAATCTTCACCATATCTTGTTGGAGAAGAATATTCAAGGGGTGCATTTGATCCTAAAAGAAGAAGGAGAGAGGGTGTACTTGGTGTTTGTGAAGGAATATTCCTTGGTATATTCATAATCATCCAAAAGAAAGAAGAGACAAAGGAATAATCAAAGTACACATCCAAGTACAATCCAAGTACAAAGGGGGGACCATTGTTTTTGAATTCATTTGAAGATCCAAAAAGTCTTTCAAACCTTCAAATTTTCCCTCCCAAATGAAATTCTTCTTCTCCAAAGGTGTTCTAGGCCGAGACTTGAGAATTTGGGTTGAAAATTTTGGAAACTCAATGTCCAATCATTGAATGCCATGTCATGATAGATCAACGACAAAATTGAGTTCTTTGTTAGATTTATTTGTTTCAAATTTTTGATTCTAGTTTCTTATAAGTTAATTCTATCCTTAATTAGTAAACTAGTAAGTACCTACTAGTTTGATAATTAGTTTAGAGTACGTTTGTTTTGTGTCTTCGATTTTTGTGTGCTTTTTCTCATTTTTAATTCATAGTAGTTTGTTGGTTCAAGTCCGTGCATCATTTTATTTGAGTCATATCAAACAAAAATCGATTTCGAACCAAGGCACATTCACCACTCAATTCACTTTCCAAGTATTGCCAAGTTTTCAACACTTGTGAGACCAAGTATGAGTCCGAGTGTCAGGGTGGTGAGGCTTTTGAACTAACGTCTTTGTTCATTTTGTAGGTTTTACTCTTTGCTGTTTTTTTGCTTTTGTTAGGTACAATTGATATGTAATCCGAGGGTACCACATCCCAACCCTTGGGTAATGATGTTTTGGGAGCCTTGATGGCTCGGTTTAATTCACTATCCGAGAATTGAAGGGTGGTTTGGACAAAGTGCAAGGTGAGATTGGTTATTTGAAGGGTGATCTTAGTTCCTTGAAGGGTGAGGTGACCACCATTAGTGGGAGACTTGATTGTGTTGAAAGTAGAAGGAACTCATGACCTTCTACTCCTAATCCCTACCATGCATCTTCAAGTGTTCAAGCCAATAACTCCTCCATGACCATGACACCCGAAACTCTCCACCAAATTCTATAACCTCCAAGAGTTCCACAAAACCAAACCCTAAAATATGCCCAAACCTCTCCTAACCGAAACCTACAAAGATACTACACTTCCCTAAATCCAAAGCCACCAACCCAAATCCATCATCAACCAAAACCAACACCCCCTCTCCAAACCATACTAAACCAAGACCCCTCCATCTAAGTAGAAGATGAGGGAGAGTTAAGGTCCAAGAAGAATAAGGCTAAGCCTTAAAATGGAGAGAAAATAAATGGTGAGGTACAAAGAGGATGTGAAAAAATGAGGGAAAAGGAAAGGGAAACCTTGGGTAGTGAAATTGGAAGGGAAAAAGAACACTTGATTGTAGATCTTTTCCACAAAGGACCCTTGTTATTCACTAACCCAAATGCCAGCATTTTGCCTAGCTTTGATTCTTCTTATGTGTAGGTACAAGATGAAATGATAACGAAGAAGGATCCAAAAGGAGTTCCACATAAAAGCATGAGAAATTAACTGTAGACTTCTTTGACCGAGAGCTCCAAAAAAGTGGACTTCCCAAGCCTTACCCGAGGTGACTTTGCTACTCTCAACACTTACTTGAACTCAAAATATTGTGATTTAGTGTCTTGTGAAGTGGTTTTGGGTTTGTAAGTGCATACCTATTTCCTTAGTAACTCTTTTGTTGTGAATAATGATCAACTTGCTCTTAAAACTAGTTCACTACTTGGACATGAGAATGGTATGCTTGAAAACTTCCAAGATTGTGTTGATGGTTGTAATGTTGACCTTGATATTGAACATGGTCCTTTGAACTTGTGTAATAAAAGCCATGAAGTTAATATTATTCTAAATAACCATATGTATGTCAAAATTGTGTGTGGTGTTTTGGGAAGTCATGAATTTGATCCTCAAGTACAAGGGGTGGGTAGTTTCGGCCTAGACCCATACCTAATACTTCCCTTTGACTCCGAAGTACTTGTAAGGTGTTGGAAGTGTAGCTCCGGTTCATGCTCATTATCTTTTAATGTTGATGCTATCCACTTTCTTGGTTCTCTTTATGCCAAGTCTTTTATGCCGAATACCATGGATGTGTGGCTGTATGTCAAGTGTGAACAACCAAGGATTGATGATATGAGCGTGGTACTAACAGTGATTCCGTGTGAAGTGATCTCAGTTTTTCTTGATATAGATGTGCATGTTTCTCCTAATGTTAGCTCTTTTGATCTGTATAATGAACCATGTGCTCCTAAGGATAGCTCACTACTTAGTGTGATTGAAAAACTTCAAGTTAGTAAAGATGCTTATAATGTAGGTCTTGATGATGAATATGGTCCTTTGATTTTTTTTGATGAAGACCTTGATAGTAGTAGGGTCCATAGTGATCATGTTCATAGAAATGTGGTGAGTGATGGAATATGTATTTGTTTCGGATTATATTCTTCACTCCCAGATGTTTTCCTTGGTCATGTCCTTTGTGATATTTTTGGTTGATGTTTCTTTCTCATAACAAAGGATGGTTGGGTGTATTCCAAGAGTGTACCTCCTTGGCATTATTATATAACTTGTGGTGATAATTCTAACCCTCATACCATGAGGAATGTGTGCTTGTTTTCCCTCTCTTTGATTTTCCAAGGTACGAATTTGAGGAAAAGTTCCTTTCAAGATGGAGAGGATGTTACAAGCATAAAGAGTACAAAACAGTACAAGGCATTGTCAAAGGTTTAAGCTTCGGAATTGGCAAGCGTTTGGAACCTTTTAAAGCCTGGATCAAGTGAGGAAAGAAGGAGGAATTTCAACATCTCATAGGCATCTCCCAGTAAGGGCAAAGTGAACTTTATACACTATATTCCAACTCTTAAGAGGGGCCCCTTTCTATCCCTCATTAAGGGCATTTGAGTCTTTTGTTATGTAATAGTATAAATAGACATTTTATCTTCTATTCTCTTTAGTTTTGACATAATGAATTGAGTGACTTTTTAGATTGTAAATGTAGTCTTATCCTGTAGTCTTCTCCTTCTCCTTAAGAGAGAGAAATCAAAATTTGAAGGTTCTATGCAAGTGAGGTGGTTCTTTACTTGTGTTGACCGTTTGGCAAGAAAGGTGGGTTTTGAAGAGTGTGAATTCCCTTGGTCCACCTAAGAATGAAGTGTTATCCATCCATGGTGAAGTGTGTCTAGTTGTTTGATACAAAATTAGGTGCTAATCATTAAAGGTGGTGTATGTTTCATTAGCTATCTTTACATTTATGCAATCTTCTTCTTCATCTCCTTTCTATGTGTTGTTTCCTTTGTCTTGTGGTTTCTGGTTTTTGTTCCTTAGTCCTTGATTTTGGTTTTAGATATTCATTAGGCTATCGCTGAGTGATCTTGATTTTTTTTCCCATAAGAAAAGTCTTTAAATACTATATTTCTGTGTTTGTTATATATAGAGCAAACACATTTTTACCCCTCTATACCACAATTTTTCGTGTTCATTTACCTCTCAACTTCTAATTTTTTTTTCATTTTTCCATTTTTTATTTTTTGTGTTTTTTTTTTAGTTTTTTTTTTCTTTCTTTCTTCTTCTTCTTATTTTTTAATTCTTGTTTTCTCTTTTTTCTTTTCCTCGGCTCTTATTTTTTCTATTCTCTTTATTTTGTCTTTTATTGTTCTTTTTTACTTTTTTCTCAACCTTATTTTTTATTTTGTCTCAATCTTTATTTTTTCTTCTCTTTTTCATTCTCTTTTTCCTTTTTTCTTGACTTTTTTTTTATTTTTTTGCTAATAAACAGAAAGTTGGATGATATGCAAAGAAAATAAATATTTTTTCTTTGACATTAAATTTAAGGGCATGATTTGTTGTTTGGAAGTCCTTTGGGATAAGTCTTGCCTCTATGGCTAGGGTTATAGAGTATATCATAAATCAAGACACAATATGGTAGTGTTAAGTCTTACTTGGGAGGAATGACTTGTTGTTTAGAAATTCTTAAACTAAATCTGTTAGTGTTTTGATTAATATATTAGTTTTAATGATTGACAACGCTATTTTTAGGAAAATAAGGAACACACAAAAGCAAGAAAGTCAATGAAATCAATGAAGGAAAAGATCGAAGAAGATATCAAACCTATAAAGAAAAAGATCGAGGGAGATATCAAGCTAAGGAAAATAAAGATGAAGAATTACTTGTGGCGTAAAAGAAGGAATCTAAATTAAAGCAATTAAGGAAGACTATCCTTAAGTAAAGAAAAAATCAATATCAAACAACTCTATGGATGGAAGAATATTACCTATCATATCGATAAATTCATATCTACCTATGTATGTAAGAAGAAATAAACTAAACGGCAGGATGGAATAGTGTCCACGAAGACTCTCCATTATTCTTAGAAAAGGATATTTCATTCCCTAATTCAAGTATCTAATCTCTAGGGTTGCACCACCTTCAATGGTCATATAACACTCTATTTAAAGGACCATGAAGAAAGACATCATCACGCTGCTAATCTTTATCATCTATTATTCTTTGTACTACTTTTCATAAGCATTGTATGTTATATAACAAAATAACCAAGGAGAAAAAAAGATTGTTGGTGAGGCTGTAGTGTCAAAAAATTTGAGATAAAAAGTATATTGAGAGTCTACTTAGTGTTTTCTTTTGAAAGCAATCATTGTACCAAACTTCCATTTGAAAAAGACTAGTAAAACGACATTGCAATCCAAGGAGACTAGAGTAGGATCCATTAGGGATACCAACCAATAAAAAATATCTTTTGTCAAGTTTACCTTTTTGTATTTTATATTTTTCTATTTACTTACCGTTGGTACAAGTCAACTTACGAATCTAGTTTGTAAGGCAAAAACAAAAAATGAGAAATACACCCCCCCTCTTGCACTTTCAATTTGTATCATAGAAAGGTCTCATAAATCTTTGCCTAACAACAAGTGAGGAAGAGATCATGGCTCAATAATCAAGTATTAGTGCACTATTTTAAAAGAGTACATCTTAGACTAGAACTCATTATTTTAATGGTAAGCATCTCTCTCATTGGAATATAAGGATGGAAACTTACATAAAGTCCTACGATATGAAAAATTGAAAGGTGATTAATGTAGGAGATATTCCAATACCTTCAAACAAGAAGAATAACAAAGGTGATTCTTCAACTAAAGAAATCCCATGATTTGAAAACTACACTGGTGAACATGGAGTAACATAGATTAATTAAAAGGCCAAAAATATTTTGTATAGTTCCTTTAGTGAAGAAGAATATGATAAAATATACAGTTGTGAAACTTCAAAGAAATGTGGGATAAGCTGAAAATAATCTATGAAGGAACTAATAAGTAAAGAAAACAATTTTAAGTCTACTTGTATATGAATATGATTCATTCCAGATGAAGGAGGTAGAATCCATTAAAATTATGCTAGCTCATTTTAGTAAAATTCTTGGTGAACTCAAAGTAGTAGGAAAAATTTATCCTATATTTGCTTAAATAATCAAAATCCTAAGGAGTCTTCCTCAGTAGTGCCATGCTAAAGTGGTTGCAATTGAAAGCCTCAAAATTAACAAATAACCTAAAATGAGCTAAAAAGAGACTTAATTACTTCTTAAAGGACTTACCTCAACAAACACGGTCAAGATGATCATAAAAAGCAAGTAGTAGCCTTCAAAACAACTGAGAAACACAAGCTAATGAAAATAATTTTGGAGAAGAAAAAATAGCACTCATTATCAGATCAGTCATGAACACACTCAGAAAGAGGAGTTTCAATGTAAGCATAATTTAAATAAAGGTAAATTTGTAAATGACAAGAATGAAGGAAAATGCTATGAATGAAAAAATCATGGACATTTCTAGGGAATGTCCTGAATATTAAAGAAGGCGATTTGAAAGGAAACAAAAGAACAACAAATTCAAAAGTTGGAGTGATGATTATGTTTCCAAAAATGAAAGAGATGACACTACAAATATCTGTTTCATGGCTATTGAGGAATCAAGTAAGGTAAGCTCTACTAGTACTGCTATAACTATGAATATTTAAAAAGTATTTTATATCATGCTATAACCGATATAAATTGAATCCTCGATGATTTAAAAAATACACTAAATAAAAGAATAACTTGAAAATCAAACTAAAGATAGCTGAGTTGAAAGATATCTTCTCTATGAAGAAATTTATAATGACCTAATTTTTGGTGATTTTTGTGAATTATTTATTTCTGTGTAATTTAACCTCTTTATCCCTCCTCGTGGTTGCTTTATGGTACTTCTAATGTATGGGGATGATTTTTATGATTCCCATTGTGTTTTGATGTGATTTATGCGAGATTGTAGTTTTTGGTGGTTATAAATGCTTTATTATTGACATCAATCAATATTTATTAAGATCTGCATTAGATGGTAAAACAGACTATGTCAGTAGATTCAAAATATTTATTTTAGATTGGTAACATGGTTATTATGATTTTATGGCTTTTATATATCATTTCGACCATGGTTTGAAAAGTTGTGAAATTGGGTATCGCGGGTCAACTTTGTGAAAATGATATTTTTTTCAAAAATCTCATATCTCCATTGAGTCTGGAGCATCGAACTTATTCTAGTAGTATAGTTTATTTGTATTATTAGATTTTGGATGAATCCCAATAGGTTTCTAAAGACTTGCTGGTGCACTACTTAGCTAGTGCACCCACTTAGGTGACTTGTTGGCCACTTAAGAAAATTGAAGGTCAGCTGGGTATCGCTTAAGCAACTCTCCCATCACTTAGCCTCCTGTCACATAAGCAACAAGCATGTAGCTTATTCAATGAGGAAGGTATCTCTAAGGCGACTCCTGGTCGCTTAAGTGATGACCACTTAAGCAACTCGGTGGTTGCTTAAGCAATGCCTGGGTGGGTTAAATTCCCTATTTTTGCAACTTTTCACTATTTTTGAGTCTTTGAGATTGAGATTTTGATATTTTGGACAATATCTTCAATTTTTACACTTAGGTAAGCTCCAAATCCCTATTTCAATTATTTTTCTTCGATTCTTGTCATTTAAGTCCTTTTGAACTTGAACTCAAAGGTAAAATTTGGAGATTTTGGATCAGAAGGCCTAGAATTGGTATTTCATTGATTTAAAGCCCCATATCTAGCCCATTTTCAGTTGGGTTTTCTTTTATAAGTTCCTTTAATCATGAAAAATATATTTTTGGATAAAAATTTTGGTTTTATTCCACTCTGTCAAAAAACCCATTTTGGGGGTTCATTTTCCCCCAACCCAAAAATGGGCACAATGTGTATCATTTGCTTTCTTTTAACATATAGTATATTTGTGTAATTTAGTTGATTCTAAGTCCGTTTGTGAGGAGAAATCTCCATGGTAAAGGCTTTTTGGATAATTTTTTGACATTCAAGGTAGGTTATGGCTTAACTTTCTTTAGACTAGGTTGGGTAGTTAATATTGATAGAAAATCATGTTATGGGTATGGGAGCTAATAATGGAAATGGATTTATTATTGTGTTGTGCCCGTGTGGGGGCCTATGTTGTTGTTATTTGATGGTTTTGAGACATTATCTTCTATGTGTAATCGTATGGGGTCTTAAATGATGTTGTTGGCTTTATGTATGTATATTTGGTGGTATTTTTCTAGTGAAATGACATAAAATAGAATTTATGTGGTATCAATGTCATATTTTTTGTGTATATTACTTTATTGGCATGTGATTACATTAGATTCATGGATGGTTGGCATATCAAGTGGAATTTTTGGCTCATATGATTGGTCTATTGGTTATAATTGAAAATTCTTATTCTAGTTAGTTGTGAGCATTATATCCTCATATTATATAAGCTCTTGAAATATTGGTAAGACTATGGAACTACAGGCATTGTGACATCTTTATAGACACTTTGCCGATGTATATATACACTCTTGAAATATTGGTTCCAGTATGGAAATACTGGCTTGTGACATCTTTATAGACACTTTGCCAATGTATGTGTCAGAGAGGAGTTATGGATATTGGTATTGGATTGTATATGAGTTGACGAACCCCCCACATTGATCCTACCTCGAGATCACAACTCGATAGGTGTATCCGGAGGCTATGCGACAACCTTATGCATCACATCACATCACATTATCATCATCATCATCATGATCTTTATTCTATTTCATACATATTGTGCTCATTCTCTGTTATATTATCAACTCTTATATGATGTTTGTCGATGTGTACATCTTTTTTCTACTTGTATGTGTGATATCTGTATACCTGTGCATCTTTCTCATAGTTGTGTATGGTATATGTTAATATTTTAGAACTTTTAGTAAGGCATTGTGGGCTACTGTTTGGGACATTTTTTGATTGCAGGAGACGTGCCCATAGAGTGTATTTTATATGCTTTTTTTTTCTTTCCTCAGTTGGCCTATGATACCTACTACTCTCTTTTGGTGTAGATCCTGGTATGAGTATGCCACATGGTAGCTGATTCAGGAACTATTTGTAGTATATTTGATGTAGCAATCGATCTATGCTTTCAAAGTTGATCTACTACCTCTTCCTATCTATTTTATGTCTTGTTTTTTTTATTCAGAGACATACTATGATCCTTTTGATCCATTATTGTATCTTTGACACTCGAGATGTATTTAGTAGTTCTTACACTGTGAAACCAGGTTTTGAAATATTGTATTGTATCTTTGGTCATGTATTTCTCGCTATTACTATATATCTGTGGTTTGACTCTGTTGTAGAAGTGTTGCCTTAGTTTTGGTACTGTTTTTCTCATTTTATATCAGTTTGGGTGACACACTTACTTATTAAGTTCCATCATGACCCTGGGTGTTTAGTTATGACAAATTAATATCAGAGTAACCAGGTTTTATTGGTCTCATCATTGAAAGAATAGGGTGTCTAGTAAAGTCTCTCGAATTAGTACATTAAAATCCGTATCTATCTTCAAGAGGATATATAATATCTTTAGGAAACTTCCATTTTATTTCATATCATGTGAATTTTTCATATCCTGTGTTCTAAATAATATGTCACTATTTTCTGCAAAGATAGTGAGGACTAGATCCCATAAGGCTAGAGATGAAGAGCTATCGTATGAGGAGAGGGCTTAGTTTAGAAGGTGAGTTGCAAGCTGTGGACAGGCTTGAGGTTGTGGACAAGAATGATGATCTTCCCAATCTAGAGGTAGAACTAGGGGGCTCTCCCATAATCCACGATTTAAGAATGCTAAAGATATGAGGCATACTTTGGTCCCACAGTGTTCTTCTTCCCTAATTTTGAAGGGTTTGTTAATTGGCTTGCTGAACGGTTTGGAGGGTGTTCCTATGAGTGCACCTGGTATTCCCCCAATTTTGAGTATCGTACCTTCGTGTATGTCAGAGTTTACCTATGGTGTTCCTTTAATTCTGAGTATGGATCCTCCAGTGGTACCGACATTTGCTTATGGTACTCCACAGACTCCAAGTGTTGTTCCTCCTTCTATACTAGCATTTGAGTATGATATTTTGAGATTAAGAGTTTAACCTTCTTCTATGCTACCTCTTCAGGTAGGATCTCATCCAGCTAGATTTACTATGCCTCCTATTATTGCGAGTATGTTATGTCTTCTAAGAATCAGAAGAAGTTTGAGAGATTCACTTATTTGGTTCCTCCTAAGTTCAGTGGTGCTGTAGGCAAAGATGCCTATGAGTTCTTAATTGATTGTCGTGAGAAGTTGCATAACTTTGATTTGCTTGAGTCATATGGGCTCTACTTACCATTTGAGAGATACAACCAGGGATTTGTAGAGGTCAATTGTTAGTTTAAGACCTCTTAGGTCTCCAGAGATGACTTGGGATCAGTTTATTGGGGTCTTTTTGGATAGTTTATGCCTTACAGTTTGAGGGATTAGATGAGAGATGAGTTTGATCACTTGGAGCAAGGCTTCATGACTTTTATAGAGTATGAGACACGTTTCCTTACTTGTCTAGATATTCTTGTGCCAATATTTCCACTGAGTCTGAGAAAAATTAAAAGTTCGGGAAGGGGTTGGATGTTTCTATTCAGCTAGTTATGACTTAGATGGAAGTGTATGGGGCATCATTTTAGAGTATAGTGGATCATGCTGAGATTACTGAGTCTATTCTTTGAGTTTTTTAGGGAGGCCCCAAGAGGATGCGGTGTTAGGATGAGTTTAGAGGTCACATTACAAGAGGTAGAAATTCTAGAGGTTTCTGTGGGTATCATGGTATACAAATGCAGGAAACCTTGCAGGGTTCAGGCAGTGAATCTTCTATTTGAGTAGCTTTGGGTGGTCGTTCTACCTCAATTGTACTATTTCTTATTAAGTCAGGCCATAGAGGTTGCTACATGTATGATGAGGTTGGCTATTTGTCCAAGGACTCTCCCCTCTGTATTTCAGCGCTACTCTTAATCAAAGGCGTTCTCCCTCTGTGCCCTACTATTTATAAGAAATACTAATTGTTGAGAGACTGTGAGATAAAGGTTCTACTAGAGGTGTTTGAGGTAGAGGTAGTGGTGCTCGTGGTGTTAGTCGCGGGACTACTCCATCAAGTGGTAGTCGTGGACAGCGATATGCTATACCTTCCAGACCAGAGGCAGAGGCTTCTGGCACTTTTGATGTTCCATGGATTCATAACACTTATGATGCTTAAATTTGGAGAAAATGCATGTACTTAAAGCTATTTTGTTGGATTTAATTTGTTTTTGGAGTGATTTTGTAGGAAACTAGGTATTGGAAACTAACCAAAAGAAAATGGAACAAAAATCCAAAAAATGACCACTTATGTTGGCACCTACGCCCCATAGGTACCACCTTCTAGGCGTAAATAGGTCCATAGGTTCTAGAAAACAAGATCCATAGAAGAAATGTTGGAGGACTACCTACGGCCCCCACCTCTGACACACTTCAAAAATCAAGTTGTGTCGTATGGGAAACTCAAGCCCACATGAACCGGAGGTCACCCCGATAACCCAACCTAACCATCATCACAACAACCACAAGGGTCCAGTGAATCCCGACCTTATAATAAGATAGCAGAATTATAAGTTGAATAATCAATACTTAGAAAATATCTAACATTTCATTAACGTCAACAATCTTGCCAATACACCCAAGTCCACAGTCATCCACAAAAGCCTCTACCAAACCGACGTCAATAATATGTCGGGACATGACCCCAACCATAGCTAAGTACTAAATCTATACAAGTCTAAGACATAGAATAATATTTCTATGAAAGTTAGGTCTTTCAGAGTAATGAAGCTCACCACTTCAAGGTCAATGCCCAAACCGCTCAAACGCCTAATCACTACGTAGAAGAAGAAGAAGATGCTCTTTCCCCTATATCGCGTGAGGACATAGCGTCCAGAGAAGGTTAGCGTTTGGAGGGATATTATGTAACCAAAGGATAAGGATAAAATAGAACATTTGTTCAATCCAGGTCAAATCATTATATATAATCATATCTATACAAGTATAGGTATATATGAATATACATGTACATATAGTTACACAATATGCCAAACCAAGGAACAAGTTATAACATGCATTCTCAAATCATTCATTCATGAGTCATGGAGTGAAGAACTTTCAATCTTCCACATTACCAATTTTATAACCTTGAACTTCTTCGTTACCTAAGTCAATGGGGATTCGAACCCCAACCAAACTCAACCAATCCAACTAATTTAACCAAGTCAAACAATTAACTGATTTAACCAATTCAATCAATTCATTAGGTGAGGGACTTGAACCACAAACCGTCTTATCTGACTAGGGACTCAAACCTCTCGTCATTTAATTAGACGAGTTGTTTTAACCTCAAGAGATCTCTTTAGGCGAGGGACTCGAATCACAAGCCATTTTTTTAGAATAGGTACTTGAACCACTAGTCATTTTATTAGATGAGGGACTCGAACCACAAGCCATTTCATTGGACTAGGGACTTGAACCACTAGTCATTTCATTGGGCGAGGGACTCAAACCACAAGCCATTTTATTGGACTAGGTATTTGAACCACTAGTCATTCCATTGGGCGAGGGACTCAAACCACAAGCCATTATTAGTTGAAATTTGAACTCTTGATCCATTAGTTCATACATTAACATACATACAATTCATTTCAATGTTTAAGGACTTGAACCACTTACCTATATCAACACTATACGCGACCCCATAGTCTTCATGGGAGCCTTCACTGCTCAATCATAATAATGGACCAAATCCCTAACTCAATTCATCATACAATTCAAGCGGCGGTCATCAAGACCTTTACTAACTCATTCAATCTTCACTAGCATTTCCATACCACACTTTGGTTCCTCACATAATTCCAAGTTCAAAATTAAACCCCTTTTTCTTAGCCATCTAACCAACCTGGTCATAATTTAACTAATTACATGCCTAATCACATCAACACAATACCAATTATTAATAATTTATACTTATAGGGCCATCACCCCATTTAAAGCCATAAGCTAATCCATTACATGATTAAAAAGGTTCTTATCAACCATTTACCAAGTATTCACAATAATTATATTATTATCATGACTCATTCATGTTCACTAGACCAATTCCATAGATACACATTTGACCTTCACGGAACTATTTAACCACTAGTCACTTCAATAGACTAAATGCCTTAAATCAATTCAATTTACAATCATCAAGACCCACATAACTATTTACATTTCATTAGAAAGATTTCACCACATTCTCATCACATTTAGGATCAACACACAAATCAAGTTCATCTTCATATTTAGAGGCTTCAACCCCCTTATTAGTCATTAGCTCAACAAAGGCATTCAGTTATACAATACGTGGCTTACAATACCTTTACGATATCATTTATCAATCATTCATGCTCATTGGGACATTTCCCTATTTCAAAACATCACCAAAATATGACTAGATAATTCACGTAGACATTTTCACAAACACCTTATGTTCATACCTTTAACAAGGCTATTTTCATGGTAGAAATTATCAAAATTAGGGTTACTCAATACCCTCATGTTAAAATACATACAAAAAGCACACACATAGGTAAATCATCATTAATAACATATATAAATACAAGTCTAATCAAGAATTAATATTATTCATCATTAGGCTACAAAACCCTTTTCATTGGATTCCAAAACTACCATGTACACTTACTAATCCAAGTGTGACATAAATGGGTCTAGAGTTATTTTACAAGGGGAAGATTTAAATGCCTTAAACAAGTATATTCACCAAGAACTTGACTCTTATTTATCTTATAGATGAGCACCCTCTAAACCCTAGCCTCCAATCTTGTACCAAGAACTTTGAGAGTATTTGAGAGAGAGTTTAGGGTGTTAGATCCACCTAAAATATGTAAAAGGAGGACATATACACCTATATAGTGAGAGGGATTAGGGTTTAGGGTGTAGGAAATTACCACAAGGCCCTTGTTTAAAAGCTAAAAATTGGACCTGTCCAGGGGTACGACGCACCATATGACTCATTAAGGGAATCGTACCCCAAGGTACGAGTGGTACCCTGAATCGTACCCTAGGCTCCTCCTAGGTCTCACACACTTTTTAAGGGTATTATTGTACACCATTAAGTCATATACAAAGGGTACGACTCTACCCCTAACTCATATATACCATCCATATATAAAACAATCCACTGAAGTTGAGAGTTCACTCCATACGATTATGTTGGGTACTACTCATATAGTTAGGGTACTATTGAAGGGAGGTATACTCATATAGAGGATAGTATACTATCCTTCCTAGGATTATTAAGGTATGATAGGGGAAGTGGAGGTTGGATACGACCCATATCCAAAGGGTACGATTGGCTTGTCCAATCGTATCTTGGTCATCTTGCTCAAAACCAAAATTTTTTGCAAAGCCAAGATCTTGGGTGTTTCAACCTAAGAGGCATAGGTACCACCTACGGCCCATTGGTGGGTGTATAGGTGATAGTCAGCACACTTATCCTGGATCATTTTGAATTGATTTCTTAGGGTTTTTATGTTACATACACTCCTATGATGATTTTAGTCATTATTATGTACGTTGATTCAGGTTTTCCTCCTTTGTTTAGGATTTGAATTCCTGGGTCTTCTTATAACCTATAAATACCTCTTTGTATGTTTATTAGTTAGTTTATTAATATAATACGTAGATAGGCCCTTTGGGGATAATATTACATCATTCACAATATCTTTTGGTTCTAAGATTGACTTGTGATCTTATTGTGTTTGGTTAGTTCTCCAATTTGAGACTTTGGGTTTTATGTTTTCATTATTGTGAGATTGATTCTATAATTTTGTCTGTGAATTCCATAAATTATCTTGCAACTATGAGCTGTTAAGTTCCTTATCTAGGGTTGTGGGAACCCTGGCGAATTAACAAAGTAGAGAAAGTGCCAAGTCATTCTAGATAAATATTCTTTCATGTATTGTGGTTTCCTTTAATTTGATTGATTTCTTAATAGTGGCCAATGTTAGGATCCTTCCTATATTCACTATGAACCAGAGAGGGAGATAGATATTAGAAAAAGTAGATCACAACAATGATTTGGAGTTAATTACCAAAATAAGCTTACCTGAACTATCTACTTAAGACGATTAACTTTCATCTAATCAACTTGAGATCGAGAGGAGATATTTGAAACTGGGATCCAAGGCAAGGTTTAGTAATGCAAAACTCTAAGATCAAGAGGAGATGAGTGAAATTCACCAAAAGGTCTCAAGAGGCTGTTGGTGATACATAAATTGTCAAATTCCGCATGTAAGGTATTGGGATAGTTCGACAGTGCATGATAAATCTATGAAGTTAGAAGCCAGGTGGAACACAAGCCTAGTGTTTACATTGTTTACAATAAAAAACATCCAATTCTTGTTACTTCTTTCTAATAACTATAAATCCCGTTTTTACTTTTTGGCAATGCCTAGTGATTTCAACAATTTTGAGATAGATTTCTAACGTATTCCCTGTAGGATCAACCCCAATCTAGTTGGGTTACTATATTTTCACAGAGACCATTTTATCGTTCAATTGGAGGTATAGTTTGGGTGTTCTATAAATTTTAGTGTCATAGCCAGGGAACACGATTACATATTGATTGATTAGAGTTATTGAGGTTGTCAGGTTTGCTTTTCTATTTTTCTTTGGGCTTACGTTCGTGTATTCCTACTCTTTTTTCTATGAAAACTTATGCAAATAAAGTATGGAGTGATAAAAACTTCTTTATTATAGATCCTTATCCTTTTTATATGGTATGTCATCTTAGGAGTGTGGTAGATATAGTGTGGGAACACAAAGAGAGCTTGATAGAAACATTGACACACCTTGCCAACAAAAATCAAGATCTTATTAAAAAGGTTGATAGGTTTGGCTTGGATTTTCACCACTTACAAGTAGTGTTGAATACAAAACTTGCTATATATAACGCCCAACAACTTAGTTATGGGTGGTGTGAGACTGCAAAAACTCTGAAAAGCCAACTTGAGGAGATGAAATTGGAGGAGTCAACAATTGCTCATACTCTTACGGATAGTGTCACTATTAAGAAGAGCATACTAGAGTTATGTGGGGATCCAAATAAGACTACAATTCCTGAGTTGGGGCGTATTGGACCTTTTTCTATGCATTTTTCTACATTGTCTTTTGATAGTTAGATCTTGGTCGAGCCATTCAAACCCAAAAAAAAGTGCAAGAAAGAGGAAACTTATGTCTACATTCTTGAATTTGTTGATCCAGAATCAAAGAATTATATTTCTCACGTAAGGGATAAGAAGTATATCATGCCTCATCTATTGCTTGGGTCCTTTGTTTTTATATCACCACCTTAGAGCATAATGAGAAATCAGAAAAACAATTAGGGGTAAAATTCATAAGTTCAAAGTGGAAAGAGAAAACTGAAGGCCAACTCTTGGGCTACCTTGATAAAGTTTGAGTATTCAAGGTACCCATGGGCTTACTGGTGAAGTCTGAGTAACCAGATATTAAAACAGGCACCGCTTCTTGGGAGGTAACCCAAGGTATTTTGTTATTTCTATTCATGTTAGTGTGATTGACGTTAGATTTGTGCACCTATGGTTCCACATATATGTCTCTAATTCTCTTGTTTTGTAATGGCCAAATTCATTAGGGACAATGCATATCTTAAGTTGGGGGTGGGGCTGCTTATGAGTCTTGATGTCCTCTTGTGGTTTTTTTTGCCTTGCCTCTTTTCCTCGGAGTCTTGTTCCTAGTAGAGCCAAAATGTTTAGGCATATTATGTTTTATTTCATGATATTTTGTATTTAACTAGGAGAAAAATGAGTATCTAGGGAAGTTGACATAATTTTGAGAAAAATGATACCCCTCTAAAAATTTACTTTGAATGTGCGATATATATATATATATTTGCGTGTGTGTGTTATTATTGTGAATTTTGTTATGGTATTAGGATTTGGGACATGATAATCATTGCTAACAATTGCATGAGCCGGATAGGTAGTAGTTTGTGATGTAACCCTATGCCATGAGTGTGCAAGATATTACTTAGTTCCCTTTGTGTGTTGAATCTAGAACCTGCCCAGTTAGTCTTGCCTAGGTTGTAGGATAGTTGGTTAGGAAAGGATCTGTCACGACCCAATCCGAGGCCTTGGATGTAGCGAGCATCCCAAACCATAAAGGCCCTTAGCGCCCTTGTCTATTTGGTAATAATGCACAACATTCATATACTATAAAGTAGTACAAAAAGATAATAAATAGAAACATGGTCAATCTCTTACTTTGACTGAATAATACGACATTAATTTCATAACATTCAAAAATACATGACACCAGTCTGCGAAATCTCTAACAATACTGAAACAACATAAGTCTAAAACTGGGACAAGGCCCCCAGTCGGACCATGAACTAAAATCAAAAGACAATATAACATGGACCAAGACCCTCCGAAACAAGAAAGGCTCACCAACTTCAAATGTTTGGTATACTGGTCTACTGCTTAGCGGGACCCCGGGACTGTGTCTTAGATCCTAAAATATAGGGGGTCAATATAGATGTACCGGTATGTGAAACAATCCAAAATAACATATTTTTATACAACATAATGAGAGCCTTTGATAAAACAATGAACATAATGCATAAGTGAAAACACATGGGCATACTTTAATGAAATTCAGAACACCTCCTTGAAGCCATGAATAACTCTTCATATTATTCCTAAGCTAGATGGATCACTCTACATACATGGTAACCCACGAGCTATGTGGATCCCACCCATAACCCGGTGGCCAGGCCCCCAAATCCAAGTTTGTCGCAAGGATGGGGAAAATCATGAAAAGGTATGCCCATTTGCAAATATACCATGCTATCCCACTTGTCGAATAACATATGAAAACCCGTATCGGTGAAACACGGTTTCGAGCTAAGAGTTATCTGATCTCAAGCCTTCTTTGGGTAACCAACTAGTTCCCTTTAAGTCCATTTTTGATTCTTTAAAACCATGCTTTATATCTTTACAACATTTGCTGCATTCATGTTAAGGGCAATCAATAATAGGTATCGTCATACCTAGACTTGCAAGCCATATCGTATTATGTCATAAATCATAACACCTTTTATTAAAGAATCCATTTAGATGGCCAACCTCAATGATTCAAAAAAAGTTCATGAGGACATTTTTAATTCAAATCACATGCAGACATATACAAAACAATCCTTCTGAATCACATTATCATATGGTGGGCAATCTTTCTTTAAAACACACGCATCTCTTTTTATTAACAAAAAGAACACTTGTAATTAAGAAGAATTTTCCCTCTCATCATGCCATAAACCATGTCAATCAAAACAATAATAAGGAGCTTACTTTCAGAAAAACACTAGTTCATGCGTGTGAAATAATCCACTATACAATTAAACAATATTGCTCATATCAATAGAGGGAATTCATTTTTCATGCTCTCAATTAAAATTTTCAAAAATAAAAACATACATACATAAGGGGATATAATTCAATTCTACGAAAAAGAGTTCAAAACAATAAGTATACTTTCACCAAAATGATCCCATGACATGCTTTTTTGAAACAATCACAAAACCCTTCCTTGTAACATGATTTCAAATCGTTAAACTTGATAATAACATAAAAAATTATGCCCATGGAGTTTTAGGATAGTCCCACATACCTTGTGTTATTTAGTTTGGAGATTGGAACCCTAATTTTGACACTTTTCTTGAAAATCTTGAACTTAGATGGATTAGATTCTTGATTTATTGTTCTTGGGGAAGAGATAGGGTTTGCTTGAGAGTTAATTGGAGAAGAAAGCTTGAATTCCTTGGATTCTTGTAGTAAATGATTTTGGATTTCGTTCTTGGTGAAAAAGGAGGGTTTATGAGAGGTTTTGATGATGAAAAGTGGGAAAATAATGTCCTTTTGGGCGTTATAAATCATTCCTTGGACGTTTGGGGTTGAGGAGAAAGGACCAAAGTGCCCCTTGACCCTTAAGGAGTTGAAAATGGTGGGGGAATGGACCAGGCGGCGCCCCCTTTAAACTTAGGGAGTAGAGCCCGCGGCGCCTCCTCTATCCCAGCGCAATAACCCAGGCGGCGTGGGCATATTGTCTCCACTTACTGCCTCTCTCGAAAATGGCTATAACTTTTCGCTCGGGTAGCGAATTTAGGCGAAATTTGTATTGTTGGAAAGCTGATTAAATTATCTACTATTTTGTGGGTATTGATATGAAAATTTACACGTATATATAAAGTTATACACATTCAAAGTAGACCCTTGTAGAATCAAATACCAAACTTTGGACGAATCAAAGATTCTTAGCTCACTTTGCTCTAGATTGTTTCTACGAACATTTTTAACTTCGAAAGAACTTTCCACATGAGGATAAATATCATGAAACATGAAATAAAATATGAATCATGGTATTAAAGTTTGCACACGTAGTAACGGCGGTTCGATTTCTTGTCCAAAAATGTGGGTGTTACATTATCTCACCCTTGGGATCATTCGTTCCCGAATGATGGGTAGGATCTTGTTGAAGCTTGAAAAGTATGAAGTAAGGAACGTAACCTCACATTGAACATTTTATTTTCCTCAACAGAATATGCAAAGGAATCAAATGAGCTTCATGATTACCCCCTAGTGAATAGCATACGCACGAAGCGTGAGATGATAATGATTGACATAGAGATGACCATGCACACGAGTTCTAGGGATCATGGTCATCACAACATATGGTATGAGTTTATCTAGTTATAATAGGAATGATTTACATTGGTACTAATCATAAAATACGATTTCATGGAAGATAAGAAATAGAAACATTCTCTACCATTAAATATACCACAAATGGGCCTAAAACTTAGAGACACTACTCAACTATGCCCCAAACAATAAATAACACACTTCATCATTTCCAACTTACAATTCTCCCATAACACATCTAACCACAAGAATTTGTGTCCCGCCGTATAATACTTCTATGTCGAAGCCTAACTCGGAAGAAAGAGGTACTAACTTAAACTGCGGGACCCAGTACTCTACATCACATTAAGAAATCACCTCACCTTATCACTATAATCCAACAACCTCAAGTATTAATTCAAGAGATACTAACCACATGGCACATTAGTTTGTGTTTTCATCAATCAAAACATTCAAGCCTATCATTACTACACCACTCTTCATGGATCTCTCCACTAAGACCAACAAATTCAATCATTCTCATAAAGATTCTCGCCATATATTTCCTTTTAACTGTTTCACATAACAAAAGTTCGTCTCCTTCTTTCTCCATTCACCTATAACCTTATCTAAAGAAATCACATCAAAATTTTCACATTCAAGAACATCTACTACCTCTACCCAAAACATTACTATGCTTCCACAACCACCATCATACTAACATATGGAGGGTCATTGAGGGACCCGACCATAAACGTCACAAATGGGAGTAACACTATCAGACTTTAACTTATACTTAGTACACTACTCAAAGAGGGATATGAGGTGAAGATATGACATAATAGACACGAAGTTCTTCATATATCAACTATCTAGATCATGAGTAGAGAGTCATTCGGCATAAACAGAACACAACATGAGTTGTTAGGACATTCCCCAGTGAAAACATGGGTGCACATATCATGAGTCATATAACATAAGTTTGGAATCTATGAAGTTAGTGATTGAGACAAGGATTAATACTTGAAGCTATCGCTTCTCATTTCAGAGCTGAGTACATGAACCTTATCACTTTAGGTTGTCCCAACATAAAATAAATTGATAACATATAGAAAGCAGGTTTCTTAAAACTAAGCACTATGTGAGACATGTATTTTTACGGTTCATGAGCAACATATCATAGAAATTGAATACAAAAGACAATGGTAGAATGACCTCTTAAATTAGAGTAGGAAGAGTTTGCTTGAATAAGAATAGATTTATCATGACTCTTCCCTGTAATTTGCCACCATGAGACATTCGAGAACTACCTTAACTCATCATCTCCCCTTTAGATCAAAGTCACCATCCTAGACTTAAGGACATAACCTCTCATTAAATCTATCACCATAACACTCAGCACAATGGGGTATCACCATATACATAAACACTAAACTCTTCCTAATAAACTACACTCTGAAGGCCTTGCTTTCTAGAAATGCTTCTCTTAACTTTCGCTCATCTCTCTATCCCTCACCCTACAACTCACACTCTCATAAGCATACATATCCATACCCCCTTATCATGTAAAGATCCATCCTCCACTACTTAAAAAATTTGCATTAAACCTCCAATTGCATAACTTACAACTTAACAAAATTTGCAAAACTATACCAAAGGCACATACTGCCTTCCTATATTTCCTCAATTCATCTCTAAAGAACACCATACAACAACTCCTTAGTCTTCCCCGAATGTCTCTATACTACAAATTTCAAGAACACAAACTAGGTACGCCAAACACTTATACACATAAAACTTTATCTAACAACATGCTACCTGGGGGAGGGAGGGGTTCAACTTATTCTTATATACCCACAATCTTATTCTCTTAAAGACACAATCACAATCCATAGTTCTAGCACTAGTCCCATGTCTATAATATATCATAAATATACACTCCTTTTTCCATAAGTTGCCAACCTAGGCTATTGCACACATCGAATCAAGCCTACTACTTACTCGCAAAAAACATTCATCATTAATCTTAAGCTACTATTTTTACCACTACACTCCACATCTAAAGTTCAAGCCTATTGTCTAACAACACCAATTATATAACACCTATGAAGAAGGTAACATACTATACTATTCCATCAAATTGGGAATAAACCCAACTACGCCATTTAACTTAACTACCGCCCTCAAGTTCATTCTCTCCACAACATTACTATCATACCTTAGAATCTACCACATACCTTCTCACGTGAAGTACTAGTTTACAACTACCAAAGAAAAGATAATCAAGAGGGGGTAAAGTCACATAATAGGGATAGTTGATCTTAATCTTATAACATAACCCATTATGATCTTATCTACACATTCTACTTTCTCCAATCATACTTACTTACCCATGCATGCATTTAGCCTACCTTTAAATTCCATTATGCCAATAAGTCTCTACCCATAACTTATTAACTGATCTACCCCTTTCCATTTAGAGGCTTTAAATAAATTCAAAAACCACCATAACTATCCATTCTGAGATCTTTCTCTATTTTGAATAACTAATAATCACAGCCAGACACTTTCTCCGCAAACTACCATACACTCTAAAAATTTTGGTACAATATTATCCAATCACCATACAAGAGCAACCCACCCCTTAGTCAAGGGTTGTATAACTCAAACTACTTATTTACGCAAAAGTCACCCTCACCCTGACTTCTAACCTTGTGCCTTCATATCACTAACTTCAGGATTATCTTACTACCAATAAGGTATGACACCTTTAAATATACTACTACTCGAGTGGAAATATTGTTCCAACATTCTGACATACATCACTACCCTTTAGCATGTCATCTACAACAAGAATTTTGAAAGGAACTAAATACACTTCATACCTCAGGCTCAAATACATGATTGATGTAGATGTGGATATAGGCTTAAATCAATACAATTTAAGGAACTTATAGACTTCTCTTAAGTCCTTGTGCAATTTCATACTCTTTTTATGGCTCAATCAGAAGGGACCACATTATTTAGACTCTAAGATTCAGCACTTTAATTGAATCTACAATAAGACATAGTTAATAAAATCAGAGTAAAAAAGAAATTTGGATAACTTCCAAATGGACAACACAATGGCACGATCTAGAACATGAAAAAAAGTGAAACATTACTAACGCCTAGTAGCTTCCCCCCTTATAAGTGTGGCGCACTACACACCCATAAATAGGACTCTACTTGAAACGATTTTGCAGACACGTTGGGACCATGAACCGTGCTCTGATACCAAGTTTGTCATGACCTGAGCTAAGGCCCTTGTCGAAATAAGAATCTCAAACCATAAAGGCCCGAGCGCCTTTGTATATTTGGTAATCATGCACAACATTCATATACTATAAAGTAGTACAAAAAAGATAATAAATAGAAACATGTCAATCTCTTACTTTGACTGAATAATACGACATTAATTTCATAACATACAAAAATACATGACACTAGTCTGCAAAATCTCTAACAATACTGAAATAATATGTCTAAAACTGGGATAAGGCCCCCAGTCGGACCATGAAATAAAATAAAAAAATAATATAACATGGACCAAGACCCTCCGAAACAAGAAAGGCTCACCAACTTCAAACGTCTGGTATACTGGTCAACTGCTTAGCGGGACCCCGAGACTGTGTCTCATATTGTGAAATGTAAGGGGTCAATAAAGATGTACTAGTATATGAAACAATCCAAAATAACATATTTGTATACAACATAATGAGAGACTTTCGTAAAACTATGAACATAATTCATAAGTGAAAACGCATGGGCATACTTTAATGAACCTCAGAACATCTTGTTGAAGCCATGACTCACTCTTCATATTATTCCTCAGCTAGATGGATTACCCTACATACATGGTAACCTACGGGCTAAGTGGATCCCGCCCATAACCCGGTGGCCAGGCCCCAAAATCAAAGTTTGTCACAAGGATGGGGAAAATTATGAAATGGTATACCTACTTCCCAACATACTATTCTATCCCACTTGTTGAATAGCATATAAAAACCCATATCGGCAAAACAAGGTTTCAGGATAAGAGTTAACTGAACTCAAGCCTTCTTCGGGTAACCAACTAGCTCCCTTTAAGCCCCGTTTTTGATTATTTTAAGCCATTCTTTATATCTGTACAACTTTTGCTGCATTCATATTAAGGGAAATCCATAATAGGTATCATCATACCTAAACTTGCAAGCCATATCATATCATATCATAAATCATAGCCCTTTTTATAAAAGAAGTCATTTAGATGGCCATCCCCAAGGATTCAAAAAAAAGTTCACAAGGACATTTTTAATTCAAATCACATGCAAACGTATACAAAACAATCCTTCTGAAACACATTATCATGTAGTGGCCAATCTTTCTTTAAAACACATGCATCTCTTTTTATCAACAAAAAAAACACTTGTAATTACGGAGAATTTTTCCTCTCATCATGTCATAAACTATGTCAATCAAAACAACAATAAGGAACTTACTTTCAGAAAAACACTAGTTCATGCGAATAATCCACCTTACAATTAGACAATATTGCTCATATAAAGAGAGGGAATTCATTGTTCATGTTCTCAATTAAACTTTTCAAAACTAAAAACATACATACATAAGGGGATATAATTCAATTCTACGGAAAAGAGTTCAAACCAATATGTATACTTTCACCAAAATGATTCCATGACATGCTTTTTTTGAAACAATCACAAAACCCTTCCTTGTAACATGATTTCAAATCGTTAAACTTGATAAAACCATAAAACCTTACGCCCATGGAGTTTTAGGATAGTCCCACATACCTAATGTTATTTATTTTGGAGATTGGAACCCTAATCCTGACACTTTACTTGAAAATCTTGAACTTGGAAGGATTAGATTCTTGATTTTTGTTCTTGGGGAAGAGATAGGGTTTGATTGAGAGTTAATTGGAGAACAAATCTTAAATTCCTTGGATTCTTGTAGAAAAGGATTTTGGATTTCATTCTTGGGGAAATGGGATGGTTTATGTGAGGTTTTGATGATGAAAAGTGGGCAAATAATGTCCTTTTGGGTGTTATAAATCGTCCCTTGGACGTTTGGAGTTGGGGGGAAAGGACCAAAGAGCCCCTTGACCCTTAAGAAGTTGAAATGGTGTGGAATGGACTAGATGGCCCCCCTTTAGCCCGGGGAAGTAGAGCCCGTGGTGCCTCCTCTATCCCAGCGCAGTAACTCGGGCGGTGCGGGTATATCGCCTTCACTTACTACCTCTCATGAAAATGGCTATAACTTTTCGCTCGGGTATTGGATTTTGGCGAAATTAGTATCATTGGAAAGCTTATTCAATTATATAAAATTTGAATGGTATTTAGTTGAAAAGTTTCATGTATATCAAAAGTTATACACATTTAAAGTAGATCCTTGTAAAATCAAATATCAAACTTTGGACAAATTGAAGATTCTTAGCTCAACTTTGCTCTACGTGGTTTCTATGAACATTTTTCACTTCGAAAGTACTTACCACACTAGGATAAAGATCATGACACATGAATTAAAATGTGAATCATGGGGTTAGAGTTTGCATATGTAGAAATGATGGTTTGATTTCTAGCTAAAAAATGCGGGGTGTTACAGGATCATATGCTGTTTTGATATTAGGCTAATTTTAGCCTAAATGACCTTTCATATGTGAATAAGTATCCCTTGATCCCTATTTTGAGCCTGCATAGCTTATTTTTCTTGTTACGTCTTTCACCTTTTTATTTGTGTTATAATGAACCTATTTTAACCCTGGTCCTCCTTGGACATTGTGTACCTCAACTCAGGCAAATCACCTAAGTTGAGGGTGACTACCATAGGGGTGTGTAATGTAAAGTGGGTATGAAGAAGGGTAAAATAAGAGAAAAGAAAGTAGGGCTAGAAGAAAAAGAAAAAGAAAAAGAAAAATTATGAAAAAAGAGAAAATAAATGAATAAAAGAAACCACACCCAACCTAAATGTGCAATAAAAGAATAAAAGGGATAAATAAGAGTGGAATAAAATAAATTAGATGAAAAGTGGACCCCTAAAGTATGTGTAGTGCTATGGAGGCTTAGTCACTGAAAATATCCATATGAACCATACCAACCCTCACGCCTACATTACAAGCCGAATAAAGTCTTTTAGTGATCCTAACTTGAATGTTTGAAAACTAAGGTAAAAAAAATAAGGGTAACGTATGGCATTTGTGCACATTAGTGGAACTTCCATAGTAAGCGTGAGTGTCTCTTGACTATCCCTGTATTGAAAAGAATGATTTCATATGAGTGAGTGAGAATTCTTTGTTGTGAGGGAACATAGGTTGTGTTGCTAGCTGCTTACTTATTTGGGTAATGTAACTTGTATATATACATGGATGTTTGTTGCTAATGTAATTCTATATCTTGATTCTTTTGTGTCATATTATTATGCTTCATAAATACACACAGTTGGTTTTAAAGTGTTGAAATTAGACATGGTAATGTGTTTTGAGCTAAAGTTGATAATTGACTGCCATAGGTATCTTAGGTTTCTCTTGGTTAAGCATCGTCGTATATTTTGTTGGTTTTTGTTGCCTGGGGACATGCAATGTTCTCAGTTGAGGGTGTTGATGTGTCATGGAATCATGGCACTTACAATGTTAAACTTGTAGAATATGCATGTACTTAAGGCTATTTTGTTATATTTGATGTGTTTTAAGATTGATTTTACGAGAAACTAGGTGTTGGAATCCAACCAGAAGACAACAATATGAAAAGGCTAAAAAAGACCTCTTACTTTGGCACCTATGCGCCATAGTTACCACCTATAGGGCATAAGTGGGTCCGTAGATGTTAGACATTAAGATCCAGAGAATAAATTTTGGAGGACTATTTACGGCCCCCCACCTAAGGGGCTTAGGTACCACTTACGACTCATAAGTGGGTATGTAGGTGATCGTTGACACACTTTTCTAGGAATATTTCAAAATGATTTCTTAGGGTTTACATGCAACCTACATACACTCCTATGATGTTTTTAGTTATTATTATGTATGTTTAATGAAGTTTGTCACGACCTGAGCCGAGGCCTTGGCCATGATGGACATCCTAAACCGTGAAGGCCTGAGAGCCCTTCTCTAACTAGCAATCATATACACAATTCATATATTATAAGGAAAATGTGGAAAAAAAACATGATAAGACGGAGACATGGTCATTCTTTTGCTTCAACTGATCAATACAAAAAATGGATTCATGAAACATTCAAAAACACCTGACACTAGTCTGCGAAATCTCTAACAACTCAAAAACACTGCTGTCTGAATACTGGGACAAGCCCCCAGTTGGACCATAAACCAAAATAAAATATCATTGTCAAATCAACAAGGCCATCCGAAATAAGGGAGGCTCACCAATTGCAAACTTTGGACAACCCAGTCTACTGCTTAGCGGGACCCCAGGATTATGTCTCATATCCTGAAATATAGGGGGGGTCAATACAAATGTACAGTTAGGCAGAGCAATCCAAAATAATGCATTTATATATATAACATAAGTGAGACAAATTCATAAAACCTTTTATGTATAATATATGAAAACACATGGGCATACTTTAAAGACTTTGAAACATTTATTTGAAACCACGACTCACTCTTTATCTTACTTCTAAGTTAGGTGATACACCCTATATATGAGAAAGTACCCCACGGGCTATATGGGATCCACCGTTAACTCGGCAGCCAATCCCCCAACCTAAGTTTGCCGCAGGAGTTAGAGTATCTGAATCTGATATGCCACAGGGCACTAGGCCAGCGTATAATCCCTCTTTGGGGAAATATTAAACCTGTATCGGCAAAACACGGTTTTGGTCAATGAGTCATATGACTCATGCCTACTTCGGGTAACCACCTAAATCTCTTTGAGCCTCTTTTTAACCATTTCTAAACAAGCATCTTTCTGAATTCAAATTCTAAAAATCTGAGGTGAAATCTGTGTTCTGTTATGAGTTTATCATGGCCTTATCTGATTTGGTATCGTCAAACCAAGACTTTCAAGTCGTATGTCTAAGCCATAAAATAATATGCATTAGTTCCTTAAATCCAATCAATTCAGTAGACAACCAAAAATATTTAACAATGCAAGAGAGTTCTTATTTTCAAAATTTATTTCAAACTATGCAAGGGTTCTCTCTTTTCAACATTTCAACAAATATGTGGTGGTCAAGTACTTTGTAAAAAACCATGCAATTTCTTTGAATCACCACTTTTCATTTATATTAACAAGAATCACCCTCTCTTCATTTCATAAAAGAAATTAAGGCTTAAACAATAGTAAAGACATTTGAATCATGCTTCTCAATATGCTATTCAATAATTCATAACATATGAAACAAGAGGCTTTACAACAAGAGAGGGATTTTAATTGTTCATGCTCTAAATTCGAAATTATAACTCAAAAATACATACAGACTTATATAAGAGTAAACATCTAATTTAGGGGAAGGCCTCAAGATAAAAACTTTATCATAAAAAGGATTTCACAATGCACAATCATAAATGCAAATTCAAAACCCACTGCAAATTCATAATTTCTCAACATTTAAACATTATCAAAACGATTTCACCATGCCCATGCAGTTTAGGAAAACCCCACGTACCTTAGATAACTTAGTTTAAAGAGTAGAACTCAAATATTGATTTGTTTCTTGGAAATCTTGGACTTAAGGATTGATTTTTTTCTTGATTTCTTGTTCTTGGAGGAAACCCTAGTTTGATCTTGTATTTAAGGGTGAAGAGATAATTTTGATGTTGTATAACAGATAATGATTGATTAATAACATTTAGAGTGTAATTAAATTCGTGGGAAAGGTTTTTGAAGTGAGGAAAAGACCAAAATATCTCTAAGAAAACCAAAAAAGTTGCAGAACTTCATCAGTTGATGACCAAGGTTGATGGGCCGTCACTCAGGTGATAGGCCGTCTCCTAGGTCGTCAATTTTGGGATGGATTTTACCACTTTCTTCCCTAAGTTGATGAATAGGGCTGATGGACCATCACCTAGTTGATAGGTCGTCAGCCTCATCATCATATTTTGGAAGACAGACACTTCAAAGTAAAATGAGCATAACTTTCTACTCCGACGTAAGATTAAGGTGAAACCAATTGCATTGGAAAGAAGACTCGAAAACCTTTCATTTGGTATATAGTAAGACATATAAATCGATATATACAAGAATTTATGGTCAATGGACTTTGACCCAAGTTTAGACATTCATCAAAACTTAATCGATAGAAGAGTTTTCAACTCGTCTTTGAGTTTGGAGATTTTTGTGACCTCAATTCATATTCAAAGGTATTAACACACTATAGGATTGATAATAACACATATATTAACAAAGAATAACTGGGTTCGGGTCTATATGAGTATAAAGGACGGTTAAAACTTTAGCCCGAAAGTGCGGGGTGTTACATTATCTCCCCTTTGGGATCATTCGTCCATGAATGATGGGTAGGGACTTTTTGAAGCTCTAAAAGTGTAGAATAAAGAACGTAACATCATATTGAACATTTTTCCTCAACAAAATATGTGAAGTCAGCCAACGAGCTTCATGATAATTCTTAGGGAAATGTGTAAGCACGAAGCATGAGATAACGAAACTTGACGTCGACATGATCTTGGCATGTGTTTTATGGCACATGATCAAAATATTGTAAGACATGAATTTCCTGAATAATCCTTGTCCTGATTAAGATTGGTACAAGACATGAGATGATATTCTCGTGGGACATAATAATAGAAAAATTCTCCACCTTACAAGATACAACGAAAAGACTTAAACTTAGAGACAATACTTGTCTATGACCTAAACAATAAATTACATGCCTCATCATTTCCAACTTACAATTCTCCCAATACGCATCTAACCACACGATTTTGAGTCCCACTACATAGTACGTTTATGTTGAAGCCTAATTCGAAGGAAAGAGGTGCTAGCTTTAGCTACGGGACCCTATACTCTATACCCCATTATGAAAATTACTTCACCTTTTCACCACCATCAAACACACTCGAGTTTTAAATCAAGGAGCACCAACCACATAACCCATTGGTTTGCGTAATCATAAATCACAACATTTAAGCCTATCATTACTACACCCACTTCATAGATCTCCCTTATAAGACCAACCAATTCAATCATTCTCACTAAGGTTTTTGCCACTTAACTCCATCTTAACTATCTCATGTAACAATAGTTCATCTCCTTCTTCCCCCTTCTTCTATAGCCTTAGCTCAAGAAATCACATAAAAAATTTCACCTTCAAGAACATCTACTCCCCTACCTAACACATTACTAATCTTCCACAACCACCATCATACCAACATACGGAGGGTCATTGAGGGGCTCGAGCATAGACATCATGAATGAAAGTAACACTTGTCAGACCACAACTTATATTTATTGTACTACTCAAGGAACAACACGAGGTGAAGATACGATAGAATAGACATGAAACGCTTCATATATCAAGTGTCCAGATCATAAGTAAAGAGTCATTTGGCATAAACAAAACACTATATGATTTCTTTGGACAGACCACAGTGAGAAACATGGGTGCACATATCATCAGGTATATGGTATAAAGTCAAAATTTATTTAGTTAAAACTGATACAAAGATTTCCACTTGAAGCGATGGATCCTCATTTAAAGAACTGGAATTTTTGATGAGTTAGCATAAACTTTATCACTTTGGCTAATCCCAACATAAAATGAATCGGTAATGTATGGAAAGCATAGTTTCTTCGAATCAAGCATCATGCGAGACGTGAACTTTTATGGATCATGAGAAACATAACATAGAGCTTGAATACATTGAATATTGGATCACTGAGTGACATTATTGCTTCTAGTTCAGAGGCCGGAACATGACATGAGTTACATAGAGAGCTCAAACCTTAGACATAGGCAAGACTTAAATACATAAGACATTGGTAGATGTCCATTCAATTTGAAGTAGGAGGATCTTTCCTGAATAGGAATTGATTTATCATGATTCTTTCTTGAAACTTGACACCATAAGAAAAAAATTCGGGAACTACTTTAATCCATTATCTCCCCTTTGGACCAAAGTCACACCCCTAGACTTACAGACATAACCTCACATCAAAATCTATAGCCAGGACTCTCAACGCAAATGAGACATCACCATAAACTTAAATTCTAAACTCTCCCTGATGAACTATACTCTGGAGGACTTGCTTTCCAAAAAATGCTACTCTTAACTTTCGCTAACCTCTATGGCCATCACTCTACAAATTCCACTTTCATGAGCGTACACATCCACACTCCTTACCACAAAGAGGTATCAATATACACATGAACATAAACTCCCGTTAATAAATATATAAAGATACTAAATTCTTTCTAGAACCTCCCCTTCCAGGGAGACTAAATCGTAATTTCCTCCAACCCCCAAGGTCATTAACTTATGACTACCATCCTCATAGGAATAGACACCCAAGTATCTAAACACTTAACACTCCATCTTTAATTCCTCAGAATTCTAGCTTTATACCTCTAATCACACAACTTACAACTTAACAAAATTTGTGAAACTATACAAAAGGCACATATTGCCTACCTATATTTTCTCAATTTCGATATAATGAATACCATACAACAACTCCTTAGTCTTACCCAGACGTCTCCATACTAAAAATTTCAAGAACACAGACTAGGTACACCAAACACTTATATACATAAAACTTTATCTAACAACCTGCTACCCGGGGTTCAACTTATTCCTTTATACTCACGTTCTTATCCACTTAACGACTCAACCATAATTTATCGTTCTAACACTAATCCCATGTATATAAATATATCATAATTGTCCACTCCTTATTCCACCAGTTTCTAACCTAGGCTATTGCACACCTCCCATCAAACCTACAAGTTCATTCCCTCAAAATACAAATCATTCGTCTTAAGCTACTATACTTATTACCATACTTCACTTCTAAAGTTCAAACTTATTGTCTAACAACGCCAATCATATGGAGCATGACATATACTATACTAACCAATCGAATAGAAATAACAACATAAGTCTCATATTTCATTTAACTATGGCCCATAAGTTTATTCTCTCCACAACATCTTTTGTACCCCTCAAAATCTTCTACATACCTCCTCCCATGTAGTACTAATTTACAACTACTAGAGAAAAGACAATTAAGGGACTAAAGTCACATAATAGGGATAGTCGATCTTAATCTTATATTATAACCCATTATGGTCTTATCTACTTATTCCACTCCCTCACATTATATTTACTTACCCATGCATACATCACCACTACCTTCAAAATTCCATGTACAGTAATGAATTTCTACCTATGTCTTATTGACTAATCTACCTCTTTCCATTCACATCCTATAAATGTAATACCCCGGGAAATTTTTCGTTGAAATTTTATGCATAAACGTGTTGGGTTCTATCTTCTAGAATAAATTATAAATTCTCCGTGCGTAATGTCTTAGATTATGACCTACCATTGCGTAGATTATCGAATAAGCTTTCCAACGATATATGGATCATCCAAAACGGACACCCGAGCGACGAGTTATGAACATTTCGATTGAACTGTGAATAGTAGTGAACAGTAAAACGTGCAGGAAAAAAAGTACTGAGGCCTGCCGTATTTTTGCTCCAACTTTAAACAATCATAACTCCTTGTACATAATGATATGGGTGATATACTATATATAAATGAAAAGCTCTGCGAGTCCTTTTTCTGATGAAATTGGTTTCTTCCAATTTTTCTATCGGAGAAAAAAGTTATGGTCGATCTACTTCAGCCTATCAAAAGTAAATTTTTGGGTCAACTTCAAACAATCATAACTCCTCGTACACAATGATCTGGGTGAGATACTATATATCAGTGGAAAGATATGAGAGTCCTTTTTCTAATGAAATTTGTTTCATCCAATTTGGATATCGGAGTAAAACGTTATGGTTGATCTAGTTTAGACTATCAAAATAGTCCACCAAAGGATAGATTCGAGAATTATTTGATTTTTAGGGGCATTTTGGTCATTCCACCTCACCCAAAATCCATCCAAACCCTATATTAAAGCCTATTAGAAGCATTATATGTTATATTTTATCAAATTCCCTCAAAAAGAAAACCCTAAGCTCCTACATCCAACTTCAAGAACCTCCAAAGTTCACCATTAATTCTGCAAATTTATTCAAGATTCCAAGTTCATAGTTCAAGAACTCCAAGAACCATCATTCAAAGGCACGATTAACATCTCAAAAATGAGTATCGATCTAAAGTTCATCATTCAAGGTATGTGGGGTTTTCCAACAAGAACTCTCTTTCGTTCTTGTGCCCAAATTGATTTTTCTTTTATGAATATACATGATTTTACATGTTTTGATATGAATTTGAAGCATGAATTTATACCCTATATGATTTTACATGAGATTATGATACTCTCTATGTTTTGAAAGTTGAATTGAATGAGAATGATGACATTTTTGTACATAAAGCTGAATTTTCCAGATTTTAAAGTAAGTTATATATATTTATGATGAAAAGCATGAATCTTGAGAAAATTTAATATGATTTTGATGTATGAGACCTTGAGTCCTAATTGGAATTGTACTTTGAGAAATTATGTGCTATCAGCACAATGAGATTTGAATTCCAAAGATAATTTTCTTTACCAAGATGTATGATTATAATGCTGAAATTTTAAGTTTTAAGTGATTATTTTTGTGCTTATGTCATAAAGTATGAAACTTTGAAAGGTTTTATGGCGATATTGATGTATGAGTTTTTGGAACCCTATTTGAGATTATTATTTTGAGAAAATCATATGTTATAAACACCTTGAGTTTAAATAATTTGAGATGTTTTGAATGATTTGACCTTTTGGTCGTGAATGAGTTATTTTGAACTCGACTGTGAAAGAAATCCACGTTTTTATTGATTATGATAAAGGAGTAGAAAATTGGCTCCCGATGAAAATTGTTGAAGTGTTTATTGTGGATTTTCTTTAATGTGAGCCTGAGGCTGATTTAAATTTCTGAACTAAGTTCGGGAGTAATCTTTAGCACCGAGTGAGAGGTATAAAGTGACCTTACTTCTCTAGAACTACGTTCCCCCGTAGGATGTGAGCCTGAGGCTGATTTATATAGTGATCACTAGTATTTTTGAATTGATACTGGAAGTCCTACTCTGATGGCAAGGATAGAACGACTCTCCCCAACGTGGGTTGTACGTTGGACTCCATGTAGCTCACATAGTTTTTGTCGGTTATAGGATCTCCCAATGTGTGTGTGTGTACTCTTCTATCTTAGATGAAAACATATTTTCTTAAAAGGCTGAGTTTGAGAAAGTCATTATTCTTAAAAGATTTAAGGAATATATTCTAATGAGAATTGACATGAGATTTGATTGTTTTGATGATTTAGAATTGAGATAAAAGTGAATTGAGAACGTATTGTAATGACTCACTTGTTTTACTTTACATGTATTATTCATCCATGATTTTGATGATTTAATTCGACCTAAGTGAGTCATCTATATCACCATGCATAATTTTATAAACTGTGATGATATTAAGATATTATTTTATATATGCATTGAACCCCCATATGCTCGGTATCTTTCCATGGTACTGACCCACATATTCGTATGTGGGCTACATTTTCTCGGAATGTAGGTACAAGGTATAGTTTCACCTTCAGATCCAGTCAGTTCGTGGTATCCAGTCAGCAGGTGATGAGTCCTTTTGATTCAAGGGCTTGGGTTAGTTATGCAGAGTTTATAGTGTTGTATTTTCTTTATTCAGTCGTATTGAGTTGGGGTAGTCGGGAGTCATGACCCGGCTACCTACATTCAGTACTAGTAGAGGCTTCATAGACAGTCAGTAGAAGTTGATGTATTTTGTTTCAATTTTTGTTGTAAAGGCAAAATTGTAATCTTGTAAAATTCCATTTTTGTATCGATCAGATTCAGAAAAGAGTTAATTTCTACTGATTTGTATGGAATTGTATTTTTATTCAGCTGCTTATGAGTTATGCCAGTAGAAGGGTTATCTTGGGGTCACTTGTGACCCTAAGCACTGTGTGACGTCTCGGGACCCGATTTCGGGGCGTTACAATAAATAATTTCTACAACCACCCTAACTATCCATTCCGAGATCCTCCCCTATTCTGAATAAATAATAATCATATCCCGAAACTTCCTTCATAGACTACCATACAATCTACAAACATTTCTACCACATTAGTCTATCACTGTAAAATGTCAAACTATCCCTCAATCAATGGTAATACAACTAAAACTCTTTATTTATACAAAAATTACCCTCACTCTGACTTCTAACCTTGTGACTCCATATCACCAACTTCTTGGACTATCTCACTACCAATAGGTCATGACACTTTTACATATAGTACTACTCGGGTTGGAAATACAGTTCCAATATTCTACTACACATCATTACCCTTATACATGACATCTGCAATAAGAATTTTATAAAAGAAGACTGAATACACATCGTACCTCAGGATGAAAAGAATGATTTCATCAAGATAAAGGTATACACTCAAATCACTACACCTTGAAGAAATAATGGACTCTTCTCAAGTCCTTGTGCTATCTCATAACTTTTAGGGATAACTCTATCACATAGAACTACCTCACTGGGAGAGCTATACTCTTAGACTTGTATCGCCTCGACAATGAGGCATGGCCCATAAAATTAGAATGAGGAAGGAATTTGGATAACTTTCTTATGGATGATGCTATAGCAAAAACTAGAGTATGAAAGAATAAGAAACAACTCCTAAATGACCGTTAGCCTCCTGATTATAAGTGTGGTGCACAACACAACCATAAGAAAGACTCTACTAGACACTATTTTATAGACTCCCTGGGACCATGAACCATGCTCTGATACCAAGTTTGTCATAACCCAAGCCGAGGCCCTGGCCGCGACGGACATCCCAAACTGTGAAGGCCTGAGAGCCCTTCTATAACTGGAAATCATATACACAATTCATATACTATAAGGAAAATACAAAAAAAACACGAGAAAATGGAAACATGGTCATTCTTTTGATTCAACTGATCAATATAAAAATGGGTTTATGAAACATTCAAAAACACGTGACACTAGTCTGCAAAATCTCTAAAAACTCAGATACACTACTGTCTGAATACAGGGACAAGCCCCCAGTTGGACCATAAACTAAAATAAAATATCAATGTCAAATCAACAAGGGCTTTCAAAATAAGGGAGGCTCACCAAATGCAAACTTCAAACAACCCAGTCTACTGCTTAGCGGGACCCCGAGATTGTGTCTCAGATCCTAAAATATAGGGGCTCAATACAGATGTACTGGTACGCAGAGCAATCCAAAATAATGAATTTATATATATAACATAAGTGAGAGAAATTCATAAAACCTTTTATGTATAATATATGAAAACACATGGGCAAACTTTAAAGACTTTGAAACATTTATTTGAAACTATGACTCACTCTTTATCTTACTTTTGAGGTAGGTGGTACACCTTACATATCTAAAAGTACCCCACGGGATATATGGGATTCACCCTTAACTCGGCGGCTAAGACCCCAACCCAAGTTTGCTGCTAGGGTTGGAGTATCTGAATCTGATACGCCATAGGGCACTAGGCCAGTGTATAATCCCTCTTTGGGAAAATAATAAACTCATATTGCCAAAACATATTTTCGATCAGTGAAACATATGACACGTGCCTACTTAGGGTAAACACCTAAATCTCTTAGAGCCTATTTTTAACCTTTTCTAAACATACATTATTCTGAATTCAAATTCTGAAAATCTGAGATGAAATTTGTATTTTTTTTGAGTTTATCCTGGCCTTATCTGATTTATTATTGTCATACCAAGACTTGCAAGTCGAATGTATAAGCCATATAATAATATGCATTAGTTCTTTTAATCCAATAGATTCAGTTGACCACCAAAAATATTTAACAATACAAGAGAGTTCTTATTTTCAAAACATATTTCAAACTATGTAGGGATTCTCTCTTTTCAGCATTTCAATAAACATGTGGTGTTCAAGTACTTTGTAACAAACCATGCAATTTCTTTGAATCACCACTTTTCATTTATATTAACAAGAATCACTCTCTCTTTAGTTCATATCCAACTTTAAGGCTTAAACAATAGTAAAGACATTTGAATCATGCTTCTCAATATGCAATTGAACAATTCATAACATATGAAACAAGAGGCTTTACAACAAGAGAGGGATTTTAATTTTTCATGCTCTCAATTTAATATTAGAACTCAAAAATGCATACATACTTATATATAAGTACAAATCTAATTTAAGGGAAGGCCTCAAGACCAAAACTTTATCATAAAAAGGATTTTACAATTCACAATCATAAATGTAAATTCAAAACCCATTGCAAATTTATAATTTCTCAATATTTAAACATTATCAAAATGATATCACCATGCCCATGTAGTTTAGAAAAACCCCACGTACCTTAGATTACTTAGTTTAAAGAGTAGAACTTGAATCTTGATTTGTTCCTTGGAAATCTTAGACTTAAGGATTGATTTTTTTCTTGATTTCTTGTTCTTGGAGGAAATCCTAGTTTGATCTTGTATTTGAGAGTGAAGAGAGAATTTTGATGTCATATAACTGATAATAATTGATTAATAACATTTAGAGTGTAATTAAATTTGTGGGAAAGGTTTTTAGAGTGAAGAAAAGACCAAAATACCCCTAAGGAAATCAAAAAAGTCGCAGAACTTCATCAGTTGACGACCAAGGTTGATGGGCCATCACTCAGGTGATAGGACATCACCTAGGTCATCACTTTTGGGATGGATTTTAATACTTTATGTCCTAGGATGACGACTAGGGCTGATGGGATGTGACCTAGTTGATAGGTCGTCAGCCTCGTCATCATATTTTGGCAGACAAACAGTTCAAAGTAAAATAAGCATAACTTTCTACTCCGCTATCGGATTAAGGTGAAACTAGTTGCGTTGGAAATAAGACTAAAAAAACTTTCATTTGGTATATAGTAGGCCATATAACTCGATATATACAAGAAGTTATGGTTGTTGGAAGTTTACCCATGTTTAGACATTTATCAAAACTTAATCAATTGAAGAGTTTTCAACTCGTCTTTGAGTTTAGGAATTTTTTTGACCTCAATTCATATTCAAAGGTATTCAAACAATATAGGATTGATCATGACACATATATTAAAAAATAATCATTAGGTTTGGGTCTATACATATAGGAAGGATGGTTTAAACTTTAGCCCGAAAGTGCGGGGTATTACAGTTTTCCTCTTTTGTTTAGGATTTGAATTCTAGGGTTTCCTTGTAACCTATAAATACTCTTTCTACATTTTTTAGTCAGTTTATACAGAGAATACCTAGCTAGGCTTTTTGGGCTAAGTTTACATCATTCACAAATATCTTTTGATTCTAAGATTGACTTGTGATCTTATTGTTTTTGGTTTGCTCTTCAATTTGAGACATTGGGTTTTCTTATTTCATTATTGTAAGATTAATTCTTTAATTTTATTTGTAAATTCCATGAATTATCTTGCAACTATGAGCTTCTAATTCCCTTACCTAGGGTTGTGGGAACCCTGATGAATTAACAAATTAGAGGAAGTGCCATGTCATTCTAGATAAAGATTCTTGCATGTATTATAGTTTCCTTTGATTTTATTGATTTATTAGCGGTGGAAAACATTAAGATACTGCCTGTATTTGCTACGAACCTGAGAGGGAAGTAGAGATTGGGAAAGGGAGATCATAATAGCAATTTGGAGTTAATTGCCAAAATAAGCTTACCTGCACTATTTACTTAAGATGATTAACTTTCATCTAATTAGCTTGAGACTAAGAAGAGATAGTTGAAACTGGGGTCCAAGACAAGGGTTAGTAATGCAGCACACGGAGACCAAGAGGAGATGAGTAAAATTTACCAAAGGGTGCTGAGAGGCTATTGGTGATACATAACTTGTCAGATTTTGCATATAAGATATTGGAATACTTAAATAGTGCACGATAAATCTAAGGAGTTAGAATCCAGGGGGAACACAAGCCTAGTATCCGTCTTAGATTATTTACAACCTAAAGCATTCGATTCGTGTTACTTCTTGCTAGTTACTACAAGTACTGCTTTTACTTTTTCATGCTGCTTGGTGATCTCAACATGTTCGAGAGGGATTTTTGAGGTATTCCCGATGAGATCGACCCCAACCTAGTTCAATTACTTTATTTTGACAGTAACCATTTTATCCTTCAATTGAAGATGTAGTTTAGGCATTATCAATTATCATCACAGATATCATCTCTATTTTTTTTAGATCTGTATCTGTGTTATTTTACCAGAATTGACTTTCTTCTATGTGTCTGGATATTTTACTTTGGGTTTTGATTATTTTAGTGAGACTCTTTCCATGACTATCCATGTATCTACCCCAGTAGGAGATTCTTTAGTGGTGGATTAGATACATCAATCATGTGTGATGACTTTTGCTGGGCGGGAGACATGGGTTGATCTGAATATCCTAGATATGGTAGATTTTGATAGAATTTTGGTGTGGATTAGTTAGCTCTTTATCATGCTATCCTATATTGTTATGATAAGACCGCAACTTAGTTTTTCTGGGTGATGCAAGGATATCTTGGAAGGGTGTGCTTCATTTGGGTCTTTTCATAGGTGGATTTATGCACCTATGTGTTGTTATCTACAGTTACTTAGCCTAATTTTGAGGACATCTCATGTGCATAATGAGTATTCTTTGTATAATTGATAATCTAAGTGTTTATTCATGTGCTTGTAGTGTTTAAGGTTTGTTCATAATGATTTTGGTGTCAAAACATTAAGTTAAAGTTCAAACGGAAAATTTAGTACTCTTAGCTTTAGCTATATTCCTGTCTAATTCATCATTTTGTATTCTATGCGGTTTTGATCTCTAATAAGTGGTGTTTGATGTTATAGGATTTTTGGTAATATGATATAGATGATAAATAGATGATATACAATCTTGAAATCAGGAGGATAATCACCACAAAGCTTGGACTTAAAGGATAAATGCAATGGCCTAAGCTTGACGAAGTCTGAAATTTTTGGAAACCTTGGAATGCCACACTACTTAGATGGCGCGACATTGGCATGGGATACCCTTGGTTGCAATGTAAATTTGTAAAACCAGTAGCACTGCATGATATTATCAAGCCACGTATCCTATCCTCTGTGATAAGGGCGTGGTACGGAGGCTAAGTAAAATCGGGCAGCTTGGTCCTAGTATAAATAGGACACAAACTCTTATGTTAACACCTTGGACGAACTTGGGGATTCAATATACGTTGGAGAAGTCTTCAATTCGAATTTTTCTTACTTTACTTTAGTTTGTTTATGGATTATCACTTGGATTCATCTATTGTGATTACGTGTATGTCCATGAGCGGCTAAACACCCTTTTCCGGGGTTAAGGACTAAAACATGATAACTCTTGTTATGAATTGAATAGTTTTTGGTTATTTATCATTTTTGGTTGTTTTTTTATCCTTGTGTAATTATTTTAAGAATTCTTATTCCTTAGAATACATGCTTACTTTTCTCATGAACCCGTAAGGAGAAATGATAGGATAGAAAATGGGATAGATGAAATAGGATCACAATATCAATTGAATGATGTTATGATTTGATTTTAGGATAGGAATATACCAAGTGTAATATTTGGTTCAATTAAAACATATAATATGAATGCATTTAACTTAGTTCTTGCATCCCTGCTCAAAGATGTAGTTGTAGGGATAAGTTAGATAATTGATTAGAGGTTCGAAGGCCATAGTCATAATATCGATCCTATGGACCAACAACCAAGATAATTAACCTAATCAATGATGTTACATATCTTATTATGATTGTTCATAGTGACTTAACCATGGTTTTCTCCCCAATGTTGTCTAAGAACATTTAATTTATAGTATTGTTATTCTCAAATACTTTTGGGTTACGTTTGCACTTGTTTAATATTCATGTAGAAATAGAATTGGATAGTTGTTTAACATAAGTCCCTATGGGATCAATACTTGGCTATCATAAGGAAACTATATTACTTGGGTAAACTACATACATTTGCGTGTGTGCTTGGGCACAATAAGTTTTTGGCGCTGTTACCGGGGACTTATAAATTGGCAACTGTCTTAGTTTTAGTTTTGATTATTGATACTTAAGTTCTAATTATTTGATCTTAGATTATAAATTTGTAGGCAGAGGTTTGTAAATAAAGTAAGCTATCAAGGGCTAGGGTTATGTGGATTCATACCCCAAACCTCAACAATTCTTGCACAGTTGAGGAGAGAAGCAGTCCTTCTCTATAGGATTCTGCAAATTCAATAAGACAAAGCTATTTCTGCACTCATGGCTGATGATCCACCAACTTATAGGATAGTTTGTGAAGTGGTAATCCCAGTTGTGACCATGTTACCTCCACCATCCAAAGACCTACTACGAGAGGTAGATTTGAGTTTAAATAGAACATGGTGCAACTTTTTCACAACAGGGGTAGTTTACCGGTTTGTCACATGAAGATCCACAGGTTCACTTGCTAAATTTTGTAGTGATCAGTGACACATTCATACCTATGGGGGTATCCACTGATTATGTAAGGATGACACTCTTACCCTTATCCCTTTTGTGGGAAGCAAAGAAATGGTTGAACGCTAAGCCAACAGATTCTATCACAACATGGGATGACTTGGTCCAAAAATTCCTCATCCTTTTCTTTCTATCCGGCAAGATACAAGATTACACAATGAGATTTTGAGCTTTAAGAAGAAGACTAATGAGAACCTATATCATGTTTGGAGAGATTCAAGTCTCTTCTTCAGGACTGTTTACACCACTAGCAGTCCAATGAGGTAGTAGTTCACACATTTATTAAAACACTTAACCATAATACAAAAATTTTGTTAGATTCATCTATAGGTGGTCAAGCACTGGATAAAACTTATGATGAGATCTATAATTTGTTGAACCATATTACCCAAAAGAATCCTTACTGGAATGGTGACATGTCCAGATGCTCAATAAAAAAGGCTACAGGCATGATTGGAGTTGATAGTGTCATAATCTTATTCGCCTAATTATCAGCTATGCAGAATCATATGATGAATCAATTCAACAAATTTGGTATGAGCCAATCTCCAACTCAAGTGACTACAGTCAAACAGACTCTGGGTTGTGTGAGATTTATGGCAATAGTGGCCACTCTGTAAATATGCGTGGTACAAATCCAGAATTGATGAACTTTGTAGGCAATGCTTAAAATCCAAACTGTGCTAATGCCTACAACCATAACTGGCAGACTCCGTCAAATTACGCATGGTATGCAAATGAAACTTAGTAATTTTAGCAGCAAGACAACACACAGGCCAACTACATTGAGCAAATATTGAAAAATATCCCGGCAAAGAAGGAAGAAATAACTGCTAAAATAAAAAATCAGTAAGTGGCTCAGCTGAAGTTGGAGCGACAGTTGAGGCAACTAGATCAGGTCTAGAACACCAGGCCACAAGGTGGATTGTCAAGTGATATAGAGCATCCAAAAAAAGTCATGGTAATAACCTTAGAGCATGGCAAAGATCTTAATGACAAGCCTCCAAACACAAATTCAGAGGTACATGCAGAGTTTGTTCCTCAATAGGTTGAAAACAAAGATGCTAACAATTTGGGGAATTCTGAGTACCAAAAAACTAAGGCTATTGAGCAAGTTATTAAAAGATCACCTCTACCATTTCCATGCCAAAGAGGATGCTTATTTCAAGCAGTTCTTTAGCACATACGGAGAACTTCACATTAATTTTCCATTGATATATGTTTTATAGGGAATGCCTAAGTACACTAAATACTTGAAGGATGTGGAGACTAATAATATTAAATTGCAGGGCATTGAGATGGTAACACTCATTGAGGAGTGCAACTCTATGGTGATGAACAAGATATCCAAGAAGATTAAGGACAAAAGGAGTTTCACCCTCCCCATACAAATTTGTGACATCAAAGTGGTCATTCTTTGAGTGATTTAAGGGCTATTATAAACTTGATGAGGCTATCCATTTTTAATAATCTTAGGTTGGGGAAACCTAGACCATGCTCTATGGTGCTCCAGATAGCAAGCAAAACCCAATTCCATCCCAAAGGAATTATTGAGGACATCCTCATAAAAGTTGCTAAGTTTATTATCCCTTCTAACTTTATTGGTTTGGATTATGATGAAGATGATAGGATACTAATTATTATGGTATGCCCATTCTTAGAAACAAGAAGAGCGCTGATGGATGCGAGAGAGGGCACTCTCAAAATGAGATTAGATAACAAAGAGGTAGTTTTCAAAGTTTATAAACCACTAAATCCACCTTCCCACTACAAAGAGTTGTGTATGATCACAACTATGGAAGTGGATGAGTACGGGGTGGTAGAGCCTATACCACCAATGACATCTTTGGATAGTCTCGTTGAGTTTTCCAAGCCACCACCTAAGCGTAAAGTTGATAGAGTTAAGAAGCTTTGTAAGGTTATTATTGAGAAAATTAATGAATTTGAGAATGCACACTCAAGATGTCAGATATAAGTGAGAACATGGCCTCCAAGTAGGAGGAAGTGGATAAAGAAAAAAAGTTGAGATATAGTGAGTTGAGCCGTGTTGCGACACTAAATTAGCTGCTTCTTAGGAGGCAACCCAAGTTATGGTAGGTAGTTATTTTCGTATTCTTAGATCTTACTTTATGTAGTTTTTGGTTTTTTTGATTCACAGATTGATGGGAAGTCAGAGTACCAAAAACCTAAGCTAAAGAGCATGACAAAGACTGGGTGTGAGGTTCTCTTGATATTGATAGATGCTACTAGCTAGGGCTAGAGGCCTCAAGGAGTATTTTTATCCTTACTTTTGAGTATACTCTTGGTATATAGTAGATTTTTAAGTGTAGGGTGAGAAAATTCCTATGGTTTTGGGTGAAGTGATGCTACAAGATCTAAATTTTAGTTGTTTTCTAATTTTTGAATAATTTGAAAAAATTTACAAAAAGATTTTCTTTTTGTTTTGAGTTTTGTTGGTGTCGGTTAGTAGGTGCACACTTCACCCACCCCGTGGTTGTTCTTTTCAATTTTTTTCTACAGAGGCAACTTTTTAACCCGGTATCCTTTTCCTTTTTAGGAGTAAATTTAAAATTCTTGTGTTAGGTAAGTGAGTTGTTCTTGTTTGTGCTATGTATGATTACATGATGCAAGTTATCTTGATTGTGAAATCATGTTGATTGTATTGAATAACTACTTTTGAGAATCCTAGGCTCATGAATATGACTCTTAAACATTATTGGCTTACTGTTGAATTTGTGTTATTGCTTGGTTTGTAGTCCGTAATAATCTAACTTGAGTTGAGCATGTGCCATGTGTGAGTGAGATTTTTATTGTATTACTTGTTATATTCTAATGTCTAGAACTTGCCTGGTGTGTGCAAAGTGAAATAAGGAGTGTGGGTTTAGGAGATGACATAGGTATTTGGTTGATATCTATGTTTTATACTCTCTTTTATCTACCCTTGTGCATAGTCTTAGTCCCATTGAGCCTGTAGCCTTTACCCTTTGATCGCCTCATATGTATCTTGTTCGCTTTCTTTGGTTTGACCTTAATTTGATCAAAAACTATTAAGCTTTTTAGTTAATAGTTAATGAGGTTAAGGAGTAAGAAAGATAAGAAGGGAAAAGGTGAAAGTAAAGCCCCAAGATATTAGCTATTGGTGTTGAAAGAGTGATAAGTTGTGATGGGGAGTTGTGTAATGAAAAGAAAGAGAAATGTGTAAAAATCTAAGCATGTGTCATAGATCATACTCACTACAATGTATTTGTTAATGAGCATAATGAGATTGGGACAAAAGAAAAAAAATAAATGAGGTAAATGTGGTACAAATTAGTTGTTGGATGAGAGTTTAATTGATAAGTGCACTGTATTAAAGCGCTTAGGGAGGAAAGCCACTATTCCTAACAAAAATAGTTCCTACCCTTCCCTTAGCCTGCATTACAACCTTGAAAGTCCTATTTGATCTTAAGCCTTAACATTCTGATATTAGTAGAGTACTACTCTAAGGTCAAGCCTATGGTTCATCTTGTGTGACATAATAATATTTTGTGAGGGTGAGGGCAATTATATTCTTATACCCATTTGTGTGATAAATTTCATCTGTGTGAGTGAATATGGGTAACTCTCTTATGATGATGACACATATTTGAGGATAGTTAGGTGATTTATAGGATCTCGTTATTGAGTGATATGCATGATTTTGCCAACTTGGTGAGTCAATTAGTGAGGATATGATGTTTTGAAGTGGCGTTCATGAGCTGTTAATTGTATATTTGTTCTTAGGGATAAACTTTCTATCTATGTAGTCATTGTAGTGCTAGATTGAATGTATTGCTTGTAGTAATAGTGTTGAAGTCTTCTTTGATATGATTCTTAAAGATAAGAGTTGTTCAATAATGAACAAGGTTTTAAGTGTGGTGTGATGATCTTAGGTGGATTTATGCACCTAAGTGTTGTTATCTACGCTTACTTAGCCTAGTATCGAGGACATCTCATGTGCATAATGAGGTAATATTTGTATAAATGATCATCTAAGTTTTTAGTTCTATTTTTTCAGTGTTTAAGGTTTGTTCATAATGTGTTTTGAGTAAAAACATTAAGTTAAATTTCAAACCCGAAAACTAGTACTCTTAGCTTGAGTGATGTTCCTTTCTAGTTCATCGTTTTGCATTCTATGTGGTTTTGAGCTCTAATATGCGGTGTTTGATGTTATTGGATTCTTGGTAAGTTTATAAAGATGATAAATAGATGATATACTAGCTTGAAATCAATAGAAAAAGTCACCAAAAATCTTGGACTTGAAGGACAAATACAACGGCCTAAGCTTGACGAAATCTAGAATTTTTGGACACATTGTCATGCCACGCTGCCTAGATGGCACGGTATTGGAATGGACCACCCTTGGTTTCATTTTGAATTGGAAAAACCTGTATCACTCCTTTATATTTGTGTTCCACAGACCCTATCCCCCACGATAAGGGCGTGGTACGGAGGCTAAGTAAAATCGGGCAGCTTGGTCCTAGTATAAATAGGACACTTAAGCTCTTCTGTCAACACCTGGGATGACTTTTAGGATTCAATATCTTCGGGATTCAATTATAGTTTTTCTTCCTTTACTCTAGTTTTATTATGGAATATAACTTGGATCCATCTATTATGATTATGTGTATGCCCATGAGCAGCTAAACACCCTTTTCCAGGGTTAAGGCCAAAAACATGATTACTTTTGTTATGAATTGAATTGGTTTTGTCTATTTATCATTGTTTATTGTTTTTTATCATTGTGTTAACTATTTTGAGGATTCACTACCCTCAAAATACATGCTTACTTCTATCATGAACCCGGAAGGAGTAATGAATAGATAGAATGTGGGACAGATGGAATAAAATCATAATCTCAATTGAATGAAGTTATGATTTGCATTTAGGATAGGGATATACCTAATTTCCCAATTTGGTTCAATTATAGGATAGAATATGAATGCATTTAACTTATTTCCTGCATCCCTACTCAACTATGTAGTTGTAGGGCTAAATTAGTGATTAGAGGTTCGGAAGGCCATAATCATAATATCGACCTCGTGGACCAACAATCAAGATAATTAACCTAACCAACAAAGGTACATAGCTTAGTATGAATGTTCATAGTGCCTTAACTCTAGATTAGTCCCCACTGTTGTTGAAGAACCTATAATTTAGAGTATTATTAAGTTTGTTTTTAGTTTTAATGCTCAAATACTTTTGGGTTACGTTTGCACTTTTTGAATCATCATAGTAGAACTAGAATTGGATTGTGGTTTAACACAAGTCCCTGTGGGATAGAAAATTGTATATAATAAGGACACTATATTACTTTGGTGGACCACATACACTTGCGTATGTTCTTGGGCACAACAAGTTTTTGGCACCGTTACAAGAGACTTGTAAATTGGCAACCGTCTTAGTCTTAGTTTTGCTTTTTTGCCTTTTTTAGTTATAATTACTTGATCTTAGCTTTTGAATTTGCAGGCACAAGTTTTTAAAGCAAGTAATATGTCAAGGGATAGGGAGTTGGATGATTCATACTCCAAACCTGAGCAACGCTTACACCAGTTGAGGTGAGAAGTAGTCCTTCTCTACCGAATTCTACAAATTAAACAAGTGGAAGATATTTTTTCACCCATGACTGATGATCCACTAGCGCGCAGGCCAGTTCATGAAGTGGCAAGTACTCTTTTGACCAATGTTACCTTTTCTGTCTAAAGACCCACTGTATGAGGTAGGTTTGAGTTGAAATGAAACATGGTGCAGTTTTTGCACACTAGCGTGCAGTTTAATTTATTGTCACAAGAAGATACACAGGTTCACTTACAGAATTTCTTAGAAATCAGTGACACATTCATACCTATGGAGGTATTCACTGATTATTTAAGCCTGACACTCTTCCCCTTATCAGTTTTGGGGGGAGCAAGGAAATATTTGAACGTTGAGATGACATATTCTATCATAACTTGGCCTAAAAATTCCTCATCCATTTCTTTCCATACAACCAAACTCCAAGATTATGTAGTGAGATTTTGAGATTCAAGAAAAAGCCAGATGATAATCTGTATCATGCTTGGGATAGATTCAATTCTCTTCTTTGGGACTGTCCACACCACCAACAGTCCAACGAGGTATTAGCTCACACCATTGTTGAAGCACTTGACCATAATACAAAAATTTTGTTAGATTCAGCTGCTGGCGGTCAAGCACTGGAGAAAACTTATGATGAGCTCTATAACTTGTTGAACCGAATTGCTCAAGGGAATCCTGACTGGCATGGTGACATATTCAAAATCATAGTAAAAAAGGCTATTGGCATGATTGTAGTTGATAGTATCAAATCCTTAGCCTCCTAATTATTCGCTATGCAGAATCATATGATGATTCAATTTAGAAAATTAGGTATGAACCAATCTCCATCTCAAGTGAATACAGTGAAGCATACTCTAGGTTGGTGTGATATTTATGGTTGTAATGTCAACTCTATAAACTTGTGTGGTGCAAATACAGAATTGGTGAACTTTGTAGGCAATTCTTAAAAGACGAACTATGATAATGCCTACAACCATAAGTGGCAGACTTAGCCAAATTATTCATGGGGTGCAAATCAACCTCAACAATTTCAACATCAACAAAACACATAGGCCAACAATATTGAGGAAACATTGAAAAAGATCCTAACAAAGCATGAAAAAATGGTTATTAAAATAAAAATTAGCAAGTGGCTCAATAGAAGTTGAGGCAACTAAATTAGGCCCAGAACACTAGGCCACAAGGTGGATTGCCAAGTGGCATAGAGCTTCTAAAACAAGTCATGGAAATCACCTTAAGGTGTGACAATGATCTTAATGACAGGACTCTAAATACAAATCTGGAGGTACAAACAAAGTTGGTTTCTCAATAGGTTGAAAATAAAGATGCTAAAAATTTAGGAAAGTTTGAGTACCCAAAAACTAAGGCTGCTGAGCAAATGATTGAAATACAACCACCACCATTTTCACAGAGTCTGAAAAAGGCAAATATGATTCTTATTTCAAGATGTTCTTTGATACGTCCAGAGAACTTCACAATAATTTATGTTGCGCCCAAGCACACATACAAGTGGACGTGGTCTCTCCAAGAAATTTAATGTCCTTTTACAATGCAAGTATCAATCCCTTAGAGACTTGTGTTTACAACTATAAAAGACTATTTCACTAATAAGATTAATTCAGTGTATACGTAACCACAAGAGTTTGCAAGTTATAGGTAATGGTAAACTAAACAATACAATAGAGTAAAGGTTTGAACAATCAATGAGAAAATCTGAGGGTTAAGGCTTTGAAAAAAAATCATACTATGTTATAGAACTTCATTGGTTAGGTTAGTTATCTTGGTTGTTGGTTCACGGGGTCTATACTACGACTGTGGCCTTCCAAATCTCAAATCACTAATCTAAATTTGCCATCGTTGAGCGGGGATGTGAGAACTAAGTTACATGCATTCATATGTCATTCCTTAATTGAACCAAATATGGAAATTAGGTATATTCCTATCCTTGATGCAAATTATTACTTAATTCAATTAGAAGATTACATTTTTATTCTATCTATCCTATGTTCTATCCTCATGTTCCTCCTTCCGGGTTCACAGATTATTATGCATTTATTCTAAGGGTACGGAAGACTTAAAATAGTGATAGTAAGGATTAAAAAAAACCCAATAACGATAAAATTATCGAATCAATTAAAAAAATAGTACTTATGTTTTGGCCTTAACCCCGAAAAAGGGTATTTAGATGCTCATGGATATAATCGTAATCATGATGAATGAATCCATGTTAAAATCCATAAACAAACCAAATTAATGGAATAAAAACCTATGTTAAGTGATTAGTCCCAAGGTCGTCCAAGGTGTCAAACATAACAACTAAGTGTCTTATTTATACTTGGACCAAAGCTGCCGTTTTAGTCTTAGGGATGTGTCACACCCTTATAGCGGTTCCTAGGGCCTGTGGAACGCCCTAATTGAGATTATATACCATAATGGATCATTTAGTATTCCATCAAATCCTTTTCATGGACCTAACACGGTGCCTATGGTCCGTGGCATGCCAATGACTCCAAAATCTCCATTTTTGGTCAAGTCTTGTCCCATGTGTTTGTCCATCCTTTCCAAGCCTTCTATTGTTTTTTACAATTGATTTACAGCTTTTGTATCATCCATATATAATCATGATCAACGCACCAAGAAACCTATAGCATCAAACACCAGGAATTAGATCTCAAAACAACATACAATCACAGACGATGAACTAGTAACTTAAGCAAATAGTACTAGTTTTGTCCTTTTGATCTTTAATTTAGTTTTGACTATTGGATTCTTTAAGTTTAAACTTAGAAGTATAAAAAAAGTTATTACATACATTATTAAACACTTACACTTATTATATCATTACGCACACTAGAATCCATTGAGAACAACTAGAACAATACATAACTTAAGCTAGTAACACTAGTTTCCTCGTCTAAACTCGAAGTGACCAAATTGATTCCAAACTTGTTTGAAACACACCTTAAACATTATAATCAAGTAGTTTAAGACTTATGTTCTGAATTTTACAAGGATTAACTCATTAAGAACAAGAGAAGTCCTTAAAACAAGGCTAATTAAGGCAGATAAAAATACTGAGGTGCGTAAATCCACCTCAGATCATCACCCCACACTATAAAGCCTTGTTCGTCCTTGAACAAATATTCAATATAAGCATAATAATAAGAGAAGACTCCACACTTCTATAAAAAGGAAGACACTCAAGCTATTATTATAATGACAACACAGAATGCAAGTTTTTACACTAAGCATGTTATATACACAATTAAAAGCTCTATAATACTACTCTAAAACACTCTAGTCTCAAGAATTTACTCACCAAGTTTGCAAAATCATGCATATTACTCAATCTTAGAGATCATATAATTCACCCAACTATCAACAAACAGGTACCCTCATAACAAGAGAGTTACCTATACTCACTCCATAGATGCAATTATTAAAAAAAAGGTATAAGAATCAATTACGCTCACTCTCACAAAGAATTCACAAGTTATACATGATGAACCATAAGCTTGCCCTTACTGTATTACTCTACTAATATTAGACTGTGAAGATTTAGGATCAAATAGTTAATATCTTCCCTATGTACTTTAATACATCACATACACATTAATATGAACCTCTAACAACCAAACTTCCACCATATCTACCCTACCAAAATCTTTTGTTTTGCCCCATCTCATTAAGCTAATTCACATACGAGGTAAAGGGAGTATTCTCTATTCACAATTATTCAATTTTGAACAATGTTCATTCTTTTCAATACACATCTCCCACCCACAACATATATCAATTTTAACACCAATGGTTACTTTTTTGGGTCTCACTTTCACCTTTTTTCCTCTTATTTTTTAGAATTCTTAACTCTATTAAGTTTTCACTAAAGTGCTTAGGAGCTTTGGATCAAATTAAGGTCAAACTAAAAAAAGGGAACAAGCTATATATGAGGCTGCCAAAGAAAAAGCTAAAGGCTCAACAGGGCTAACTAAGAATATGTAGAAGGGTAGGTCAAAGAAGCTTAAGAACATGGCTACCAAAAAAATGCCTATATCATCTCCTAAACCCACACTCTTTATTTCACTTTGCATGCACACACGTAAGTTCTAGACATCACATGCAATAAGGAATTTACAAACAAACCCCACACACATATGGAACATGCTCAAATCATATAGGATCATCATAGACTTTAGACCAAGTAATCACAAAAATTCAGCATTAAGCCAACAACATTTAAGAGTCATAAACTAGAGCCTATGAGTCTCAAAAGTAGTAATTCACCACAAACAACATACTTTAACAACCAAAAGCAAATTGCATCATGCAATCACACATAGCACCAACAAGAGCATCTCACTTAACTAATCAGAATAATTTTAAAATTACTCCTAAAAATAAAACATATACTGGGTTCAAAGGGCTCCCCTATGGAAAATAATCGAAAAGAACAACCACGGGGTGGGTGAAGTGTGCACCTACTAAACTTACACCCAAATACTTAAAACTAAATAGAAAAATCAATTTGTTATTTTTCAAATATAATCCAAAACTAGAATAACACTAAGAACTAAGATCCTACAACATCACTTCACGCGTAACATGGAAATTTGCCCACCCTACACATAATAACCTACTTTGTCCCCAAAGTTGAATATAAAAGAGAAATAAAAATACTCCTTAAGGCCTCTAGGCCTAGCTAGTAGCATTTGTACACATCAAGAGGGTTCAGGTACCCCACACTTAGTCTCCTCCATGTTCCTTAGCTTAAGTTTTCGGTACTCAAACTTTCCATCAACTTGTGAATCAATAACAAAAACACTACATGAAGTAAAAAAATAAAATATTGAAAATAAAACCTACCTTAACTTGGGTTTCCTCCCATGCATCGACTGATTTTATGTTATAACATGACCCAACATCAAAACTTAATCATTTACCTTCATATTCTTCCTCCTACTTGGAGTCCATCTTCTTACTCTCTTTTGACCTGTTGAGTGTGAACTCTCAAGTTCAATAAATTTTTAAATTTTATCCTTTTCATGCTCATCAATAGTCATCACTTTAGGCTTAGGTGGTGTCTCGGGCAACTCAATAAGACTGTCTGAAGAGATATTTAGTGGTGCACTTTCTACCACCCCACACTTATACATTTCCATCACTATAATAATAAACAGATGTTTGTAGTGGGAAGGTGGATTAAGTGGCTTATACACTATGATAACCGCCTCTTCATTATATAATTTCATTGTGAGAGTGCCTTCTCTAACGTCTAACAATGCTCCTTCTGTGGCTAAAAACAGACATAGAAGAATGATCGGCACTATGCTATTTGCATAAAAATCAATAACAATAAATCAACTAAAAGTATAAACTTACCAACCCTTATAAGGATGTCATCAATTATTCTATTGAGCTTAAACTATGGTCCTGTCCTCTAATTGGATCATCAAAGGGCTTGGTCTCGGCTCACCCAACCTAAGAGTTTTGAACATAGATAGAGGCATCAAATTTATACCTGAATCTAAATAACTTAAGAAATGTACCACTTTACTGTTACCAATTCGAATGGAGAGGTGAAACTTTCTATCTCCTTAAGCTTTTTGGGCACCTTTTTCATTACCACAGAGATGCTCTCCTCTGTCAGTTCCGTGGTATCAACATCCTACATATTAACTTTGTAAGTTGGCACATCCTTAAATTACTTAGAATACTTAGGCATTTCCTGCAAAACACTAGAAAGGAAAGGTTAATGTAAAGCTCTCTGAACGTGTCAAAGAATTTCTTAAAACATGCATCCTTCTTTGCTTTTTGGAATCGCTGTGGGAATAGTGGTGGTGGTCTTTCCTTCTCAACAACTTTTGTTTATGGGTACTTAGACTTTCGTAAATTTTTAGCACATTGGCCTACAACTGATTGAGGAACAAACTTTATATCTACCTCTTTATTTGTCTTTAGAGGCCTACTATTTAGCTCTTTACCACTCCTCAAAGTGATTACCATTACTTATTTTGGAGGTTCACTATTACTTGGCAAACTACCCTGAGGCTTTTTATTCTGTGCTTGCACCAGTTGCCCTATTTGCTACTCTAACTGTTTCTGTATAATTTGCTGATTTTTAATTTCAGCCATCTGTTCTTGGTTGGCCAAAGTTTTTTTCAAAGTCTTTTCAATATTATTAGCCTGAGTATTATGCTGCTGCTACTAAAACTATTGTTGATAGTTGTTGCCTCAAGGAAACATTGGCTGAGTCTACCACTTTATGTTGAGGCATTACCATAATTGGTTTTGGTTTATTGCCCATACAATTGATGGATTTGAGATTAACACCACACATATCTGCACAGTGGCCACTGTTTCTACAAATATCACACCATACAAGAGCCTATTGTACCGCATTAACCTAAGCCTAAGGTTGTTGCACACCCAACTTGTTGAATTGATTCCTCATTTAATTATGCATGGCTGAAAGTTGGGCACCTAAGGTTGTTAAGCTATCAACTTCAATCATACCAAAAGCATTTTTCACTGAACTTCTTGAGGTATTACCATTCAAATTTTGATTTACTTATGCATTCCGATTCAACAAGGTGTATAGCTCAGCATAAGTCTTTTCCAATGCTTGACCACCTGCAACTGAATCTAGCAAAATCTTTGTCTTATGATTAAGAGCTTCTACAAAGGTGTGAGCAAATACATCATTGGACTACTGATGATGTGGATAGTCCCAAAGAAGATCTTTGAATCTATCCCAAGAATGATACAAGTTCTCATCATGCCTCTTCTTAAAGCTCAAACTCTCACTGTGAAGTCTCACAGTCTGTCAAGATGGGATGAATCAAATGAGAAAATTTCAGGGTAAATCATCATAAGTTGTGATTAAACCTGCTGTCTTAATATTTAACCACTTTTTTTCCTCTCCTAAAAGTGAAAAGGGGAAAAGTGTCAGCCTCACATAATCAGTTGACACACTAGTAGGGATGAATGTGTCATTGATCTCAAAATTTTTTGCAAGTGTTCTTATGGATGTTCATGTGATATCCATCAAAACTGTCCACTATTATGTAGGAGCTACACTATATTCTGCTTTAATTCAAATATGCCTCCAGGAGCCGGTCTTTGAATGATTAAGGTCACATTAGCTATAAGTAGGAATGCCACTTTATGAACTATCCTGCAGGCTGGTGGGTCCTCAACCATGGGTGTAGAAATGGTCTGTTCTTTGTGAACTTGTGGGATACGGTAGAGACGATTAGCATCTATTCTCTTTAAGTGAAAGCATTGATCGAGCTTGGGATTTGGTTCAACCAACTCCCAGTCCATTGCCAGCTTACTAGCTTGTTCCTTGTAAATTCAGAGACCAAGACCAAGTGAAAAGCACCAAAGAATTCAAGAAATAAAACCAAAACTACAACGGTTGCCAAATTACAAGTCCCCAACAATAGTGCCAAATAATTTTTTCACCTAATTGCAAATGCAAGTGTACGTGGTCTCATCAAGTAATATAATTTCCTCTTATAACCCAAGTATTGATCCCTCAGAGACTTGTGTTAACAACTATCTAAGACTAGTTTACTAATATGATTAATTCAGTGTATACGTAACAACAAAAGTTTGAAAGTTATAAGTAACCATAAAATAAATAATACGATAAAGTAAAGGTTTGAACAATCAATTATAAAAGCCCAGGGTTAAGGCTCTGTGAACAATCATACTACGTTATAGAACTTCATTGGTTAGGTTAGTTATGTTGGTATGACTATGGCCTTCTGAACTTCTAATCACACATCTAACTTCTCCATCATTGAGTGGGGATGTGAGAACTAAGTCAAATGCATTCATATGTCATCCCATAATTTAACCAGATAGGTAACTTAGGTATATTCCTATCCTAGATGCAAATTATAACTTCATTCAATCAGAAGATTAGAATCCTATTCTATCTATCCTATGTTCTTTCCTCATGTTCCTCCTTCCGAGTTCACAGATTATTATGCATGTATTCTAATCCCATGAAGACTAACAATAGTTATTAAGGAAAAACAAACAACCAATAATTATAAACAACCATTACCAAATCAATTCAAAACAATAGTACTCATGTTTTGGCCTTAACCCCGAAAAAAGGTATTTAGCCGCTCATGGACGTAACCGTACTCAAAATGAATGAATCCATGTTAAAATCCATAAACAAACCAAATTAATGGAAGAAAAACCCTATTTTAAATTTTCTCTAGACTCCATTCAAATCCCAAGGTCGTCCAAGTTGGCAAACATAACAACTAAGTGTCTTATTTTTACTTGGACCAAACCTGCCATTTTAGTCTTAGGGATGTACCACACCCTTTTCGCAGTTCCTAGGGAATATGGCATGAATTAATTGAGGTTATATACCATAATTGATCATTTATTATTCCATCAAGTCCGTTTAATTACCCTACCACAGTTCCAAAGGTCCGTGGCACGCCAATGACTCCAAAACGTCCATTTTTGGTCACATCTTGTCCCATGTGTTGATCCATACATTACAAGCCTTGTGTTGTTTTTTACAATTTATTTACAGATTGTGTATAATCCATATAGAATCATTATCAACTCACCAAGAAACCTATAGCATCAAACACCACGAATTAGATCTCAAAACAACATACAATCCAAGACGATGAACTAGTAACTTAAGCTAAGAGTACTAGTTTTGTCCTTTTGATCTTTTACTTAGTTTTGACTCTTGTATTGTTTAACTTTAACCTTAAAACTACAAAAAAAGTTATTCCAGACATTATTACACTCTTATAAACCTATTAGCTCATTATTCACACTAGAATCCATCGGGAACAACTAGAACAATACATAGGTTTAGCTAGTAACACTAGTTTCCTCGTCTAAACTCTAAGTGACTAAATTGATTCCAAACTTGTTTGGAACACAAATTAAAAATTCTAAAAAGTAGTTTAACAATTATATTTTCAATTTTACAAGGATTTACTCACTAAGCACGAGAAAAATCCTCAAAATAAGGCTAATTAAAGACGGATAATAATATTAAGGTGCATAAATCCACCTCAGATCAATTTGGATTTGATAGATGTTTTGTAGGGAATGTATAAGTATGGTAAGTACTTGAAGTACTTGGTAACTAACTATATTAATATTTAGGACATTAATATGGTAGCACTCACTGAGGAGTGCAACTATGTGGTGATGTAGAAGATGCCTAAAAAGCTTAAGGACCAATTCCATTTGTTTCACCCTCCCCATACAAATTAGTGAAAGAAATGTGGTCCATGCTCTGAGTTATTTGAGGGCTAGTATAAACTTGATTCCCTTATTAGTGTTTAATATTCTTGGGTTGGGAAAGCCGAGGCCATGCTCAATTGAGATCTATATGGCATACAAAACCCAAGTCCATCCCAAAGGAATTATTAAGGATGTGCTCATTAAGGTTGGTAAGTTTATTTTCCCTACTGACTTTATTGTTTTGGATAATGAAGTAGATAATAGGGTACCAATTATTCTAGGATGTCCAATCTTAGAAATGGGAGGAAACCTAATAGATGTTACAGAGGGCACTCTCAAAATTAGATTTGATGATGAAAAAATGGTTTTTAAAGTTAATAAACCACTCAATCCACCTTCCTACTACAAAGAGGTATTTATGATCACCACCATAGAAGTGGATGAGTATGGAGTGGTAGAGCCTAAACCACCAATGGCATTTTTTAATAGTCTTATTGAGTTTCCCAAGACACCACCTAAGCCTGAAGTTAATTGAGTTCGGGAGCTTGAAAAGGCTATTATTTAGAAAAATAATGACATTGAGAATGCATACTCAAAAGTTCAAAAATGATTTAGAATATATCCTCTAAGTAGGAGAAATAGGATGAAGAAAAATGGTTGAGATATAGTAATATGGGTCATACCGTGACACTAAATCAGGTGTTGCTTGGGTGGAAACCCAAGTTAAAGTAGCTAGTTGTTTTTGTATTCATAGTTTTTAATTCACATAGTTTTTATTGTTGAATCATAGGTTGATGTCAAGTCTGAGTACTAGAAACCTGTGCTGAAAAGCATAGCAAAGACTGGATATGGGGTCCTCAGACATCTTCATGTTAAATGATGTGACTAGCTAGGCCTAGAGGCCTTAGAGGGTATTTTTATCCTTACTTTTGAGCATAATTTAGGGTTAAAAATTATTTTGAAGTGTGGCATGGGTAATTTCCCATGGTTTCGGGTGAAGTAATGCTATAGGATCTTAATTTTTGTTTTTTTCTAGATTTTGGGTAAATTTGAAAAAAATTACCAAAAGATTTTTTCTTTGTTTTAAGATTTGTTGGTGTCACCTAGTAGGTGCACACTTTATCTACCCCGTGGTTGTTCTTTTTGGTTCTTTTCCACTGGGGTGCCCATTGAACACAGTACCCTTTTTCCTTTTTAGAAGTAAATTTTAAAATTTTTGTGTTAGGTAAGTGAGATGTTCTTGTTGGCGCTATGTATGATTGCATGATAGAAGTTTTTTTTTTTTGTGAATGCATGTTGATTGTGTTGAATGACTACTTTTTAGACTCCTAGGCTCATGAGTATGTCTCTTGAAAATTGTTGTCTTACTGTTGAATTCGTGTTTTTACTTGGTCTGGAGTCCGCAATAATTTGACTTGAGTTAAGCATGTGCCATATGTGAGTGAGATTCTTTTGTATTTTTTTTTGTATTCTAATTAATAGAACTTTCCTGGTATGTGCAAAATAAAATAAAAATTGTGGGGTTAGGAGATGATATAGGCATTTTATTGATAACCATGTTTTATACTCTCTTTTATCTACCCATGTGCATAATCTTAGTTAGCCTCATTGAGTCGTTATCCTCTACCTATTGGTAGCCTCATATGTAGGTTATTCCCTTTGTTTGGTTTGACCTTAATTTGATCCAAAGCTCCTAAGCACTTTAGTTAAAATTAATGAGGTTAAGGAGTAAGAAAAATAAGACGGGAAAAGGTGAAAGTGAAGACCCAAGATATTAGCTATTGGTGTTGAAATAATGATGATTTGGAGCTCTTTGGTGTGTCATAAGTCCCTCAAGATGAAAGTAATGTCCTCATTCTTATGAGTTGTTCAGTTGATGCAGAATTAGATATGTCTTGAGATTGACCGTTGACCCTTTTAATACAAATAATGCTCATGAGAGGAGATAGTATGAACGTAGGCTGTTAAGTGTAGTGTGCATTCGAGGGATATTATGAACTTCAGTGTTATGATTTATGAATAGTATAACCTTATTATAGTTAGAAGTATGGCTATATAAGAGTAATGGCAATAAGAGTGAGCATGATGATTGATAAAAAATATAGATATAAATTTATGCATGTTATAGATTTTGCATTATGCTGATATGTTCCTGTGTGTTAGTTTGGTGGAGGATAGAGAGAGTTATTAGTTAAGGTGAATTGTTCTTTGCTTGAAGTACGAAAGGAGTTATTAATGGTATTTATTGTGATTGAAAGTATAGGATATTAATAAAGTATTTGGTGGTTTAGTATCATTAATTTAGGCTTCCTTAGAGGTTGGAAAAAGGAGTTTAGCTGAAATTTATAGAGCTATGATAGTAATTTAGATGTATAGAAGGGTAAATAGCAATGATGTGTGTAAGGAAGATGTATTAATGGATTATGATAAGATAGGCCATATGATTATGATCGAATATTGTTGCTATGAAGTTCTAGTCGACTAGTGTTTCTTGATGTTTTATTCTATAGATTCCAAGAGAGATTAGTATGTGAGGTTAATCATGCTTAGCACCAGACACTATGTTTGAATAGTAGATGATTAGCAAGGTGGATGTAATAATTTCTTGGTTAGTGTGGCTAGTTGTATGGAAGTGATCTAGTAGGCTTGAATAGTGTATGCAAGAGCTTAAGTTTATTTGTTCGCAATGAAGTATGATATTGTAGGTATGATGTAGAGGAGTGCCCAAAGTGATATGAGGCTTCATTATTTTTGAAACTTATTAAGTGTTGTGTGGTTAGTAGTACCCCTTGAATTGATAAGTATGAATGAGGTTGTGTAGTATATGGTGTTCTTGTTAGTTAACTTATGGGTTACAAGGTTTAGAGTATGAGGGAAGTTCAACAAAGGTTTAGAGATATCCATGTTTAGTGTTAGAATATAAGTTGGCAAGTGTTTAAGTTGTTATATGATGTCTTATAGGTCTATAGAAATCTAAGAGTTAAATCTTAGAAGAAGGTATTAGCATTAGGGTGTTATACATAAAGATACAGTCCTTCAGGGTAAGTTTAGTTTTATGTGTATTGATTTTATCCTAGACTCTAGAATAAAGTGATTGCGGTTTAGATTAAAGTTTATATAGTGGTTCACATACTAAGAGTATTGGCTTAATTCTAGGAGGAAGATGATAGAAGGAGTAACCAAGTCAGACTTCTAGATTCTTGTTGAAATGCCTGTGTAGTGTAGAAAACCCGTAAGAGAGGATGATGCCTGACCCATTCTTATTTCAGTATTTCCAGTTATCCCAATACCTACTCATGCCTTATGTTTCAGTTCCATAATCATAGTTCATGTTAATGCATATGATAGAGAATCATGTACCCTCCTAGTTTCCAAAATGAGGAGCTCTAGTTCTTTCAGCAGTTGGAATCACATTCCATAAGTGATGAACTCCAAATTTAGGTCATACAGTTCATGACTCATGTACTCAATCTTTACAGTATGTTCAGTTCAAGCACTCAAGCAATACTCTTAATGATCAGCCAAATTCAGATTTATATCATGCATGTCCTCAGATCAGACCTTTTTGGTGAGTTCATGATGTTAAATATTCTATTCCTCCAGCCTCAGTTGAGTGTCAAGTTATACATAGTATCCCTTCATGTTTCAGGTTCTCATGTTCTAACCTTTTATTACCTTTCATTAGGTCAAGATAGTGATGACGGACAGTTGTCTGGATGGGAAAGAGTAAACATTTATAGTAAATGAAAGATTATTGTATGCTTATTTTAGCTAAGGCTATAAGTGTGAAGTAGGATTGAGGCCAAGTCGCTGATACACGTCATGGTTAGTTAAAGTTTTATATATTATGTTTGAGTAGTTGAAATTTTATGTATGTCTTCTTAAGAATAGTGCATGGAAGTTGTTCTTGATAGAAGTTTGTAGGATATGGAAAAGATGCTTTATGAGCGTTTGTTTAGAAGTGCATATGGGGTTATGAAGATAGGCTTGAATGTCATGTTTGTATACATGCGGAGGGATGCATTGAGCATTAGTGAATGTCTAGTACTAGGTGGATTGTAGTTGTTGGAGTGGTAATAAGGATTATTTTGTAGATATGAAGTTGTGAAAAGTACAGATGCGTGTGAATTCATGATTCTGACTGGTGTTATGTTATGGTTTCATGTGTGATACCTTGTGATTTTGAGTTAGGCTTGACTATAACAAGAGTTTTGGGTTCAGTTAGACTTTGGTAGATAGATTTGTCAACGACCATGTGATAATTATAAGTTGAGTCAATAAGTATGGTGTTTAAGGGGAAAGTTTAGTTGAGAGATATTTTAGAAGTGTGGCTAAGCTTTAAAGTGAGAAGTTGCACTGCTTGAGGCCTTGTACTTCTATCCTAACTTATGATTCATAGGTGTATGTTCCATGCTATATTTGGAGCAATGTTGTAATTCTTTATTCTGAGGTCTTGTTCAGATCATGCCCAGAGTCCCTTACTCCCTAATGGCCTTACAAATTTCTTAGAAAAGTGTTGAAGAAATACCCTATTTGGGGGACGGCATTCAGTATGATTCAATTCGTGCAACCAGAAATCCAGTTTACATCTTCAGATTTAGTCTAGTCTCACTACCTAAAATTTCATGAGTATAACCATTTCAAGAGATAGTTTGTTCGCATCCAAGTAGATGGTGAAATTCAGTTCAGTACATGCATCATGCGTCAGTTTAAGATTCATATATTAAGTCATGGTTCAGTCCGTAAGTATCCTGTTTATCATCTTAGTCTTTTCTAGTCTTTCAACCAATTAGTATCATTTAGGGACGAATGATCCCAAGGAGGGGGTGTTGTAATATCCCGAGTTTTAATGTCATAAACCTCTCATCCCTTCTCCGCTAACTCAAATCCAGCCGAAGGTGATAGTCTTCCTTAATTCAGTTCTTTTCTAATCAAAGATTCAGCTATATAGATATTCTTATTATAAGTTCATGCATTCCCAGAAGTACTCAAAGGATTAGAATAATGTAGAATTAGTTTAGTAATTTATTTCAATTGTGCATCCTCAGTTTTCTCAGCTAGCCAACCTCATTTAAGGATGAATGTTCCCAAGGGGGAGATATTGTAATACCCCGAGAATTCCAACCGATAGTAGAACCATGGTTCAAGATCATGAGAAATAAAATATAGTTCATTGGTAGTTTTATGATCAAGTTTGGTGTGTATTAAGGCCTCAAATATGTCCTAGCTATTAGGCGAATCAAAACATCCCTTACAAATTGAATTCTTGAGAAGGATTTTGTTATAGTCAACTTCAAATGAGCATATCTTTTGTTATACTATGAATTTTTGAGATCATGACCCACCAACAGATAGATAATTGAATTATCTTTCCAACGATACCATTTTTTCTAAAATCTAGTATAGGGGTAAAAGGTTATGACCATTTTACAGTGAGCTATCCGGACTGCCAAAGTGCGACGGGAAGGCCAACGGACCGTCGTGCCTGCGATGGACCATCAACCAAACCACCACAATTGAGGTAGTAAGCCTGTTTTCTGGCCAAAAATCGATGGGTTGAAGGGACGGTCCATCCCATGAGAGACGGTTCATCTTCCAAACCATCGGGGACCTCCGTTTAGCGATTTTAAGTTGTTTTTAAAAGGAATTTTGGGTCCTTTCCACCCTTTTTAACACCTAATTACATCAAATCAAAGCACATAACTTCATATTCATCCAGAGCATCAAAATTAGGGCTCCTTTAAAGATCAACCCTTAAGAAGAAGGTTCAAACCCTTCTTCAAGAAAACTCAAGAATTAAAACATCACCATTCAAGAACCTTCAAGAAAAGCCTCTAAGAACTTTCTCAAGGCTTCAAAAGTCAACTTGTCCCATTGAATCAAGCCAAATAAGCTATGTGGAATTTGAACAAGGGTAATCCTTTCACCCTTCTGCCCAAAGACTTACTTTAATTTTAGATTTTCTGAATTATATATGATTTTCCTATGAAATTCAAAATAGAGTTTATACCCATCATCATTATTTGCAAGATTTTGAGATTTCCCATGATTTAAAAGTTGAATTACATGATTATGTTTGTGTTTACATACATATTGCTGAAATTTCTAGAATTTAAGGTAGTTTATGAATGATTACTTTACCAAGCATGAATATTTAGATGATTTATCATGAGTTTGATGTAGGGGTCGACAAGCCCTAAATAAAGATTGTTGTTTCAAGATTGTATGTGCTATAAGGACCCTATGAATAGATTATTTTTAGATATGAGATAAAGATTTGACCTTTTTGATATTAAGCTAAGATAAGGAATCCACATTATTCACATTGTTTGAGATTTAAAGAAGAGAAACATAATTTGTCTTGATTATAAAGTCTTGTGTTGTTTTAAGATGGATTTCCTAAAATTTCTGAGTCTAAGTATAGGAGTAGTATTTACCACCGAGTTGGGTATGATTCCAAGGACTCATGCCCCAGAACTATGTACCACCATAGGATTATGATTTACCCCAAGTGAGTTAAGATAGTGATCACTAAAGTTAAGGTTCTATTTTGATGGCAAGGGTAGAACAACTCTCCCCAACGTGGGCAAGATGTTGGACTCCATGTCAGCTCATATGGTTTATGTCTGTTAGAAGAAACTCCCAAATTCCCAGAGTCTCCAAGTCTCCAAAGTTTTATAGTCCTAAAGTTCCTAAGTCCTTGAGTTCCCAAAGTCCTATCCCCCTCAAGATAAAAGCATAAGTTTTGAAAGTTATTGTTTTAAGATTCCTTTTCACTTACAAGCTTTGCGAGTAAGAGAAGAATACAGATTTTAGAACTAAGTATAATGACTCACGAGATTTATGCTATATGTTTCATTATTCATGATTTATGAGATTTAGATTTCAGATTTATTCAAGCTATGTGAGTCATTTATATCAGCATAGATGGTTTTATAAAGAGTAATGATATTGTTGACTTAATGCATACACCCCCATATACTTAGTACTTCCTCAAAGTACTGATCCATATATATTTTTATGTACTACATTATCTCATAATGTAGGTATAAGATCTAGTAGGCATATTCAGACTCAGACAGTTGCAGATTCCAGCCAGCCAGCAAGGTGATGAGTCCTCTTACTTCGGGGACTTCAGTTGGATTTATTTATGTTGTGTCTTATCTTATTCATATGTATTGATTAGAGATAGTTGGAGTAGCTTCCCAAATATTTATAGTCAACATAGTAAAGGCTTCACAGATGTCAGTTAGAGTCAGTATTGTAATTTTAGTCCCTCTCTTTAGACTTTATTAGAATGTAAAAGTGGTATCAGTATTGTGTTTTACAGATTTCAGCATTTCTCTATGTTTCCGCACAATAAACTCCATCACTCATTCATATTTAATCAGTTTCTTAGTAGTATACAATTAGAAGGGTTAGATTGGGATCATTTGTGGTCCTAAGCATCGTGTGACATCTCGGGGATAGATTTTTGGGGTGTTTCACCAGTGTGTGTCTCATAAAAAGTTTACCAAGCATAAACTAGTACCTGAACTATCTAAGATAGATTACATACAGGATCACATATGTGATGCCTTTCAAATGTGTAAGAAAACTGTAAGTTATTTTATTTAAAAAAGTACGTATCCACCTCTAAAACTTAGTAGCTTCTACACTTGGACCTATTTGGTCCTACTAGAACAACATGCATAGGTGACAAAAGGTATTCTTTTGTAATAATTAATGATTATTCACATTTTACTTGGGTTATATTTTTGGCAATAAAGATGATACTTTGAAGAATTTTGAGTTTTTATGTGAAAAAGGTCCAAAAAGACAGGGGTTACTGTATTTTTCTATAGAAGTGATAATGGAGGTGAATTTGAAATAAAGTTTTTGAGAAATTTTGTGATGAACAAGGATACTCTCATAGTTTTTCTTTACTCAGATCTCCTCAACAAAACGGTGTTGTTGAACAAAAAATAAGACTCTTTAGGATATCACAAGAATCATAATTATGGAATATTTTTTTCCCCATCACTTTTGGATGGAAATGGTAAGTACAACCTTTCATATATTGAATAGATATCTTATAAGAACTATCCTAAAGAAAACACCCTATTAACTCTAGAATGATAGGATGCAAAATATCAAATACTTTTATCCCTTTGGGTGTAAGTATTTTATGAATAATAATGATAAGGACAATCTTGATCAGTTCAATCCAAGAAGTGATGGAGATATTTTCCTTACTTATTCAAATTCTAGAAAATCATATAGAGTTTATAACAAAAAAATTCTTCGCATTGAGAAATTTATTCATGTAATTTTTTAGGATACTAATCGCTTGGTCTAGAATGATACAATTTTAGATGACGCTGAATACATGAATTGTTGAGCGATTACAACCACCTCAAGAGAAGAATCTCCAGTAAAAGAGTTAAGTGAAAGCTCCAAAGAGTCAATTGTCCAAGTAGAAGCTGTTCCAAATGAATGAAAAAGTGAATCTATTTATTCAAGGAAATTCATTATTGTGATGCAAAAGATGGAATGAAAACAAGAGTGTAAAGGAAAAATCAAGGCAACTTTGCTCTCATATCACAACATAAAACCAAGAAAGTAAAAGAAGATTTAAAAGATAATATATGGGTTAAATTAATGCAAGAAGAGTTGGATTAATATGAGAAAAATCAAGTGTTGACCTTGGTTTCCGTACTAGAAAAGGCATCTATTATTGAAAAAAAAATGAGTATATCAAAATAAAATTAATAAAGTTGGAGAAGTGATAAGGAACAAAGCTTGTTTAGTATCTCAAGGCTACTCACAGAAAGAAGGAGTCGACTATGATCAAACCTTTGTCCCTGTAGCACTGTTAGAAGCAATTCACATCCTTCTTTCTTATGCTTTCTTTAAAGGTTTAATAATATCTCAAATAGATGTTAAAAGTGTATTGTTAAATTGTTAAATTGAAGAAGAAGTTTTTTGTAAAACAACCACCAGGGTTTGAGCATTTAAATTTTTCTTTTCATGTTTTTAAAATTTTAAAAGTACTTTATGGACTCATGCAAGCTCCAAGAGCTTGGTATGATCGATTGGATACTTTGCTAATTATTCATGATTTTTTAGAAGGAAAATTTTCCACGCTCAAAAGGGCAACTAATAGCCTAATTATTTATATTTTTGTTGATGATATTATATTGCAACACTAACTCTCTTTTATGTAAGGAATTCTCTAAACTTATGTAAGGAAAATTCACAATGAGCATGATGGAAGAGCTAATATTCTTTCTTGAATTGCAAATTATGCAATTGAATAAATTTTTTTTTATATGTTAAAATAAATATACAAAGAAAATCATTCATAAGTTTGGTATAAGTGAAGCAAAGGCTCTTGGCACACCTATAAGCTCCACTGCTCCCTGTAGTCTGACAAAATTGGTAAAAGTGTTGATAAATTAAATATAAATAATATTAATTTGATAAAAATGATAGAAAAAGTACCAGTGACACCTTTCAACTATTGAGAAAATCAATAATTTCATGAAAAAAAAATAAAGATGTGTATCGCTTTTAACTACAAAACCAAAATATATTTTAATTGGATAATGTTGTGCTCAAATTCTATGGGTGAGTCACGAATTAAGTGATTATGACTTATATTATAAACATGTGAATTTTTTTTGTAATAATTCTATTGCTATAGGTCTAATAAATAATTTTGTGCATTATTTTAGAGCAAAGTATATTGACTTTAAGCGTTATTTTATTCATCATCATGTGAAAATGGTGATATTAAATTGGCTTTTGTCAGCACTGACTTTCAGTTAGTTGATTTTTTCATAAAGCCTTTTTTGAAGAAAGATTTTGTTTTCTTAGAAAAGATCTTGGTATTATTCAAAATTCTTTAAAATCTTTGTGATTTATGCAAAATATTTTGTCAAAAATTCTTTTTATAATTACTTTGTGAGTAAATTAGATGTAGTATTATTCACTTGTCATTCGTTGCAGCCTCCTTCACATCATTTTACGTTTTATTATTACAACTCTTACTTTTTTTTTCGTGTATCTCCTCTTCAGTCTTGTCAACTTCTGACTCCCCTACTTCCTTTTCTTTTTTTTCTTTTAACCTATTTTGTCTGTTTATATCCTTCTCACCACTTCATCCTTCATCTTTATCTCATGGAAAAAAATGCCAAAATCCTCTCCCATCTTGTACAAAAAAGTTCGCACAACAAAGTAAAGGAAAACCTCCTCACTAATTCTTCTGGTCTCTGACATCTTTGCCCATTCTATATCTTCAAATTCTTATTTCCCCAAATCCTCTCTCAAGCATCCTCTAGATGAAGAAAATGTCTCTAACTCCAAAAAGAAGTGCATGTTTGATTTTTAAAGTTTCCTTGCCATTAAAGTTGATTTTTGGTGCCTCTCTCATGAAAATTTATTTCATTCTCTAAAGGAAAAAAAGCGAGTTCATGGTAGGGTTGTTGACCTCTATATCTTGTCCTCTCTTCAATATAACATTAAAGAGCTATTTGAATTTTGAGGATGGATAAATTTATCTTATACCTCCACTCAAATCTTCTATGAACCCCTCGTTGGCTTATTTTATGACAATCTTAGGTCTTCAAACCCCAATGAACTTGAAACTCTCATCATAAGAAATACATCTTTATTGATTGTGCTATTTTTTATCACATCTTTCGCATTCATAGTTCAGCCACCTCTATTTCTGCTAGGAGTGTGTGTCCTTCTAATATTGATATTACTTTTAAACATACTAAGCGGGTTATAGCCCTGGGTAGTGCAGATCCTCTGTCTTCTTAATTGGATCCCAAGGACCTCTCTTTTGAGATAATGGCAGTAGCCCATATTGTTGCCATTAATCTAATTCTTTATGCTGATTTTCTTTAAACTGTCTCTTCATGATACTCTTTTAACTTATTACATTATCTCTAAATGTCAATTTAAGATCTCCTTGTATAATCTTGATAACAAGATTGAAGATTCTTCCGATCTTCTTAGTCTTACTAATGTCATGATTGTTTGTCGTATTCTGGAAACCAGTCATCTCAATCTGATAGAGGTACCCTCTATCACAATTCATTAGAGTTATAACTCAAGGGACTTTGAAAGTATTGGATATACTCGTGTTTGTTTACTCTTGAATTCTTAAAATTGAGACTTAGGCTCCTACTACTGCCAAAGCCAATCCAAATTTAGTTCTTTCCTCCTCCTACCTGGTTAATACCTCTTCCAATGGTTCAAATAATGTTCTTTCCAAGCACTCCATAATTAATGACAATCATTACACCTTCAAGGATCTGCTCCTTTCAAATCAATTTTAGATTGATCGAATTTGTGAAATTACCAAAGAAATAGGTAGTGATGTTGCTAAACTTGAACTCAAATTAGACAAAGTCATCTAATAAATTGTTAAAGTTGATTCATAAATTTATACTAATGGTGATCGCATTGCTGAAACTCTGAATGCTAAGTTTAATGCTCTCCAGGAGGCTACTATCAATACTATCTGCAACATATTTAACATTCACAATCCTCATTCTTAGTTACCGTTTAAACAATATTTTTATTCTTTGCTTTTGTGTTTGTAACTTACTTTTAAACTATGCTCGTACTATTTTGCATAACTGGTTGCTTGTTTCGTTTATATGGTATGCTCTTGCTTTTTTTTCTTTTTGATTAATGTTAAAAGAGTATAAAAAGATACACTCTTTAAATAGAAAATGAGTCAACTAGTTAGCGGATCAAAAAAAATAATGAGTCAACTAGTCGTGAAGCAACTCAAGGCGATTCAAAATTAACTGACTACATTCCCTCTTTTATTGTCATCATCAAAAAGAGGGAGAATTTTATTATTTTAATTAATGTATTAGTTTTAATGATTAACAACTGTATTTGAAGGAAAATAAGAAACACCCAAAAGAAAGAAAGACGATGACATCAATAAAGGAAAATAAAGATGAAGAATTACTTGAGGTGCAGAGAAGGAATCTAAATTAAAGAAATTAAGGAAACTATCCTTAATTGAAGAAGCAATTATTCTCAAATGGCCCTATGTCAGGAAGAAGATTACCTACCATATCGGCAAATTCAATTCTGCCTAAGTATGGACAAAAGAAATAAACAAAACAACGGGATGGAATAGAGTCATCAATGACTCTCCCTTATTCTTGGAAAAGGATATTTCATTCTCCTTTTCAAGAATCAAATATCTTAGGTTGATCTTCAAAGGTCATATCCCACGCTATTTAAGGGACCTTGAAAGAAGACATCATCACACTGAGAGTTTTTATCATTTACTATTCATTGCTATGTTTTCATAAGTTTAGTAATTCTATGAGATTTACTGTGTAACTAAAAAAAAGAGAGGAAAAGATTGTTTGGTGAAGCAATAGTGTCAAAATATACGAGAGAAAAAGAATATTGAGAGTTTACTTAGGATTTGCTTTTCAAAGAAATCAGTTGTATCAATCCACCATTTGAAAAACACTAATAAAACACCCTTGCCTCCCAAGGGGACAGGAGTAAGATCCATTAGGAATCTCAACCATTATAAAATATACTGTGTCAAGTTTACTTTCATGTCTTTTATGTTTTACTATTTACTTACTATTACTACAAGTTGACTTACGAATCTAGTTAGCCAACTAAGAGGAAAAAACTAAAAAGGAATGATTCACCCCTGTTTTGCTCGCACTTTCAAAGTCTTGCCTCTAATGTAAGAGTTCTAGAGTATCTCATAGAGTAAGACATGATGTAGTGTTAACCTTTCCCATGGGGCGTAATTTTTATTTTTGAGAGGTCCTTGGGCTAAGTCTTGTCTTTAAGACAAGAGTTATAGAGCTTCTTATAAAGTAAGGAAGAATATTACAGTGTCAAGTCTTGTCCATGGGGCGTAACTTGTTATTTAAATGCAACTACAGAGAAGAAAATAAAAGGAAAAAAAGAAGTAATCTAAAGATTAAGTAAAAAGAAGAAAAAGGTTGAGACAAATAAAGAAAGAAAAGGAGAAAAAAAATAAAAATCAAAGAAAAGAAAAAAGAAAAAAACTAAAAAATTAGAGGCTGAAAAAAGAAAAGAAAAAAATAAATGTGAGTATGAAGAAAAAAATAAGGAATACAGAAAAATAAAAATAAAGGTTGAGAAAAATGAGAGATTACTTTTTTAAGATTTTGTGTTGCTGGTGATGGAGTCAACAGGTGTCTCATTGTAGTTAAAGAAATAATGAATTGATAAGTATGTATCTGTGCACAAATATACTTCATATTTGAGGAGATTCATATATGTATCTGTATGTCTGTATCTTGTTCTTCTTTTTCTACTTGTTATAAGTATGTATGTATGCACAAATAAACTGGATATACTAAAAGCCTAGATTCACATATACATAGATAGAGAAATTGATATTGAATAAACTAGATATATAATATTGAATACACATGACAAAATCGATACTCGGTTGGTTGGATACACTGTATGAAATTGATATTGAATAAATCAAATTGATAATACATACGCTAGATGTCTGTGTGTGTGTGTGTATATATATATATATAAATACATGCAGCCTTTTAAAATTGATATTGGATACACATGTATACTACGTAGAAATTGATACATGCTTATTCATATATAGTTATATTTATGTTCTACTAGATACTCTTATTGAATTTGTTACTGTATATACATATATATTAAATTATGAAACAAAAATATAGAGAAGAAGAGGGAAAAAAGGCAGAGAGGTTAGCAAGAGTGCAGAGAGGTGAGCAAAAGAGAAAGCATATCTAGATACAATCACATGGCACGTCTGATACACTGTATCTAGATCAAAATCCGAACGACAGATCCAATTAATGAAACTATCCTAACATTGTGTACTTATCACCTTTCTAGCATGCTTTATGAAAGTTGGTGAAAAAATTTAATACAGCTAGAAAATCTGTACAAAGTAATTACTCCGTTTCTAAAAAAAAAAAAAGAATGATGAGGTTATAAGTATAATGATTTGTATAATTTTGAATAGGGATTCAGATATTAGGTTTTAAATACTTTAACACTTCATATTTATGTTGTGTTTAATTCATTTAGCGTGTGTTCGAGTTAACAAATTAAGTCATTTGACCCAAGAATTGATTGTAAATCTAATATAACAAGTTTTAGGACTTAAGATGGGTTTCTAGGTGAACTGTCAAGTTGGGGCTATGGATAGCGTGATACCCAACCACATAACACCAAAAAATTTCAAAAAAGTACCTAGTGTGTTGGGTTCCATGATGTACCATCTTAAAACTCAAGAAAAGTTAAAAAATATGGGCTGATGCATTGGGTGGCACAATGCGCCAACCACTTTCTTAGCCAAAACTTTCCAACTTTTCTTTTTGTATTATCTCATTCTTAAAGGGTCTTTCCATCCTTTCCTTAATTTGAAATCACAATCTATGACTTTTAACCTTCCCTATAAGTAAAGCACTTGGATAAAATGATTCATTCTACTCCTTTTATATCCCAAACTCCAAAGAAGAGAAATTCTTCATGCAACACCTAGGGTGTAAGAAAAAGGTGTCTCCTCAAGATTTCCTTTGAAGTTCTCTTCTTCGTTTAGGAATGTAAGTCTATTTTAGTGTGGGAACCTGTTCTTCTCCAAAATTATGATTCAATAGATAAGTTTAGTTAGGGATCAAATTAGGGGTTTGATCTCAAGTTCTTGAAGTCAGTTTCTTTACCTCTTGGGTTGAATCTTCTTAAATTATTTATGAGAATTAGTATAAACTTCATGAAAAAAGTCATTTTTTCACTTTGATTCTTATTTCATGTCAATAGATTTTGCTATAAACCTTATGAATTTACTTTATAAGTTTGAAGTCTATTTCATGTATTATAAGGTTATATCATATTTTCTATGAAAAATTGGTTATTGATTTGAAAACTCATTTTCATTAAATTTTACAATTCCTCTCATTCATGATGACATCTTCGATATGAGCAAAGACTGACAAGTATAATTCTGAGTTAATCATAAAAAAATATAGTATGACAAACTAATGTATTTTGAGAGGAATATTAAATACTGAGAATAGTATATATTTGAGAACACATATCCCAGAAACTACATATGCCAATATAGAATAGGATCGTTCCAAAAGTTTGGGCAAATCCTCTTTTAACCCAAGAGGCTTTATGGATTCATAGTTTAATTTTGTTTTATACCCCAACAAGGTATAAGATAGATCTCGAAACTAGGTTAGAGGTTGGATATCACGATCTCACATGGTATATGTCAGTTACAAAAAAATTCCAAATAGAAAACTCGATTATTTTCTTCGAATGGTATGAATTTGGTTAAGGCCACTAGTTTACAATTTTTTTTATGATGCAATACATACAATTCATTCATTTTATTATCCAACTATTTTTTTCAATTTATACAATTTAGAAGCTACCTACTTTTACTTATGCAGTTGCTCAGTTACCTCATTTTGGTTAATTAGTGTATCCTATTGCTTATGACTTTTAGTTGCAGTCATGATAAAGATAATAAAAAGGTTTTTTATCTTAATACTTAGTTATATTATTATTCTGATTATATATTATATTCATATCTGAGTTATTCAGTTTACCAGTTATTATATTGCCTTAATTCAACTTTATTACATTCTATACATTCTATGTACTGATGTTATTTGGCTCAGCATAATTTTATGATGTAGATTTAGGTACTCAAGTTTATAATTTGACACTTTAGAAGGCTTCATTTTCTCATGTATCGGTGATCCTTCTATACTTTCAGTGGGCTTAGTGAACAGACTAGTTTGGTATCTTGATCTTGGTAAATAAGGTAGGTCAGGCCTTGTCCAATAAGTGGTATTCATTATGTCAGTAGAGGCTTTAATAGATAGTTAGTTCAATTATATTTAGTATTTAGTTGTCTTTATATCACATAATTTTTTAAAGTATATTGTTGTATAATTTAAAAGCTCAATCCTTATAGGGCATTTGGATTGACTTTTACAAAGTAGCTTATAATCTAAAAGCCATAAATAGGGGATACCCTAGTTTTGGCTTGTGACTTATTTACACTTTTTGAAATCTGAAAGTTAGTTCTTAAAATCACTTTTAAGCTTTCCAAATACCACCAAAACTAAAAAAGTGCTTACAAACCAAACACTTATAAATACACGAATCCAAACACCTCCTTAGTTTATGTTATTGTAATGATCTATCAGGTTATTCTCGGCATTTCTACTCATGTTAGCCATTTAAAGATTTCTTATAGCTACTCCAAGTTATTTATGACTTACTGGAATGGACAATATGAATACTAGGCAGTTCGTTAATTCCCTACTTTTAAGCCTTCAATGGTTTTAATCTACTACTGGGCAAAAACTTTAGTTGAACAACCTAGTATAAAAGTTCTAACAGTTCCAACAGCTCTAAAATGTTTATTTTAGGTTAGATGGACCTTTGGTTTAGGTCTCGAGGCTCTCAGACTCATTTCATGCAATTGGCCAAAAGTTAAGAAAAATGGCAAGTAGGCGTGGGAACCTTTTTTTGTTGAAATGACCTTGGATGAAAATTTTGACTGCACCATTGATTCCAAAACACCAAATTTGGTAGGTATCATAGTTCGATTTTCCATATGGGATTTTGAATAAATCCCAAGGGGTTGACAGAGACTTAAATTTTTTTTAAGTCTCTAGCTAGTGACTGATATATGGTGTGACCCTTAAAGTAGCCCTTTGGGCGCTTTAGTAGCCCGTTGGATGATTTGGAAGCCCTAACTCATCCAATAGGTACCACTTTAGTAGCACTTGGTTGCTTTAGCGGTTAGTGCTAAAACGATTTGTGGTTTGCTTTAATGTCCTGGCTTATAGGGACGGTTACCACTTTAGCGGAATCCAGAGACTTTAGTGGTGACTGCTAAAACAGCCTGTTGTCTGATGAGAGGTGATTTTACCACTCATTCTCACTCAACATTTGTGTATATTACCTTGATTTGAATGAATAAATGAGATGTATTCATGAGTAAATGCACTAAATATCCACTCTTTGTAGGTATAGAGTTGAAAAGATAAAAATGATTTGGATTGGAGCTTAAGAAGATTAAAAGGGAGAAGGTAAAGTACAACTAAGGACTTGCAATAGAAGAGCCTCAGGTAGCGCGGTCACCAGTAGTCAAGCCAAGGTCAATCAAACGCGGTTGCATGAGTTAGCCTCAGTCGCGGCCAAGTTGGTGCAATCACGACTCAACAAAAATATTCAGCCTAAGGGAAAAATTGGAAATGTACATGGCTGATCCCAATTTTGACAAAAAGACTCAAACTCTAGCCTCTTGAAAACATTCCATCTTCCCCAATTTTTTTAGGTTTAGCTCTAGACTTCATAGCCTCCATTTTTGGAGAAGAAAATATTTTTTAAATTTTGGGTGAAGAATATATTGAAGACTTTCTAAGTGGAAGATTTTCTCACTTCCATTGTTGATATTTTAGGAGAGACAAGTTTGAAGTAACATTTGTTTAGATCTTTAACAAGTTATTTCAATGGAGAATATGGGTATATCAATGTTTATTTATCTTATGTGTAGCTAAATCTCTCTCTTGGGATAATATGTAAATAGGGTTTTAAGTGTGTGTGGATTGTTATTATTAGCATTTATTTGGTATTTCACGTTTATGGTTTTTATCATTTTTATGCTATTTTTGTTGGGATTTGATGGGTGAAAGCCCCAAATACCTACATGGGTTTGATGAGTGAAAGCTCCAAGCTCTAGAAAGTTCAAGTCCATCATCGAAAGAAGGATTTTGGGTGAACTTTAGGAATCTATATCATCCTCGAAAGAGGGATATGGAGACCAAATCAATGATAGATAATTATTTGTGTAGTTTGCTAATTTTTCACTATCTTAGACATAATGGTGAATGTAAGTTTGACTATGCCATGAGTATCATTCTAGAAATAAGGATGCCTAGATTAAGGTTGTGGTTTTCAATTGTTGAACACACCTATTAGACATTCAAAAGAATCAATGGGTAAGCGTTTAGTGTTTTGTTGAAAGACTAGTATCAAAATCTATAACCAAGCCTACTCATATTTGATGTACTAAATTGATGTTGATGATTAACACCCACATGTTACTCCCTTAGTAGTGCATAATCCCAAGATCCATTCTTAATTGTTAAAACTCTAATTATTCGTAGCCCTGAATTTATACTAGAAAAACCCAAAAAGAAACACTAGTGTGGAATCCTATCTCCCCATTTTATCTTTTTGTACCATTTGTTTGAATTTATCTGGTATCTAATATTTTGAATTAACATGATCTCCACTCATATTATTCCTTGTGGATTTGACCCCGACACCAAAGTTGGCTAAATATATTGACTACGACCGCCTTACACTTAAATTGACGTGTAAGTTGAGCATTATCAAAAATGGAATCATTGCTGGGGAACAATTTGGCGTATTGAGTTAGTTTGGAATTTTAGTTTACATGCTTGAATTTAAGCTTGTAAATATTTGTTGGTGATATTTTTTATTGTAGGTAGATTTTATTTTATGTTTATTTTTTGATATGGCATCTTTTGACAAATATGAATTTGGTGGTTGGAACACCTATAATGACGACCTATGTCTATATTGTGATGGACCATACTTCACGAAAGATTGTAACTATTCTCTCTGGGAAGAGACGGGATCACCATCTTGATCTTATAGGGAATATAATTGTACCTCATGTGGAAGTCAAGATGGACATAGGGATAATTGCCAAAATGCCCCCTCCCTCTATTATACTAACTAAATTTCTAGTTCTTCTTATAAGATTGATAGGTCTAATAATGAGAGGAAGGAGGAGCAACAAACCAACTCATTGGTTTTGAAGCAATTCTTCAAACCACTTTGGACCAGGTAAATACGACCGGGGAGAACGCGCAAGACATGCATCAATCCTACGGGGTGTTCACATGGGCATTTGTCACGGCAAAGGAATTGGGCAAGAATATCATCCTTGCAAATATCACAACCATGACCACTCCTTAAGATAAGGTTTATCAAGAAAAGAAACCAAGCTATGATGATGATCTTGGTAGCAAAGACTCTTCGATGGCTTCCAAATCATCTAACTCATATGAGAATGAAGAGGCCAAAATAAAAGAAATAGTACTAGAGTCAAAAGAAGAATCACTACATACCTCTTATGATGACTATAGTTCATTTGAGGTGATGATGCTTTGGAGGAAGCAATTCCAAAATTAGGGGTTGTACCTCATTCAACCCACTTTTCAACATTGAGCCTCGAGGATGTAATGAGAATCTATTCACCGAGTCAAATGATGGTTAGTGGGGAGTTTAAATATGATTCCTACAATTTGTACATTGACATTCTAAAGAAGCACATGGAACCTAACTCATCATTGGCCAAGGAAGTCAACTACTGATGTAAGAGGGACGGCCTATTGATGCATTCACTCTTACCTAAGGAACTAATTCAAAATCTTGATGTGAAGTTGGGTAAGAGATTCAAATCTTCAAAATGGTGAGATTGAAGATTGCTTTCTATGTTCTCACATCTTCCAAGTTTTACCTTGGAAGATCTGAATCTTCTGTCCCTCTTTTGCTCATTTCATATTGAACAAAAGTTGGGATAGAGGTTCAAATCTTCTAAACAGAATCATAAAAGGAAATGGTGGAGGCGGCGTGCTACGATGTTAACCTAAGTGCTAGTTGGGAGGCACCCTGTCACGCCACAAAAAGTGTCCCATATACTTTTATTTATACATGATAGAGTAGATTTTGCTTTTGTATTTGTTCATGCATAATTCATGAAAAAATGATTGCTAGGAGAAATTTTGATTAAAATTGAAAAAGGGAGTTGTGAAAGTTGATTGTTGGACTAAACAATGAAGTGCAGAAGCCTAGATTTTGGCCTCAGGTACCGTGGTTACGGCCCGTGTCATCGTGATTGTGGAGGCTGTGAATCTGTAATTGCAGTCATACCAGTTTAAATGACCATCCAACTGCCATTTTTCCTCGCGAATCGTTCTTAAAATTCTCTAAAAATTCTCGTATTTGTTGGCATTGCGTAAGAATATCCAAGATTTCATTTCAAACCTTTTACGTAATTTCTCTGGTATGTAGTCTCAAACTCTCTCACTTTTATTATCCTTGTAGGCCTAGGAGATGTAGTTTAGAAATAGACATGAATTCATTGTTATAATTCCAAAACTATGCTTGTCTGTGTTTATGGTTGTGGTTAGTAGCTGTAGGGTGTCTACACATATATTTTAGCCTAAAATGGTTGAAACTTACGTATATTATATGTTCAATCAAGTCTCAAATGAGTTCAATGTGGAGTCCTTAAAGTTTGGGGCTAAAACCTTGCAATCTAGGCTTACTTTATCTGATCATGATGTTTGTGCGCCTAGTTTGAGGACAAAGTTGGTGTTAATCTCATGTATCTCGAGAAATGGTAGAACTATTATCTGTGGTCTTAGGTATCGCGATCACTGTCGTGATGACTACGATCACCGAAGCACGATCACGGTTAATGTTCGTGATCTCCATACCTAAGGACAGCTGTTTGCAAAAATCCAAATTTCTGCACATCTTTTTTTCACCATAGAATCTCCTATAGAATTACCACATACGCTTTTCTTGTTAATCTAGCATAAGTTTTTCTTTGCAAACTACTAAAAATAGTCTGAAGTGTGTTCCATATAGATACTTAGCTACAAAATGGGAGACTTAGACGATACCAGATTCATGCCTCCGAAATTCCACAACCAGTTTTACAATGACCTCCCAACGACTAAGCTACTTCTAGAAAAGAGTATCTCTATGGACAGAGTCCCAGAGAAGTTCCCAAAATTCTTTGACAAACTTGCTACTATCAGGGAACGTGTTCTAGGGTTACCTCAGGGGCCGAGGTAGTCCTTCACTTCTCCACTCATATGCATCTCGGTCTGATTGTGAAATATATTAGGAGGAGATAAAAAAGTAGGGTTCCAGGGTTGCCAAATTGGAGAGAGTATATTCAGCTTTGGTAATATCACACAGAGACCTCAGGGAGTCACATGAAAAATTTGTGAAGAGGGTAAAGAAAAGAGAAAAATTCCTCACCAAGATGTGAAGAGGGGTAAATGGTATCTTTAAGGTGGTCAAACATAAAGAGCATCTACCTTTGTCAAGGGTCGAGAATGATGACCGAGCCCCTGCTGAGTGGTTTGGTACTGAAGAAGGTAGAGATGTGTAGGGTATACTAGAGAGAGCAGTTCGTGAGGCTAATTTAGGAAGTATCCTATACTCTTATCTTGTTGACTAGGCAGTGGGGACACTACCATCTTTTCAGTTGGGGGACCCATCCCTATATTTATACTGCTTGAATGTTTTTGGGTAGTATTTTGATGATATTCTGGATGATATTTTTAATTTTATTTTGGGATGACATTTTTGATATTGTTTTGTTGGATTTTTGAGATGTTTTATCTGGGCACTCTGATGGTGTCAACGTTTTATGAATTATCATGCTTTTCACTTAGTTTTTAGTTCGTCTTTTAGTACTTTAGATTTTATTATGGATTTTAGTGATGCATGACTAGCATTGCATTTGAGTTTTGAGACATGGGTGCAGGGGAATTCTGAGTACCCAAAGCATAAATTTCAAAGATGCAAGGGAAGTTTGAGTACCTGTGGCATTGGATTTTATAAACTTGGGGTCACTTTGTACACCATTGGTGAAGTCTGAGTAGCCATATGAGTAGTTTGCCATTTTGCGCCTAAAAGTGAGACTAAGGCTTTGGTTGTAGCCATATTTTAGAAAATTGTATGGGAGGCTAATGTAAAATAAACAACCCCTTCGTCCAAAATTTTTCAGAACAAAATCAAGGGCATGGATGTGAGCAATTTTGTCACAAAACTTTTTATCTTTTTATGGCTTCATAAACCTTGACTTATGAATGGAAATAGATACTCCCATTTTGTTTCTAGCGGGAGGGATATTTGAGCCCCCTTGGCGAATTATACATGCCATGTGTGGTGAGACTTTGGTATTCATCTCTTGTACACTTGTGTTAGCTAGAACTTGTCCTGTTAGTCTTTCAAAGCTAATTTTTATTGTATTTGGTTGGAAAAATGATCTTAGGCCACCTTTATGGTTTTGGAAACCCACTCTAGCCTAAAAAGCCTACCGAAGCACTAATATAATCCCTAGTTATCCACTTTGAGATTTGGACCTTTATTTGGTAAATACATTACAAGCCATGGACTATTCTTTTTATTTCTCTTTTGAACCATACCCTCCTTGAACTTAAAAATGTGATTTGAGGCTAAAAGCCTGAGTTGGGTTTGGTGCCACGAAGATATAGTTATATGACTAATGTACCCAGACTCCAAAAAGAACCAAATAAAAGAAAAAAGAGTAGAACAAAGTAAAGAATTATGCAAAAGTGCAAGAGAAGGAGATGAAAGAAGTTGGGTAAACAAAGGAAATAAAAGGTAGGCATGGTAAAAGAGAGAAAACAAAGAAGAGTTCCCCATAGTCAAAAAGAAGGATTGAAAAAGTGTGATGTAGATGTTCAAGAAAGGGTGTAGCCATGTTATTCCCCAATGATATCCTACCCTAACCTGAACCTATGCTACAAGCTTAAAAAGTCTTTTGATATCTCCAACCATTTATTTTCTTTGTGGTGGCGATTGAAAATAAGGGCAAGCCTATGGTATGACACTTCTTGCATTGAGATTTCTTTTATGAGGGAGAGAAGTTTTGCGCTTAAAATTCCTTGTTACATGTTTGGAGGTTTGGTGTGTGAAAATTCTTTTTTCTTATGAGGTTGGCATATGAACGAGTTGAGGTGAGTGATTTTTGTCACCTCCCGACTAATAAGGCAAGTGGAGTACAGTTTAGTTTTAGTTAAGGGTGAGAAAATTCTAGAGTATTGGTTTTTGTTACTTAGTTTCTCTTAAAGAGTCTTGTGTATCCTTGAATGTTGCATCTTATGATGAGGGGTGTTGTGGAGAATAGCTTAGCCTCTATGCAATGAGCTGCTAGTGGTTGCGACTTTAGTTGAAGTCATTATGACCTTTAAGGCATAAAGTTTTGGCATAAATGATTATGTCTCATGATAAGAGGTAATGTTGCTTGAGGACAAGGAAATGCTTTTAGTTGGGGGTGTTGATGAGATGTGATTTTACCACTCATTCTCACTTAACCTTCGTGTACATTACCTTGATTTGAATGACTAAATGAGACATATTCATGAGTTAATGCACTAAATATCCACTTTTTGCAGGTATAGAATTGAAAAGATAGAAACGATGTTGATTGGAGCTTAAAATAATCAAAAAGGAGAAGGAAAAGTACAGCTGAAGACCTGCAATAGAAGAGCCTCAAGTATCGTGGTCGCGGTACGATGACCGCTATCTCGGTAGTCAAGCAAATTTCAATCAAACGTGATCATGTGAGTTAGATGCAGTTGCGTAAACGTGGTCGCGACCAAGTTGCTGCGATAACGGCTCAATAAAAATATTCAGCCCAAGGGAAAAATTGGATATGCTCGTGGCTTATCCCAGTTTTGACAAAAAGACTCAAACCCTAGCCTCATGAACATATTCCATCTTCCCTAATTTTTTTAGGTTTAACTCTAAACTTCATAGCCTCCATTTTTGGAGAAGAAAATCTTGTATAAATTTTGGGTGAAGAATACATTGAAGACTTTCTAAGTGGAAGATTTTCTCACTTCCATTGTTGATATTGTGGGAGAGCCAAGTTTTAAGTAACATTCACTTAGATCTTTAACAAGTTATTTTAATGGAGATTATGGGTATATGTATTCTTATTTATCTTATGTGTAGCTAAATCTCCCTCTTGGGGTTATGTGCGAATAGGGTTTTAAGTGTGTGTGGATTGTTATATTTAGCATCTATATAGTAGTTCATTTTTATGGGTTTTATCATTGCTATGCTATTTGGATTAGGATTTGATGGGTAAAATCCCTAAATACCCACATGGGTTTGATGAGTGAAAACTCCAAGCTCTAGAAAGTTTAAGGCCATCTTCGAAATAAGGGTTTTGGGTGAACTTTAGGAATCCATATCATCCTTGAAAGAGGGATATGGATACCAAAGCAATGATAGACAATTATGTGTGTAGTTTGCTAAAATTTTCACTATATTAAACATAAGGGTTAATGTGAGGTTAACTATGCCATGGGTATCATCCTAGAAATAGGAATGCCTAGATTGAGGTTGTGGTTACCAATTGTTGAACACTCGTATTAGGTATTTGAAAGAATCAATGGATGAAAGTTTTATGTTTTGCTGAAAGACTAGCATCAAAATCTGTAACCAAGCCTACTCATATTTGATTTACTAAATTGATGTTGATGATTAACACCATATGTCACTCCCTTAGTAGTGCATAATCCTAAGATCCGTGCTTAATTGTTAAAACTATAACTATTTATAGCCCTGAATTTATACTAGAAACACCCAAAAAGAAATACCAGTGTAGGATCCTATCTCCCCCATTTTATCTTTTTGTACAATTTGTTTGAATTTATCTTGTATCTAATTTATCGAATTAACTTGATCGCCACTTACATTGTTCCTCATGGAACTACCAGAAATTAGGTCTATGGCAACAAACGTTTTAGCGACACTTCAAAAACTGTTGGTATAGACAGTCTATAGCAATGGTTACAATCGTTACTATAAAGTTTGATTCTAATGCCACAACTTAGTAATACAACCGTTGCCACTGATTTATAACTGTTGCAATAGACATCCATATAACAACAACTTAAGAATCCTTGTCATAACAGAGTCTATGGCAACACTTATTTATTAAATGCACTAGTTATTAAATTCCTCCAATTTATTAAATCCCTCCAATTTTTTCGCCTTTTTTTCTCTAAACCCGCAAAAACCAAAAGGTTACAATCTCTTTTCCACCTCATTTTTCATACACCCGCTGAAAACCAAAAGACGAGAAGCTTCAGTACTACTATAACCCTATTTTTCTCTCACTATCTCCAATTCTCTCTCACTGTGAATACCTATTCTGTGAATTGGTTCTGAAATTACAAAGAAATTACACTCAAATTGCCGCTCACGATGAAATTGCCCAGCGTGATTCTCCTGTTTACTATGACACACCACCACTGAAGTGTGTATGCTGTCATTCGTCACCTTAATAAGCTTAAAGAGAGGCCTAAATTGTTGATATTTCTGAGAAAATACTGGGTGTTTGAGAAAATCAGAGAAAATTCAGATTTTGGGGGTTTCTTCGAATCTGTGAAATATGAAAAATCCTAGGGTTTGTGTTCAATTGGTGATATTTTAAGTGAAGAAACAACTTTGAATGTTAGTATATTTGGATTTTGTTAACATTGATATTTCTGAACCTGGGATTTCCCCATTCTGTTACAGATCTGTGCTTCTTGATGCCCACAAGAACTTTGGACCTTTTACACATGATTGTGCTTGTGTTTCTTGTTCCAAAGGTTTGTTTCCTCCACTTTTATCAATTTGCTTGTTAAATCGTTATATTTTTGCAGTGTGTAAGTTGGCCTATGAATGTGTATGTTATAATTGTATTTTTTTCAGTAAATTGTTGGCCTCTTTTTGTCTCTTTTTTTCTCCATCCTCTTAGTTTTACCCAAAAACCCTACAATGGTTTAACATATTTTACTCGATTGTTCAGACCCCTTTCTTGATTGCTCTAATTCTTACAGATTTATGCTGATTACAGATTATTGAAACCCATATTGAGTCAAATTTCTACTGATTTCTACTCAAAATCAATTTTGTGCTGATTTCCCTAAATTTCTCTCCAACTCCATAATTCACAACCTCCAAATTGCTATCCTCCATCGTATTTCAATCATTTTTCAGTTCTCACCACAAAACGTAAGCTACAAACTTAGCATTTTCCTTATATACTGATTTAGTTTAAAATTTGTAAGTGTCTCTATGTGTACTAAGGTAAACTAAAGTTTAAGATTTCGTGTAAAGGTTTGAGGTACATCTGCATTGCTTGGCCGATAATTGCTGGTTATGCTGCCTTAAGTGTACCCAATTTGTTACATTGTTGGATTGAGATTCGACTGGACTAACCATCAATAAGGTCAATTACACCAATTGGGTGAAGGGCAAACATTTCTGCAAGGGCGACTCTCTCTGTATGTTCTGGATCTGCTCTTCTTTATGAGTTTAACCTCCTCCTTATCATTTCTTTGTCCTAGCTTGCTTATGCTAATCTCCCTTTATTAACAACTAAATTCATAAAAAATTACACCCTCCCAGAATCAGTCAATTGTTTGTAGGGGCAAAAATATTTATCACAGTACTAATATCAGCTAAAGCTACACAAGTTAATGAAATTTTCAAATCTTATTTGGTACCTAAGGTGTATTCTAGTGTGTAAGTAATACTTTTGTCACTTTTAAACGGTTCCAATGAAGTATATGTGTGTACTTGTACGTATACATGTATATTGATAGCTGGTTGCTATTTTGTCTTGCTACACAATAACTTAAAGACAATGCAAGTTACTCAGTTTAAAAGACTATCTGCATAATCATCCATGTTGTATGTATGTGAAACTCTTAGTTTTGTTGAATGTGATTGAGCTAAACAAGACAGACTACGTGTAATACAATACCTTAATTTTACATATACATCACAGGGTTCCTCCTACAACAAAGCTGTCCAGTTAGTTCTGGTTTTGCGTTGTCTGGTCCTGCCGATCTGTCTGCTTCTTGGGATTTATTAGACAACCTGATTCAGCAGTTGATCGACACTATTTCGTTAGCCAACATGCACATTTAGTTACTTTCATATTTACTTTGTAGAAATGATATCTTTTTGTATTTGTGTTAATGAGTGTTGACATCCTGAACTGAACCTTCTATTGATGATCTCGGAATATTCTTAAAACCTCTTTTCTTATTCAAAATTTTCTAGATTAAAGTCTCGTCTTCTACTGATTGACAGAACCTAACAGGGATATCACCGTCCAAAATCATGAACAAAGGCTACTCAAGATTAACACACTTGAGTAGGATGATCTTTTGGCACCTGGTGATTCTAACAAGATGATTGCTACTCAACAAGGTATATCCATGATGCTGTTATTATTAGTACTTGTATCTTATAGACTAGTTTATTATTGACCATAGTTATTTGGACAGTTCATATCATACTGGAATCATATCCAATTTTATGGGTGCATGTGTTCCCCAGCTATCTTGCTGTTGAAGCAAAAGTTACTGTTGTATCACACGAGCATATGTTACACAGAATTGAAGCAAGCAGTGGTCTTAGATTTTGGTGTTAAAAGTACTATCACTAGAACTTGACCCTGACCTGCTTGTATTTTGTGCTCGTTCTTGTTCATCAAAACAAACTGAAGGTTAGTACCTGTTCTACTTTTTTTCTCATCTTCTTCTTCGACTTCTGTTTGCTTGTGAAATTCTCTATTATTTGAGTAATGTTCAATTCTTTGTTCTGGTTGCTGAAAGTGCCATTAATAGATAGTAAAACCCCTCGTTCTTTATTGTGCAATCTGTAATTTCCCCTCTAGAACCTCACGAGCTGCATCAGTGTATCCAAGTACGTACAGACCTAGCCTTTCCACATCTAAACAAACCTTTTTCGTTGTTTTCATCTGCTAGAGAGGCTGTTTCCGATAGGCACTTTGAATATGGTTCAAAAATGCTTACTAATAAGCTACAACATAGTGGTTAAGGATTATCTTTATTGTCCACTTGCAATATGTAGGGAAATATATAAAATATTTTGAGCTTCATATAAGGGAAAAGAGGATATTCATGCGAGACTAATGAGGAAATAGAAAGACATACCTTCGTGGCGGTTTAATGCATTGCTTCTGGTAACACTAGCAGTCTCCCTAATCCTCTGCATTTTCTTGAATAACCAAGTCCAGATGCCATGGTTGGGGCTTCTATTTGCAAATGCTATTGCTTTTATCTTCACGCTTCCAATCAACATCATAACAACTACAACAAACCAGGTGATAAAGCATACACATTTACACTTACATTTCGCACCTCAAACATGTCTTGCCTGTCAGATTAATTAGCATACTTGAACTGTTATCCTGCTAAAAAAGGCTATTAGCATTGAGCTTCAAAAGTAATCTTAATATACTATTATTGGAAGTGGTAAGCACTACTAAATAACTAATATTCACTCTCTGTTTAACATACCAATATGCAAGCCCCGACTAAAAAAAGGCTATTCGCATCGAGCTTCCGGAGAAATCTTAATCTACTACTATTGGAAGCTGTAAGCACTACTAAATGACTAACATTCACTCTTTTTGTTTAGCATATCAATATGCAAGCCCTGATTAATATCTGATACCGTAACCTAATTGTATTTATTACAAGATTATATCCAAGATCATCACCCTTGTTATTTCAATAGAGTTCATTCCAAGTTTCTTATTTATGATGTTAATGTGCAGACCCCCGGCTTGAACATAATCACTGAGTATGTCATGGGAATAATACTTCCAGGACGGATAATAGCCAATGTATACTTCAAAGTCTATGGATACATATGTCACAGGCTGTTTCTTTCCTCAGTGACTTCAAACTGGGTCACTACATGGAGATCCCCCCTCAATCAATGTTTTTGGTTCAGGTATATTCACTTTATCATTTTCTACCAAAAATTGGAAATACAGCAGTGATGAACTTGGGGCTTCTGGTATACATTAAAGATTAGCACTAATAATTTCCTAGGTAGAGAGATGTAATACCCCACAAAATCCTCTTCCAGTCTGAGCCTTAGAGCGTATTTGGTAAAGCAAAAATCCGAGTCAAAATGTTTCAAGAATATCTTCCCAAGTATGAAATACTTTGAATCATGTGGAATTTCCCTAATTTCTACTTTTTATCATGTAGAGCATTGAATAAGCTTTCCATTATACCAAATTCACCCAAATCGGACACTCGGGTGAAGAGTTAGACCCATTTTAGTAAGATAGTGTGTCACCTGGCATTCTGGCGTGTCGCGGAGCTAGCCAAAATGGCAGTCGTCAAATTCTAGTGGACCTCCGCAATTCCTCCGCGTCGTGGTGAAGTTCCAGTTCGCAATAAGTTCCCAAAATGATCCCCACCATGTCGCGCCACTGGGCAATTTCCCAATTGTCCAAATCCAGTGAAGGACCGTGATCCCGGCGCATCGTGCCAGGGCCAAAAATCAGGATTTTTCAATTTAAAATCTCCAAGGGCTTTTTGGTCTTTTCACCTTATCCCCACCCTCTATATATACCCGGTTAAGGGCTTTCAACCCTTATTTTCTCTTCCTCCACCCAAAAAATAGGGTTTCCAAATTCCAAAATCCTCTCTCCTTCTTCCACAAATTATGAGAGATCAAGAGAGAATCAAGAGAAACCAAGAAGTCTTTCAAAGGCTTTCAAGAAAAGAGTTTCCACAATGTATGCAGATGTTGATTCTTGGGTCCTTTTCATCTAAGAAGCTCAAGTACCTTTTTTTTAAATCTTAAAGAATTTATGTTTATGAATTTTAATGATTTTTGTGAGTTGAAATTGATGTTTTTTCTATGGTTGAATTGTGATTCATGTTTGTTTACAAGATTATCAAGACTTGTCCCTAGTAGGTGGTATTTATGTGGTAAATAGATTATGTTCTTGTTGTTGATGTTGAATGATTTCCAAGATGGAATACTTGCATGGTTTGTATGAATCTATGAGATTATGTGAGTTGGAAACATGTAAAATTGGTTGATTAGGGTGAGTATGTCGATGAATACACCTATGTCTAAGTTGTGAACGTAAGGTGTCCGATGAAATGTCTAAGAGACTAGAAATCAAGTATTGTAGTTAAATAGTAAGACTAGATGGATGGATGGATGACATATTTTTATATACACTCCCTTTCATGGATAAGACTTTGAGAACTATATGTATCGTGAAATGACCAAGTGAACGAATTACTCCAAAATAGTAAGAAATCCCAAAGTAAGTGTAAAACCGTACATGTCTTGTGGTTGTTGAAAAACCGCAGTGAGTAAGTTGAGACAAGATAATGGTAAATTTCCCTAAGTAAGTACTCTTTGATATATGACAAGCTTCCCATATATGCCAAGTGGTTAGCAAGTAAGTTATGACATGATAGTGTGAAGTTTCCCCAAATTACTTGATATCCGAATATACAACAACATTGATATAGGTATGAAGTACTTGATATAAGTCCTTGTTGAATGAGGTATAATCTAATAGCATGTCTACCCTAGGCTAGTACATGATGGTGAACGTATGTTGATGATCCTTGAATGTTTGAGGTGACATTTTAGTGATTGTAATGATGAATGAATGATTGAAATGATAAATGAATGATTATGTTTTACTTGTATGTTATCGAGTCCTGGGGGGTATTTATACCCGACAATAGAGCTGTTGTCCTGCGAGGGTCATCCCGTCAGAGAGGCTTGACCAGAGAGTGAGTCTTTACCCATGGCACGGTATTGATGCCCTTCCAGCTGGGGTAATAGGTTGGACCCCACCTGTGGTAGGTCGGGGCATGTTGTTTAAGTAACTACTTCCCACAGTTTCAGTTTCAGTATCAATCTTTAGAAACCAAGACTGTCAGATATTGTCATCTATTATTTTGAGGAACTCAGATAGTTCCATTGATTCAGGGACCATCCCGATAGATAGGATTGGTCACATATACAGTTGTTTGATATCATATTCAGAGATAAGACGCCAGATAGGCTTGATTCACCATCTCAGATTCTATTGGGTATCCTTGTTATCAGATTTTGATATAATCATATTTCTTATCATTGATAATAGTTTCTGAATATCATCAGTTAGAAAGGTTGATCTCTAATCTGTCAGTCGAAAGCAGTAAGCTCATAATTCAGTCCTTGATGTAAGTGCATCCAGATTCTCAGTATCAGTATCAGATGAGTCAATGATTCAGTATCTCAGTGTCAGTAGTGAGTTCAGCCTGCAGTAAAGTGGTATCTGAGTTTTAGTACCTAGTTGTGATGATTGTGTTTATGGTCTTTCATTCATGTATGTGTTCTGATGCGACATTTTCATGATTATTCAGTTTAGATATTATGCACGCATGAACCTTTGCATTTAGCCTTACCTCATCTACATACTTAGTACATTCTTGTACTGACGCATTTGCGCTATGGTGTTTTATTTGGCACCATAGGTTCAGAGGCACAGGATCCAGAGCATCCTTAGTAGTTCAGCCCAGTCAGCAGTAGCAGTGAGTCCTCTTGTTTCGAGGATGAAATCTCAGTTGATTATTATTGTATCGGATTCTGTTTATATTTATTTCAGTTAACGGAGTTAGTTAGGAACCTGTCCCATCAACTCCACAGTTCAGGCAGTTAGAGGCTTTTCAAATAGATGTATTGGAATTTAGTTTTCAGTTTTGAGTATGTATAGATGTGTTGAACCTTATGGCTAGTTTCCATATTTATTTCAAATTTTTGTAGTGTACAGGTATAGATATCAGTAAAGGGTTAACTTGTGGTCCTTCGGGGTCATAAGCACCATGTGACGTCCTGGGATCGAATCTCGGGTATTTACAGGAGACCACAAATCCACAATGAAGAAGCTTCTCCATATCTTTTGAGACATTCAGAATAGTCACCAACGTCTTAATTCAGAGAAAAAACATGTTTATGTGCCAAGATATAAATGACATGAAATGCGGACATTAGATCACTACATCGATGGTTAGACTTAAGCATCACTTTAATGGACTGACTACTGAGTTTGCATTTCCAAACTCATCACTAAAAGCCTGATCTCCTCACAACCCAATTTTTATTTTTACTTTAAAAAAAACACGGAAAGCACCAAAACCCATTCACCTCAATTTTTACGCAGATAGTTCTCTTAACAATAAATAGAAAAAGGATCCTAGAACATGTAGGTAGATTAGTTTAAAGTCAAACATGTATTTAGGAAAGTTTTACTATATGGTGGATTTGGTGTTACTACTTGTAATTTTATTTTGATAAAGTTTTGTAGTGGCTTTATTGCTTACGGTTGCAGTTGCATTTGAAAAAGGTCATGTTCACTGCGACAACAATGTGAAAACAATTTTACATTGAGGAGAACATTGACAAATATTAATGGCATGTTTTATTTTTTTGTAGGTGGAGAAAATGAAGAGAACGAGGAGAACATTAAAGAACGTTGAAGATTTTAGATGGTTTTTGTAACTTATTCTAGGACATTTTTGAAATCGACAACACAATGAAACTTATGTCATAATTTACTATTTTCTAGTTAAATGGATATTAATTGCTATGGCTAGCTTATATTTTGGATATACAATTTTAATGATGAACATTGATAAACTATTTTGTAATTGTTATTATAGATTTTATCATGTATTTCACTTTATTGGTAATTATTAGTGTCATTGCAGGGCTACATATTTTTGTAGCAAATTAAATTGTTGCAATAGCAACTTAGATCAGTTGCTATAGAAAATTCAATTACACTAGTAAGGCTATAGCAATGTCTTGTAAATGTTGTGATAGCACATTTAAAATGTCGTATAAAACCGTTGCAGTAGTATAATTAACTGTTGATATAGATAAAACAACTGTTGCATAAGACCCTATGGCAAAAACTTGTAAACCATTGCTATAGAGTATATATGTTACGAAAAAAATCGTAGCATTAATGACAAAACTGTTGCAATAGTATCAAGTGAGTTGTTACAATACATATAAAAACTGTTGCATTAGATATAAAAACCATTGCATAAAATTCTTTTACAACAGTTTAGTTCGTTGCAATTGATGTCAAATAAGTGTTGCAGTAGTGATCGTAAAAACCGTTGCTACAACCATATATAGCAACGATTTATGAAACCGTTGCAAAAACTGTAGCAGTAGAGCTATGGCTATACGACCTGATGAAATAGTTTGTTAACCGTCGCAGTACCTCTATAGCAACGTTTTCCTCATCTACTGCAACGGTTTTGCCTGTGTTGCCATAGACCCAGTTTTCAATAGTGTGGATTCGACCCCGATTCCAAAGTTGGGTAAATATATTGATGACAATCACCTTGCACTTAAATTGACATGTAAGTTGAGCGTTATCAGTGTATACTTTAGCGATACTCACATACCTGGGAAGGGTATAAATACCCCACTCAACCCATTTTTCACTATTCTTCTCACATTATCAAGAGAGTAAAACCCTAAATAGCATGAAAACTTGGGAGAAACCTTTGTGGGTGATATTAGAGACTGGGTAAAGTTTATTTACGTGATTCTTCATCAAATTTGTGGTAAGATTCCATTATTTTCATGATTTAATTCTCAATTCTTATCTAAAATTTCTATAAGCTTGGTGGCTTTATTTTAGCACCATTATAGCCCGGAATTCAACCATTTCTTAGAGTAAAGATTCCTTGAGCATAGAGGGACATTGTGTTGGTTTTGTCTGTGTGATCTCATAAATGAGCCGCACATATGATATTTATGTAATTTTGGATCCAAATCACAATAGTTCAATAGTGGCATCAATGTTCTCTTATTGATGAGTATATTATGATTTTAATAGTGTCGTTCCTTGCAAAAGCTTTTTAGAAAGGAAAATAGATCATTTAGCACACTCTTTTGGCTTTTCTTTGGCATGCAGGTAGGCTAAGGTTTGCTTTTTTCATAGATTGAGCTATCTCATAGTATGATTATGATAATATTCTAGATATAGGATAAAATATAGGTATTGGAAGTATGAATGAGGATATTTGGATTAATTAGACTATCTAGGCTATCTTGAAACCATAACTTAGGGTGAAATTAGCTTAACTACTTATGTCTTAGGTGAATTTGACTTTGTGGCTCATGTTTAGAATGGAAATGCTTTAGTTACTCAATCTAGGTGAAATTGCCTCAGTCATTCATATTTAGGGTGGAATTGGCCTTAGTTACTTAAGAAAATTGCCTTAGTTCCAATTATTTTAGTCGGGACTAGTTTAGTTGTTTATGTTTGGGGAAAATTACTATCTTAGGGAGATTTATGGCTCATTCAACGTCTAGAAATGAACTTACATACCTTAGCATAATTTGGGGTAGAAGTTTCCTAAAATAGATTTTGGAGACTAGAAGTAGGCCCCTTTGGCCCACCTTAGGCCAAGATTTGTGTTAGCCTTGTAGACTTATTTATGCATGATATACCCTTATTAATTTTTTATATGGGACTTAAGGAGATTGAATATATTTATTGAGTATTTTTTTGGATATTGAAAGATTGATGCTAATTCCTGGTATTGCTAATGATATTTCTTATATTTATGATTAATGGATTATAGATATGATTAATGATTCATTGATATGATTAATAGCCTATAAATATGATTATTGATATAACTTATGGATATGACTATTGACATGGACTATTGGCACGATTATTGGCATGACTTAATAGAGGCGGATCGGCATGGTTTACATGTATGGGTATCAATATAACTCATGGTTGTGATTCTAGGTTTGGTGTATATATATGAGAAAAAGGGATGATCTATAGTTATAGTTCCTTCGTATAGCCTATTGGGTTAGTTTATCAGTATGGCTTATTGATATGGTTCGTTGGTATGATTTATAAATATAAGTTTCAATTTGAGTATGGCAATTGCTAATGATCTTGATAATATGAGCTTTGATTCAAGCCTGACAAATGATGATAATGGTGATGATACTATTGAGTTCCGATTAAAGTCCGACAATGGGAATTATGTATGAGATGATATGGTTAGGATGGATTCTCGATTATGGCATGATATTAGTAATATTATGGCTATTTGGTTGATTAGTTTCCTTAAATGTACCCTTCATCCTTATGGGGGCCTGCGTTGGATTATTTACTTTCTGCACTTATTGTCTTATGGGGGCCAATCTTATAGTTATAGTTGGATGATCATTATTCTACCTTTTCATATGTATCTAATTATTTCTATACAATGGTGTTGGAGCTTATTTCTAGGTTCGCTCCTTTTACTTTGACTGATCTTATTTTATTTGGTGTTTTATGATATTTATATCATGATTTAGCTCAGCCATCTCAAGATGGATAATGAGTACTAGTGGTTTTTGGTACTCATACTACACTTTTGTACTATTTTGGTGCAGATCCAAGTACTAGTTGTCGCCACTAATTCGACGCTTGTGCAGGATTGATTTTTGAGATTAGGTGAGTTCTTGGAGTTGGATCCTATTCCTTCTATTATCGATGTCTACTCTTTCTTCCTTGAGACATATTGTATTATGACTATCTAGGACTTATAGTTCATTTATAATAGCTCTTGTACCGACATTACTGAGTCAGAATGTTTGTTGATTTTCTATATATCTATTAGACTACTATCACTGTATTATTGCCATTTAAATCTTTAATTGTTAATTTCCTACTTTTAGGATATTTTCCACCAAGTTATCCCATTGCATCTAGCTCTGAGATATGATTCGGATTACCCACTAGCGGGATAGAGTAGGTGCTATCATGACTCATAAATTGGGTCATGACAAATTGGTATTAAAACCTAGGTTTCACTGGTATTGTTGGTCCAAGAGAAAGTGTCTAGTAGAGTCCTGTGGATAAGAATGATGACATCTATTTCTTATATTTGGGAGCCTATAAGACATTCTTAGGAGTTCTTCACTTCTTTACTCATTTCATGCCAAGATTCTGAGTTGGTTTCTAAAGCATTTCTTTAGTTTCACTCTTTTGCATATGGCTAGGACACGTGCTACCACTATATAAGATGAGGGTTCCAAGATCAAGCTTAGGGATACTACTATTGTTCATGGATGACCTAGAGGTCATGGACAACCCAGAGACATGTCCCCATCTAGGGACAGGATAGTGGGGCTTCACCACACCATACTCATGCTCTCAAGCTAGTTATCATTCTACCCCAGCTAGTAGTGGGCTAGGGACCAGCCCAAGCTCTACCGGAATTTATTTCTTCTTAAGTGCTCAAGTATGCTTTGATTCAACTTTTTTGATTTTTTGGTGCTGCACCGTCTGATAGTGCACAATATATATATCAGAGTGGTACTAGGGGGCGGGGGCGCAACCTATACTATGCGACTCTCAGAGTTGAGGTCCCTCATGCGCTGGTAATTACTCGGCTAGTAGTTGCACAACATGCTATGTCTATCAAGGAACAGAAGATGTTGGGTAGATTTGAAAGAGTCCAAGCACACAGGCAAGTGTAAGTGGTCTTATCAAGTAGTAAAGTGGCCTTCAAGAAGAAAAAGTATCGATCCCATAGAGACTAGATCTAACAACGGTTCAATTCTAGTTCACAGTTTAGACTAATTCGGTGCAAGAGTAACCAAATAGAGAGTTTGGAAATTGTGAATTAAAAAATAAATAAATAATGCATAAATTAAAGTCATGAAACAATGAATGGAGTAAACTCAGGGTTAAAGTACTCCAAACAATTATACTATGTTATTGAACGTCATTTGCTAAATTGCTTATCTTGGTTATTGATTCGAAGGGTTAATTGTGTGATCATGGTGTCCTGACAACTAATATTTTACTTAATATGGACATTAAAACTACATCATTGAGTGGGGATGTAATAACCCAATTAAGTGAATTAAAGCTATCATCCTACGTTGAATCAAGTAAGACTCCTAAGTACATCCCTGTCCTAGGTGCTAAGTTCAATTCTTTATTTTATAAAAGAATAAAAATCCAAACTTTGTTTATTCCCATATTATATCTCCCTATTCCATATCCCGAGATCAAAAGGACAAAAATATATGTATTTTATGGGTGATCAATCCATAAAATAATTAAAACAAGAATAAACAAACAACCAAATATGATAAGCAAATCCAATGAAATTAATTCAAAATAATAGTACTCATGTTCTTGGCTTTAACCTCAAAAAGAGAATTTTTAGACGATAATATTAATAATCATGATCCATATAATTGAATACATGATATGATAATTAAAAGTTAATTAACAAATAAAAACAAAACCTAAAACATGTGCAGCCTCCAAATTATTCCACCGTTTCCACCGAATTCTTCAAGATTTTCAAGTTTGTTCCTAGGTGTGTATTTATAATATTATATTCCTAATCCCACATCTTGTGGGATTAAAAAGATTCTCATATGCATTGGAAAGAGTTACAATTAATCATCTTTGTAATGGGAAAATGTCCAACCTTGTATATGTGTGACTTTATCAAAATTGGATCGGCGAAACACATCATGCATCGCACGTAGTAGTTCCCCAAAATGGAGGGTGCGTCTCATACATATCACACGCCTACATTGGATTTTGTATCTCACAATTTTTCTAAGGAATTGGAGAACTGAATATAGCTTGCGATGCACGCTCATCGCGCGTACACACTAGATAATACATCCCAAAATTTTTGTTAAGTCTTTCATCCCATCTTTCATCCCTTGTATCGTGGTGTATTTCCCATAGATTTTCAGCCTTTATATCATCAATATATCACCGTATTCACCTTAAAAATCTTCCTAAAACATCACACACCACGAATTAGAGATCATAACAACACAATATTCTTAACGAAGAATAAAAACAAGAGCTAAGATAAAGCTAATTCGCCATAATCTTCACTTATTATTCCGACTTAAGACTTAATCAAATTATACTTCACACGTTACCAACAAGTTATTCCACATATAAATACACTTATAAACCATATGGAACTCATTAAACACATTAGAATCCATCGAAATCAACTAGATACACACGTAGCTCAAGCTAGTAAAACTAGTTTTCCCGGATTGAACTCTAAATGACTCAGTTAAATATAAACTTGTTTGGAAAACACTTGGAACATTGTAATCACGTCCTTGGAAACTCAAATACTTATTTATATAAATATTAACACGTTAAGAACATGAATTGATCTCATAATAAGTCTAAATAAGATAGAATAGTAACACTAGGATGCATAAATACACCCAATATCACCACCCTACACATAAAACCTTGTTCGTCCTCTAAAAACTCTTTACTCTAAGCATCATGAATTGAGGAGACTCTACAATTCTACGACATGCAAGACACTTAAGCTAGTACTACAATGACTCACGGAATGCAAATTTTTACACAAAGCACGTTATTTACACAACTGATAACTGATGAACACTACTCCAAGACATCCTAGCCTCAAGAATTGACTCACCTAGTGGCAAACTCATGCATATTTCTCAATCAAGGACATCATACAAATCACCCATATTCATCAAACATGTGCCCTCACAATAAGAGAGATACCCTTAATCACTCACAATAATACAATTTATCACAATGGGTACAAGAATCAAGTTACACTCACTCTCACAAGGAATTCACAAGTTACACACAATGAACCATATGCTTTCCCTTAGTGTAATGCTCTACTAATATCGGAATGTAAATCTTAGAATCAATTAGGACTTTTTCGGGTTGTAATGTAGGCTAAGAGATGGGTAAGAAATATTTGGGAATAGTGACTAACCTCTCTAAGAGCTTTAATACACTATATTAAATATTTAAAACCAATCTCGAACAACCAAATTACACTTTTTCATCCACCCATATCTTTTGTTTTTGCCTCATTTCTTTTAAGCATTTTCACAAACCCATGGTGGGTGTATTGTTTATTCCTTCAAGATTCAATTTTTCTCATTCTTTATAATGATGAGAATATTTCTAATACAATTTATATCACTCCCAACCACCACACATCAAATATAAACACCAATAACTATTACCTTGGGGCATCAATTTAACCTTTTTCTTCTTTAATTTCTCAACTCCTTACTAAATCAATTTTTCATTAAAGTACTTAGGAGATTTTTGGATCAAATTATTATCTATCAAAGAAGGGGATTATGCTACATATGAGGCTACCAAAGAAAGGGCTAAAGGTTCAATAGGGGTTAACTAGGATAATGCACAAAGAGTAGGACAAATAGAAGGTATAAAACAAGGCTATCAAAGAAATTCCTAAATCATCTCCTAAACTCACACTCTTTATTTTGCTTTACACACAAACTGGGAAAGTTATAAAGATCACATGAAACAAGGAATATACAACAAACCTCACACGCACATGGCACATGCTCAACTCAATAGGATTATCGTAGACTCGCAACCAAACAATAACATGAATTCAATTTTAATCCAAAAAGTACAAGAGTCATAAAAACTTAAGCCTAGGTGTCTCAAAAGTAGAAATTCCCTCAATCAACATGCTTTTACCAAACAAAACACTTGCACCATGTAACCAAAAATAGCATCAACAAGAATATCTTACACATAAAATTTTAAATTGAGCCAAAATTTAGAAATTTCCCCACCTCACACTTAAAAATATACTTTGTCCCCAAAGTGAATTTAAAATCAAGAGACATAAATACTCCTCGAGGACTCTAGGTCTAACTAGTAGCATCATTTTGCATAACGGAGTTCTGCGGGACCTCACACTCTATTTTTGCCATGCTCCTTAGCTTAGTTTTTCGGTACTCAGACTTTCCCAAAACCTGTGACTCAATAAAAAATAATAACTATGTGAAATAAAAACTAAAAACCAAAAATAAAACATACCTAATTAACTTAGGTTGCCTCCCAAGCAGTACCTGATTTAGTGTCGCGACACGACCAAATTATGGCTTAACTAAATTCCTTCACTCTTTTACTCCCCTTTGGGAGCCATTTTATCATTCGTTTTGGACCTCTTGAGTTTTCACTTTCAAGGTCAACATCTCTTTCAAATTCAACCTTCATCATGTTTGAAAGTAGTGGTATTAAAGGTTTGAGCTTGTCAATAAGGGTGTCAAAGGGGGTCTTTGGCAGGCTAACCACCTCACACTTATCCCCTTCAACAACAATAATCATACATAAATTCTTATAATGAGATAGAGTGTTTAGCAGTTTGTAAACTTTAAATACCGTCTCTTCATCCTCCAACCTCATTTTTAGTGTGCGCTCTCTTACATCAATTAAAGCTCCACCCGTTGCTAAAAATAGATGTCCCAAGATGATTGATACCTGTTCGTCTTCCACAAAATCAAGAACAATAAAGTCAACAGGAATAATGAATTTACCAACCTTTATGAGCACATCCTTAATCACTCATTTGGGATGGGCTATGGTCCTGTTTGCCAGCTGCAGTAGTATAAATCTCAAACTAGGCTTCCCCAAACCCAATGTGTTGAACAAAGATAAGGGAATCAAGTTGATATTTTCCCCTAAATCACTAAGTTCCTACACCACCTCACTATTACCAATCTGAATTTAAAAAGTAAACTTACCTAGGTCCTTTAGCTTTTTTGGCATCTTTTGTGACTACCGAACTACACTCCCCAGTGAGTGTCATTGCCTCCACATCCAACAATTTTACCTTATTAGCAACCATATCCCTCAAGTACTTAGCGTACTTGGGCATACCCTGCAAAACATTTTATAAAGGTAAGTTAATGTGAAACTTTATGAATGTATCAAAGAACTTCTTAGACATTGCATCCTCCTTTGCTTTAATTTACCACTGAGGGAAGGGTAGTGGTAGTGTCTTCTTCACTTCTAGTTCAACAACTTTTTCTTTCAAGTACTCAGACTTCCTTGATTTTCACAAACTTCCTTGATTTACCTGTTCAGTCACCACGTCGACATCTACCTCCTTAGTTGACTTTAGAGGTTCTCTTTGAACCTCTTTACCACCCCTCAAGGTGATTTCCATAACTTGCTTTGGATTTTTTGTATCTGGTGGCAAACTACCTTATGGCCTAATATTTAATGCTTGATGTAACTTCCCTATCTATAACTCTAAGCTTCTCTGGGATGCTTGAAATTTTTTTATGTCCACAGTAAACTGTGCTTGATTAGCTAAAAACTGCTTCAATATCTCTTCCATGTTGCTAGTTGACTGATTCCCTTGTGCCTGTGGTTGCTAAATTTGTTGTTGTTGTGTGTTCCAAGGCTGAGTATGCCACTTCTTTATGTAGGCATTACCATAATTTGGCCTTTGAGCATTACCCTCATACATTACTAATTCTGGATTTGAAATACACATGGAAGCTGCATGGTCGCTATTCCCACAGATTTCACACCTACCTGCAGCTTGTTCGATTGCATTTACAATGGTTGCACGTTGTGTGGTTTGAACTTTTAGGCTGTTGAACTGAGTGTTTATCAAATTTTGTAATTAAAAAACCTAAGCTGATAATGCTGTGAATTGGTGGTCTACCTCCAATACACCTGCAATTCTTTTTGTGGCACTTCTAGCATCTGAATGCCACTTGGGATTTCCTTGTGCTATGAAATTCAATAATGTATACAACTCATCATAAGTCAATTCCAATGCTTGATCACCAGCAGCTGAATCTAGAAAAATCTTTGTATTATGATCAAGTGCTTCTACAAAAGTGTGATCAAGTACCGAATTAGATTGTTGGTGATATGGACAATCACGAATAAGGTCCTTGAAGAATTCCCAAGCATGACATAGATTTTTATCAGGCTTCTATTCAAATCTTACTATCTCACTGCAAAATCTCATAGTCTTGCCTGATGGAAAGAATCTGATGAGGAACTTTGTGGTTAAGTCATCCCATGATATGATTGAATTAGCCGGCTCCACATTAAACCATCTTTTATCTTCCCCCAACAGTGAATGGGGAAAAAGTGTTAGGCTTACATAATCTATACTCATCCCAGTCAGAATAAATATGTCAGTAAGCTCAATGAAAGTCTGCAAGTGGACATGTGGATCCTCGTATAGAAGTCCTGCAAACTATCCACTTCTGATTAGAAGCTGAACCATGTTGTTCTTTAACTCAAAATTCCCACAAGCAGCCAGTTTTTGAATTGGGGAAGTCAAATTCATTGGAAGTGAGACTTCCACTTCTCTAACTGTCCTGCGTGCTTGTTATTCTTCAACCATTATAGCAGGATTCTCTTGGTCTTCTGCAATTTGCGAAATTCGAGAGAGAAGGATTTCTTCTCCCAGTCATTGATAGATGTGTTGATCGGGTTCGGGGCTTGGATAAACCAAATCCCTTTCCCTTTCTATCTTTCTAATCTTAAAACTTGTTTCCTGCAATTACAAAACCAAGACCAAGCATAAAATAAACCAAAGAAATCTAAAGGTAAAACTAAAATAAACACTTACCAAATAATAAGTCCCCGACAATGGTGCCAACAACTTGAAAGATCCCAAGCACACATGCAAGTGTACATAGCCTTATCAAGTAGTAAATTGTCCTTCAAGAAGACAAGCATTGATCCCACAGAGACTTGATCTAACAACGGTTCAATTCTAGTTCACAGTTTAGATTAATTCGGTGCAAGAGTAACCAAATAGAGAGTTTGGAAATTATAAATTAAAACTAAAATAAACAATGCATAAATTAAAGTCCTGAAACAATAAAAGGAGTAAACTAAGGGTTAAATCACTCCGAACAATCATACTATGTTATTGAATGCCATTCGCTAAATTGCTTATCTTGATTGTTGATTCGTAGGGTTAATTGCATGACCATGGTCTCCTGACCTCTAATCTTTTATCTAATATGGATATTACAACTACATCATTGAGAGGGGATGTAATAATCCAATTAAGTGAATTAAAGATATCATCCTACATTGAATCAAGTTAGGCTCCTAAGTGCATCCCTATCCTAGGTGCTAAGTTCAATTTTTTATTTTATAAAAGAATAAAAACTCAAAATTTGTTTATTCCCATGTTCTATCTCCCTATTCCCTATCCCGAGATCAAAAGGTCAACTATATATGTATTTTATGGGTGATCAATTCATAAAATAATTAAAACAATACTAAACAAACAACCAAATATGATAAGCAAATCCAACGAAATTAATCCAAAATAATAGTACTCATGTTCTTGGATTTAACCCCGAAAAGAGGGTTTTTAGCCAATAATATTTATAATCACGATCCAAATAATTGAATACATGATATGATAATTAAAATCTAATTAACAAATAAATAAAACCCTAAAACGCGTGCAACCTCCAAATTATTCCACAGAATTCTTCAAGATTTTCAAGTTTGTTCCTAGGTGTGTATTTATAATATTATATTCCTAATCCCACATCTTGTGGGATTAAAAAGATTCTCATATGAATTGGAAAGAGTGACAATTAATCATCTTTGTAATGGGAAAATGTCCAACCTTGTATATGTGTGACTTTATCAAAATTGGATCGGCGAAACACATCATGCATCGCACGTAGTAGTTCCCCAAAATGGAGGGTGCGTCTCATACATATCACACGCCTCCATTGGATTTTGTATCTCACAATTTTTCTAAGGAATTGGAGAACTGAATATAGCTTGCGATGCACGCTCATCGCGCGTACACACTAGATAATACATCCCAAAATTTTTGTTAAGTCTTTCATCCCATCTTTCATCCCTTGTATCGTGGTGTATTTCCCATAGATTTTCAGCCTTTATATCATCAATATATCACCGTATTCACCTTAAAAATCTTCCTAAAACATCACACACCACGAATTAGAGATCATAACAACACAATATTCTTAACGAAGAATAAAAACAAGAGCAAAGATAAGGCTAATTCGCCATGATCTTCACTTATTATTCCGACTTAAGACATAATCAAATTAAACTTCATATATTACCAACAATTTATTACACATATAAATACACTTTTAAACCATATGAAACTCATTAAATATATTAGAATCCATCGAAACCAACTAGACACACACCTAGCTCAAGCTAGTAAAGCTAGTTTTTCTGGATTGAACTCTAAATGACTCAATTAAATACAAAACTGTTTGGAAAATACTTGGAAAATTGTAATCACATCTTTGGACAATCAAATATTTATTTATATCAATATTAACACATTAAGCACACAAATTTCTCTAAAAACAAGTCTAAATAAAATAGAATAGTAACACTAGGATGCATAAATACACCCAACATCAAGGTTCTTGAGATTCACTCCTGAGGTTTTCTAGTACATCGGGTGAGGGTGTTTATGAGTTCTTAATTTCTTATAAGCATAGGTTCTATAATATAAGCCTATTTGAGACTCATGGTATGGATTACACTACTTTTCAGTTGGATTTGGAAGCTCAACATTGGTAGAGAGGTCATCTTGATTCCAAGCTAGATATATCTCCCTCTTTGACATGGACTTAGTTTTCTAAGATCTTCTTGGAGAAGTACATGCTTCACAGTCTTAAGGATTATTTGAGAGATTAGTTCTCGAGGTTGGAGTAGGTCTCTATGATTGTTCTAGAGTATAAGGATCAATTTTATGAGTTGGATATTTATTCCACTTCTATTCTGACTACTGCTTATTAGAGAGTTTGTTTCTTTGTTGGAGGATTGAGTCTCCATCTTTATATGTCTACATAGAGTATGGTTACTATGAGTAGGTCTTTTGTTGAGGCTTCCGATCATTCTCAGCTTATGAAAGAGATGTATCACGAGGGCCAAAGGGTCAATGATAAGAGGCCGTAATACCAGTGTAGGTTCAATAGGAGTCATAGTATCTCTCAATTTAGAGAAAGTAGTTCTCAAGGTAGGTACCCTCTGTGTTAGTTGTATCAACATCAAGGTTAGTCTAGTAGACCCATTTAGGCTGCCACTTTAAATTATTGATGAAGGCTAGTCTGGCTTTAGTGATCATTCTATCTAGGGTCGTGGTCAGTCATCAAGGTTATCGTCTTCTAGCTATTCTAGTCATGGTGGTTATTCCAGGTCAATAGGATCTTCTGGTTTTAATACAAAACTTAGGATATGCCATTGATGTAGAGCTATTATTCATTTCTCAAGAGAGTGCCCTAGTTGTAGAGTAATTTTTCCTTCATCTCAGTGTGTTCCACCTATCAGGGCAGTTTATCCCCCAGCTAGAGGTGGTATGTATGGTCCCTAAGGTATTCGTAGAGGTTCTTAGGAAGGTAGGATAAGAGATCAGTTAGGATACTAGCCAAGTGGCTGGCGTGGTTAGTTGTATTCTGTTCCTTTTAGACCTGAGGCTGAGTCTTTAGATGTTTTTATCAGAGGTATAATTTTGGTGTGTCATCAATTGGCTTTTAAATTATTTGATCATCGATCTACGTATTCCTATATGTCTTATTATTATTCTTTACAATTAGAGTTATCTTTGGATTTATTAACTATTCCATTGAGTGTATCTACTCCCAGGGGTGATTTTTTAGTAATGGATCAGGTTTTTAGACTGTGTTTTAACTGTTTGAGAGATTGATATTCATATTAGTCTCATTCTTTTAGACATGATAGATTTTGATATGATTCTAGGCATGGACTGGTTATCCCACTGTCATATGGTCCTAAAAGGTTTTGCCAGGATCGTTACCTTAGCCATGCCTGGTATACCCTTGATCTACTAGCATGGAGTTGTTAGCCGTAAGGCAATGGGAATTACTTTTTATATCTGTGCTAGGAGGTTTATTTTGAGGGGTTATGAATCTTATAATACTTATATTCGCGATGTTAGTAAAGAGAATCTATTGATTGACTCTGTTCCTATAGTTTGTGAGTTTCTTGATGTTTTCCCTAAAGATATACTTGGCCTTCCTCTTAAGTAGTATTGAGTTTTTTATTAATCTTGAGCTAGGCACCCGACCTATTTCTATGGCACCTTACCACATGGCTCTTGCTGACCTTAAGTAATTAAATTCTCAAATTCAGGATCTTCTTGGTAAGGGTTTTATTAGATTGAATGTGTCTCCCTGGGGAGCTCTTGTGTTGTTTATAACGAAAAAAAATTGCTCTATGTGTATGTGTATTGAGTATAGGCAGCTTAATAAGGTAATGGTGAATAACCATTATCATATGCCTCGCATTGATGATTTTTTGATTGCTTAAGGGAGCAGTGGTGTTCTCTATGATAGATTTAAGGTTCGGTTACTATCAGTAGAGGATTTAGGCTGAGGATATCCCAAAGACAACCTTTATGACCCGTTACAGTCATATGAATTCCTAGTGATATGTTTTGGGTTGACTAACACCCCAGTCATATTTATGGACTTGATGAATTGTGTGTTCAATCCTAATTTGGATTCTTTTGTGATTGTATTAATTGACAACATCCTTGTTTATTAAAGGAATAAAGAGGAGCATATGCAACATTTGAGGATTATGCTCTAGACTTTAAGAGATCACGTGCTTTTTGCCAAATTCTTTTAGTCTGAGTTTTGTCTTGAGTAGGTGATATTTCTTGGGAATGTGGTATCTATGAAGGATATTATGGTAGACCCAACAAAGATTGAGGCTATTCGTGATTGGGATTGACCTACCTCTCTGATGGATGTTCAAAGATTCATTAGTTTGGTCGGTAATTATAGACGGTTCATTAAGAATTTTTCTATTATTGCAGCGCCAATGACCAGATGGACTCGGAAAAAGGTTCCTTTTTTATGTTTCGTGGAGTATGAATTGATCTTTTGAAAGCTCAAGGGATTTCTCACTTCAGCTTCTATCTTATCTCTTTTTGTTGAAGGTGAGGGATTCATAATGTATTGTGATGCTTAATGGTATTAGTTTTGGTTGTTTATTGATGCAGTAGGATCATTTTATCACTTATGCGTCGAGCCAGATGAAGGTGCATGAGCAAAACTACCCCACTCATGATTTTGAATTGGCAGTGATAGTTTTTGCACTTAAGATTTAGCAACATTATCTTTATAATGTGCATTGTGACATCTTCACGGATCATCATAGTCTTCAACATCTTATGATCTAGAGAGATCTTAATACTGGCAGTGTAGATGGAGGGAGCTGCTTAAGTACTATGATATATGTATCTTGTATCATTTGGACAAGACAAATGTGGTATAGATGCCTTGAGCTGGAAAGTGGTGAGTATGGGTAGCTGCTTGTATTTCAGTTTCTCAGAGACTTTTGACATGGGAAATTTATTCCTTAGCTAACTTGAAAGTACGAATTTATATTTCAGGCCCTAAGAGGATTCTTGATAGTGTTGAGGCACGGTTCTTGCTATTTGTGCAGATTTGGGATTGCCAATTTGAGGATAAAAGACTTTTTATCATTCGTGATCAGGTGCTGAGTGGTGAGTCCAATAGGGCTACCATAGATTCTAAGGGCGTTTTAAGAATTGATAGCCACATTTGTGTTGCGAGAGTAGATGTCTTGATTTAATTGATTTTGAGCGAGATCACAATACCAGATATTCTATTCACCTGGGTACAACTAATATGGATAGAGATTTGAGATAGCATTATTAGTGGAGTGGAATGAAGAAAGATAGGGCAGACTTTGTAACTCGTTGCCTATGTTGTCAGCAGGTGAAGGCTGAGCATCAGCGGCATGGTGGTTTGATTAAGAGATTGCCTATTATAAAGTGGAAATAGGAGAAGATTACCATTGACTTTGTTATTCAGTTGCCTCATACTTCTCATGGTTCTGATGGTATTTGGGTCATTATGGATAGAGATGTGAGGTGGCTTTATGAACCTCAGTGTTGTTATCTACACTTATAAAGCTTAGTTTTGAGGACTTTTATTGTGCTAATGGTGTTAATCATGGTGTAAATGAGCATCCAAGTGTTTAGTTCTATATTTTTTAGTGTTTAAGGCGTGTTCTTAATGAGTTTTAAGTCAAAACAGTAATTTTAAGTTAAAACGCAAAAACTAGTACTCTTAGCTTGCGCTATGTTCTTTTCTAGCTTGTTGTGTTGGATTCTATGTGATTTTGAGCTCTAATATGTGGTGTTTGATGTTATAGGATGCTTGGTAAGGTTATAAAGATGATAAATGGATGTTACACAAGCTGAGAATAAAGTACAAACAACACACCAATGCTTGGGATGAAAGGATAAACTCATGGAGTTTACATGGTGCAAAACTGGACGTTTTAGAGGTATTGGTGTGCCACACTGCCTAGATAGAAATATAGGGCCTTGTAACATCCTTCGAAGCATTTTTTCATGGCATATTATAGTATCTTAGCATGATAGTGGTGTGCCACAGACCCTAGGCCACATGATATGGGCATGTCATGCCCTTATGTTAGAAACGTCAAATGTTGTCCAGCTATAAATAGGATACTAAAACACTTTGAGAAACACCTTGGAAGACCTATGGGTTTGGAAACATAATGGAGGAGGAATCAATTAGGGTTTTTCTTTTGTTACTTTATTTTGTTTATGAATTATATCATGGATTCATATATCGTGATTACGTGTATGTCCATGAGCAGCTAAAAGCCCTTTTCCGGGGTTAAGGCCAAGAACATGATTGCTATTTTTGTGTATTAACTTGGTTTCGGTTATTTATCAAATTTGGCTGTTTATTTATCCTTTTTTTCACTATTTTAAGGATTCACGACCCTTAAAATACATACTTAATTCTATTGTGAACCCGGAAGGATAAATAATAGAGTAGAACGTGGGATAGATAGAATAAGATCATAATCTCACTTGAATGACGTTACAATTTCCATTAAGGATATGAATATACTTAAATTCCCTATTAAGTTTGATTATGGGATAAAATATGAATGTATTTAACTCAATTCTTGCATCCCAGATCAACAATGTAGTTGTGGGGCTCAGTTAGATAATCGATTAGAGGTTCGAAGGGTCATACACATAATATCAACCCCGTGAACCAACAACCATGATAGTTAACCTAACCAATGAAAGTACATAGTGTTGTGTGATTTTTTATAGTTCCTTAACCCAGGGTTTCTCCTTATTGATTGTTCAAGAACTTTTATTTTACTGTATTGTTGAAGTTTACATTTAGTTATAACACTCAGCTTTTTGTGGTTACGTTTGCACTTGTCTAATCTTAATAGTTGAACTGGAATTGTAATAGTTGCTTAACACTAGTCCATGTGGGATCTATACTTGGATTTACTAATGCCAGTATATTACTTGGTGGACCACGTATAATTGCGTATGAGCTTAGGCATAACAAGTTTTTGGCGTCGTTGCCGGGGACTTGTAAATTGGCAACTATTTTAGTTTTAGTTTTTCTTTTTTATTTCATAAGTGCTACTCACTTGATCTTATCTTCTTGATTTGCAAGAACTAATTTCAAGAGCTAGTAAGCTAGCAAGGGATAGAGACTTGGTTGAACCAGACAAAGAACCCGAGCAACACTTACACCAATGAAGAAGAGAAGCAGTACTTCTCTACAGAACCCCACAAATTCATGAAAAAGAAGATTATCCTACACCTAAGGCTGAAGATCCACTAGGACGCAGGACTGTTCGTGAAGTAGCAATCCCACTTGCGACAAATGTGACCTCCTCTATTTGCAGACCGACTGCTGGAGGTAGATTTGAACTGAAGTAGAACATGGTGAAGCTTTTGCACAGTAGTGGTCAGTTCATTGAATTTTCACATGAAGATCCATAGGTACACTTGCAGAACTTCTTAGACATCAGTGACACATTCATCCCAACCGAAGTGTCCACTAATTATGTTAGACTGACGCTCTTCCACTTCTCTTTTGGGGGGAGTACGGAAGTGGTTGAATACTGAGTTGATAAGTTTAATTACAAGATGGGATGACTTAGCCCAAAAGTTCCTCATCTAATTCTTTCCATCTAGTAAGACTTTGAGACTATGTAATGAGATTTTGAGCTTTAAGTAGAAGCCGGATGATAACCTTTATCATGCTTGGGAGAGGTTTAAATATCCCTTTTTAAGACTATCCGCATCATCAGTAGTCCTATGAGGTATTAGCTCACACCTTTATTGAAGCACTTGACCACAACATGAGAATTTTTCTAGATTCAGCTGCAGGAGGCTAGGCTTTGAAAAAGATTTATGATAAGCTCTATACCTTATTAAACTACATTGCTCAAGAAAATATATTCTGGCATGGTAATGTGTCCCTAACATAGTGCAAAAGGTTGCAGACATGATTGAAGTTAATAGTATCACAGCCTTATCCCCTCAATTGTCAACTGCGCAGAATCAAATAATGACTAAATTCAACAAATTAGGGATGAATCAATCTCCAAATCAAGTGAATGTAGTGCAGCAGACCCCAAGTTAGTGTGATATATGTGGAAATAGTGGCCACTCTACAGACTTGTGTGGGGAAAATCCATAATCCATGAATTTTGTGGACAATGCACAAAAGCCAACTTACGAAAATGCCTACAACCAGAAATGGCAGACCCAACCTAATTATGCATGGGGAAATAATCAGAACTAGTAGTTCTAGTAGTGTCACAACACACAAGACAACAATATTGAGGACACATTAAAAAAGATCCTGGCAAAGCAATAAGAAATGTTTGTTGAAATAAAAATTAGAAAGTGGTGCAACAGAAGTTAGAGCAATAGTTGGAGTTGTTAGCTCAAACACAGAATACCAGGACCGAAGGTGGATTTCCAAGTGATACAGAATATCCAAATAAAGTTATGGAAATTACCTTGAGAAGTGGTAAAGAGCTTAGTTACAAGCTTCTAAAGAAAAATTTGGAAGTACAAGCAGAGGTGATTCCTCGATAGGTTGCAAGTGGAGATATTGATAATTTAGGAAGTCTTAGTACCCAATAACAAAGACTGCTGAGTAAGTGAATAATAGACTACCACTACCCTTCCCATAGAGGCTTAAGAAGGCAAAGGAGGATGCACGCTTCAAGAAGTTCTTTGACACGTCTAGAGAGCTTCACATTAACCTTTCTCTTTTATATGTTTTCAAGAAAATGCCCAAGAATGCCAAGTACTTGAAAGATGTGGTGACTAATAAGATCAAACTATAGGATGTTGAGACCATGGCACTTACTGAGGAGTGTATCTATTTGGTAATAAAGATGATGCCTAAGAAGCTTAAGGACCTAGAGAGTTTCACCCTCCCAATACAAATTAGTGACCTATTTATAGTCCATGCTCTAAATGATTTGGGGGCAAGTGTTAGTTTGATTCGCTTATTAATTTTCAAAACTCTAGGTTTAGAGAAGCCGAGACCATGCTCTGTGGTACTCTAGATGGCAGACAAAGCCGAAGTTTGTGCTGGAGGAATAATTGAGGATGTACTCATCAAGGTTGGGAAGTTTATTATCCTTACTGACTTTATTTTTTTTATTATGATATAGATGATAGGTAACAATCATTCTATAATGTCCTTTCTTAGCAACAGAAGAAGAGCTGCTAGATATGAGGGAGGACACCCTTAAGATGAGATTGGATGATGAAGAGGCAGTTTTCAAAGTTTATAATCCACTCAATCCACCTTACCACAATAAATATTTGTGCATGGTAACCGCTATAGAAGTGGATACGTGTAGGGTGGTGGAAAATGCATCACCAAAGACCTCTTCGGACTTTATCATTAAGTTGCCTAAGCCCCCATCCAAGCCATAAGTGATGATGATTGAGGATACTGAAAAGGTTATTGATGAGAAAGATGATGACCTTGAGAGTACACACTCAAGAGGTCAGAAACGAGTAAGAAAATAGCCTCCAAGTAGGAGGAAGAGGATGAAGGAAAATGGTTGATGCAGTGATGTGGGTCATGCTGCAACACTAAATCAGGCACTACTTGGGAGGCAACCCAAGTTAAGGTAGGTTTTATTTTTTATATTTTTAGTTTTTACTTCTCTTTAGTATTTGGTTTTGTGAGTCGCAAGTTAATGGGAAGTCTAGAACCAAAAATCTAAGGTAAAGAGCATGGTGAAGACTAACTATGGGTACCCTGGACCCTCTTGATGTTAAAATATGCTACTAGATAGGCCTAGAGGCCTCAGGTATTATTTTTATACTTACTTTTGAGTTTACTTTACGAACATAGTAAGTTTTAAGTGTGGGGTGGGGAATTCCCATAGTTTTGGGTGAAGTGTTGTTGTAGGGTCCTAAATTTTTAGTTTGTTTTCTTAGTTTGTTTTGGGTTAAATTTGAAAATTTGGAAAAAAATTACAAAAATGATTTTGATTTTTAGTTTTTTGTTTATATGAGTCAGTTTAGTGGGTGCACATTTCACCTACCCCGTGGTTGTTCTTTTCGATTCTTTTCCAATGGGTGCCCTTTTAACCTAGTATCCCTTTTTCATTTTAGGATTAAATTTTAAATTTTTGTGTCAGGAATAAGTTGGATGTTCATGTTGGTGTTATGTGTGATTGCATGATGCAAGTGGTTTTGTATGAAAAAGCATGTTTTTGTGTGAATTACTATTTTTGAGACTTCTAGGCTCATGTTTATAACTCTTGAATATTTTTGGATTAATGTTGAATTTGTATGATTGCTTGGTTGAGAGCCTATGATGATACTACTTGATTTGAGCATATGCCATATGTGATGAGAGGTTGTTGTATGTTCCTTGTTGCATTTGATGTCTAGAACCTGCCTGGTGTATGTTCAAAGAAAAATAATGAGTTGGTTTAGGAGATGATATAGGAAATTTGTTGATAGCCTGGTTTCATGCCCTTTTTTACCTACCCTTGTGCATGAAACTAGTTAGCCCCATTAAGAATTGAGCCTGTTTTCTTTTGTATCCTCATATGTAGCGTGTTCTCCTTTTTTGATTAACCTTTATTTGTTCCAATGCTTCTAAGGTCTTTAGTGTAAAATTAAGCTGGTTAAGGGGTTTGAAATTGAAGAAGAAAGAGGTGAAAAATGAAGCTCTTAGTATGTAGCTATTGGTGTTAAAAAAGAATTGATGTGTTGTGGTTGGGAGAGAAGAAAAATATGCTTGCATTTAATCTTATATGATAAGAAATACTCCCTTTCATAGAATTTGTTAATGAGCTTAATAAGATGGGGAAAAATGAGAGATGTGGTGGAAATTAGTTGTTAATAGACAGATCTTAATGTATCATGTGATGTATTAAAGAGCTTAGGAAAGATAGACACTATTACTAGATAGCATAGTTTCTACCCATCCCTTAGCTTATATTACAACCATTAAAGTCCTATTTGATCCTAAGTATTCACATTCTGATATTAGTGGAGTACTACACTAAGTTCAACCTTCTGGTTCGTCTTATTTAACTTGTGAATTCTTTGTGAGAGTGAGCATAATTTAATTCTTGTACCCATTCGTGTGATAATTCTATCTTTATGAGTGAATATGGGTAGCCCTCTAATTGTAAGGAAATATATTTGATGATAGTTGGGGGATTTGTATGACCTCTATGATTGAGTAATACGCATGGGTTTTCCAACTTGGTGAGTTAATTCTTTAGGTCAGGATGTTCTGAAGCAGTATTCTTAAGTGGTCAATTGTATAAGACATGTTTGTGTATGAAACTTGCTATCGATGTAGTTATTGTAGTTATGTATTTCTAGTGTTGAAGGCGTGTTCTTAATGAGTTCTAATTCAAAACACTCATTTTAAGTTAAAACGCAAAAACTAGTACTTTTAGCTTGAGCTATGTTCTTTTCTAGTTTGTTGTGTTGTATTCTATATGGTTTTGAGATATAAATTGTGGTGTTTGATGTTATAGGATGCTAGTAGTGTTGATCAATATGCTAAATGGATATTACACAATCTGTAAATCAAGTACAAACAACACCACAATGCTTGGGATAAAAGGATAAACTCATAGAGTTTACATGGTGCAAAACTGGACATTTTGTAGGCATTGGTGTGCCACACTGCCTAGATGGAAAGATAGGGCCTTGGAATGTCCTACAAAGAATTTTTGATGGCACATTACAGTATCTTAGCATGATAGTGGTGTGCCATGGACCCTAGTCCACGCGAGAAGGGTGTGGCACGCCCCTATGTTAAAAACGACCAACAATGTTCAACAACAAATAGGACACTTAAACTTTTTGGGAAACACCCTGGACGACCTTGGGATTTGGAAACACAATTAAGGAGGCTCCAATTAGGGTTTTATTCCTTTACTTTAGTTTATTTATGGATTATATCATGGATTTATCTATCGTTATTACGTGTATGTCCATGAGCGGTTAAAAGCCATTTTCTGGGGTTAAGGCCAAGAACATGATTTCTATTGTTGTGTATTGACTTGATTTTGGCTATTTATCATATTTTATTGTTTATTTATCTTTTATAAAAGATTTTTAACCCTTAGAATACATGTTTAACACTATTGTGAACCCGAAAGGATGAATGATAGAGTAGAACGTGGGATAGATATAATAGGATCATAAACTAACTTGAATTATGTTATGATTTGCATTTAGTATAGGAATATACTTGAATTCCCTAATTGGTTCGATTAAAGAAAAATATTAAACCATTTAACTTAGTTCTTGCATCCCCAATCAATGATGTAGTTGTGGGGCTATGTTAGATAATCTATTAGAGGTTCGAAAGGCCGTACACATAATATCGACCATATGAACCATAACAAAGATGGTTAACCTAACCAACAAAAGTACATAGCATAGTATGATTGTTCATAGTGCCTTAACCCTGGGTTACTACTTATTGATTGTTCAAGAACCTTTATCTTACTGCATTGTTGAGGTTTACATTTATTTATAAAGATCAACTTCTTGTGGTTACATTTGCACTTGTCTAATCTTAATAGTTGAACTGGAATTGAAATAGTTGCTTAACAATAGTACTCTTGGGATCAATACTTGGCTGTCATAAGGAAACTATATTACTTGGTTGACTACGTACACTTTTGTGTGCGCTTGGGTGCAACATATCAGTTGACAAAGTCGTTATATTTCATTCCTATTCAAATGTCCTTCACTGCTGAGAAGTTGGCTCATATTTACATTCGTGACATAGTACGTTTGCATGGTGTGCCTATATCTATCATTGTATATCGGGGTTCAGTGTTCACTTATAGTTTTTGTAGAGTGTTCAAGAAGAGTTGGGTACTCAGGTGGATCATAGTACAACCTTTCATCCCCAGACAGACGGGCAGTCAGAGCGGACTATTCAGGTTCTCAAGGATATGCTCTGAGCCAGTATTATGGATTTTAGAGGTCAGTGGGAGAAACACTTATCCTTGGAAAAGTTTTCATATAATAATAGTTACCATTCAAGTATTGAGATGGCTCTTTTTTAGGATTTTTATTGTAGTAGGTGTCGTTCTTTTATTGCATGGTTTTAGACTTCCGAGATTAGGCCCTGTTGAACTGACTTGCTTCAGGAGTTACTGGATAGAGTCAGGGTGATTCAGGATAGGTTGAGCGCAACTCTGAGTAGGTGGAAGGCGTATGCAAATTGTAGACTTCATGTTGAAATTTGGAATTGGTGACGAGTATTCCTCCATGTATTGCCCATGAATAGTGTAATGAGGTTTGGGAGGAAAGGTAAGCACAACCCCATATATATTGGACCCTTTAAGATCCTTCGCAAAGTTAGTGAGATGGCTTATGAGTTAGCCTTATCCCTAGATTTTTCTACTGTATATCGGGTTTTTCATATTTCTATCTTGCGAGATACATTCCTGACCAGTCTTATGTTCATAGATGGGACTCAGTTCAGTTAGATGAGAGATTGAACTTTTTAGAGGAGCCTATGCTTATTTTAGCTAGTGATATTAGGAAGTTGCTATCACAACCCAATTTATGAGTCATGATGGCACCTACTCTATCCCATCAGTAGGTAAACCGAACCATAGCCCGGAGCTAGATGCAGAATAAGCTAATTTCGTGGAAAATGGACTAAAATCCAAAAATTTACAATTAAAGATTTAAATAGCAACAACAACAACAACAACATACGTAGTGTATGCCCACCTAGTGGGGTCTGGGAAGGGTAGAGTGTACGCAGACCATACCACTATCTTAAGAGAAGTAGAGAGGCTGTTTCCAATAGGCCCTCGGCTTAGGACCAATAACAGTATAACCAATACAAAAAGTAAGCGCATATAAACTAGTATGGTACACAAAACAAACTAACAATATAACAAACACAAAAGATAAGTGCATAATAAACTATTACGGGATGCAAAAAAGCCAACACCACTAGCCCCAAAAACTACATCCACAACACTACAAACCAGAAACTCTAGACCCAAAAGAGTACTCCCCTATTACTATCAAAGGTCATATCCTCTGTAAGATGTAATTGCTCCATATCATGCCTAATCACCTCCCTCCAATATTTCTTTAGTCTACCTCTAGCCCGCCTAAAACCATCCATATCCAGAGTCTCACAACTCTGTACTGGAGCATCAGGGCCCCTCCTTAACACATGCCCAAACCAACGAAGCCTCACTTCTCACAACTTATCCTCCACTGAGGCAAATCCCACCTTCTCCCGAATAATCTCATTCCTCACCCTATCTTTCCTGGTATGTCCACACATCCATCGCAACATTCACATCTCTTCCACCTTCACCTTTTGGATATGGGAGTTCTTAACTGGCCAACACTCCGCTCCATACAACATAGCTGTCCGGACTACCACTCTGTAGAACTTACCTTTAAGATTCGGGGGAACCTTCTTATCACAAAAGACTCTCGAAGAGAGCCTCCACTTCAACCAACTTTCCCCAATACGATGCGTGACATCCTCTTTAATCTCACCTTTACCTTGAATTATGGACCCCAGATACTTGAAACTCTCTGTCTTCTAGATGGACTGAGAGTCTAGCTTTACAACCACTCCATCTTCTTGCAATATATCGCTGAACTAATACTCCAAGTACTCCATCTTGGTTCTACTTAACCGAAAACCTTTAGATTCAAGCGTCTGTCTCCAAATCTCTAACTTATCATTAACTCCATCCCGAGTCTCGTTGATCAGAACCACATTATCTGCAAATAACATACACCAAGGCATCTCCCCTTGAATATGTCGCGTCAAAACATCCATCACCAAGGAAAATAGAAATGGGATAAGAGTCGATCCCTAGTGCAACCCTATCAAAACTATGAAGTTCTCCGAATGTCTACCTACCATCCTCACATGAGTCTTTGCACCATCATACATAGCCTAAATCGACCTAGTGTATGCCACGGTCACCCCTCTAGCCTCTAAGCACCTCCACATAATCTCCCTGGGAACTCTGTCATATGCCTTCTCTAGATCAATAAACACCATGTGCAAGTGCTTCTTCCTCTATCAAAACTTCTCCACTAATCTTCTCACATGGTGAATGGCCACAGTGGTCGAGCGACTAGGCGTGAAATCGAACTGATTCTCAGAGATTGTCATGATCCTCCTCATCCTTAACTTTACCACCCTTTCCCAAACCTTTATAGTATGAATCAATAACTTAATACCTCTATAGTTGTTACAACTCTGAATGTCTCCCTTGTTCTTATACACTGGAATCATCGTGCTCCACCTCCACACTTTAGGCATCTTAGCAGCTCTAAAAATAATGTTAAACAACCTTGTTATCCACTACAGACCTGTCCCACTAGTGCTCTTCCAAAAATCTACTGGAATCTCATCTGTCCCGATCTCCCTACCCCACCGCATCCTACTAATAGATCCCTTGACCTCCTCAACCTCGATACACCTACAAGAACTATAATCGCAACCCTCCTCAGATATCCCTAAGTCTCCCAACATAGAACCTTTCTCCCCCTTGTCGTTTAAAAGTGTATAAAAATAGAACTGCTATCTCTCCCTAATGAGGGCATCCTCAACCAACAATATACCATGCACTTCACTTGGTCAAGGTCACAAGCTCTCCGCTCCCTGGCCTTGGCTATCCTAAACAAATTCTTATCTCTGTCTTTCTCCTCTATAGCCGCATACAAACTCTTAAAAGCTGCTGTCTTAGCTGTCCTAACCGTTAACTTAGCCTCTCTTCTAGCTACCTTATACTCCTCCGTATTCTTCTTCCTTTTCTCATAATCCTTGCTCCCAACCAACTTAGCATAAGATAACTTCTTAGACTCCACCTTTCTCTTGACCTCTTCGTTCCATCACCAGTCTCCTCGATGTTTGCTAGATCGACCTCTCGAGACACCCAACACATCTCTAGTGGTCTTTCTAATGCAACTGGAAGTCGTCTTCCACATATTATCCATACCCCCTTTAATTTCCCAAGAACCTCTACTCTTTAACTTCTCTTTCATCTCCAAAGCACTAGCCAAAGTCAAGCTACCCCACTTAATCCTAGGCCGTGCCTCCCCACTTCTCTTATTTTTGCCTTTATTGATAACCAAGTCCATCACCAACAACCTATGTTGAGTCGAGACACAATCATAGTGGTCTAGTAGATAGATAGAAGCCAACAAACATACTAAGACTCAGTAATGTCGATAGAAAAGCTACTAAAAAAGAAGTACAAGTACTGAATAGTCAAATACAATCCTTCTCAATGGTAAAAGACTAGACATAATAAATATAAGGAAAAATGGGAACTCTGACTCCAAGAGCTCATCCAATCTCTGAAATCAACTCTACACGAATGTCGAATTAGCGGCGGCAACTAGTACTAAGATCTGCACCAAAAGGTACAAAGATGTAGTATAAGTACCAAAACTATGGGCACTAATTAGGCATCATCGGATGACTTAGCTAAATCATGACACAAATACTATAAGAGACAAGAAAGAAAATACTCAGTCAATGTAAAAGGGGAAAACATGGAAATATACTCTGGCACTATTGTATATAAATGAGTTAATGCATACAGTACAATAACATAAGGATTGCACAATTAAAGGTAGAAGATTCGCCCTCATAAGCCAATAAGAGCAGAAATTAAATGACTCAACGGAGGCCCCCATATGCCTAGAGAGTACAATCAAGGAACTACCTGGCTAAAAAGCTATAAGTCACCAATTTTTCATGCCATATCCCAATATCCATCCAACGCATACCATGACATAGAACATATCTAAATATCCAGACTTGAACCAAACCTCATATCATTTATATCATAATCAATTATTGGACTTGAATGGGTACTCATGCCATCAATGTCATAATCAATTGTCATAACAGAATCGACGCTTATATCATTATAGCTAGGATCATAAGTTATTTTAATATTCATAATTATAAGTCAACAAATTAGGTCTGTAACTCATTACACATATTTATAAGCCACATCATGGATAGGAGACATTAATCTTATCTATGGACCATGCCATATTTATAAGCCACGTTATCTATAATACATATAATATCTACAACCATATTATATCTTTAAGTCCTTAATCATGAATATGAGCCATAACAAATCTATAATCCATATTATTATTATATTCAAAGTCTATATCAATGATCATGCATGAATATAAGTCAATAAACACTAATCATATATCTGCAACTCATATCGTTAGTCATGTCTAGAAGCTATCTCAATAATCATATACATGCAAGCCATTTCATACATTACGTATTTAAGCAATATCATTAGTAGTACCCAAAATTAGTGTAATACCTCGTATTTTTATGCAAGAATTCTAACCGTCGTTCCTGTGCATCTAAGCTCTAATACAAGTGATTCTCACATGAATACAAGTTGAATGATAATTATCCTAGTCTATGGAGTAGTTTAGATATGGAAAATGTTTATGGCAATGACCTAGAACAAGGTTGAGCTAAGACCAATTGATTCATCCAAAGTTTGACATTTGATTCTTCAAGGGTCAACTTCAAATGTGTATATCTATTAATATAAATGGAATTATTCAACCCAAGATCTATTAAATTGTAGATAATTTAATTATGTTTCCAATGATACTAATTTTATGAAAATCCAATACCCGAGCAAAAAGTTATGCCCATTTTCGTGAGAGGCAATAAGGGTGTGCGATGGGCAATGCGACGCCCAATCAAATATGTGCGATTGGGAGTGTGAGGCACACTTAAATGTATACCATAAGGTGTCCGACGCATGCCTTAAGGTCTTCCATGGGTTCTGCGCCGCATACCTCACTTCCAAGTGCCAAAAACACCCCTATATATGTCTATAACACGGGATTTTAAAGCCAATTATCCAAAATAAGCTCTCATTCACCAAAAATTCACCAAGAAAAACCTTTAGGGTTTCAACATAAAAATCCCAATAAATAGAGATTCAACCATGGGAATTCTATAATTTTAACATATTCGGAATCCCCATTACGAAGGCTACGAGAGACACCCCAAAGTTCGTGAATAGCATTATGTCATTCGGAGAGTCATTCAAAGCTTCAAGTTTAAGGTATGTGAGGTTTTTCAACAAGAACACCCTTTCATTCTTGTGCCCAAAAATATTTTTCTTTTACGAAGTTATGGATTTTTTTTATGTTTATTATGAATTTGAAGCATGAATTTATATCGTATATTGATTCTCATGAGATTATGACATTATTGATATTTTAGAAGTGGAATTATATGAGAACAATGATATTTTGTGCTTAAAGCTGAAATTTTCAGATTTTGAAGAAATTTATATATGTTTATGATGTAAAGCTTGAATCTTGAAAAGTTTTAATGTGATATCGAGACATGGGTTTTGAACTCTATTTGAGATTGTTGTTTTTGAGAAATCATGTGTTATAAATACCTTGAATTTGAATGAATTGAAATGATAAATAAGCTTTGACCTTTCGGTCGTAAAAAGGGGTTGATTTTGAACCCGAGATGAAAAAAGAAATCCACTTTTATTGATTTATTATGAAAGGGGTAGCCTGATGGCTCCCGTTGTAAATTGTTGAACTATTTTATGGTGGATTTTCTTTTGAAAAGATCTTAGCTAAGTTTTGGAGTAGTCTTTAGCACCGAGCGGGAGGTATAGCGGGTTTGGTACTTCTGTAGAACTACGTGCCCCTGTAGGAGCCAGAATTGAGGCTGATTTATATAGTGATCACTAGTGAATGAAAGATTAAGGTCCTACTCTGATGGCAAGGATAGGACAGCTCTCCCCAACGTGGGTTGGATGTTGGACCCCATGTAGCTCACATGGTTTATGTCGGTTATGAGAGACTCCCAATGTGTGTGTGTGTACTCTTCTATCTAAGATGAAAATATATTCGCTTGAAAGACTGAGTTTGAGAAAGCTGTTGTTTTCGAAAGATTGAAAGGATATATTCTAAAGAGAATTATTATGAGATTTAATTGCTTTGCTGATTTGAAAGTGAGGTGAAAGTGAATTGAGAACTTATTATGATGACTCACATGTTTTACCTGATATATCTTACTCTCTTATGATTATGATGATTTTATTTGAGATGAGTGAGTCATTTATATCAGCATGCATAATTTTATAAACTGTGATGATATTAAGATATTATATTATATATGCATTGCACCTCCATATGCTCGGTACGTTTCCATGGTACTGATCCACATATTCGTATGTGGGCTACATTTTCTTGGAATATAGGTACAAGGTATAGTGTGCACCTTTAGATCCAGTCAGTTTGCGGCATCCAGTCAGCAGGTGATGAGTTTTTTTGATTAATGGGCTCGAGTCAGTTATGCAGAATTAATAATGTTGTATTTTCCTTATTCAGTCATATTGAGTGGGGATATTCGGGAGTCATGACCCGCCTACCTTGAGTTAGTACTAGTAGAGGCTTCATAGACAGTCAGTAGAAGTGGATGTATTCAGTTTCAGTTTTGGTTGTAAAAGCAGAGTTGTAATATTGTAAATTCAGTTTTGTATCTATCATATTCAGAAAAGAGTTATTTTCTGCAAATTTATATAGATTTATACTTTTTATTCAGTTGCTTATGAGTTATGCCAGTAGAAGGGTTAGCTTGGGGTCACTTGTGACCCTAAGCACCGTGTGATATCTTGGGACCCAATTTTAGGGCGTTATAAACTTGGTATCAGAACACAAAGTTCAAGTGTCCTAGGGTGTATATGAAGCTGTGTCTAGTAGAGTCTTGCGGAACGGTACAGAGACATCTATACTTTTCTTCGAGAGGCTACAGGGCATTTAGGAAATGTCTCCATTTTTTCAAGTCTTAAATCGTGCTATAGAAAAGTTATCCAAGAAACTTATACAGATTCTCATCTTACTCTAGTCAGGCCATCTCTGCCTTATTTCCAAGGTTTCAGAAACAGTTGATCTTAATTCTCCACAGATAGTTATGGAATTGTAAGAGAGCTACAAAAGTATCCTATCAGTACTTTTGAGTTCTGAAAACTGAAGTGCTTTATTAGGACTGTAGAAATCGTGCACTAAGCCCGAGTCAGATATGCTTTCAAATTTCTCCTCAGAATCCATAATGATAATCTATACTTCTCTATCTATGTACTGTTCTTGAGGTAACATGTTCGGCAAGTTCTAATTTCCTCCCCAGATAATGCTCTTATATTTGCTAGCAGAAGTTTTAGAAGTTTCATAAAGTCACTTGAGAGGAGACTTCTAGTGTGTTACAAGTCCTTCAAATTTAAGTTATGCCCTCGTTCTTATGAGTTATTTAATTAAGACAGAGTAAGGTATATTCTTATATCGTTGAATGTTGTGTGTCAAGTTTCTATCTCTTGTATTATGTAATCTTGTTATCATTATGTGTGTGAAAAATCAAAGTCTAGTGAAGTCGTGTGAGGCCTATTTCGATTCACTAACATATTTTCTTTGTTATTTATCTCATTTTCATGTTCAAAAATATAAAACCAAAGTCTAGTGAAGCCATGTGAGGCCTATTTTGATTCACTATCATAGTTGCTTTGTTATTCATATAATTTTCTTAATCAAAACACAAAACCAAAGTCTAGTGAAGCCGTGTGAGGCCTATTTTGATTCACTAGCAACTTGTTGTTTATCTTGTTGTTCTGGTGTTAGTTGAAAGTGTGAGTTTCTGTGTAGTGACATAAGTAGTAACGTTTAGTTGAAAGTCTTGTGTTAGTTGAACTTGTAGGTTTAGAAGTGTAGTGGCAAGAATGGTGGTAAGGGCGATTTATTGAATATGTATAGCTTAATTTTTGCTTATGATTGAATTAGTAATGAAGTGATATACCCTTCTTTGTTAGTTTAGTAAAGTTAGAGAAGGAGATTATTAGTTAAGGTGGATTATTATTTGCTTGAAGTATGAAAAAAGTTATTGATGGTATTTGTTGTGCTTGGAAAGTATAGGTTTTGATGGAAGTACTTGGTGGTTGAGTATTGTTAATTTAGGCTTTCCTGAGATTGTAAGAGGAAGTTTAGTTGAAATTTATAGAGCTATGAAAGTAATTTAGGTGTGAAGATGGGTAAATAGTAATGATGTGAAGAAGGAGGATGTGTTAATAGATTATGAATAAGATAGGCCATATGATTATGATCGATTGTCATTGTGTACTAGTTTTTCTTAATGCTATGTTCTATAGTTTTGAAGTGAGAATTGTGTGTGAGATTGGGTTGTAAATCATGTTTAGCTCTAGACATTAAGTTTGAACAGTTGATGGTTCGGTTGTTGATGCTAGTTATATGGAGGCGATTTAGTAAGCCTGAACAGTGTATGCAAGAGTTTAAGATCATATGTTCGTAATTAAGTATGGTGTAAAGGTGTGCCCAAGGTGCTATGAGGCTGCATTATTTTTCGAGGATTATTGCATATTGTGGGGTTAGTAGTAACATTGAGTTTCTAGGTGGAGAAAGGCTAGTTAGATAATTTATGATGTTCTTGATAGCTAAGTTAAGGAGTTATGATTGAAGATGTTGAGCCTTTTTAGTATGCTTATTGTTCTCATGGTTTGGAAAAAATATATAAGAATAGAGGTATGATCTTGGTAGGTTATGATTATGTGATTAGAGATGTAGGTATGGTTGTAAATGAGAGTGTAAGTCTTTGATGATGATTATTGAAGCTAGAAAGTTAAGGATGACATATGGATGGGTTGTTCAAGAATGAAGTTGGTAAGTTCAAAATTAGTTTATTCTTGTGAGTTTAGCATTTATGTGTAGATAATAGAATGATGAAATTATGGCTTAATCTCTAGGATATGGAGTAGACCATCATACTTAGAATACCAGCTTTGACCTAAGGGGGAGATGGTTAGTGAAGAACCAAACCGAGTTTTGAGAATTAGAATGTTATACGTGTCAATAATGATTTATGATGAGATAGTGATCCCTTCTTAATATAGAGTATTCCTTGGATTTCAGTCATTACAACACCAAATCCATCACTTGCTTGACAAATCCATGCCACAGGCCTATGCTTATACCTATTATGTGTGCTCAAGCCCATTCTCAGCTTCTAGCAAGCATGTAACAGTTTCACTATGTGATTCGAGTTATCTCTTATGAATCTATGAACTCCAGTCTTATGTTGAATAGCTCATGATAAGTATGAACTCATGTTTCAGAGTATGACCAGTTTTTAAACTCATGATACTAATGAAGTTCGCATTATATTATGGATGTCCTCAGCTTAGATTTCTTTGATGAATACATGCCTTTGATATTTTATTCCTCTGGCCTCAGATAAGTGTTAAAGTTACGTGTTGTAGTTTTCGTGCTTCAGGTCCTTATGTATTAGCCTTCGGTGACCTCTTTCTATGTTAAGATAGTGGCGATGATAGTGGATAAGGAATGGTTTAGATGTAAGGAAGTCTTTGATACATGTCATGGTTAGTTAGAAATTGTGTGTGTGTTCTTAAGAATGGTGCAAGAAACTTGTGGTTGATAAAGGTTTAGAGAATATGCGAAGTATGCCTTTATGTTGTTTTGCCTTGAAGTTCATATGTGATTTTAATGATAGGCTTGAATGTCATGTCGGGTGCAAGATGATGAATGCAATATGCGCTAGTGAATTCATATCAAGAGTTTTGAATTAGTCATTGAAGTGGCAAGGCATGTTATGCTTAGGGTGTGAGCTCTAAGAAGATCTAGAATATTGAATCGTGTGGTCTAGACTAGTATTGTGGAGTGACATGTTGTATCTTATGATTTAGAGTTAGTCTTGACCTTGGTAAGAGGACTTAGTTTACTTTAGACCTTGCAAAAAGATTTATCAGTGCCCATGTGAGAATTATAAGTTGAATCAAATAAGTATGGTATTTATGGGGAATAGTATAGTTGAGAGAGCATTTTAGAAGTGATGCTAAGCATGAAAGTAAGAAGTTGCGTTGCCTGCGGCCTAGCAATCCTATCCTAGTTTAGGAGTTATATATTTTTATTCCATGCTATGGATTTATATCAATGTTGTGATTCCTTAGTCAGATGTCGTTCAGATCATGCCCAAATTCATTGCTCTGTAATGTTAATAGAATTTCGTAGAAAAATGCTGATAAAATACTCCATTTGAGTATGGGTAGTCAATATGATTCAGTCCTTATAGCCTGCAATCCAGTTAACAAGCAAGACGATAAGCTCTTATAAAGTTTCAACTTTTCATCTAGTATTACCATCTAAAGTTTCATGAGTATTGCTATTTTGGGAGATAATTCCGTTCTATCCAAGCATCATGTTTCAGATTTGGCAATTTAATCATGTCTCATTTCATAAGTGTTCAACGCATAATCTCAATTTTCCAAGTATTTTAGTGCAGACGGTGTAATACCCCTTGTATGATCTAAGTCTTGTTGTCTCACGATTCACACTTGCATAAGTTATCCCTTCTCAGTTCGAGATGTATTAATGGATCATGAACACTTCAAGTGAATCCTCGACTCTCAAAATGTATTAGTTCCTTGAAGCAAGTAAAGTAGAGCTAGCTCAGAATTCAGTTTCATGATAGAAGTTTGAATGATTCAGCTCAGTTCATGCATCAGTTTCAGTTTCAGATATTAAGTCATGATTCAGTTCGTAAGTATCCTGTGTAGCGCACAGTCTCTTCCTAGTATTTTCACCAAATTATTATCATTCGGGGACAAACAATACCAAGAGGGGGGTGTTGTAATACCCCGAGTTTTCATGTCATAAAACTCTCATCCTTTCTCATGAGATCAGATCCAGTGCAAAGTAATGGTTACTCATAAGTTGACACTCTCGTTTCTATCTTAGCCATATAGTTATTTTTCTTGAGGATTCATTCACTTGCAGACCAGTTCAGTAGCTCATTATTCTTGAGATCCAGTGATTCAGTTCTATCAGTTACACATGATAGCTTGAAGACTAATATTCCTCTATGTTTCAGGTTAATTATCCATATTCGAGGATGAATGTTCCCAAGGGGGAGATAATGTAATACCCCATATTTTCGTGCTAGAATTCTAACTGTCGTTCCTGTGCATATAATCTCTAATCCAAATGATTCTCATGTGAATACAAGTTGCATGATCATTATCCTAGTCTATGGAGTAGTTTAGATGTGGAAAATATTTATAGCAATGACCTAGAACAAGGTTGAGCTAAGACCAATTGATTCATCCAAAGTTTGACATTTGATTCTACAAGGGTCAATTTCAAACGTGTATATCTCTTCATATACATGTAATTCTTCATTCCAAGATCTATAAAATTTTATATAATTGAATTAGCTTTCAAACGATACCAATTTCATAAAAATCCAATACCCGAGCAAAAAGTTATGCCCATTTTTGTGAGAGGCAGTAAGGGTGTGCGATGGGTAATGCGCCGCCCAATCAAATATGTGCGATTGGGAGTGCGAGGCATACTTAAATGTCTTCCATAAGGTGTGAAACACACACCTTAAGGTCTTCCATGGGTTCTGCACCTCATACCTCACTTCCAAGTGCCAAAAACACCCCTATATATGTCTATAATAGGGGATTTAACCCCAATTATCCAAAATAAGCTCTCATTCACCAAAAATTCACCAAGAACAACCTTTAGGGTTTCAACATAAAAACCCCAATAGCTAGAGATTCAATCGTGGGAATTCAATAATTTTTACATGTTCGGAATCCCCATTACGAAAGCTACGAGGGACACCCCAAATTTCGTGAATAGCATTACGTCATTCGGGGAGTCATTCAAAGCTTCAAGTTTAAGGTATGTGGGGTTTTAAACAAGAACACCCTTTCGTTCTTGTGCCCAAAAATATTTTTCTTTTACAAAGTTATGGATTTTTTTATGTTTTATTATGAATTTGAAGCATGAATTTATATCTTATATTGATTCTCATGAGATTATGACATTATCGATATTTTAGAAGTGGAATTATATGAGAACAATGATATTTTGTGCTTAAAGCTGAAATTTTCAGATTTTGAAGAAATTTATATATGTTTATGATGTAAAGCTTGAATCTTATAAGTTTTAATGTAATATCGAGACATGGGTTTTGAACTCTCTTTGAGATTGTTGTTTTTGAGAAATCATGTGTTATAAACACCTTGAATTTGAATGAATTGAAATGATAAAGAAGTTTTGACCTTTCGGTCATAAAAAGGGGTTGATTTTAAACCCGAGATGAGAAAAGAAATCCACTTTTATTGATTTATTATGAAAGGGGTAGCATAATGGCTCCCGTTGTAAATTGTTGAACTATTTTATGGTGGATTTTCTTTTGAAAAGATCTGAGCTATGTCTGGGAGTAGTCTTTAGCACCGAGCGGGAGGTAGAGCGGGTTTGGTACTTTTGTAGAACTACGTTCCCCCATAGGAGCCAAAATTGAGGCCGATTTATATAGTGATTACTAGTGAATGAAAGATTAAGGTCCTACTCCAATGGCAAGGATAGGGCATCTCTCCCCAACGTGGGTTGGATGTTGGACTCCATGTAACTCACGTGGTTTATGTTGGTTATGAGAGACTCCCAATGTGTGTGTGTGTACTCTTCTATCTAAGATGAAAATATATTCGCTTGAAAGACTGAGTTTGAGAAGGCTGTTGTTTTCGAAAGATTGAAAGGATATATTCTAAAGAGAATTGTTATGAGATTTGATTGCTTTGATGATTTGAAAATGAGGTGAAAGTGAATTGAGAACTTATTATGATGACTCACATATTTTACCTGATATATCTTACTCTCTTATGATTATGATGATTTGATTTGAGCTAAGTGAGTCATTTATATCAGCATGCATAATTTTATAAACTGTGATGATATTAATATATTATGTTATATATGCATTGCACCCCCATATGCTCGGTACGTTTCCATGGTACTGACCCACATATTCGTATGTGGGCTACATTTTCTCGGAATATAGGTACAAGGTATAGTATGCACCTTTAGATCCAGTCAGTTCGCGGCATCCAGTCAGCAGGTGATGAGTCCTTTCGATTCATGGGCTCGAGTCAGTTATACAAAATTAATAATGTTGTATTTTCCTTATTCAGTCATATTGAGTGGGTATAGTCAGGAATCATGACCCGGATACCTTGAGTCAGTACTAGTAGAGGCTTCATAGACAGTCAGTAGAAGTGGATGTATTCAGTTTCAGTTTTGGTTGTAAAAGCAGAGTTGTAATATTGTAAATTCAGTTTTGTATCTATCATATTCAAAAAAGAGTTATTTTCCGCAAATTTATATAGATTTATACTTTTTATTCAGTTGCTTATGAGTTATGCCAGTAGAAGGGTTAGCTTGGGTTCACTTGTGATATTAAGCACCGTGTGACGTCTCTGGACCCGATTTCGGGGCGTTACAATTAGCCTCCTTGTTTAAATATCCAACTAACGTACTTAATGAATTTATTCAATCTCTTCAAGTATTAAACCCATCGATAGTAAAAGTATAACATGTGCAACTAAGCCCACAAGGCTAATCTAAGTTTTCTCCTAAGGTGGGCCAAAGGGTCCACGCCTAATCCCCAAAAGTTCACTTAAGAAACTTCTACACCGGACTAGGCTAAGGTATCAAAGTTCACTCTTAGATGTCAAGCAAGCAATAATTAGACCTAAGATAGTGATCCTTCCTGCACATAAGAAACCTAGGCAATCCTACCCAAAGCGGTGGAAACTAAGGCGTTTCTCTTAACTTAACCATTAAGGACAATATTACTTTAACAAGATTAACAAGGTCAGTTTCACCTACCTTTAATAATTGAAGCATTTCAATCCTAAATATACATCAAAAGGATTCATTCACCTAAGCCATGAATAACTATGCTAATTACTCCAAGTCTACGATTTCAGGATAGCCTAAAGGTCCAATCAAACCAAATATTCTCATTTACACTTCTGATACCTAAATCCCACCTAATATACTACATAATATAATAATTATACTACAAAATATCTTAATCTTTGAAGTAGGTAAATCTAGGCTACCAGGGCACCGAAGAAAGCCCAAAGAAGCCACTAAGTCATTGATTTTCCTTTCCGAGAAGATTCTGCATGGTGCCATGCTAAAATCACAATCTACTTATCAAAATGAGAACAATGATACCCATCTTGCACTATTGTGCTTTAAGTCCAAAATAACATAAAAGTACCATATGGGGCCTGTTTATGGAAATCACATTTCCGAAACCAACTCAACATCCTCCTATGCTCTATAAATATTTACCCTAAAAAATGGATGAATTTCGAGTTATATTGTGCTAAAACTAAGCCACCAAGATTTTGGGGATTTTCACAAAACATGGAGAAATCAACTATGGAAATATTGAAATCTTACCTCCAAAAAAAGAAAATTGCACAATCCAATGATATAAGGCTCCACAATCACCCATAATTGTTTCTCCTAGGAACTTCCACTTTCTATGGTTTTAGATTTTAGAGAATGGATGAGAGGTGAAAAATTGGGCTAAGGTGGTATTTATACCTTTCCCAAGCATGCGGGTACTTCTAAAGTGGTCACTTTGCCACTTTAGCAACCACCGCTAAAGCGCCTAGTACCACTAAAGTGGTATTCTCCCCCCACCGATAGGCCACTAAAGTGGACAGTAGGATGCTTTAGCGATGACCACTAAAGTTCCTAGGCTCTGCTAAAGTGGTACTTTCTGGCTGGGCAAGGCTGCTTAAGCACCCCAACGACACTAAAGCTCCATATGTTAAAGTGCACAAAGGTCCCATTTAGCGACCGCACCAGATTTTAGGTATCATCTGAAAGTTGAAGAATCTCCAAGTACTCTCCAACCCCTCGGGATTCATCCTAAAACCCATACGTGCGAATGAACTTTGCTACCCTATAAAGTCTAATGTTTTGAATTTAATGGCGCAGTCAAAATTTCCATCCGAGGTTGTTTCAATGAAAAGTGGGTCCGATAACTACTTACCATTTTCTTAACCTCCAACCAATAGCTTAATGAGCTCGGGTGCCTTTGGATCAAACTAAGGGTCCACCTTGCCCAAAATTACCATTTGGAAGCTGTTGGAATAGTCAGATTTAGCATACAAGATCATTTGACTTAAGTTTTTGCTAGGTAGCCAATTTGAACCAACAATGGCTTCAAAATAGAGAATTGGCTCTAAAAACCAAACAAATTGCTTGAGAACCAAACTATCAGTCCCAAAAAGTCATAAATGATTTGAGGCAACTATAGGAAAGCTCTAAATGACAAAAATGAGGAAATAAAGAAAATAACCCGGAGGGTCATTATAATATCCACTAATAAAAGAAATTTCATCCGCAAAAGTAAAAGACTAGGATATACCTGAAGCCTCAAACAAGTGAGGATACTATGTCTGAATCTTGCTCTCGATCTCCCAAGTAGCCTCTTCTACTGGGCGACGCCTTCACTAAACCTTGATTATCGAAATATCCCTAGTGTGCAGCCTCCGTACATCACTAGACATAATGAGTATAGGCTCTTCCATAAAGGTCAACCACTTATATAATTGGACTGAGTCCCATTTAAGCACAAGAGATAGATCAAGAATGTATCTCCACAACATGGAAAACTGGTCGGACAACAACAAAAGTTGGGGGTAAGGATAACTAAAAATCCATCTCACCCACAAAGCGAAGAATCTCAAAGGGACCAATATATCTATGGTTGAACTTTCCCTTTCTCCTAAACTCATCACACCCTTCATGGGTGATAAATGGAAGAATACTCGATCACTATCTCCAAATCTCAAGGCACAAAATCTATAATCTGTATAAGCCTTCTGCCTACTCTGAGCTGCCCTCAATATTTACTAAATCACTGTGACTCTATCTAGTGACTCCTGAAGAAAGTTAGTACCAAGGGGTATAACCTTGGAAGACTCAAACTATCAAATCGAAGAACAACATCATCTACCATACAAAGCCTCAGAAGGCCACATCTTAATACTCAAATGATAACTATTATTATATGCAAACTCTGCCAAGGCTAAGTGTTTCTCCCACTAACCTCCAAAATTTATAACACAGGTTAGGAGTATATCCTCGAGAATCTGAATGGTCCACTCTGACTGACCATCAATCTAAGGATGGACGGTTGTACTAAGATCCACTTGAGTACCTAAATCTCTTCAAAAGCTCTCCAAAAGCCAGAAGTAAACATGGAAACCCTGTCTGAAATGATGGATATAGGAACACCATACAAATGGACTATCTTAAAAACATAAATACAAGCTAACCTCTCTGCATTGAAGGATATCTGAGTAGGGATGAAAAAGGCCGACTTGGTCAACTGATCCATAATGAACCAAATACCATCAAAACCATAGGAAGTAAGAGGAAAACCACTAACAAAGTCCATAGTAATCCGCTCCCACTTCCACTTAAGAATGGGCAACATCTAAATCAATCCACTAGCTCACTAATGCTTGGTCTTCACATACTGATAACACAGGTAGTGATCTACACTATCCGCCATATCTATCTTTATACCACTCCACATCTTAAGTATCTATACATCTTAGTTGTAACTAGATTAATAGAATCCCTGGATCTATAAGCCTTATGCAAAATTGACTGAAATTAAGTCATCAATCATCAATTGTCAGAATGTAAATGTGTCTATCAAATCTCAAGACGCCCTAAGAATATATGGAAGCCCTCTTGGAATCAACACTCAACACCTACTCATGGATAATGAAGTCTCTTTTCCTCGAATTGGCAATCCCAAATTTTCTCAAATAGCTAGGACCTCGCCTCAACATTAGCACGAATCCTTCTTGCTATATGTAGTTTTGATCATGAGCAGATAATTGCAATGGAAAAGGTGCCTTGATATGCAAGGTACAATACAGATGACATGTGTTATCTGCCAAGTTTTTTTCTCTGATGTAACAAACGTGTAGGTGCTATTTTATACTGATTAGGACAACTGGTCCAATAATCTTTCAGCCCTAATCATCACTCAGCTACAAAAGAAAAGAGGTGCCTCTTCATCAAATTGTTTTTGCACAATTATAAAGAGTGAAGAAAGGTAACAAAAACCCAGTTCCAACACTGATCAAGTTCTTAGTTGTTTATGTGAGCTTAAATTAAAGATATTCTTGAGTGAGTAATGATTTATAATTGATCTACTCATGGTATCAGAGTAGTGTTTTCTTTTATTGAGAAAGGTTCTTAGGTAGAGTTGCCTAAACTTGTGACTGATTAGAGTTAATCAGTAGAAAGGGTCCTTGGTAGAGTTACCACGATGAGATTGTATTATAGTTCCTACTAGTGAAAGGAGCCTAGATGTATACTAATATCTAGACTATAATCATAAGATTGATTATAGTAGACTTCTTTGGTGCTTGTGATGGTAAGTTGTGGTGTTTCCCTTCCTAGATTTCCACGTAAAAATCTTGTGTTTTTACTCTTTTACACTATCTTTGGTTCCTCTGCACTCTATTAGTTGATTGCTTCTGGTTGACTCTAAGGTACCTGGTCACTCACTGTGTGGTGCAAACCCCAAGGGTTACAATAATTGGTATCAGAGTAAGGTTACTCTAAAAGGTTTACACCTAGAGTGTCTTGGTCAGCATGGCTGCTTCACCTAACCTAGAAGAAGGGCAATCAACTACTAGACCACCTAGATACAATGGATAGTATTATGGGTGGTGGAAAAATAGTATGTTTGATTTCGTTATGGTTGAGGATAGTGAACTTATGGATATAATTCTTGATGGTCCTCATATTCTAGTTAGAGAAGTCAAGGAAGGAGAAATGACCAAATCGTAGTAAAAAGTAAAAGAGAATATGATGAAAAAGATAGATAGGAGATTGAGAAAAACTACAAGGCTAAGAAATTATTTGTCTGTGAAATAGGGCCTAATGAATATAACAATATCTCAGCTTGAGAAAATGCCAAAGTGATATGGGATTGTTATAGGACTGCACATGAAGGTACTGCTGATGTGAAAGATTCAAAAGTAGACATGTTGACTACTCAGTAAGAAGCCTTTACCATTAAAGAAAAAGAATTATCTAATACTTGCATATAAGATTCACTTTAATCACAAATGAGCTTCATTACTTAGGATTCTGATGTATAAGAAAGTAAGAAAAATTCTTGGTGTTCTTTTTAAGTCCTAGGAAAGCAAAGTGAATTCTATAACTGAAGCTAGAAACTTGAAGACCCTCACTATGGATGAACTAATAGGAAATCTAAAAACCTATGAGCTCAAAAAACAACAAGATCTAGAGAAGAAAGAAGTTAGAAGAGAAAAATCTCTGGCATTGAAGGCTTTAAAATATGACCCAAATGAAGAAGACACTAATGTTTCCTACTTGGCAAAATTGTTAAATATATGAGAAAAAATAGTCAGTTCTAGAGAAATGGAAGCAGTAGCAGGAAAGGAGCCACTATGGAAGTTTATCATAAATGTAGAAGTCCTGAGAACTTCATTAAGTATTGTCCAATGAAAAAATTTGACTATTAGAAATATCTTAATACTGGTGGTGACAAAAAAAAGAACAGGGACCAGGTCCCTATAAAATTAAACAAAAAGATTGCAGATGATTATGCTGTATGGAAGTATCTTGGAATATAGGGAAACTCCTCTAGTGAATTTGAGGAAGATGTGAAGCAGGAATATGTTTCCATGTTGGTAGTGGAAGATGAGAAAGTGACCTTTGATTCCTTATTTACTTTTATGGCAAAAACTCATGATGATGAAGAAAATGAGGTAACACTTTTCGACATTAAAGAAATCTTAGAGAATTACTCTACTAAAAAAATAAAAAGGCTTGACAGTGTATAGATTGATTCCATGTGTGAAATGAAAAATGAGAAAAATGCACTGGAAAAAAAAGCTAGAAAGTCAAAAGCTGGAATTGATAAATTTGACCCTCCATATATCTGAAATTAAGAAATGGGTTGCTAAGCTTAAATTTGAAAATCTGAGTTTGGTGAGTCAACTGGAGAAAGTAAATGCTTCTTAGAGTAAGGAGAACAAAGAAGCATCAAAGTCTCAGGTTGAGCTTGAAGAAAAATTAAGGATTCCCAAAAGCATCTTATGTCTACACTCAAGAAGAATGAGAAATTGGAAGGGACCTATTCTGTATGAAGAAAGAACTTAAAAAATCCCTATAATGGACTACATGGGAACCAAGATACTTTTAAAAATAATTAGTCAAGGTTCTAATAAAGGACTACATCCTCCTACCGAGAACTCAAAATCAAGTGGGTTCCCAAATTAAACTAGTGATCATGGATGTAGGAATGAGAAAAGGTATTGTAGTCAGAAATGGTTCATTGATAAATGCTCAAACTTTAACTTTGGAACATCTGACTGAACTCACTCTTAAGACACTTCAAGTGGAAGTGTCACATGTTGAAATGGTTGATTTCAAAGTACCTGTTCCTTGGAAAAACAAAGCTAAAATTCTCAAAGTAAGAAGTGCATGAAGCACCTTATCAGTCAAAAAAGATTTTGATTCATATTAGTAGTAAAGTCTTAAAGTTAAAGAATTCATTCATGATGATAGTTAAAGGATGAAAGGTAAAGATGAGAGTGATGTTAATTCAGAATTCCTTGTTTAGGATCTGCTTCTCAGACCTATTTTCAGAACAAGTCATCATATTATATGGTGTAATAAATCTATCAAGCTAATGCTGAGATTGATCAAATTATCCTAAACTACCATTAAGTTAATTAGTGTCTCCTCACAAAATTGACTACGGTTAGGGGGTAGGTATTCTTAGTAAATTAGGAATTTATTAATCTAACTCAGTACCATACCCTTGTAGGTATACACCCATAGGAGCAACTTAGGAGGTGGACAGATGTGATAAGAACAAAGTTGGAGATTTGCTCAAACTAGAGCGGGACATAGTCCCATCTCTCAGGTCAGTATCTTATTTGTGAAAAATTTATCTGTTCAGTCAAGAAAAAGTCATGTCCTCTCTATCCTTGTGTTAGAACAAAGTTATCCTATTCTAAAAGTGAAAGTGAGTCACCTAAAGTCTAAAATTGATCATATCTTGTTCCCCCATAAAAACCTACCTTGTGCTTATTATTCCTTAAATCTTACTGCACCTACTCATTATCATATCAAAAAGGGAAAATCCAAATTCCAAATAGCCCTTCTAAGAAACAGACCTTCTTGATTGTTGTAGCTCTCCTAATTTGTTTTTCTTCAAATGATTCTATGATAGCATTGTGAAAAATCCCTTTTCAAAAATTCCTAAAAGCATCATGCTTCTCCTTCTCTTCAAAATCTTAACTTCTTCACCACTCAACCTGTCAATGACGAATCATCATTGAATTATCAACACTAGTCTGATGATGTTGTGATGGATGAAACTTTGGTTGCTGAAAATCTCATCTTGTTGTCAAATAGCCTAGGAAAAAACATAGTTTATTACAAGAAAATTGATGTCAGTAAAATACCAAAAATTTCTGGAAAATAGTCTAGAAGCTTTATTGAGAAAAAACTAACTCTTAAGGGACCTGGTCCCAAGAAGAGAGAAGTAGATGAAAGAAAATCTGTGATCATTTATACTAGTAGAAAGAATGGGGAGAAAATGAGGTTGTATCTAAGATAGAAAGAAAAAAGTTCTTGAAGAATCAAAAGGTGTTAACTAGAAGGATATTTGATTCAAATGTGCTAACAAAACATGGTATGGTGGAATTAGTTGAGCTGGTTAAACATCAAGGTTGGATGTATCTCATGGAAGGACCTATTCCCACTGTTTTTGATAAGATAGTCAGTGAATTATATTTCACTTTGGAATTCTCAGAAGATGGGATGAATTTGAATGCACAGGTCAAAGGAAAGAAAATTAAGGTGAATAAGAAAACACTAGGATGGATTTTGGAAGTTCCTATATATGGGGTAAGAACTATCTCCAAGTAGTTTCCTTTAATAGAATTCTTAGAAAATGCATCCAAAATCAAAGGAAAATCTATGGCTGCAGTGAATACGAAATCACTTAAGAGTGAGTTTTAATTGGTCTTTGACTTTGTAACAAGGGGATCCTGCCTAGGTCACAAATGAAAAGCATTGCCTCATCTACTAATTTGTATGCAATTGAATGCCTGAGTATCTTTGAATTCATTAATATACCTACATTGATGGTAGAACACATTTACAAAGTAGTTTTGGGAAGAATGGAAAGCATGGCATGTTTTATAGATATTGGTTGAATAGGGTATTTGACTAATTTGGTATTTTATGTGAGAATGGAACCCAAGGGACCATTCTTCAAATGCTTGGCATGAAGACTCTGGTCAAGACTAAATGTGTCAAATAAGGTAGCATTTATCAAAGGGAGCTCCGGAAGGAAATAGAGGAACTAAAGGGCAATTTAGCTGCCAAGGATGAAGAAATCAACAAACATTAGGAGATAATTTAGCATATCTCCAAAGGAAGACCATGTGACAATGAAATGCTTAGAACTGAGAATGTTGAATTGAAGAATATGGTGTCAATATTAACTGATAAAGTCCTTAGGTCAAACACAGAGATAAGACATCTCAACAATAATCTGAACCTACTCCTTCAAACTCTTCTTCCTAGTCCTCCACTTGTTAATTCTTCCTGATTCTTGTGGCTTTTTCCGTAAGAACATTTAAATTATGCATAATTATGATACTTATCCTCTACTTATAAATGAATCTTTTCTTTGTGTTTTACATTTGTTCTCTTTAAATTGCAAAGTTATTCTTCATATTAGTGTTGCCCTAGTGGCCATGAGTTGACTAATTTGTTCTTAATTTACTCTTGGTTTATTTTTCTCACTTTTAAATGATGCCAAAAAGGGGGGATACTGAGTTCATATAGTAGAGACCCAGTACCAGGTAATTTGAGTTGCAGATTTGAATGACATGCTGATAGGTGGAAGTATGTTATATGTTGAATAGAAGAATAAAGAGAATCATATTGATGGGGGAAGTATGAAAATGCACTTAATGAAGGTGCATGATGACAAAGGGAAGAAATTAGAGATTTTTACTGCAAATGACAACAAGAGACAAGGTCCTTGTGTTGCATGGTGATGGAGGAATCATGATGATAGGGGGAACATTTATCATTAGGTGGTAATTACATTGATAAAATATGATGAATGTGCATTAATGCTCAAAATTGTATCGTATATTTGTAATCATCAAAATGGAGGGTGGGAAATTGCTATATGTATTTTTAATAATGAGCAACTAACTGTAAGGGACCAGGTCCCTGGATGTGCAAGGTACAGTATAGCTGGCATGCGCTGTCTGCATAGTTTTGTCCGCTTGTGTAACAAACCTGCAGGTGCTATTTTGTAATGATTAGGACAGCTGGTCCAATGATCTTTCATCCCTAATTATCACTCAACTATAGAAGAAAAGCGATGCCTCTTCATCATATAGTTTTTGCACAATTCTAAAGAGTGAAGAGAGGCATAAAAAACCCAGTTCCAACACTGCTCATGTTCTTAGCTATTTATGTATGATTAAATTGAAATTGTTCTTCAGTGAGTAATAATTTGTAATTGAACTACTTATGTTATAAGAGTAGTTTTTTTTTTTGAGAAAGGTTCTTAGGTAGAGTTTCCTAAGCTTGTGTCTAATTAGATTTAATCAGTAGAGAGGGTCATTGGTAGAGTTACCAAGATGAGCTTTTAGTAGAGTTGCTACTAGCGAAAGGAGCCTAGAGGTAGGCTAAAATCTAGAATGTAATTAGGAGGTTGATAATAGTGAATTTATTTTTTGCTTGTGAGGACAAACGGTGGGTTTTCCCTTCCTTGGTTTCCACGTAAAGATCTTGTGTTTTTACTCTTCCTGCACTGTCTTTAGTTCTTCTACACTCTATTGTTTGATTTTCTGTGATTGACTCTGAGAGGCCTGGTCTCTCACTGTGTGGTGCAACCCCCAAGGTTCCAACACTCCTAAGGTCTGAAATATCATGTCGCACTATCAAGTATGATAAGGACTGAATATTTCATGCCAACGGCCTCTGAGTTACTGCCTTCTAGCTCAAGGCATCTGTTTACCACATTAGCCTTGCTCGAATGATACAAGATAGAGATATCATAATTCTTAAGAAAATCCATCTATCTACGTTTCCTATAATTTAGCTCTAATTGGGTCATAAGGTGTTGAAGACTGATGGTCTATGAAAATCTCTCAATGCATACTATAAATATAATGCCTCCAAATCTTAAGAGCAAATACTAAGCGGCCGACTTCAAATCATTAGTGTGGTAGTTGTACTCATGCACCTTAAGCAGCCTTGAAGCATAAGCAATGACACAATCTTGAAGCAGCAATACACAACCCAAATCAACACCAGAAGCATCACAATACTCGATGAACCACTCACGCTCAATAAGAAGAGCCAAAATAAGAGCCAAAATAATGAACTCTTTGAGATTTCCAAAGCTCGACTCACACTCCTCGGACCATCTGAAAGGAACCTCCTTTTGGGTCAATCTAATCATAGGTGTTAAAATAGTATCAAAACCTTGAATGAACCATCTATCATAACCTACCAAGCCAATAAAGGAATGAACCTCAGTCGGAGATGTAGGCAAGGCCCAATCAAGAATAGTCTTAATCTTTGGGTCTAACATAATCCTATCCTTAGACACTACTTGCCCAAGAAATGTCATCGACTCAAGACAAAACTCACATTTAGAGAACTTGGTGAAAAGCACATGATTTCTCAAAGTCTGGAGAACAATCCTTAAATGTTATGTATGCTCCTCTCTACTCCTCAAATACACACGGATGTCTTTAATGAAAATAATCATAAAAGTATCCAATTAAGGCCTGAACACTCGATTCAGCAAATCCATAAATATGGTTGGGGCATTAGTCTTCCCAAAAGACAACACTAGGAGCTCATAATGACCATAGCAGCTCTTAAAGGTTATCTTCGGGATATGCTTAGCCCTAATTCTAAACTGATAGTAGCTAGACCTTAGATCAATCTTAGAGAGGATTGCTTCTCCCTGAAGCTTATCAAACAAATCATCCATAAGATGTATAGGATAACGGTTCATCACTGTTACCTTATTAAACTGCCTATAATTAATACACATACACATGGATCCATCCTTATTGTTCACAAAAAACTCAAGAGCTTTCCAAGGAGACGCTCAATCTAATGAAACCCTTACCACGTTGATCCTAAAGATGAGAATTTATCTTCTTAAGCTCGGCAACCATATGGTAATATGATATCGAAATAGGTCATCTTCCAGGCTCAATATCAATAAAAAATTCAATATTAAAGGTAGGAGGAATACCACATAGATTAATAGGAAAAACATCAGGAAACTCATTTACTATTAGTACAGAGTCAAGTTATGGACTCTTCGCACTTACATCATGAATATAAGTGAGGTAAGACTCGAAAACCCTCAAAATAAGTCTCCTAGCATGCATATAAGAAATAGTCCCTATCATCTCACAGCTAATGATGAGTGGTGAGTGTACCACTCATTCGCACTCATTATTCATGCACATTACCTTGTTTTGAATGAATAAATGAGACAAAATCCATGGATAGATGCACTAATATCCACTCTTTGTAGGCATAAAGTTGAGGAGACCAAAAGATGTGGATTGGAGCTGAAAATGATAAAAAGAGGGCAAAGAAGAGTGAAGTTGAAGACCTGGACTACATCAGCCTCAGTTATCGCATTCGCGGTCCTCTATTCGTAGTGACGGTCAGTCAAGACAGTCGGAGTAATGCGGTCGCAACACACAACCACGGTCACGTGGTTACAGTCGCGGATAGTCGTGTGCAACCGTAGTTAAGCGGGAGTATGCCCAGGGGCAGATTTGTAAAAGCACTTAGACGCATCCCAAGCTATATTTAAGCAAAAACCCCGTCCTCTTTAGGAGAGCTTAGCTCATAAGATATTTTGGAATTCAAGACTTGAAACCTTAATCTTGGGCAAGTGTGTAATTAACTTTAAAGGCTAAATTTCTTAGATATTTTGTGAATAATGAATGCTTTGGATAATCCTTATGGTATATCTCTCTTTACATTCTTCATGAGTAGCTAAATAATTTGATCTTGAGATTATGTTGAACAAGAGTATTATTGTGTGTTGGTATTATTGTGTTTGCATGGATTTTAGTTGTTGAATATGCATTCCACCATTGCTTGAGCTGACGGGTTGGAATTTGATGGGTGAAAACCCCAAATATCCAAATGGGTTTGATGGGTGAAATCCCCAAACTCTAGAAACCCTTTATCATTCTCAAAAGAGGGATGAAGGTGCACATTAGGTAACCTAGAACATCCTCAAAAGAGGGTTATAGGGGGACAAAGCAATGGTGGACAATTGATCCTATGGTTTACTACCTTTTGCAATCTTAGAAATAAGTGCATTAGGAGTGTAAATCATGTCAAGAACATCATCCTAGAAATAGGGATGCTTGATTGAGGTCTTGGGTGATTTTAAAAATGTGTACACTTGTTAGGGTGCTTGAAAGAGCCAACAGGTGAAATCATTGTGGTTTTGTTGAATGATTGACCCCAATGAACTTCGACCTACCCTATCCTTTAGTTAACAACTAAATTTCATGATGAACCAACATCAACCCATATGCATTACCTCTAGGAAGAAATAATACCAAGATTTCCCTCAAATTTTGAATTCTAAGTAAAAATTTCATTCAGCAAGAGCGTGTTAAGGTAGGTTGTGATGAATTCCTAATCAAATTCTCCCATTTTATTCCACATGTCATTTTTATTAGCCTTTCGAGTAATCTCTTAGTAATTTGAGCATCCATAGGGTTTGAAGTCTATAGCTCACTCCTTAAGATTCGACCCCAATTTAAATTGGGTTACTTGACAATAACCGCCTCACCCCTAATTATGGGAGTGAGTTGAGCATTATCAGCTAACAACTCCTTGCCACACAATCGGGGGTATGTTTGGCATGGCTTAGGTAATGGTCTTGGATAAACAATCCATGAATGTATTATAGTGGGATAACCAGTCCATGCTCAAAATCACCTTAAATCCACTATATCAAATATAATAAGATCAACATGAGTATCAACATCTCTAACAGTCACAACACATGGTTTTAAAAACCAATCCATTACTAAAGAATCATATACGAAAGTAGATACTCATAATGGTATAGATAATGAATCCCAAGATAAACCTAACCATGGAGCAAAATAATAAGACTCATAAGAATAAGTGGATCCTAAATAAAATAAAGCAAAAGACGACAGACGGTACATAAAAATTATACCTATGATAACAACATCTGAAGACCAAGCCTAGAGTCTAGTAGGTACTGTGTACAACTTACCATGCCTCTACCTAGATGGGCTCTTGACCGACCTCCTATCCTACCTTCCTAAGAGCCTTCACAAGAACCATAGGGACAACCACTACTACCATGTATACCAGCTCTAGCTGAGTGATGAACTGCCCTAATGGGTGGGATACCCTTAGAAAAAGGAACAATCATTCCTCAACTAGGTCACTCTCATGCAAAGTGACCAAAAACTCTACAAACATCACATGCCCTATGAACTCTACTAAAAATAGAAGATAAATCCATTGAAGAATGAACACTACCTTATCTAGGACGATCAGTAGAGCTATACTGGCCTCCATTGATAATATAAAGCGTAGTATGAATGGGTATACTAGACTGAACCTGATGCTAAAATGGTTGACATAGGGGTTATCCACCTTGAGAACCACAACTATTGAATCGGGAGCTACTATGGCTCCCACTGAATCTATCATTATATTTTTGTCTCTTATCACTGCCTCCTTAGGCCTCGCGATACATATCCTCCATGGGTTGAGCATGATTAGAAACCTCAGCAAAAGACCTACCCACAACAACCAAAATCTGTGCAAATATGTAAAGAGAAAGTCTCAAACCTCCAACAAATCAACAAACCCTCTCATATTCAAAAGTCATAATAGAAGTATAATCCCTAGTAAACTTATAAAAATAAGCATCATACTCCATAATAGACTTTGATCCCTACTCCAATCTTGTGAACTGATCTCTCAAATGATCCCTAAGTCTATGAGCCATGTACTTCTCCAAGAAGATCTTGGATAATTGAGCCCATGTCAAAGGAGAAGACCCAGCTAGGATGGAATAAAGATGACCTCTCTACCAATGTCGAGTTGCCAAATCCAACTAAAAATTAGTGTAATCCATACTATGAGTCTCATGTAGGCCTAAATTATGGAGCCTATCCTCACAAGAAATCAAAAACTTATAAGTATTTTCACTCGGTGCACCAGAAAACCTAGGTGGAGCCAACCTTTAGAATCTACCCAATATTTTCTACTCTTCAGTAGACATAGTAGGTTGGGCGCATATTGGCTGAGTAACTACCAGTTGAGCAATTGCCGACGTAGGAGGGACCTTAACTCTAGTAGTCACAGCTATAGGTTGTGCACCTACCTCAATACCACTCTTATCTATAGACTATGCACCATCAGATAGTGCACCAAAAACAAAACCCAAAAGCAGGAAAAAAAATCTTAGAGCACTGAAGCAGAATTAAACCTCGATGGACCCTAGGCTAATCACTATCCCACCACTGGCTGGGACAAAAGAATCTTTGGCTCAAGAATGGGTATAGGGTTTGGTGAAGGCCCCTTATCCTGGACCTTAGATGGGAATACATATCAAGTCTATCCATGACCTCTAGGTCATCCATGAATAATGATAGGATCCCTAGGCTTTGTATCAGAACCCTCATCTCGAGTAACTGTAGCATATGTCCTAGCCATCTTCGAAAGGTGAAACCAAAGAAATTCTTTAGAAATCAACTCAGACTCTTAGTGCGGAATAAGTGAAAGAAGTAAAGATATCCTAAAAATGTTTTATAGCCTCCTAAAGATAAGAAATGAGTGTTATTATTTTGATCCCCATGACTTTAATAAACACTTTCTCTTGTACAAATAATATGGGTCAAACCTAGGCTTTGATACCGATTTGTCACAACCTGATTTATGAGTCATGATGGCACCTACTCTATCCTGCTAGTAGGTAAGCCAAACCATAGATCGAAGCTAGTTGCAAAGAGCTAATTTAGTGAAAAATGGCCTAAAATCCAAAAATTAATTATTAAATTTTTATAGCAATAATATAATCATAAGGATTTAGTAGATAGATAGAATCCAAAAAATATCCCAAGACTCGGTAATATCAATGCAAGAGCTACTATAAAAGAAGAATGAGTAATGAATAGTCAAATACAATCCTTCTAAAAGGTGAAAGACTAGACATAATAAAAATAAAAAAAGGTAACTCTAACTCTAAGAGCTCACCCAATCTCCAAAATCAACTTTATATGAACATTGAATATAGAAAACAACTAGTACTCGGATCTGCACAAAAAAGGTACAGAAGTGTAGTATGAGTACCAAAACGATGAGTACTCCATAGACATCATTGGCCAACTTAGCTAAATTATGATACAAATACTATAAGATACAAGATAGGAACAACTATGTCAATATAAAAGGGTCAAACTTGGAAATACGCTCCTACAACACAGCATATAAATAAGTAAATACATATTGGACAATAACATAAGGATTACACAATTAAAGCTTCAAGATTGGCCCTCATAAGCCTATAAGTACAGAAAGAAAATAACCCAATGCAAGACCCCGTAAGCCTGGAGGGTATAATCAAGGAACTACACGATCGAAAAGTCATAAGTCACCAATTTTTCAATCCATAGACCAGTATCCATCTGATGCATACCATGACTTAGAACAACCCTCAATTGCTGGACTTGAATAGAAGCTCATATTATTAATATCACAATCAATTTCTAAACTTGAATCTGTGCTTATTCCATCAATGTCATAATTATTTGTTGGACTTGAACCGGTGCTCGTACCATCAATAGTCAAGATCATAAATAATTCAATACTCATAGTTATAAGTCAAAAAATTTAGTCTATAAGCCATTACCCATATTTATAAGCCACATCATGGCTAGGAGCCTTTAATTATATCTATGGACCATGACATATCTATATGCCAGGTTATTAGTAAGCTATATAATATCTACAAGCCGCATTATATCATTAAGGCCTTAATAATAACTATGAGCTATAACACATCTATAAGCCATATTATTATTATATCTACAAGCCATATCAATGATCATGCATGAATATAAGTCAACAATCATTATTCATATAGCTACGACTCATATCATTAGTCATGCTCAGAAACCATCAAAATAATCATATATATGCAAGTCATGTCGTACATCACGTATTTAAGCAATAGCATTAGTAGTACCCAAAATTAGCCTCAATCTTCTAATATCCAACTAACGTGCTAAATAAATATATTCAATCTCTTTATTTGTAAACTCCATCGATAGTAAAACTATAACATACGCAACTAATACCACAAGGCTAATCCAAGTCTTGGCCTGAGGTGGGTCGAAGGGACTATGCCTAATCCCTAAAAGCTTACTTAAGCAAATTCTACCCAATACTAGGCAAAGGTATCTAACTCTACTCCTAGATTTAAACAAAAACAATAATAACAAACCCAGTATATTCCCACAAAGTGGGGTCTGGGGAGGGTAAGATGTATGTAGTCCATACCACTGCCCCCGAAGAAGTAGCAAGGCTATTTTCGATAGACCCCCGACTCAAGACAGTGGACCATAGACCAAAAAAAAGTAAATTAACCGACTGAGGGCACATGATAAAATAACAGAGAAATAACATCCACAGAATTGAAGTACATTAACAAACCAAGGGCTCCCCTCCACCAAACCTAGACCTATCACCCAAGCTACGCCAACCTCTCTTATCTGTCGACTATGGCTCGACCACCTTACTTAGCCCTCTACCTTAATACTCTTTCTCCAAACTTTCCTATCATGGGTCATGTTCTCAGTAAGATGCAACTGCTACATGTCACTTCTAATCATGCCTCTCCAGTATTTCCTTGGTCTACCCCTACCCCTTTTGAAACCCTCTAAGGCCAATCTCTCGCACCTACGAACTGGGGCATTTGTGCCCCTCTTTATTACATAACCAAACCATCTCAATTTCACTTTCCTCATCTTATCCTCCACCAAAACCACACCCATCTTTTCCCAAATAGTATCATTCCTTACCCTATCAGCCTTCGTATAACCACACATCCAACGTAATATTCTCATTTCCACCACCTTCAACTTTTGGACGTGGGAAATCTTAACAGGCTAACACTCCACTCCATATAACATGGCCGGCCGGACCGTAGCTTTATATAATTTACCTTTAAGTTTGAGAGTCACCTTCTTATCGCATAAAAGTCCCGAGGCGAGCCTCTATTTCATCCAACCTGCCCCAATACCACTCCTAGATTTAAAGTAATCCATAATTATCCCTAAGATAGTGACCCTTCCTACACATGAGAAACCAAGGCAATCCCTCCCAAAATGGTGGAAACTAAGGCATTTCTCTTACTTAAACCGTTAAGTACAAATTTACTTTAACAAGATTAACTACGACAATTTCAACTACCTTGGGTAATTAAAAAAGTCCTAAATATAAACCAAAAGTGTTAAATTCACCTAAGACATGAATAGCTATGCTAACTACTCTAAGTCTATATTTTTAGGATAGCCTAGTGGTCCAAACAAACAAAATATTCTCATTCATACTTCTAACACCTAAATCCCACCCCATATCTAGCATAATGTCATAATTATTATATGAAATAACTCAATATATAAAGGAGGTAAACCTATCCTACCTAGGTATAAAATAAAGCCTAAAGAATCAACTAAATCTTTGACCTTCCTTTCTGAGAAGCTTTCACAAGGTGACATGCTATAAAAATAAGAATTGACTCATAAAAATGATAATAATGATATCCATATTTCACTATTATACTTTGGTTCCAAACTTACACAAAAGTCTCATGTGGGACCTATTTATGGAAATCACATTTTCAAAACTTACTCAACGTCCCCTCAAAAGTGGGTGAATTTTGAGTTATATTTGTGCTAAAATTGAGCCACCAAAATTTGGGGGATTTTCAAAAAACATGGAGAAATCAACTATGGAAATGATGAAATTTTACCTCCAAGTTGAAGAAAAATTTCATAATTCAATGATACTAAGGATCCACAATCACCCATAATTGTTTCTCCTAAGAACTCCCACTTTTTAGGGTTTTAGATTCTAGAGAATGAATGAGAAAAATGGGCTAAGTAGGTTTTTACACCCTTCCTAGGAACAAGAGTGGTGCTAAAATGTACACTTAGATACTTTAGAGGTCACTGCTAAAGTGCCTGGTACCACTAAAGTGGTATCTTACCCCTACAGACAGGTTGCTAAAGCAGACCATGGGTCACTTTTGCGATGGCCTCTAAAATGCCCAGTTGCCACTAAAGTGGTACCTGCTTACTAATAAGGATCGTTTAAGTTCCCCACGAGCGTTAAAATAACCAAAGGGTCAATTTAGAAATCGCACCAGATTTCAAGCACCAGCTAAAACTTTGATCATTTCTAAGTCCCCGCAAAACCCTCGAGATTTATCAAGAATCTCATACACGCAAACAAACTATGCTAACCTACCAAAATCTATGTTTCGAATTTAAAGTCATAGTTGAAATTTCCATCTGAGTTTGTTTAAACAAAGAGTGGGTCCCTCACCTACTTACCATTTTCTTAACTTTTGGCCAATAGCTCAAAATGAGTCCAGGTGCCTCGGGATCCAAACCAAGGGTTTGCCTAGCCTAAAATCAATATTCTGGAGTTGTTGAATCAGTTAGATTTAGCATACAAGGTCATTTGGATAAAGGTTTTGCTCGGTAGGTAATTTAAACCAAGGAAGGCTTCAAAATAGGGAATTGGCTCTAAAAATCAAATGAACTGCCCGATTACAAAATTGTCAGTCCCAACAAGTCATAAATAACTTGGGGTAGCTATAGAAAAATATCTAAATAGCAAAATAAGTGAAAATATAAAAAATAGCCTGGAGGTTCATTACAGTTGAGCAAGGTTTAGTGGAGGCACCACCCAGTGGATGAGGCTACATGAGAGAGTGAGAGCTAGATGTGGATCAAGTATCCTCACCCATTGGAGGGTTCAGGTACATCCTAATACTTTACTTTCGTAGAAGAAAGTTCTTTTAGTAGTGGATATTGTAATGACCCTTTAGGTCATTCTCTATATTTCTGCTCATTTTTTCCTTTTAGAGTTTTCCTATAGATGTCCTGAGTCATTTATGACTTACTAGAACTGACATTTTGGTTACTAGGTTGTTCATTTGGTTCTCATAGCTAATTCCCTATTTTATGCCTTCACTAGTTCAAAATGGCTACCAGGAGAAAACTTTAGTCAAATAACCTCAGGTGCATATTCTGACAGTTTGAAAAGCTCTGAAAGATCAATTTTATATAGGTGGACCCTAGTCTTTGATCCCAAGGCTTTTAAATTTATTTTGGGATATTGGACAAAAGTTAAAAAAATGGCTTGTGGGTGGGGATTTACTTTTAATTGAAATGACCTTGAATGAAAACTTTAAGTGTACTATTGAGTCTAGAACATCAAATTTGATAGGGTAGCATAGTTATCTTATGCATATGGGATTTTGGAAGAATCCCGAGGGGTTAATGGAGAGACAAAAAATTCTAAGTCCCAGTTGGTGCCTGATATCTGGTTTGACCACTAAATTGTCCCTTTAAGCACTTTAGTGGAGGGAGATTTAGTAGCCCTAAATCAACTAACAGGTACTGCTTTAGTGTTACTTGGGCGCTTTAGTTGTTAGTGCTAAGGAGGCCCATGGTCCTCTTTAGCGTCCTGGCTCATGGAGACGGGTACCACTTTAGCGGCACCTAGGCTCTTTAGCGGTGATTGCTAAAGTGGCTTGGTTTCTATGTCAGTGGCACCCGCATACCTGTAAAGGGCATAAATACCCCACTTAGCTCCATTTTCACTATTCTTCTCCCATTCTAAAGAGTAACGCTAAATAGTGTGGAAACTTGGGAGAAACCTTTGTGGGTGCTTTTGAAGCTTGGTTAAATTTTATTTATGTGATACTTCATATAATTTGTGGTTAGATTTCATTATTTTCATGATTTAATACACCATTCTTATCTAAATCCCTAAAAACTTGGTGTCTTAATTTTAGCACCATTATAGCTCAAAATTCACCTATTTTAGAGTAAATGTTCCTGAGCATAGAAGGATGTTGTGTTTATTTTGATTTTGTGATTCTGTAAATGATCCTCTCATGGGATTTTTATGTAATTTTGTACCTATAGAACAATCATACAATATGGATATCATTATTCTTTTATTGATGAGTAGACTACGATTTTGATAGTATAGAACCTTGTAAAAGCTTCTCAAAAAGGAAAATCAGTGATTTAGCAGATTCATTAAGCTTTTCTTCGGTGTCCATGTAGGCTAGGTTTACCTTTTTCATAGATTGAGATAACTCATTTTATGATTATGATAATATTCTTAATATGGAATGGGATTTAGGTGTTGGAAGTATGAATGAGGATATTTAAACTAGTTGTACTATCTAGGCTATCTTGAAACTATAGCTTAGGGTGAAATATACTTAGATACTTATGTATTAGGTTAATTTGACTTCGTGGCTCATGGTTAGAATGAAAATACCTTAGTTACATAATCTAGGTGAAATTGCCTTAGTTATTCATGTTTAGGGTGGAATGACCTTAGTTGCTTAAGTTACAAAAAATTGCCTTAGTTGCTATTATTTTAGTCGGGATTGACTTAGTTGTTTATGTTTGGTGAAAATTACTATCTTAGGTCAATTTATGGAATATTCAACATCTAGAAATGAACTTAGATACCTTAGCCTAGTTTGGGGTAGAAGTTGCCTAAAATGGATTTTGGAGATTAGAAGTGGGTCTAGCCCACCATAGGCAAAGATTTGTGTTAGCCTTGTAGACTTATTTATGCATAATATGCCCTTATTAATGTTTAATTTGGGACTTGAGGAGATTGAATATATTTATTGAGTATGTTAGTTGGATGTTGAAAGATTGATGATAATATTAGGTATTGCTAATGATATTGCTTATATTTATGATTAATGGTTCATTGATATGATTAATAGATTATAGATATAATTAATGACTCATTGATATGATTAATGGCCTATTGATATAATTAATGATATAACTTATGGGTATGACTATTGACATGGCCTATGGGCATGATTATTGGTATAACTTAATTGAGGTGGTATTGGTATTGTTTTCATGTGTGGTTATCGATATGACTTAGGGTTGTGATTCTTGGTCTAGTGTATAGATATGAGAAAAAGGGGTGATCTATAAATATAGTTCCTTGGTATAGTTTATTGGGTTAGTTTATCGATTCGGCTTGTTGATATGGTTCATTGGTGCGATTTATAAATACAAGTTTTGGTTTGAGACCGACAATAGATAATGATTTTGATAAAATAAGCTTTGATTCAAGCCCATCAAATGATGATACTATTGAGTTCAGGTTCAAGTCCGACATTGGGAATTATGTATGAGATGATATGATTCAGATGGATTCTCAGTTTGGTATGATTATTGGTAATTTATGGCTATTCGGTTTCTTAGTTTCCTTGGCTATACCCTCCATCCTTATAGGGGCCTGCGTCGGGTTATTTACTTTTCACATTTATTGGCTTTTAGGGGATAATTTTGTTGTTATAGTTGTATGATATTTATGCTACCATTTCTTATATAATCTAATTCGTTATGTACATTGTTGTTGGAGATTATTTCGAGGTTTTCCCCTTTTACTTTGACTTAGCTTAATTTATCTAGTATCTTATCATATCTATATATTGATTTAGCTCAGTCAGCCAATGATGCCTACTGAGTACCTATGGTTTTTGTTACCCATACTATATTTTTGTATCTTTTTAGTGTAGATTTGAGTTCTTGTTGCTGTTGTTGATTCGATGCTCGTGTAGGATCTATTTAGATATTGGGTGAGCTCTTGGAGTTGGAGTTACCCTTTTTCTTCTATTAATCTATGTCTAGTTTTTCATCCTCGATAAATATTTCATTTGACTATTTAGTATTCATAGTTCATTTATAGTAGCTCTTGTCTTGACATTACTGAGTCTTAGGATGATTGTTGATTTTCTATCAATCTATTAGTCTAATATGATTGTATTATTGTTATTTAAGTCTTTAATTGTTAATTTTTGGCTTTAGGATATTTTCCACCAAGTTTTTCATTACATCTAGCTCCGGTCTATGGTTCGACTTACCTACTGGAAGGATAGAGAAGGTGCCATCATGACTCATAAATTAGGTCATGAAAGTTATTCAAATACTTCAATTAATATTCAAATACAAGAGTACATTAGGCCAGTAATGGCATAAGATATTGGCTACATTCAATATCTAAACTTGGGATATGAAAAACTTGGTATCAAAGCACAAAGTTCAAGTTTCCTAAGGGGTTTGTGAAGCTATGTTAGTATGATCTTACTAATGGTTATGAGAGACCCACTTTTATAAATGAAGGACTATAAATATTGAGTAAAAAGTCTCCCATTCTTTCATACTCTAGATCATGAAATTGAGTTGTGTCTTAAGAAGTTTGTCATGATTTATGCGGTGTTCCCATTCTATCGTCTATGCTTCATTCTCAAGGTGATAGAAGCAGTAAATCTCTAATTTATATCAAGGTTGTTCTCTCAAATAGATCCCTCAAAAAGTCTAGAGACTGAACAAGGTCTTTAAAGTATCCCATTAGTTCATTTAAGTCTATTGATCCAAAAAAATACACCCTTGTTCATATGCATCGTCCATTTGACCCGATGGTAAGCATATATATGAAATACCTATTCATATTTGTTGATAATTTAATAAGCCATGGGTTTTAGGCAGTTGACCACCTTCACCAGTATCGACATGAAATTGACTTTCTTCTATATAGTCAGAACCGATTTTTCCTATCATGAAAAATTCAATAATAAGGTAGCTATGTATCTGATAAGCCAAAATAATGGATGGATGAGATTAAGAATTGATAAAATAGTTTGGGTTGTTGGTCAAATGGTTTGGGTTTAATTGAAGTTGAATGGGGATTTAAAATTGAGCCAAATTAGACATAATTTATGCTAAAATTTGCAATAATGGACAAAATTAGGCTAGGAATTATGAACATGAATATATGTGGAAGTAATATAATAAACACTAATAGAATTATGTAAAAATATTATGTTTAAATTAGTAAATTATATATACTATATAAAAATATAAATTTAAATAATAAAATAAGTTGTACACTTCAAAATCAAGAATGCACACGTCAAGGTTTACCTGATAATAAAATAAGAAATAAAAAATATTACTAGCCAACACTAATAAATTTTTATAAAATAGCAGCCTGGGCGGAATATTGGGAGGTCAAAATTGGGTTACAACTGTTGCCCTTTCGTTGCTCGAGAATGATAAAAAATATTATTGAGCAATGAACATTGACATAGTAGCTATTTTTGTCCGGCTGAGAGGAAGGTTCACTGGGATTGACAACAAGAGGGTGCTTATTGAAATAATGTTTTCGAGACTTTAGTTTTAAGTCACCTACATATCTCTGGTTTATGAGAATCAACCCTTTGTAGTTCTTGGTTTAGGAACGAAATTCCTAATAATTGTTAATAATAAGGGATATTGGCAGAAATTACTATATTATGAGTTGATGAGAATTGAGTGGGTAGGATCTAAGGTAACAACATTATAAGAAGTGTGAACATAAAAGTTGGATATGTTTCAAGATGAATTGGAGTGACAACGGGATGAACAAAATTGTATTTTGAAAACATAAGAAGAAGTTGTTCTTGTTTGTAACTCATTATTCCTTTATTACCTTCACACTTTCTAGTATAACTAGATAAAAAATGGTTGGCATGTGGATCATATGAATGATAAGTGATTATTGTAAGTATCTAAACATGATCTAATTTCCCATTTAGACCATGAGTATTTGCTCTAAGATGGAAAGGATGTTATCTTAGGGTCATGATAAATAGAAAGTAAATGCTAAGGTCATGTAATGATGTCTATCGGCCATGAATATAACACCTTCAGAGCATGATAAACAGATAGTAAATCCTAAGGCCATGAAATGGTATCTCTAGGCCATGAAAAACTTGGTCTGTAGTATTTTGATGTAATGTCTAATATTGATCCTGTCAATGTAATGTATTATCTGGTTGACTATTGATCCTGTCACTATAATATATAATTGAGTTAGCTTTCGGGCGTATCAATACCATATTTTATTGGATTAGCTGTTAGAGCTATCAATGGAATGTATTATCGGATTGGATGTCGGTCTTGACAATGTAATATAGTGTCAGGTTGTAATACCCCAACGTTTTAAACTCTAAAATTTTCTTAGTGATTGTGCTTACTATTTTAGTTACGACTAAGTTCCTACAAGTCTTGAAGACTCCTTAAGATTTGTATAGTTGAAATTATCGTCTAACCATTAAGAAGATCCATTGTTTATGTCTTGAGTACGACCAAGATCCTATGGTTCGTAAGCTCTAGTCATGATTCATAGGGTGCGACTCAGTACCAAACTATAAGGTTACCCTGAGTCACTGCCCAAATTAAGATTCTGGTGGAGACTCATGACCAGTGACCACGAGTTGTTATCAGACCCGCAGCGAGTAGGAGTTATTTTCCTGCAAGTTTTTTATTAAGGATAAATTGGTATTTTCCTTTCCTTTACATTATTCCCACAACTTAAAACCATCCCTTCGCGCTATTTACACCCAATTAACATAATTACAAATTCCCCAATAAAGAACAAGGCTAGGGTTTCTAGAGATTGTCCATCTAGGGCTCAAAGTGTGGTTTATTCTCCAAATTCTTAGTGTTCTCAGGAATGTATCTCTTTCCCTAAACTTGTATTTTATTTTTGCATGCAATGGTTTGTTATTTCTATGGTGTTAATGTTTGGTTTTGAAATTTGTGTTGAGGGTTTTGAATGATTATTGTTTAAGCGGTATTCCTATGGCTTATATGCATTTATTTATTCTTTATTTAAGGATTTTGGAGCTCATTGGGTGCATAGGTATGGGTAATGGAATGGGGGAGGTGGATTCCCCCCAAATTTATGAATAATTGATTGCGGGTTGTGGATTTCCCTAAATTGTATGGATATTTGGTATTGGAATTGGTAATAACCTCAACCCACCCTTATAAAATTGGCTTTGAAATATGGCTATATACATAAATTAACGATTCTTAAAACTATTGCATTGAATAAAATGTTAATGGAATATTAATGGTTTTAAAAGGCCTTAGTTTCCATGATGTGGTTTTAAATTGGTGCTTAGGGGCAGTAGATTCCCCTATGTTGGTGGATAATTGGAATGGCATGATTCTATAGGCTTGCAAGTATAGTGGTATGACAATACCAATGGTGAATGACTTAATAAATAGTTTTTGGTTAAACGGATGAGTTTTTGTGCAAGTGTTTTAATTGGGTTTAAAGGGGGATGTATAGCTCGCCATGGAAGGTGGAGGTCCTGGGGTGTAATGCTTGGGTTTTTGGTCCTTGAAAATTCCAAAAAAAATTCACTCACTTCCTTGACTACTACTTTGCCTATGAGTCATAGGGTGTCTTGATGGGTCATTGGGAAAGTCGTAACCAAATTAGTAAGTTCGTGGCTAGTTTCTGCTCTGAGTATGATTATCTCACTAAGAGTCATAAGTATTTGTGACGAGTCATAGGTGTAAATCATAGGGTGTTCAGTCTATGCCCTAATTTGGGTTCTATGTTGACTACGACTGGATTCTACGTGTCATAGGGTCCCATTATGAGTCATGTAATTGAGTCGTAAGGTCCTCAGTGTATGGTGCCTTGGTGGTTCTATCTTGATTATGACTCGTGGTAACGAGTCATAAGGAGTGGCTACAAGTCAATGGTTGACCCGTAGTCAATGGTGGAAATTTTTCAGCTTTTAAGTTAAGGGAATTCTGGATATTTCCCCTCTTACCAAAATTGAAACCCATATCTTATAACCCTTTTAGGGTGTCATTTTCACTCATAAAAAAATATAAGTAACTTTTCAAACACTCCGAAAGGCTCTCTAAATTCCCTCAAGAAAATCAAGATAGGGCTTCATCAAGTTAGTCATCCAAGGGCTCTAGGGTTAAATTTTTTCTGTGAAACATGATATTTCGGGAATGTGACTCTACCCTTAAACTCTTTATCTCTATTACATGAAAGTACATGGTTATTTAAGTGATTAAAAGTAAGGGTTTTGACATGATTGAGGGTTTTGACATGAATGGTCAATTAATTTTTTTCCCATTGTTTTATTGTGCATTACTCATGTCTTAACTATGGTTTTGAACTTATAAGTGCTTGGTTATGGTGAATACACTAAGGGGTTGTAAATTCCTAAACTAATTACTTTTGAAGTGGTTATGACCCCAACCCCATAGTTTGAAATTGTTTTTAGTTTTGAGAAATATGGGAATTTAACTATTGCATTATAAGATTGAATTTGAACCTTGTGGGTTGGTGTTTTCAAAAACTATTGCATATTTGAACCAAGAAGGGGCTTTGAATTCCCTAAGTAATGAAGTTGTTTCGGCATGTTGATATTACCTTACAAATATAGTTGGTATGACGCTACCAACAATTTTTGCCTAAATGTTGATTATGGTTTAATGAATGGGATTGTGTGATAATTATTTGAATTTGGCATTAAAGAGTATTGTGTAGCAAAGTCGTGAACGTGAAGGTCCAAGAGGCCAACACTGGAAACCGCAATTGCAGACATGAGGGTCTATATGACTGGGTTGTTCGAGTCCCCCTATTATCATTATCATGTTATTAAGTAGTTCAATTCCCCTATATCTCCTTACATGATTTGGTGCTAGTGTCACCTAGATATGCAGTGAGGTTAGATAAATCGAAAGACTATATTTCATGTTTTTGTCTCTTCTGTTTTAGTCTGTTTAGACTTATTTTTGGATATAGTTGACGGCATATTCCTACACCTTATTGATATACAGTTTTTGTTCATGTCTAGAAGGCTTTGTTGGATTACTGTGGACTTGGATGGTATTGACCAATTATTTTGGCTGTTGGTTGGTTGATGATCATAGAAGTATCAATTATTCTTGAATTTATCTTGTTATATGTTTGAAATTCATCCGACATTGAAAATGTTATGTTTACTTGGTTAGGTGCAGGGGTGGTCTCCAGTCTACGTGGGACTTGAGATACCCATCACAACTAGGCCCTAGTACGGGTCATGACACGGGGGGACCAATACTAGAAACCATGTTTGCTGACGTGGTGTTCTTTATGACTATTTGCATAGTTCACTCTTGATATATATATATATATACTTTGGAATTGTGTGGGGTCATAGATTTCCTAGCCTTTCCTTGGACTTCTCTAGTTCTTGTGGCTAACACGCACTGGGGCCCTTTCGATGGAGGAGCCGAACCCATATAGCCCATAGGTGTTTTAGTACGATTAGAGATACATAGTATAGTTTAATGATTTTGAACCTCATGCTATACCTTAATCCCTATCCAATATTTTATATTTATGTATATGTATGCATATATATGACCATGTACACTAAGTTTGGACTTGATTTTGAAATGGCATTATTTTATCCCTATCCTGAGTTACAATAGTTCACACCCTTCTAATTATCCTAGGATTCTACATTGTTTCATAATGTAGTATTTGAAGAAACTTCTTTTACCTCTATACACTGATAAGTGGTCCGGTTTGTCGGGTGGTTTGCGGTGAAGTGGTGAGCTTCCATCTTCCAAAAATCTTGGCCATTCTATCAGTTTCTTTCCATATTTTAGAATTGAAAAGTTCACATTAACATTATCATTGTCATTGTCTCTATCATGGTTAGGGGCATATCCCAACCTAGTTTGATATTCATATTAATTTAGAGGCTTTTGTGGACATATGTGGGTCTAATGGTGTCGTGAATTCTTAGAGCTTATTCCTGAGTTACATTAGTTGTTTTTATCTTTATTCTTTGGTTATCTTCCGCTTGTTATTATTTGGATTATGTTTTGACTGAACAGGCTATGAAGGTGGTCTCCTACCTATAGTAGGCTTGAGATACCCGTCAAGACTAGGCCCGAGGGTCGGGTCGTGAGAGGTTCAGGGTCGTTGGGTGTCCACAAAGCTATATCGAGTAGATTTTATTTTATGGGTGTATGTTGCACCACACTTATAAGGTTGAGGGTACAAGATATTTAGGAATGTTTGCCTTTCTTGTGTTCTATTTTGGGCTATAGAGTCTGGTGTCTTGAATTTTCCTAACCTAATTTACATACGTTTCAAATCATGCTTCCTCAAAGAGCTGATGTTTATAGAAACTGTATCAGACCCTTTGTCCTACCTAAAGACAATGTGGATAGAACTTGCCATGTGTATGGAGTACAGACCTGGTCTAGGGTCCCTACTCCTGATTGTACTGCCACTCGTGGAGTTCTAACTATTCCCATTAGTCCTTCTTAGGTGTCTCGAGCGATAATGCTCATGCCCCGATAGCTCAAGGTGAAATCTCTAATATGGAGTTTTTTCGATCCATTCAGTTGGTGACATCTCAGTCTCGTCAGTTGCATCATATTGGTTTTGTTGCTCCTTCGAGGCAGTCTATGAGTTAAGTCCCCTAACCTTTATTATATCTAAGGTTGAGGAGGATACTCAAGGATTTATTGATGAAATAGAAAAGATATTTAGGATGATGCATGATACTGATGTATAGTGTGTGGAGTTTGTTGCATATCAGTTGAAAGATATGGCATATCAGTTGTATGAGGAGTGGGAGTAGTTGAGGGGAAAGGATATTGGGCAGGCTATGTGGGAGGAGTTCTCTCGTACATTCATTGATCATTTCTTTCCTTAGGAGTTGAGGAAAGCTAAGGCAGAGGAGTTTGTAAATCTGAGGTAGGGTAAGATGAGTGTGAAGGAATATTCCTTAAAATTTCAGCAGTTATTAGTTATGCTCTGGAGTTGCTGTCTTCTATGTGGGAGAAGATGAGAAAATTTACTTCTGGGTTGTCCCGTGACTTAGTATTGGAGTGTAAGGCTTCTATGTTGAATAATGACATGGATATCTCCAGACTTTGTTGTGTATATGCAACAAATGGAGAATGAAAAGAAGAGATAGGCAAAGATTGGGGAAAGCTAGAGTAAGAAGTTCAAGTCTTCAAAGCAGGGTGCAAGTCAACAGAATAGTGAAAGAGATGGTAGGAAGTGGAGCAAGAAAAAGATTTGGGGAAATTCTAGTTCATATTCGTCATCTAGTGCTCCTTATCCTAAGCCCTCGGGTGATCGTCCTTTTCAGGCTAACAGTTATTTTAAGGCACAGGGTGCCAAATCTCAAGCTAGTGGAGCTCAGTCATCCCCACCATATCCTCCTTTTCAATTTTATGGACAATTTCACCGAGGTTATTGTGATGATGGGGGAAATTAGTGCTTTAACTATGGTCATCTTGGTCATATGTAGTGAGATTTCCCTGCAGCTAAGGTAGACACTGGGGATAATAAAGTTTTGGTCGCCATTTCTTTGACTTTTGTACCAAAAGGTGCTTCTTCTTATACCAGCACTAGTCAAAATCAACTTTATGCTCTTACCACCCATAAGAAATCCAAAGTATCTCTTGATGTTGTCACTGGTACATTAAATATCTTATCTCATTATGTGTATTGTCTGCTTGATCTAGGGTCTATTCTTTCCTGTGTGACCCAATATGTGGCTGCGCATTTTGTTGTGTAATACCCTGGATTTTTTTTAAGTCGAGTTTTATCTTTAAGAAGAGTAAGGGATGACTTCCCAAGTGAGAAATATTTTAAACCATGTAGAATTTCCCTAACATTGACTTTTTGTCATGTAGAGAATTGAATTAGCTTTCTAATGATACCAATTTCGTCCAAATCGGTATCAAGGTGAGAAGTTATGGCTGTTTTACTGAGAGTTATCGGAACTGCCCAGGTACGACGGCCAGGTTGACGGACCGTCGAGTTTGCAACGGACCATCGCCCGAACCATCACAACCAAGGTAGTGACTCTCTCTTCTGGCCAAAGTGAGACGTCCAAAACAACAAATGATCAAGCTAGTGATGGACCGTCGCTAGGACCGTCGCAACTAAGGTAGTGTAGCCTTTTTCTGACCAACGTGCGATAGACGATCCGACGGACTATCAGACTAGTGACAGACCGTCACTCCGACCGTCGCAAATCCCGTTCATTATTTTAAGTCATTTTAAAAGGACTTTTTGGCCTTTTTCCCCTTTTAACACTTAGATATATTCAAAATGAAGCATATGACTTCATTATCTCCCAAAACATCCAAAGGCTAGGGTTTCTTCCTCAAGAACAAACCCAAAACCCTTCTCCAAGAAATTAAAGAACTCACCATAGATTCTACAAATTGAGTTGAGATTCGAGTTCCCTAAGTCCAAGGCTTCAAGAACCCTCTCTCAAAGAGTAAGAAGAAGAGTTTCAAACAAGCTTGTTCATCTAGTTTCATAATCAAAGGTATGTGAGGTTTGAACAAGGACAATTCTTTCGTCCTTGTGCCCAAAACTTTTTTTAAATTACAAAGATATATGACTTATGAGTTCTCCTATGAATTTGAAGTGTAGGTTCATACCCAATATTACTATGCATGAGATTTTGAGATTTGCCAATGTTCTAGAAATTGAAGTACATGAGTATGTTGAGATTTTAGGACAAATTGCTGAACATTCCAGATTTCTATATGATTTATGTAACCGTATGACATCTAGTATGCAGTTTGATGAGTCTTAACTTGAGATTTGATTATGGGTCATTAAACCTTACTTGAGATTCAAGTTTTTATGAACTTTTGGGCTATAAGCACCCATGATTTGAGTATTTTGAGATCATTGAGAAAGTTTCGACCTTAATGGTCATAGTAGCTTTGAAATCCACTTTACCAAATGAGACTACTGATTTTATAGTTGGGTTCTTGTGAACCATGAGATTATTTTAAAGTGGATTTCCCTTAGATGAGCATATCTAACTAAATGTAGTAGTATTTAGAACCGAGTTGGGTAAGTTATTACGATTTCACACCCCAGAACTATGTGCCACCGTAGGATTGAGATTTATGGGCCCGAGGCCGAGATAAGTGATCACTGTGTTGAGGTTATACTCCCTGGCAAGAGTGTGATGCCTCTCCCCAATGTGAGGTTTCTTCCTTAGGAGGACCATACGTTGGACTCTATATAGCTCACATGGTTTATGTAGGTTAAGAGAACCTCCCTAAAGTATTTTCCCTTGAGATAGAATATTTTCCCTAAAGCTTTGAGATATGTGATTTTCCCTAATAGTAAGATTTTCAAAATAGTTTCTTGAAGTAAAATTTTCCCTAGAAGAAAGTATTTTTCTCTACTAGTAAGAGTTATAGAATTCCGAGTTCCAAGTATCTTGAGTTTAAAAGAGTTCTAAGTTCTTGAGCATTAAAGAAGTTTTACTCTCCATGAGATATATACATGGGTTGGAAAGTATTGTTTAAAGCTTTCTTTAGTCTTCGAGTAATGACAATAAGAGAAGAGTTCAGATTTTAAAGCTAAAGTATAATGACTCACGAGATTTTTGTTACATGATTCATTCTACATGATTTATGAGCTTATTATATTATATTTATTCAAGCTATGTGAGTCATTCCTATTTTCATACATGATTTGATTAAAGAGAATGGATATTGTTTTATGTACATGCATACACCCCCATATACTCAGTACATTCCCAAGTTCTGATCCACATATACTTCTATGTGCTAGATTTTCTTATAATGTAGGTTCAGGTGCTCAGTCCCAGCCTCATCGGTGATTTTTGAGTACCTTTGTCTAAATCTGTATAGTGGTGAGTCCTCATAGTTCGAGGACCTATCTTCAGACATTTCAGTATTGTTAGTAGACATATTATTGCTTTTAGTTTAGTTTGAGTCAGTTGGGGACCTGTCCCAATGGCTCTCTAGTAGACTTAAGTAGTAGAGGCTTTTTTCAGACTAGTTATCAGATTATTAGTATGTTGAGATTTCCAGTTTTGTGGTCATTTTGGGTCGAGTATTTTTTTCATATTTCCTATCATTTGATATACAGTACCAGGATTTTGTTTATTTCATCTCGAATGTAGTTATTATATCTACTAATAGTCTCAAAGGGCTAGCTTGGGGCTACTTGTAGCCTTAAGCACTGTGTGTCGTTTTGGGGCATTACAAACTTGGTATCAGAGACTAAGGTTTAACGAGTCATAGGGAGTCTGACAAGCCGCGTTGAGTAGAGTCTTGATCATCCGTGTGTAGAGTGCCACATCTATGAGCAAGAGGCTATGAGACGTTTTTGGAAAATGTTCTTTCTTTCTTTCAGATTCCATCATGCCTATAGTTTTCCCTCTCATCTAATAATTCGTGCTCTCCTATTTCAAAAAATTCCTCCCCGAAGAACAAACGCCCATAGAAACAATAATGAGCAACCCCAGCCTGTTGATCCCTTGAATGAAACAGTATCTTATGCTGAGTTTCAGGAGTCCTTTCAGGAGTTAGCCTAAGCAGTCACCACTAATGTTCAGGCCAATAACTAGGACACAGTTACAAATCAGCAGGGAGGTGATTTAGCTGCTGCTAGGATTTGTGATTTCATACGGATGAATCCGCTAGAGTTTTATGGGTCTAAAGCAGGTGAGGACCCACTGTTATACCTTGTGGAAGTTAGAAAGATCACACAGGTGATGCATAATTCTGAGGAATAAAGTGTTGAGCTGGTGTCATGCAAGTTGAAGGATAATGCTTATGACTGGGTGGTAGTGTGGAAGAATGGTAGAGGTGAGGGTGTTGCTCCTATGACTTGGCAGGTGTTCCAAGATGCATTCTTGGACAATTTCTTTCCGCTTGAGATGAAGGAAGCAAAGATTGAGAAGTATATGAACTTAAGGTAGGGCTCCATTACTATTAAAGAGTACTGCTTGATTTTTAACCAGTTGGCCAAGTATGCTCCTGATTTGATTTCTAACACTCTAGCTAGTATGAGCAAGTTTGTGACAGGTGTTTCTAGTTTGGTACTGAAAGAGTGTAGGACGATGATGCTGAATAAGGATTTGGATCTGTCTAGGTTAATGATGTATGCATAGCAGATACAAGCAATAATATAAGGGAGAGAGATAGAGTGAGGGGTAACAAAAGGACTAGATTCGAGCAACATGAGTATAGTCAGGCTAGGTCCCATAGAGGGAACCGCCCACAGTTCCAGAGTCGTTCGTCTATGCCAGCACCTTCATCATCTAGTACTCCCGTGCCTAGAGGCAGGTAGGAGCAAGGGAACAGGTCTTTTATGTGTAGGTCGTAGAATAGTGTAAGTAACAGACCTCGCTATCCTCCTTGTGCTAAGTGTGGTAGAGATCATCCCAGTGAGTGTTTAGCGGATCAGAGGGGTTGTTTTTGTTGTGGAAAGATGGGCCATAGACTTAGAGATTGTTCGTATGCTAGGAAGGGAAACAAAGATTCTCGACCTCAGGTATACACTACTAGTACACCAGCTCCTGTACCTCGTCTCTCCCCTGTTCAGGGTGCTTCATCTATCACTACTGGAGATCAGTGCCAAAAAAGATTCTATGCCTTACCATCCCGTCAGGAGCTGGAGGACTCTTCCGATTGTTTTACTGGTATGCTCCGTGTCTTTTTCTTCGATGTTTATGTGTTGTTGGACCCCGAGTCAAGTTTCTCTTATGTGACCCCATTAGTCGTTGTGAATTTTGAAATGAGTCTTGAAAAGATTCCTGAGCCTTATCTAGTTTCCACACCAGTAGGGAAGTCAATTGTTGCTAAACAAGTGTATAAGCATTATCCTGTTATTGTTCTTCATAGAGTCATATTTGCTAACTTGATAGAGTTAGACAATATAGATTTTGAACTTATTCTGGGTATGGATTGGCTTCATTCTTATTATGCATCTATAGACTGTCGTACCCATGTGATCAAGTTTCAGTTCCCTGATGAGCCAATTCTTGAGTGATCTAAGAGTTCGGTATCTCCCAAGAGCCATTTTATTTCCTACCTCAAATCCAAAAAGCTAATATCCAAAGGTTGCATTTATCACCTAGTTAGAGTCAAATACACTAAGTTCGAGGCTCCAACTATTCAGTCAGTTAGTATTGTTCATAAGTTTCCTGTTGTTTTTCCGGAAGATCTCCCAGGGGTACCTCCCGATAGAGAGATAGAATTTTGGATTAACCTTCTTCCCGACACTCAGCCTATTTCTATCCCGCTTTATCGTATGGCACCTGCAAAGCTTAAAGAGTTGAAAGAGCAACTCAAAGATCTTTTAGACAAAAGTTTCATAAGGTCGAGTATTTCTCCTTGGGGCGCACCTGTTCTATTCGGGTGAAAGAAAGATGGTTCATTGCGTATGTGCATTGACTATCGTTATCTTAACAAGGTCACAGTAAAAAATAAGTATCCTTTTTTGAGAATTGATGACCTGTTTGATCAGTTGCAAGATGCAAGTTATTTCTTCAAGAGAGACCTTAGATCCAGCTATCATTAGCATAAAGTGAGGGAATGTGATATTCCAAAGATAGCCTTCCAAACCCGCTATGGTCACTTTGAGTTTCTAGTCATTTCTTTCGGGATAACCAATGCCCCAGCATCCTTTATGGACCTCATGAATCGAGTGTTCAAGCAGTATATTGATATGTTTGTCATTGTTTTCATAGACGACATCCTTGCGTACTCCCGTACTAAGAATGACCATGCAGATCACCTTAGAATTGTCTTGCAAACTCTTAGAGATCACCATTTGTTCGCCAATTTCAGTAAGTGTGAATTTTGGCTAAGATCAGTAGCTTTTCTAAGTTATATTGTTTCGGCCGAAGGCATTAGAGTTGATCCCCAAAAGACAAAAGTTGTAAGAAATTGGCCTAGACTTATTTCCCCATCAGACATTAGAAGTTTCTTGGGTCTAGCTAGCTACTAACTCTATTTTGTTGAAGGTTTCTCTTCTATTGCATCTCCCATGACCCGATTAACCCAGAATAAAGTTAAGTTCCAGTGGTCACATTCCTGTGAGAAGAGTTTTCAGGAGTTGAAGACTTGACTTACTTCAGCCCCTGTGTTGACTTTGCCTGATGGTACAGATAGTTTTGTGGTGTATTGTGATGCCTCTGAAGTTGGTTTGGGTTGTGTGTTGATGCAAAGAGGTAAGGTTATAGCCTATGCCTCTAAACAGTTGAAGCCACATGAAAAAAACTACCCAACCCATGATCTTGAATTAGCTACTGTGGTCTTTGCTTTGAAAATCTGGAGACATTATCTTTATGGTGTCTATGTTGGTATGTTTACTGATCATAAGAGCCTGCAGTATGTGTTTACCAAGAGGGAGTTGAATCTTAGGCAGAGGAGGTGGTTAGAGTTGTTAAAAGACTATTATATGAGTGTGTTGTATCACCCGGGCAAGGCCAATGTAGTGGCAGACGCCCTTAGGAGGTTGTCTATGGGTAGTGTTGCTTATGTAGAGGAAGGTAAGAAAGAGTTAGCTCGTGATGTGCATTGTCTGGCTAGATTGGGTGTTAGGTTGCTTGATTCAGCTGAGGGAAGTACTTTGATGCAGAGTAGTTCCAAATCCTCTTTAGTTTCGAAAGTGAAGGAGAAGCAAGACCAAGATCTTAGTTTGGTCAGACTGAAGGAGTCAGTTAAGGACCAAAAGGTAGAGGTTTTCTTTCAAGGGGAAGATGGAATGTTAAGATTTCAGGTTACGTTATGTGTTTCGTGTGTTGATGATCTGAGGTAGAGGATTATGGATAAAGAATATGGCGCACGATATTCTATCCATCCCGGCGCTACCAAGATATACTGTGACTTGCGGGAAATCTATTAGTGGAGTGGTATGAAGAAGAATATAGCTGAGTTTGTAGCAAAGTGTACAATGTGCCAACAGGTTAAGGTAGAACACCAAAGACCTGGTAGTGTGATGTAAGAGTTTGGTATACCCACTTGGAAGTGGGAAAAGGTGAATATGGACTTTGTGAATGGTTTACCTCTTTTGCGTTGTCATCGTGATTCTATTTGAGTTGTTGTAGATAGACTGACTAAGTCCGTGCATTTCTTGCCCGTGCATACATCTTATACAGCTGAGGATTATGCTAGATTGTATATTCGGGAGCTAGTCAGGCTGTATGGAGTTCCCTTGTCTATCATTTCAGATAGGGGTACTCGGTTCACTTCTCAGTTTTGGAGAGCGTTTCAGCAGGGTCTTGGTACCCAAGTTCATTTGAGTTCCGTTTTTTATCCGCAAACAGATGATCAGGCTGAGAGGACCATTCAGACTCTAGAAGATATGTTGAGGGAATATACTCTTGATTTCAAAGATAGTTGGGATGAGCATTTGCCATTGGTAAAGTTTGCTTATAACAATAGTTACCATGCTAGCATTGAGATGGAACCATTTGAGGCTTTGTATGGTAGAATATGTAGATTACCCATAGGTTGGTTTGAAGTAGGTGAAGTTATAGTGATTGGACCTGATGCGGTATTCGAGGCTATGGAAAAAGTGAAGTTGATTAGAGAAAAGTTAAATATAGCTCAGAGTCATCAAAAATCATATGCCGATGTGAGGTGAAGGGATCTTGATTTTGAGGTGGGTGATTTGGTGTAATTAAAGATTTCACCTATGAAAGGGGTGAAACGATTTGGTAAAAAGGGGAAGCTTAGTCCCCGTTATGTGGGGCCCTATAGAGTCTTGAGTTGTGTTGGTAAAGTAACCTATGAAGTTAAGTTTCCCACAGAGCTATTAGTCGTTAATTCTATTTTTCATGTCTCCATGCTTAATAAGCATATAGGTGATTCCGTTGTAGTGGATCCTTCAGAGAGTGCTGATATTCAGAATAGTCTTTCATTCGATGAGATTCCTATTGAGATCCTAGATTTTCAGACCCATAGACTGAGGAGCAAAGTGGTTCCCTTGGTCAAAGTTTTATGGCGGAACCAGTCAGTTGAGGGCGCTACTTGGGAGGCAGAAGCAGACATGCGAGCCAAGTACTCGCAGCTCTTTTTCGCGAGTTCAGATCAAGCGAAAGGTATTATTCTTCCTTACTTCAGCCCTTCTAAATCTAAAGTTCAGTTATATATTTATTCTTGCATGAGTTCTTGCAATTTCCGAAGTATTCAAGAGTTTAGAAAGATTTTGAGACGTTTAGCAAATTGCTTCAGCTATATGTACTCAGTTTTTCCTGTGTTCTTGGTCTAACAAGCGACATTCGAGGACGAATGTTCCCAAGGGGGAGATATTGTAATACCCTGGATTTTATTTAAGTTGAACTTCATCATTAAAAAGAGTAAGGGTTGACATCCCAAATGAGAAATATTTTAAACCGTGTAGAATTTCCCTAACATAGACTTTTTGTCATGTAGAGAATTGAATTAGCTTTCCAATGATACCATTTTTGTCAAAATTCGGTATTGGGGTGAGAAGTTATAGCCGTTTTACTGAGAGTTGTCGGAACCACCCAAGTACGATGGACAAGACAACGGACCGTCAAGCTAGCGACGGACCATCACTAGGATCGTCGCAACTAAGGTAGTGTGGCCTTTTTCAGACCAACGTATGACGAATGATCTGATGGACCGTCAGACTAGCGATGGACCATCACTCCGACCGTCGCAAATACCGTTCATTATTTTTAAGTTGTTTTAAAAATACTTTTAGTTCTTTTTCCCCTTTTAAAACTTAGATATATTCAAAACGAAGCATATGACTTCATTATCTCCCAAAACATCCAAAGGCTAGAGTTTCTTCCATAAGAACAAACCCAAAACCCTTCTCCAAGAAATTCAAGAACTCACCATAGATTCTACAAATTGAGTTGAGATTTGAGTTCCCCAAGTCCAAGGCTTCAAGAACCCTCTCTCAAAGACTAAGAAGAAGAGTTTCAAGTAAGCTTGTTCATCTAAATTCACAATCTAAGGTATGTGGGGTTTGAACAAGGTCAATTCTTTCGTCCTTGTGCCCAAAACTTGTTTTAAATTACAAAGATATATGACTTTATGAGTTCTCCTATGAATTTGAAGTGTGGGTTCATACCCAATATTACTATGCATGAGATTTTGAGATTTGCCAATATTCTAGAAATTGAAGTACATAAGTATGTTGAGATTTTATGACAAATTGTTGAACATTCCATATTTCTATATGATTTGTGTATCCTTGTGACATCTAGTATGCATTTTGATGAGTCTTAACTTGAGATTTGATTATGGCTCATTAAACCCTTCTTGAGATTTCAGTTTTTATGAACTTCTGTTCTATAGGCACCCATGATTTGAGTATTTTTAGATCATTGAGATAGTTTCGACCTTAATGGTCATAGTAGCTTTGAAATCCACTTTACCAAATGAGACTACAAATTTTATAGTTGGGTTCTTATAAACCATGTGATTATTTTAAAGTGGATTTCCCTGAGATGAGCGTAGCTTACTAAAGGGAGTAGTATTTAGCACCAAGTTGGGTAAGTTACTACGGTTACATACCCCAAAACTATGTTCCACCATAGGATTGAGATTTATGGGACTGAGGTCAAGATAAGTGATTACTCAGTTGAGGTTAAACTCCCTGGCAAGAGTATGACGCCTCTCTCCAATGTGAGGTTTCTTCCTTAGGAGGAAAAAAGGTTGGACTCCATGTAGCTCACATGGTTTATGTCGGCTAAGAAAACCTCCCTAAAGTATTTGCCCTTCAGATAGAATATTTTCCCTAAAGCTTTGAGATAAGTGATTTTCCCTAATAGTAAGATTTTCAAAATAGTTTCTTGAAGTAAAATTTTCCCAAGAAGAAAGCAGTTTTCTCTATTTGTAAGAGTTATAGAATTTTGAGCTCCAAGTGTCTTGAGTTTAAAAGAGTTTTAAGTTCTTGAGCTTTAAAGAAGTTTTACTCTCCATAAGATATATGCATGAGTTGGAAAGTATTATTTAAAACTTTCTTTAGTCTTTGAGTAATGAGAATAAGAGAAGTGTTCAAATTTTAAAGCTAAAGTATAATGACTCATGAGATTTGTGTTACATTCTTTATTCTACATGATTTATGAGTTTATTATATCAGACTTATTCAAGCTATGTGAGTCATTCATATTTGCATGTATGATTTGATTAAAGAGCATGGATATTGTTTTATGTACATGCATACACCTCCATATACTTAGTACATTCCCAAGTGCTGATCCACATATACGTCTGTGTGCTACATTGTCTTATAATGTAGGTTCAGGTTCTCAGTCCTAGACTCGTCAGTGATTTCCGTGTAGCTTTGTCTACATCTCTACAGTGGTTAGTCCTCATTGTTCGAGAACCTATCTTCAGATATTTTAGTATTATTAGTAGACATATTATTGCTTTCAGTTCAGTTTGAGTCAGTTGGGGGCCTGTCCCAATGGCTCTCTATAGACTTGAGTAGTAGAGGCTTTGTCAAACTAGTTATCAAATTGTTAGTATGTTGAGATTTCCCATTTTATGGTTGTTTTGTACCGAGTATTTTCTTTGTATTTTCTATCATTTGATGTATAGTACCAGTGTTTTGTTTATTTCATCTCGAATTGAGTTATTATATATAGTAATAGGCTCAAAGGGTTAGCTTGGGGATACTTGCAGCCTTAAGCATCGTGTGACATTCCGGGAGGAGATTTCGGGGTGCTACATGTTGTTTGTCCCAAAAGTATTTCTGACCCTTTTCTTGTGTTTACTCTAGTGGGTGACTCTATTATGGATGGAAAAATCTATAGGGGTTGAGTGGTGTCTATTTTTCATAAGGAAACTTTGGTGGATTTAATAGAGCTTGATATGGTAGAATTTGATGTAATCTTTGGGATGGATTGGCTTTATTTGTGTTATATTTCTTTGGATTGTAGGACTTGAAGAGTCACCAGTGCTACATTTTTAATTCCCTAATGAACCAGTGATTGAATAGGAGGGAAGTTCCTTAGTTCCTAAAGGGAGGTTTATTTCATATCTTAGATCCAAAAAATAGATTTTCAAGAGGTGTCTGTATCATCTGGTTTGGGTTAAAGATTTTAGTTTTGAGGGTCCCTCCTTGCAATTTGTCCCTATTGTCTATGAGTTTCCTGAACTATTTTTGTGGATCTTCATGGCATTTCTCATGATAGAGAAATATACTTTGGGATTGATCTTCTACTGAATACCCATCCTATTTCTATTCGTCCTTATAGAATGGCCCCGGTTTAATTGAAAGATCAAAAAGAGCAATTAAAGGGTCTCTTTTATAAGGACTTTATTCGAGCTAGTATTTCTCCATGGGGTGATCCCGTTCTTTTTGTGCGTAAGAAAGATGGGTCTCTTCGAATGTTTATAGATTATCGATAGTTAAATAAGGTTATGGAGAAGAATAAGTACCTTCTTCCTAGGATTGATGATCTCTTTGACCAGCATCAAGGTGCTAGATGGTATTCCCAAGACTGTTTTTCAAACTCGGTATGGTCACTATGAGTTCTTGGTTATGTCATTTGGATTGACTAATGCTTCGACTACTTTTATGGATCTTTTGAACCGGGTGTTTAGACAATTTTTGGACTTGTTTATTATTGTCTTCATTTATGATATTTTGGTGTATTCTAAAAGTGAGAAGGATCATGCCAATCACCTCTGAATTGTGTTGTAAACTCTTAAGGATCAGAAGATATATGCTAAATTTTCTAAGTGTGAGTTTTGGATGAAATGGTGACCTTCCTTGGGTATGTTATTTCAAGTGAGGGGATCAAGGTGAACCCACATAAAGTTGAGGCAGTAAAGAGATGTCCTAGACCCATGACTCCAACTATATTTAGAGTTTCTTAGTCTTGGGTGGGTATTATAGGAGGTTTGTGAAGAGTTTTTCTTCTATTTTTTCTCTGTTGACGAAGTTGTCCTAGAAAAAGTTAAGGTTGTTGTGGTCCAATGCTTGTGAGGGAAGTTTTGAGAAGTTGAAGGATAAGCTAATTTCCGCGCCAGTTCTGACCTTACCCGAGGATACAGATGGATTTGTGGTGTATTATGATGTATCCTATGTGGAACTACATTGTGTTTTTATGCAGCATGGTAAGGTTGTGGACTTTGCATCTAGGCAGCTCAAGGTTCCTGAAAGGAATTATCCAACTCATGATTTAGAGTTGGTGGCTGTGGTTTTTTCTTTAAAGATTTGGCGTCATTATTTGTATGAGGTGCATGTAGACATCTATTCTAGTCATAAAATCCTACAGTATGTGTTTACCCAGAAGGAGTTAATTCTTTGGCAGAGACAATGGCTTAAGTTTCCAAAGGAGTATCATATGAGTCTTCACTACCATCCAAGTAAAGCTAATGTGGTTATTGATGCTCTTAGAAGGTTGTCCATAGGGAGTCTATCTCATGTGGATGAAGAAAAGGAAGGATTGATGAATGATATTCACTAGCTAGTTAACTTGGGAGTTTATCTTTTGGACTTTGAGTATGGATACGTAGTTGTGAAGGACGTGGTTAAATCGTCTCTTGGTACTGAGGTGAAGGAGAAATAGGTTTTGGATACCATTCTTATATAGATTAAGGATAAGGTGGGACAAAAAAAGGTTATGGCATTTGATATCGATGGAGATGGTTTCTTGAGGTACCTTGGAAGGTTATATGTTCCTGATATTGATCGGATGCAAGAGAGGATTTTGATTGAGGCTTATGAGTCTAGGTATATAGTTCATCCGAGTTAGACATAGATGTACCATGACTGAAAGAAAATCTACTAATGGAGTAATATGAAGAAGGATGTGGCAAATTTTGTGGCCAAGTGTATGGTCTATCAACAAGTGAAGGTTGAACACTTGAGTCTTAGAGGGATTTTTTGCAAGAGATAGAATTTCCTATATAGAAGTGGGAGATGATCAATATGGATTTCATTACGGGTCCTCCATGGTCTCGCAATAAATATGATTTGATTTGGGTCATTGCGGTTAAAATGACTAAGTCTTCTCACTTCTTTCATGTAATGAATAACTACTCTGGTGAGGACTATGCCAAGTTGTTTATCTAGGAAATCGGCAAGTTTCATAGTGCGTCGACGTCCATCATTTAAGAAAGAGATATGCAGTTCACTTCTCATTTTTAGCATTTATTTTAGAGAGATTTGGAGACTAAGGTAAACTTTAGCACCACTTTCCACCCTCAAACAAATGGACAAGTGAACTGGACTATCCAGACCTTGGAGGATACCTTAAGGTCTTATGTGATTTATTTTGGAGGCAGATGGGTGGATCACATACCTCTCAGTGCGTTCGCATATAATAATAGTTATCATTCAAGTATTGGGATGGCTCCTTTTGAGGTCCTTTTATAGTAGGTGTAGGTCTCGTATTAGGTCGTTTGAGGTTGTTGAGACTAGGTTGTTTGGTCCTGACTTGGTTCACCAAGCCATGGAAAAGGTGAAGGTGATTAGGTATAGGCTTACAACTGCACAAAGCCGACAAAAATCCTTTGTGGATGTAATACAAAGGGAGTTGGAGTTTCCAGTTAATGATTGGGGTTTCTTGAAGGTTTCTCCTATAAATGGAGTGATGCAATTTGGGAAGAAAGGGAAGCTCAGTCCCCGTTATGCAAGACCATATTAGATTTTGAGGAGAGTTGGGAATGTTAACAATGAATTAAAGTTTCCTGCGATTTTGGTTCTATTCATTCGGTTCCATGTATCAATGTTTAAGAAACATATGGGTGATCCTTTATTTATTGTCCCTATGAACGACGTTAGTATTTTAAATTTCTTTTCCTATGAGGAGGTCCTGATTGAGATTTTGGATAGAAAAGTTCGTAGATTGAGGCCTAAGATGTGGTTTCGGTAAAAATTCTTTGGAGGATTCAAAACGTACGGGGAGCTACTAGGGAAGCCGAAAAGGACATGAAGTTCAAATATCCGTTCTTGTTCCCCGCGTTATATGAAAGTGTTTGAGGTACGAGTTCCTTTTATTCTCTTATCGTTTTCCAAATTTTATTCATAATTTTGTGATTACATTCTTTCTTGTTATCATGCTAATAGGTTTCTTGACTCCTGATTCAGGGATGAACAATCCTGGGGGGTTAATTAAATACCCTAGGTTTTAAACTCTGAAATTTTCTCAGTGGTTGTGCTTACTGTTTAAGTTACAACTAAGATCCTATGAGTCGTGAAGACTGTCGTATAGTTCCAATCATGGTCTAACTAGTAAGAAGGTCCATTGTTTCTATCTTGAGTATGACCAAGACCCTATGGGTCTTAAGCTCTGGTCATGAGTCGTAAGGTAGGACTCGTGACCAAACCAATAAGGTGGCCCTGAGTTACTGCCCAGATTATGAGTTGTGGTGATGACTTGTGAACGATGACCACAAGTTGTTACCCGATCCATAGTGACTGGGGGTTATTTTCTTGTACATTTTTCATTAAGGGTAAATTGGTCTGTTCCTTTCCTTTACAGTATTCCAAAAACTTAAAACCATTCCTTAGCCATATTTCCACCCATTTAACATAATCATAAATAACTTTTCTCTCTCAAATTTCCCAATCAAGAGCAAGGCTAGGGTTTCTAGGGATTGGTTATCCAGGGCTCAAAGTGTGGTTTCTTTTCCGAATTCTAGTATTTTTAGGCATGTATCTCTTCCCCCAAACTTGTATTTTATTTTTGCATAGAATGGTATTTTATTCCTATGGTTTTAATTTTTGGTTTTGAAATTCGGGTTGAGGGTGTTGAATGATAATTGTTTGAGTGGTATTTCTATGGATTACATGCATTTGTTTATGCTTTATTGATGGATTTTGGAGCTCATTGGGTGCATGGGTACAGATAATGAAATGAGGGTCGTGGATTCCCCTAAATTTATGAATAATGGAATTAAGTCATGGATTTCCCCAAATTGTATGGATTTTTGGTGCTGGAATTGGTAATAACCTCAACCCACATTTATAAATGGTGAATGCCTTAATAAATGGTTCTAGGTTACACGAATGGGTTTGTGTACAAGTGTTTTAATTGGGCTTAATGGGAGTTCTGTAGCTCATCATGGAAGGTGGAGGTCGGGGGGAGGGGGGGACAGATACTACAACCACGTTTGACGGCATGGGGGTCTTCATGACAATATGAATAGTTTACAGTTGATATATATAATATATATATACACTTTGGTTTGGCATGGGTTTGTGGATTCCCTGGCCTTTCATTGGACTTCTATGGTTCGTGGGGCTAACACGCACTGGGGCCCTTCTGATGGGGAGAGCCAAACCCATTTATCCTATGATTATTTTAGGAAGGTTAGAGCTATACATTCCAAGTTAATGATTTTAAAACTAGTGCTAAACCTTGTTCCCTATCCTAACATCTTATATTTATGTATGTATGCATGTTTGTGAATATGTACACTCAGTTTGGACTTGATTTTGAAATAGCATTTTTTTATCCCTTTTCTGAGTTACATGCTAGTGCTCACCCTACTAACCATCCTAGGATGCTACATTTTTTTTCATAATTTAGGATTTGAAGACACTTCTTTTTTCCATGTGCAATGTTAGGTGATTCGGTTCGTCGGGTGGTTTACAGTGAAGTGGTGAGCTTTCATCTTTTGGAAAGCCTGGTCATTCCATCAGTTTCTTTCCATATTTTAGAATTGAAGAGTTCACATTAAAATTAAAATTGTAATTTTTACTGTCATGGTCGATGTCATGTCCCGACATAGTTTGTTATTCATATTGGTTTAGAGGCTTTTTTGGACATGTGTAGGTTAAATAGCATTGCTAATCTTAGAGCTTATTCTTGAGTTATATTAACAATTTTCTTTATGCTCTAGTTATCTGCTTCTTGTTATTATTTGGAATATGTTCGGACTGCACTGGCTACGAGAGTGGTCTCTGTCCTACGGTGGGCTTGAGATACCCGTTATGGTAAAGCCCAGGGGTCAGGTCATAACACGGGCTAGCTGTCGAGCCTGTCAATATTATGTAGTATTGAATTGGTTGTTAGTCCTATCGGTGCAGTATAGTAATGTATTGGATGTTGGACATATTAATGCAATATATTATTGAGTTAGCTATCGAGCCTGCCAGTGCAATATATGACTGGATTGGCTGTCAGGCCAATTAATGCAATGTATTATAGATTTGGCTGTTGGTTCTGTCGATGTAATATAGTGTCAGATTTTTCATTGTCTAAATTAAATAGATATATTAGCTTAGCCTTTTTCCTATGTTAAGGTCATAATAGGGATATTTGCAATAATAATCCTTTGAGTTGTTGCAGAGTGATTCCTACCATTTGTACCTTTCAATCCCGCACTCAAAGAAAAATTGTGAGATTGTAAAAGAGGAGGTTGATTTGTGACTGTCTTGACGAGCGTGTCTTCTTCTTGATCGATGTTGTAGACCGATGATAAACTTCTTCTTGCTTTTACTTGGATAGAAAATAAATAAAAATAATTTTGAAATCATAATTTGAAAACATTTGTTTTAGAAAAAATAAAAAGTAAAAGGTTATTGTAAAGAAATATGAAATATTTTGAATCGTTGACTATGACATATTTCAGGCTAATGCATCTTAAAAGAACTTATCGTCCAGTACAAAAAATTTTGTAGAATACTCAAAATTCTCTGCCTCTGGTAGATTTTAACTACCTTGGTATGTTGCAAAAGGTTACATGCCAAGAATTCTTCCCTAGTATAATATTTGCACAAATGCTATTTCTCATAGAATTTTTGAGATCCTCTCAAAAATTCTGCCCCAGTTATATGCTTATAAGGGAATTTTATTCTGGTAGGACCAAAATCAATAGGATCACCAACATATCCCTATTAAATGGGAATCGGGTTAAACTACTTAAAGCATAAACATAATATCTCTTAGCAACATCTGAATTAATAGGCTTGGAGCAAACTTTGTCATCCATTTCTCCAAGTTTGAATGATCCTCCTGTCAAAACTCGATGAACCACATAAGGACCATGCCAATTCAGTGAGAATTCGCCCTTTACTTCATATTGGTACGGAAAAATCCCCTTCAAAACCAACTGTCGAGGCATAAAGTGTCTTCGTTTAACCATTTTGTTGAAAGCTTTAGCGATTCTATGCTCTGGCACCAAAGGGTGCACCATCTTGTTTCGGCACTAGTTCCATCTATCTCTATGATCTTTCCTACCCGACAGGAGTCCGAGGCATTGCCTGATGTCGTGACTGGTATTGAAACTTATTTCTCGTGATGTGTATTGTCTACTTGATTTGGGGTCCACTCTCTCTTATGTGACCCCATTTGTGGCTGTGCATTTTGGTTTTGGTGCCTAGGTTATTTTGGACCCTTTTTCTGTTTCTACCCCGATAGGTGACTCTGTGATTGCTAGAAGAGTCTATAGTAGGTGGTATATGTTTATAGTAAAGAAACTTTAGTGGATCTGTTTGAATCAGATATGGTGGTTTTTGATGTTATATTTGAAATGGATTGGTTTCACTCGTGCTATGCTTCTCTTAACTGTCGGACCCGTAAGGTCATCTTTAACTTCCCTAATAAGTCAGTAATAGAGTGGGAGGGTGGTTTCCTAACTCCTAAAGGGAAGTTCATATCATATCTTAGAGCTCAAATATCATTCTCCAAGGGGTGTCTCTATAGTCTAGTTCGGGTTAAAGATTCTAACTAGGATGGTCCTTCTTTGCATTTCGTCCTGGTGGTAAATAAGTTTCCTGAGGTCTTCCCTGATGTCCTTCTTGGTGTTCCTCTTGATAGGGAGATTGAGTTTGGGATTGATCTTGTTCCAGACACTCTTCCAATTTCCATTTCCCCATATAAAATGGCTCCAGCTGAGTTAAAGGAGCTTAAGGAGCAAACAAAGGATCTTTTAGATAGGGGTTTCATCCATCTTAGTGTGCCTCCGTGGGGTACACCAGTGTTATTCGTGTGAAATAAGGATAGTTCCCTTCGGTTGTGCATTGATTACTAGAAATTGAACAAGGTAACAGTAATGAATAAGTATCCTCTTCTAAGGATAGATGATTTCTTTGATCAGTTGCAGGGTGCTAAGTTTTTCTCCAAGATTGATCTTTAATCCGGGTATCATCAGTTAAAGATTAGGGAGGAGGATATCCCTAAGATTTCCTTTCACACCTGGTATAGGCATTTCAAGTTTTTGGTTATGTCTTTCGAGTTGACCATTGCCCCTATGATATTCATAGATTTAATGAATAGAGTCTTTCATTAGTTTCTGGATTTGTTTGTCATTTTTTTATAGGTGACATTTTGTTGTACTCTAAGAGTGAGGTGGCTCATGTCAATCACCTTCGTATTATGTTGGAGACCTTAAAAGAGATGCAGTTGAGTGCCAAGTTTACGAAATGTAAATTTTTGTTGAATGTTGTTACTTTTTTGGGTTATATCATCTCTAGTGAAGGGATCATAGTGGATCCGCAGAAGGTTGAAATGGTAAATAAGAGGCCTAAACCCACGACTCCAACTGATATTCGAAGCTTCTTGGGTTTAGCTGGTTACTACAAGAGGTTTGTGTAGAATTTCTCTTCTATAGCTGCCCCGTTGACTAAATTGACTCAGGAAAAGGTAAAGTTCCTGTGGTCTTATACTTGTGGGGGTAGTTTTAAGAAGGTGAAGGATAAGCTAACTTTGGATTTGATTTTGTCTTTGCCTGAAGGCACTGAGGGATTTGTGGTCTTCTATGATGCATCCCGTTTTAGACTTGGTTGCATTCTGATGCAGCATGCAAATGTGATATCTTATGCTCTAGATAGTTGAGCGTGCATGAGAGGAATTATCCAACATATGAATTGGAATTAGTTGTGGTTTTTGCATTGAAAATCTGGCGTCACTAGTTGTATGAAGTGTATGTGGATATCTTTTTTTATCATAAGAGCCTACAGTATGTGTTTACTTTGAAAGAGGTTAACCTCAGGCAAAGGAGATGGCTTGAGATCCTCAAATATTATGACATGATTCTTCACTACCATCTAGTTAAAGCTAACATAGTTTTTGATACTCTTAGCAGGTAATCCATAGGGAGTCTAGCTCATGTGGTTAATAAGAATCAGGAGTTAGTGAAGGATATTCACCATTTGGCTGACCTTAGAGTTCGTCTCTTGGACTCCAGGATAGTGGTGTGTTTATACAAAAAGTGGTTCGGTTGTCTCATGGTGCTGAAATCAAGGAGATACAGATGTTAGATCCCGTCTTGATGAGCATCAAGGGTAATGATGGTGGGCAGAAGGTAATGGCCTTTGAGATTAGTGGTGATGGTGCCTTGTGGTACCAAGGGAGATTATGTGTTCACGACGTCAATGGTTTGCGAGAAACGATCTTTACTGAGGCACATGAATTGCGCTACCTTTGGTTTTCTTTGAGTGTTTGCTTATATTTCCATGAGACTTCTTGAGGATTATATACAACTGGGGAGGCTTTGATAAATTTTAAAGAAAACTTCGGCATCGCTACCTCAACCTCAAATGGTGCCCATTTTGGTGTACTGATGGGTGTACGCTTCTCTTTATCAATGAACCAGATTAAATTTTCCAAGTCTACAACTTTATAAACATTAAGCATATTCACTTGTTGATCATAAAGTGGATTATTGGTGATGTTAGGAATTAGATATTTCAGATGAATGACCTTGGTATCAATCAACTTCTGAATTTATACTTTAAAGTTAAACATGCCTCTATAGGATTCCCATTCATCCTAGAGTGGTATAGGCAAACCTGGTAACGGTTTTACCACTCAGACTGAGTATTAACAGGTACGCCGGGGATGGATGTGATGTAACCCACTTTTTTGAGTCTTTCATATAACTGGGCAATAGATTCAGCTAGGGGAGTGTATTATTTTTTTCAAAGTTGGTTTTGAGTTTGTGATTTTGTTGACAAGAAGGTTAGGATTTTTTGACATGATCGGGTTGAGCATTGTATATAACATAAACATAGTTGTAGAATTGTAGATGTATTTAATATTGGGTAGGAATTTGGTATATTAAGGTCTAATATGGTACTGGGGTTGCATTTGGTAAGGAGATATTAGGTATGACATTGGAGATTGTGGATAGGGTGGTGGAGGTGTAATAGGGGTTTGGTAATTGGGACACTCTTTGAAGACTGTGCAGCCATCATTAAACCTATCTCTTTTTTCTTCTTGTTCTCAAAGATTCCTCCAGACTGTAAGGCTTTATTGGTAGCCTGTAAAGCTTCTAGATTGATAATATTCAATTCTTAAGACCCTCTTCTATCATTTATCATGCCTTAATGATTTCAGAAAAACTTTTATCCATGATAGTAATCATTTTTAAAAGGTACCGCGGTTCTTGCACATGAATAAAATATTCCTTCATTTAAGATTCTTCTATTGGGGTCTAAGCTCTTACAACTTCTTATGAACATTTTCATTCTTATTTTCTCATCTTTTTTAACTCCAGCCAACCTATCACAATACATGTGCATATGCGCCTGGGATCTACGACCCTATTATACAACTCAAACTTTAGAGGTTTGCACCCCTCGGGCAAATAAAAATTTGGGTGTATGCTTAGATCCTTATAACTAAACCCTCTCAATCCCTTTGTTCCTCAAGTTACTTCAGCCTCTCAACCATAAATTGTATTATGGACTTAGATACATACTGGGGGGAAGCTTATGGGGTTGTTTTGACAAATATGGGGTTCAAAGAGGGGTTGGCATAGTCTTAGTTGTAGTATACGTTAGTAAAGGACACATTTTGAATGTTTTAAGGGGTATAAATAGCATTTGAAAGATTTTTTAGAGGTAGGTGAGTATTTTGGATTTTGAATATGTTGGGTAGGAATGTATGCAAGGTTTGGAAGATTTTGGGGTTGAGATGATAGTAGTTGGTGACTAGGGGTAGAGGTCTAGGATTTCATGATAGTATGAGCTTTAACCTTTTGTTCGAAAGGTGTGATAAGGGTAAGAGAAAGATTTTCCAAGTTTCTTACTTACAATAACTCCCCATGTAGATCGAGGATATGTTGTTCCATCATTAGAACAATTTCAATTTGTCCCATGACTCTTTCTCCTTTTGTACTAGCGCTATCTTTGTTTGTAGCATTGTGTTGATCGATCTCCCATTTTCTCTTTACCTTTATGACCTAGACTTGTAGAAAGAGGAGGAAGATCCCCTTTCGACTGTGTGTGATAGTCCAAAATGCACAAATCAACCTTTGGGAAAGGGAAAAACAACAAGAAAACAACACAATTAAAAATTAGTACGTTAGTGGCACAAGGGGAGTAATAAAGACAGCACACAATAAGAACATTGTTGACGTTTCCTAGTTTGAAAACCTCTTTTGAGACAGAGGTGGGACTATCGTTTCTTAAGAGATAAATATGCCACAAAATAATGTCATTTTCTCATAAAATAATTATCAAAATATTAAAGATTCATTTATTTAAATTGTATCAAAAAACTGAAAATACAATACGGAAAACTAAACTAAATTCTGAAAATGTCTTCTTCTTTATCTTCTTTCTTATAGGCCTCTAAAGCTTTGTCAAAGTAATGGAGGCTGGTCAGGAGATGCGATAATGCTCATGTACCTTACGAAATTCCAATTCTAAGACACTCTAAGACTTATTGGTCAAACTCCTCACAGAGCTCTTACACCTTGTATTCTACACTCAAACCTCGTTGCCTCTATAATTCTAACTCTTTTCCCATTTCTATTATCTCTTTTTCATTATCATCATGTAATTGGTGATGTCATGTCTCAGATTCCAAATCCATTTTCTTAAAATTACGGCATAGGACATGCACCTCAGCCTCTTTGTGACTAACATGTTGACCCATTTTAACACTCGAAGTTACATTGTTCTTCAAGTCAGCACGCAACCATTCAATATAGCCTACTACATAACCTGTTTGATACATGCTTGAGTTGATACTCTTCTTTTCCAAACAATTCTTCTTACCCCAAGTCTTGGTAATATCAGTAGAATGCAATTTTTTTTATCTTGATAGTCCGCCAAATGTGCGTCAATGTTGGTTAACTTTAGTATTATTTGTTTCCCTCCAACTTGTCTCATCACCTTCGTAGAAGCAAATGGTTGAAGGAAAATCAAAATTAAGTAGACTTGGTGATGATTGTATGTAAAAAATCAATACTATAAAACCAGTAAAACATCTATTTAATGGAATCTTTAGTCAAGGTTGTCATAACCCAAAAAGAGGCACGTGATGGCACTTGTCAAATCCTCCGAACAAGAATTACGGACCCAACCTGTGATCACAATTATGGAAATATAGAAGCGGAATAAGAGAGAACAAACCCAAAAATATACATATAAAAAGGACACAATCATCCATGATTCATCCCTAGTACAATATAGAAATATATTAAATAGAATAAAGTATCTTAAATATGAAAATAGGCATAAGATAAATAGAGAGATATCCGGTAAGCTTGACGCCCATCAACAACTACCTCAATCTTCACAATGCAGATACAGGAAGTAACCAATCTTCAAGACGCTACTCGATCTAATACCTGGACTAGGTGCAGAAAAACATAAAAAAGAAATAAAAGTAAGGATGAGTACAAAACCACATGTACTAAGAAAGCATCATTGATAACCGACATTAATCTAAATTGGTAGCGAGAACCACCATCCTAAGTACCCAAGGTTTCCCAAGTAAATCTATATCTCACAATTATATCCTTTTAGCCTATTAGGAAACCCAACACAATGGTAAATAGATTAATCAAAAACAGGGTGGGCACACTGTTGTGGCCTATTGCACAAACAAGTGCACATGATCATACAAGTAATATAGTGACTCAAAGAATCAGATATTGTAGCCATGAGGACAACATGATTAGTAATTTACTAGATTTTAGTTTCAACAATAATGCATTTAAGTGTTTCAGAGTATCAAAATAAGTAGAAAAAGTTGATGAATAATTTAAAAAATAAACTAATAATAAAGTATGATAATTACAACGTAAGCTAGGTTGTAATCAATACGAGAGGAACTTCAGGCTTGAGGCACTCCTAACATTTATTTAAATCTCTATCCTTATCATGGTCGTCTTGATTACAACATTTATGTAAATCTCTACCTAAAAAGACATTCCAACTACATCGTTGAGTGGGGATGCAATAATCCATTCATATTCTTTAAGTTATCTTCCTAAAATTGAACCAAACAAGGCTCCTAGGTATATTCCTATCCTATTCTCTACTTCACATCCTTCGTTATGTAGAAGAATATGAACTTGTTCCTTATAATCTTTGATTTGTCCCTACGATTCTACTTCTGGGTTGACAAAGGGATATTAGATATATTCTAATGGTGTCCATTCATTAAAATAGTAGAGGCAAGAGAATAAGAATAACCCATATGATAATTCAACGTCTGCCACTCTAAGAATATCAAAACTTAATCATGTTTTTGGTATCAACCCCAGAAAAAGGTGTTTAGCCACTCATGTTCGAAATCAACATAAAAGAACGATAATTTATAATACCAAAATTAATATTGAAAGATGAAAGCTCAAAGAACCTTAGGAGAAGTCTCAAAATTTTTTTTGCCTCTGTTGTATGTATGCCAAGGTGTTCCACAATTGTGTTTAGTATTTATTTTATAATGGGACAAAATCAGCATAAAATTCTTCTTCTCCGTGGTGCGGAGGATATCATAGACATTAGGGTCTATGACATAGGGTCTACGACACAGGGCTATCGTGGACCCTTACTAGAATTCGGCATCATAAAATAATCACCCTCTGCATCGCAGAGGTAATACCAGAGATCAGGGTCGGCAATGCGGAGCTATTGCAGACCGTCACTGGAATTCATAATTTGATACTTATTCTTCACCACTTCATTCCATGTTGTCCGAACCTTTATTCTAGTGTCTTCATGTTCTGCATGTCACACCAAATGCTTCCATATTCCAAAATCTCCTTAATATTGCATAAAAACTTGTCTAATTGACCAAAATCACGTCTTGCAACACTAATCATGTACATTAGCTCATGAATACATTTTTAGATTAAACACAATTCAATTTACAAGTTTTATCTCATAGAACAAGTATAAATATGGGTAAATATTGGCACTTAAGCATATAAATATGCCTAATATCACCACCCCACACTTAGAATCTTGTTTTTCCTCGAACAATCCTAGGAAATCATTATAACACAATTAGGCTTCATACCACAGTCTAAGCAAAACACTTTTTTAAGGAACGAACAAGATACACATGACTCACAAATTTCCACCTCAAACATGTCATGTAGCAATTGAAAACATAGGATTACAATTTTCAAACTCCCTAACATCACAAGTGGACCCGAGCATGCTGGCAAACTTATATATTATTTAATCGAGCATTCCTACATGTCACCCAACTATTCTCTACATGAAACCTTACAACAAGATGATTATCACCTAATTCAGTCATAATTTTGCAATTTATAACAAGCATGGGTACCAAGAGAACAAATTTCTCTCACTCTCACAATGATTTCACACATGATACATGATAAACCATAGGCTTGACCTTAGTGTACTACTCTACTAATAGTTGAATGTTAAGATCAAGGATCAAATAGGTCTTCAAAGGGTGTAATGTAAGATAAGGGACGGGGAGGAACTATTTGAGTTGAAATAGTATTTAGTTCCCCTAAGTTCTTTAATACATCATAAGAACATTACAAACACTCAGTTAACAACCGATTCCTCACCTCATCTATTTTTTCTTTTTTTGTCATTCCCCATCTCATTAAGCTAATTCATATAAACTGTGGAAGGGAGTCAACTATTACAACACATTATTCAATTTATTTCTTTGAACATTCTTTATTCTTTTCATTACCTAACTCCTGACCTTATTGTACCTCTATTATTACACCACTAGATATGTATTGGGGGCTTTACTATCACTTTTTACCACTTTTTTTCAACTCTTTACTTGAAAAAATTTTCCTCACTAAAGTGCCTATGAGCTTAGGATCAAATTAAGATAAAACAAAAGGGGGGTATAAGGTACATGTGAGGCTGCTAAAGAAAATTGGCTATAGGCTCAACAGGGCTAAATAAGGATAACTGCAAGGGTAGGTAAAAAGAGGTGTAAAATATGGCTATCAACAAAATGGCTACATCATCTCCCCAAATACAACACCTTTTATTTCCCTTCATGAACACACAGGGAAAGTTCTAGAAATCACTATGTATGTGGAATACTATAAAATCTCACTCACACTTTATGCATGCTAGATTCAAGTAGGATCCCTACAGACTCCCAATCAAGTAATTGTATAAATTCAGAACTAAGACAACTAACCCAGAGTCATACAATTGAGAATAGGTATCTAAAACTATCATCCCTATTTTAAGTAAGACATGCTTTTATCTTAAATAAAATGTTTTCCATGTCATGTAACCAAATGGACTAACATAAAGTATCTCGACCTATAGTTTTGGGTTTGGTTCTTCACTCTTATTTATTTCTTATGACTAATCCCCTTAAGAAGGTCTCCATCCATCAATCAAAGAGGAAGACACCTAACTATGATGATTTATTAATATTACCTTTAAGGGAAAACAAAATTTTACTCCAAATTTTGAAATAAAAGTAATGAACTATGCAAAATAATGAAATCACTACTCATTGTGAACTACCAATAACAAGTATCATAAGTACTAACTATTAAAGACTGAATAGTTAGAATGTTAATCAGAGTCACATCACCACATCAACAATAATAAAAATAAAAAATAAATATCCATGAATGAAAAAAAGATAGAGAGAGGTTCAAAGAATGAGGACCATCACCCCACACTTAAAATGTATCACTGTCCACAGTGCTTGCAGATATTATAAAGTAATGAGGTGGTGTAAAACTCCTTGATCAGGCATCGTCCATGTCATCATCAATAACTAGACCGTATGTTTTAGCTCACATATAAGGATCCAATGCCTCTCATCTGACTCAATATTTGAATCGCTTAATTTTCATTCATCATCTGTGTGCACATCATCATCAACAAGCTTAACAAACTTTGGGCCTATATGCAGTAAAGTCTGGGTGTGTGATCGATATGGTAATCCAGCTCGACATTACAAATCTCTTCATTCATTGCTAGTATATCTCCCACTCTCAGCTAGAGCATCTACACTTCATACATCCAGGCAGTAATATCATTATTCTGAGCTAGAAGCTTGGGCATAGTATGTACTAGCCATGATCCAAATCTAGTCCTCTAGTCTTGGCCACGTCTATTGGGATCATGCTCACTACTAGACTATAGTCTAACTCATTCTCTTCAACCCCTTAACTCTGTAGAAACCTAGTCAATAATCCCTCGAATACATATCTACACCATGATAGTAATGCACCTTCTTTATTAAAGACAAGATTACAACACCCATATTGATATCACCATCATCCTGCATCAAAGCATAAATGAGCAAAGCCCTATCATAGGTAACCTCTATCATGTATTTTCCCAAAATCAAGTAATGGCAGATAATCCTCATCCACATACGTACCTCCCTGTACAAGTGAGCTTATGGGAATGTTAGGTGATGGTCACTATCTCTGTGATGATTCCATATAGTTGTAGACATGCTTCTGCATAAAAGGTGTCTTATATCTGCGTATGGCAGAGTAATATTCATCTTCTTCAGAGAGACTGCATCTGCCTTGAGGATGGATAAAATTCCATTCATAAAATGGGCTGAGAAACTTACTACCTATCCCCAAATTTTCACTTCAAATTTGGGATCCATGGGTTCCCGATTATCATAAAACTCCAGGATAAGGTAAAAGTTACACTATGTGGGCTTCTCTAATAGGAATTTCATATGCATCTATTCTAGTCTTCTTACCATACTAGGAACTACCTCAGCAAACTCACTCGGTTGAAGAACTCTTTCGGGACGTACTTGGTCTTGTTATATTTAGCATACCATTTCTTGCTGGCTTCTTCGACCTACTCGTTCCATATCTTCGTGCCTGACCATGAGGAATTGTTGGAGATTTTGGCACTCGTCCAGTCTACCTATTTCTTTTGTTTGAGGTATCAGATGGCCCAGATAGCCCAGCAATATCTTTTCCTATTTGTTGGCAACAGTCCATAGTACCTTTCAGTTAGAACAATGCAGCAAACAAGTTAGAAAAAACATCTCTTTTATCTAAACTAAGGATGGATGATAGGTGATGGATTGATGGATGATGTAATAAAATGAGGGTTTTGAGCCTTTAAATGAGAATTTGGGGTCAACTGGCTGAAATTACGTTTCTTCCCTTGGGCCATTTTCCGCTCTCACGCGATCTCACACTGCGATCATGGTTAGTCCATCAAGATCGCAGTTGGTTGCCTTTTTTGACTCACCGATATCAAGGGCGTCTGCGGGCTAGATCCTGATCCTACCTAAGCTTGTCCAGTTTTTGCACTTCAATTCCATTTTTGATCCTTTTTAGCTCAAGTTTTCTTTTTTTTCTTTTCAGCACATGTACACCTGCAAAATATGGGAATTAGTACATTTAATATTAAAGTTGTCTCATTTAGACATTCAAATCATAGTAGTGTGCATGAAAGTGGATTGCAAATGGGTGGTAAATTCCCCACTCATCAACACCACCAACTTAAATCTTTGCTTGTCCTCAAGCAACACTACCTCTTATCATGAGACAATGCACATTTATTCCCACTTAGATGACCCAATGATCCCAATGATTTCAAGCTAAGTCACTACCATAAGTAGCTCATCAAACATGGGCAAGGCTATTCTTACGACATCTCTCAAAGTAAAATACAATATTCAAGGGTGAAAAAGACTTCAAAGAGATACCATGCAACAATCGCTAATACTATAGAAATGACTCCTCTTTGACCTCAACTACATTATACTCCTTTTGCCTCATTTTTTGGAAGATGAAAAAATCACCCACCTCAACTTTTTTACATGCTTTCTCACAAGAAAGAAAATTCCACACACCCAGTTATCAAGTATGCTACAAGGAATTTAAGTGAAAACCTCACTCTCTCTCAAGAACTCTCGATCTTAAAAAGTACAATACCATAGGCTTGCCCCTATTTTCAACCGCCACTATAATGAATACATTTGGTTGGAGATCTCAAAGGGCTATTTAATCTTGTAATGTAGGTTTGGGGAGAATGAGTAGGATATCATTTAAACATGAAGTGATTACACCCTCCTTGAACATCTACATCAATTTTCACACTATTCAATCTAACTTTTGATCATGGGCCACTTTTTTTTATGCATGTGCCTATTTTTGGCTTCCTTGGTTCACCTACTTTTTTTTCATTTCTATTTTTTTTCTTGAATGTTTCGTGGATTTATTTCCCTTGTTAGGTCCTTTCTTTATCTTCTACACTTTTTGGCAACGCTTAAGCTCTTAGGCACTCACTTACAACTTCGTAGCCCAAAGTTACCTCTCCAAAACATCACCACCCCCAACTTAGGCTTTTAGCCTCAATTTTCACTATTATGTTTAAGGAGGATTGAGTTCAAAAGAGGGTCAAGAATTGAAAGGATCACAACTTTTAATGTGTTTTCCAAGGAAAGATCCAAAGGCTCAAAGTGGGTTACTAGGGATTACATTTATGCATGGGTAGACTTTTTAAGATAAAGTGGCTCCCAAAGTCATAAAGATGGCCTAAGATTATTTCTCCATCCAAATGCAATCAAAATTAGATTTGAGAGACTAATGGGGAAAGTTCTAGATTGTACAAGTATACATGAAATTCAAACAAATAAGCTCACAACATATGACATGCTGATAAAAATCAAATGACCGCCTTAGATTTTGATGACTTCTTTGGAGGCCAACACCTAAAGGCTCAAGACTTGGTTAGACCGAGGGGACATGAATATGCAAGGAAGGCCCGTTTGAGCAAGACATGAAGTAATCCCATGCGTGGAAGGTTGCTTGGAAACTTTCCTTGATGCTAACCCGAGTACCATAATCCTTGAATAATGAATCATACTCAGTTTTGAGAGCATGAAAGAGGCTCCATTCATCAAGTCCAAACACACAAGGCGCCATTTATGAAGATGGAGGCTCGTGAGAGTATGTGGCATTCATCCAGGGGAGTGTACTTGCTAATATGTGAAAAGAGACCATGAATATACTCCAAGGCAGCCTTGTATACACTCCAAAGGCACCTCAACATAGGGGTATTATGGTCTTTTAAGACTCCTCTTTTACACTCCAAAGGAGCACTCTTCATTAAGGGTATTTTAGTCATTGTTTGTTGGCTTCTATTTTTCTTAGTTTTGGTGAATTTATTGAGTGAAACTCAAATTGTATTTTCTTTCCTTAGTGTAGGGCTTGGAAAATCCATCTTAGTGTAGGTATTGGAAAAGACATTGAAACTAGGGTCATCATTGAGTGTGGAATCACTTTTGTTGATATTTTGGCAAGAAAGGTTGGTGCTTGGGAAGTTGATCCCTTTGTATCTATCTAAGAGTATGGTGTTATCCTCCATTGGTGTTGTGTGTCTTGGTGATTGATACACACCTTTGTGCTATTCATTGGTGTAGGTGGATGTTTCACTCTCTATCCTTTACATTTATGCATTTTTCTTTTGTTTCTTGTTGAATCTGTGTGTTCTCTTCTTTTAGTTGCTGATTTTTGGTCCCTTAGGAGTAATTTCGTGTTTAGTAGTTTCTTTCCTTATCATTTGGTATCAATAGCCATGTATTAGGGTTTTTCCCACAACTCTAAGTCTTGGATCTAAGAAAATCTCCACAAAAAAAGAGTCTAGAGTCAAAAAATACAAAAATAAAGGGTTGAGTCTTGTGTATTTGATAGTAGATCCGAATTTCACAACTTAGATATACTAATTTTTATCTTGTTTTTATAGTTTTTAGTGTTAGATTCTTGTTCTCTAGAACTTAAAGAGTCTAGATCTAAGTTTAGAACAAGATTTGGTTGTATTTGAGCTAGATCCACCATGGTTATGGCGTATTAAAGATTTTTTTGAAGAGGGTAACATGTGACTTTGTGATATTGTGGGGGGGGTGTCTGATTTTTTGTTGGTTGTGATTGTCTTGGCAAAAGGAACCTAGATCTAAAAGAAAATTTGAATTTGGGGTTCATTTGCCTAGTGGTCAAACTGTGGTCAACTCTTAAATATTTATCTTGTTCATCCATCATCTTCAAATCTTGTTGAAGAAGAATATTCAAGTAGCTTGTTTGATCCAAAAATGGAGAAGAAAGATATTGTACTAAGTGTTTGTACAAGAATATTTCCTAGCATATTCTAAGTCTTCCAAAAAGGAAGAGGGGACAAGGGGACAAACAAGTACAATTGAAAAGTACACTTAAGGGGACCAATCCATTTTGAATTCATTTGAAGCTCCAAAACGTCTCCAAACCTTCAATTTCTCCCTCCCAAATGAAATTTCTTCTTCTCCTAAGTGTGTTTGGCAAAAACAAGAATTTGGAAGTTAAAAAAATAAAAAAGTGACGCCCAATCGCAAGATGCCATATCATCAATTTTGTGAACAACCAAATTGAGTTCTAAATTACATTTCTAAGTTCCTGTTTGTTGTTTGTAGTTGTTTTTATGTTGATTATACCACTAATTAGCAAACTAGTAATTACCTACTAGGTTGATAATTAGTCTATAGTTCTTTGTTTCGTGTCTACATTTCTTTTGTGCTTTTATCATTTGTAATTCGTTGTAACTTGTTGGTTCAAGTCCATAAGCAATTTTATTTATGTCATATCAAATGAAAATACATTCCGAGCCAAAGTAGAATCATCCCTCACTCACTTGCCAAGTACATGCCAAAGTTTTAACACTTGTGAGACCAAGTGTGAGGTAAGAATCTGAGAGTGAAAGAGTTGGTGAGGATATGTGAACTAACTTGTTTGTTCGTTTTGTAGTTTTGTTTCTTTCTTTTAGGTACCATGGCTGCCAATAATTTTAATTCCACTATTGATCGTATCAATGACCATTGTGATAGCTTCATTGCCCTGGATGAAAATTGCATAAAAACCATTGAAGAGATGCGCCAAATGCTTAGTGCACTAAATCCCAATTTTGGGAAAAAAGATGAAGAGGTGAAGAAAGGGAGAAGACTTGAAAAACTCCCTTGTGATACTAACTTATCAAAGGATAAAGTGGGATACCATGATACGAACCAAGGCAAAGAAGAATGTGCTCAAGAACTTAAAGGTAAAATAGCTAACTCTTACTCTTTTGTGCATGTGAACGATGATTGTGTGGCTAGTAGCCCATTGAGCGTGAGTGGTATCTTATCTATTTGTGATTATATTATTTATTTGACTCTTGATGATGATGATGTACATGTTGTGAGTGTGGATACACTAGTTGATCCTATTGATGACTGAATTGACTCTTCTTGTAAGATCAATTTAAGTCCACCTAGTGTTGAAGCCAATGTGATGAATGAAAATACATCGTCTATTGATTCTTTGCCTATTGTTGATGATGTACATGTTGTGAGAGTGGATACACTAGTTGATCCTATTGATGAACAAATTGAATCTTCTTGTAAGATTGATTTGTGTCCACCTAGTGTTGAAGCCATTATGTTGAATGAATGTACATCATTTTGTGAAACTTGTATTGATCAACTCTTATGTGAAAATTACCCACCACGTGAGGTTATGTGTGTTGTAATTAATAGAACTTAAGTAAGTTAAGAATTTGATAATGTTATTCAAAAAAATAGGAGTGAACCCAAGAGCTATTCTCGGAACAATCTTGTGCTTGAAACCGCTTTGAAACTTGATATTGATCTTTTAGAGAGTGAAGAACTCACGTGTTCCGAATATTCCCATCGATTAGATCATGCTCTCTTTAGGAATAATGTCTTTTTTGAAGATGATATAAACACTCCTAATGAGCCTAGTGGTGAAAAGATTGGTATAGCTTACATTGGAGGCTATAGCCTATATGTTAACCCACTATGGTGTGACAACATTTATCCTAAAGATGGAAATCTCTTCTTGAAAGATGAGAGTACTCTTAAGGGTAAGGAATTTGTAGTCTTGGAAAGGAATAACCAATTGGGTGATGAATGCTTTGATTTACTTGAATATTTAAGAAATCCAATAGGCGGTTTTTCCTTGAAAAATGATTGTGGATGTGATCCTTTATATGACACCCCACCTTTTTTTGATAATTATGAGGATGAATTTCTTGTTTCTTGTAAAAACTTGAGAAATAATACCTTTGATTTTTGTGGTGGTATGTGTCTACTTGAGGGATCTTCCATAAAAGGAGAAAGTGTCCATTGCTTGGAAATTACTTCTTCTTCTACTATGTGTGACCTTATTGTTGAGACTACTTATGGCGATGATGTTGAAACTAGTGGTGAATACATACATGAAGACACCTTAGTAGAAGTTGACTTGAGTGATACCTTTCTCTACTATCTACTTGCTTTTGATGATATTTAAGCTATTATAGAGCGTATGCCGTGTAGTTTAGGTGAAGCCTACGGGAAATGGGAGTGTTGTATAGGCCCGTGTCTATGGCCACTCTTCCCGTTTGATCCTGGTACCAAATATAGAATTGATGATGTTGGTGCACCCAACTTGTTGTTTGGTCTACATGACAAGCAAAGTATCACTTTTGGTGAATCCCATAACCAAATCCTTTGTTCATCTTTCATTAAAATTTTAATATTTAATTCAAATGATACTTGTTTATATTTCAAATATGCGCAACCTTGGCATGTTGAGATGATTTGTTGTGCTAACCCTAACCCTCATGCCATGAGGAGTTTGTATTTGTTTGTCCTCTCTTCAGTTTATCAAGGTTTGGATTTGAGGTCGAATCCTTTTCAAAAAGGGGAGGATAATACAAATCAAATATCCATATTAGCATTTTATGACTTCTTTGGAGGCAAACACCTAAAGGCTCAAGACCTGGTCACCCCGAGGTCACATGAATATGCAAGAAAGGCCCATTTTGAGCAAGACATAAAGTAATCCCATGCATGGAAGGTTGCTTGGATGATTTCCTTGATGAGAAACCAAGGACCATAAGCCTTAAAGAATGAACCATACTCGGTTTTGAGAGCATGAAAGAGGCGTCGTTCATAATGTCCAAACACACAAGGCGCCATTTATGAAGATGGAGGTTCGTGAGAGTATGTGGCATTCATCCAAGAGAGTGTACTTTCTAATATGTTAAGAGTGACCATGAATATAATCCAAGTAAGCCTTGGATACACTCTAAATTCACCTCAACTTAGTGGTATTATGGTCTTTTATGACCCCTCTTTTACACTCTAAAGGAGTACCCTTCATTAAGGGTATTTTAGTCTTTGTTTGAAGGCTTCTATTTTTCTTAGTTTTGATGAATTGATTGAGTGAAACTCAAATTTTCTTTTCTTTTCTTAGTGTAGGGCTTGGAAAATCCATCTTAGTGTAGGTGTTGGAAAATACATTGAAACTATGGTCATCATTGAGTGTGGAGTCACTTTTGTTGACATTTTGGCAAGAAAGGTTGGTGCTTGAGGAGTTGATACCTTTGTGTCCATATAAGAGTGTGGTGTTATCCTCCACTGGTGTTTTGTGTCTTGGTGTTTGATACACACCTTGGTGTTATTCATTGGTGTAGGTTTATGTCTCACTATCTATCCTTTACATATATGGGCTTTTCTTTTGTTTTTTGTTGAATCTGTGTTCTCTTCTTCATCTACTCTTCTTCTATTTGTTGATATTTGGTACCTTAGGAGTAATTTCATGTTTAGTAGTTTATTTCCTTATCACATGCAATTTCTCCAAGAAGGCTCAATTTCCCTCCCGCTAGAGACAAAAAGGGAGTATCTACCAATTTTCACAAGTCAAAAATTTGGAGTCACCAAAAAGAAAAAAATAATTGTTACAATGTCGCTCACGTCGATGCCCTTGATTTTTGAACAATTTTGGAAGAAGGGGGTGTTTTCTTTGTACTTACACCATGCACAATTTTCAAACCATGGAAACAACCTAAGCCTTTGTCTCACATTTGGCTTTCATATGGGCCACCATATGGCTAGTCAGATTTCGTCATGGGTATACAATGCGATCCCAACTTTACAATGCCACAGGTACTCAAACTTCCCTTGCATTTATGACCTTGATGCCACGGGAACTAAGAATTCCCCAACATCTATGGCTCAAAACCCAAACACGATCCTTTCCCTTAAGAATGGCATCACTAAATCTATCATAGGGAAAGGAACGTCCAATATTTATTATTAAAAGAAATAAAAATCAAAAAGTGAGAATAATCACCTTCACAAAATTTCTATGTTTTGCATCAACTAAGATCAAGTATTGCAAGCCAATATGGACACACAAGGGTATGGCCACACCCCTAACAATAAGACTTATAGTGACCTCACAACATAAATTAAAAGCATAAGAAGGGTTAAAGAGCTCCCTAAAACCGCATTAATAAACATGTCGAAAGATGGACAGAGAGGCGCAATCGCGGCCTGATTGGTGCGATAGAGGTGTCGCAATAGTGGTGTCATGATAGAGGTGTCACGATAGTGGCCTGTGGTCCGCAACCGCGGTACCTGAGGCCATCTTCTCTTCTATTTTTCCCTGTTTTCCTGCATGGTTTCCTCACTTCTAACTTGGTTTTCCCCTGTTCTTGGCTTCCAATCCTGTCCAAAGTACCTAGAAAACAATCAAAATAATGTGACTTATTCCAAAAACATATAACTAAAAATATGAAAACAATGCATTGCCTCCAAACAAGCGCTTGATTTAACATCACGGCACGATGCCCTTTTAATCCTCATTTGTGTCTCCACTTAGAGGACATGAATTTCCTGCCCAATTTTCAATCATTACACCTTTAAGGCACGTTGGGCAGTTGTTAGGGCATGATGATGAATGTTCTATCATGCCACTTCGAAGACTTGAACCATTTGCCCAATTTAGCATTGAACTTTCTTATGGGCATAGTGGGCAACAGTGAGAATCTTGGAAAGCCACTAATTGGCCATCGATCTTTAAGATTCTTGGGCTTCAAGATTGGGGTCTTAGTATACCCTTTTGGAAAGAAAAACTCCGAGATGTAAGGAAATAATTCATTCTCACCATCTTTCAATATTTGCTCGAATAGATTGATTGTCATCAACTCTATTGCACTTAATGTTGAGAAATAGTCTGAATGAGGTCCTTTCCCAAATTCCGAAGTTGTTTCCATTTTGGTATCCTCACCCTGAAATGGACTAGAGTCGACATAAGGGATTTGCTTGGCTTTTTCTTCTTATTCTAGTACCATTTCCTCTTTTCTGGCATCATCTCTCATGTTTGGCTTGGTTGGTTGGGAAATCATGGAGGATTGTTCAAAATAATGCTCATTCAGAAGAGCAAGCATGGTTGTGGTGTTTGAACTATTAACTTTCATGCCCACATCTTCTATCGTCTTGAATTTCTCTCTGAATTCCTTATGTATAATTATTGCTTCCTCTTCTGCCATTGTTGTCAATTCCAATATATGTTGAAACATTGCTTTGATGCCACTACTTTTCGTGTTTCATTCCTCGCTTTCCTTCTTGTAAGACCTATTAAAATCTTAAGAAGAACTAGAAACTGGGTTAGCATAACGGGGGGAGGGGGCATTTGGACAATGGTTCCAATGTCCATCTCGACTACCACATAAGGAACAATCATGCTCCCAAATGGGTTGAGATGCTGCACACATCTCTTCTCGGGGAGCATATCTACAATCTCACCGAAAGTGGAGTCCACCATAATATGGACATGGGTCATCGAGGTATGACTTACAACCACCAAATCCACATTCATTCCATGATGCAATAGTAACAAATATGCAGAACTAAGAATCTATCTAAAACAAGAAACAAAATAAAATAACTAACAAATATTTACAAGATCAAATTAAGCAAGTAAGTTAAAATTCCAAACTAACTTAATACACCAAATTGCTCCCCGACAACAGCGCTATTTTTGATAACGCTCAACTTACACATCAATTTGAGTGCAAGGCGATTGTTGTCATTATATTTACCCAACAAGAGTCTTGGTTGAATCCACGAGGAACAATGTGAGTAGCGATTGAGTAAATTCGAAATAGAAGTGCTTGCTAAAATTCAAACTAATGGTACAAAATGGTTTGGGGGTTTTCAATCGTGTTAATTGTAAATTTAAATCTTCGGCTTCTAAGGGACTAATTCGGGACTAAGAACAATTAGAGTGTAATCAATTAGAACGGATCTTGGGATTATACTTTCCTAGGGGCAAGATCTGCATGGGAACATGATAATTCGATGCAAATTCTAATCTTTGATGATATGGTAGGCTAGGTCTAATGTCTTCGAAGTTCGTTTTTCAACAAAACCAAAAAGATTTAACCCATTTTCTCTTCCGAGCACCTAACAAGTGTGTCAATCAAAACCACCCAATACCTCAATCACGGCATCCCTATTTCTAGGATGATACCCTTGGTATAGCTAACTTCACAACCACCCTTATGTCTAAGATAGTGATCGATTGGAAAACTATACACCTAATTGTCTAGATAGTGATTGATTGACAAACTACACACATAATTTTCTATCATTGTTTTGGTCTCCACATCTCTCTTTCAAGGATGATATGGATTCCTAAAGTAGAGACAAAACCCTTCTTTCGAAGATGGCCTTGAGATTTCTAGAGTTTGGAGCTTTCACCCATCAAGCCCATCTATGTATTTGGGATTTTCACCCATCAAATCCCAAGAAATTTAATCAAGCAATAATAGAACCTATCATTAACAAACTCAAATCAACACAAAAATATCACAATCCAAACACAATTGCACCCTAATCAAGCATAATCCTGAGAGGTAGATCTAGAAACTCATAATGATAATAAATACAAATAAACCAATATTTCCATCGAAGTTAACCACAACCACAACAACAACAACAACAAACCCAGTGTATTCCCACAAAGTGGGGTCTAGGGAGGGTAAGATGTGCGCATTCCATACTGCTACCTCCAAAGAAGTAGAGAGGTTATTTCTGATAGACCCCCGGCTCAAGATAAAGAATAATAAACAAGGAGGATGGATGACATAACGGAAAAATAGGAATAAGAAATAATAGAAATGAAACTAGAGAAAAAATGAAATACTAGAAATAAAGGCAACACTAAATAAGAAAATAGGCCCCCACCTAGTAGTAACATACCCTTACATACCAACGACACCTACGTACACAGTCCTAGGAATAGAAACCCGGCTACACAAGATCTCTCCTGACTTCCTACTACAACCCACATACTCAGACTAGCTTTCTACCCTTATTTGTGACCTCCACACCTTCCTATGTAGGGTTATGTCCTCAGTACGAAAAAGTTTCTCTATGTCATGCCTAATCACCTCCCTCTAGTATTTCTTCGGCCTACCTCTACTCCTCTTAAAACCATCTAAACCTAGCCTCCCACACCTATGAATTGAGGTATCTGTGCCCCTCCTTATCACATGCCCAAACCATCTCAGCCTTCCTTCCCACATCTTGTCCTCCACCGAAGCCACTCCCACCTTCTCCCGGATAACCTCATTCCTAACTTTGTCCCCTTTAGTAAGCCTACACATCCAACGTAACATTCTCATTTCCGCCACCTTCAATTTTTAGATGTGGGAGTGCTTGACCGGTCAACACTCCACTCCATACAACATGGTCCGGCGAACTTCCACTCTATAGAATTTTCCTTTAAGCTTTGGAGGCACCTTCTTATCACACAACATTCTCAAGCCGAACCTCCACTTCATCCAACCTGCTTCAATACGTTTAGAGACATCCTCATCAATCTCACCATTCCCTTAAATCTTAGACCCAAGATACTTAAAACTATTCCCCTTACAAACATCCTAGGAGTCCAACCTCACTACCACTTTGTCCTCCTGCCTTAAGTCAACTTGTATTCCAAATACTTTGTCTTGGACCTACTCAACCTGAGCCCCTTAGACTCAAGGGTTTGCCTCTAAACCTCCAATTTGTCAGTCACACACACCCCTCCCCCCACCCCCACCCCGCATTTCATCAATCAGCACTACATTGTTCATAAATAACATACACCAAGGCACCCCACCTTGAATACTCCATGTCAACATATCCATCACCAATGTGAATAGTAATAGACTAAGAGTCGATCCCTAATACAACCCCGTATCGACCGTAAAATGCTCTGAGTCTTCTCTCGCCATCCTTACTCAGGTCTTCCCTCCATCGTATATGTCCTTAATATCTTTGATGTATGCCATCGGGAGCCCTCTCACCTCCAAGAATCTTTAAAGAACCTCTCTGGGGAATTTATCATACACCTTTTCCAGGTCGATGAACACCAAGTGTAAATTCCTCTTCATTTCTCTATACTGCTCCACCACTCTCCTCACCAAGTGGATTGCCTCTATAGTTGAGAGACAAAGCATAAATCAAAACTGAATCTCAAAAACAGACATGACCCTCCTCAATCTCCGCTCAACCACTCACTCCCAAATCTTCATAGTGTGACTCAATAGCTTAATACCCCTATAGTTGTTGCAACTCTTAATGTCACCTTTGTTCTTATATAACGGAATCAACGTACTCCATATTTAAGCCTCAGGTATTCTTGCAGTCTTGAAAATTTCATTAAACAAATCCGCCAACCACCTTAAACCTTCCCTACCAGCTTATTTCCAAAAATCCATCGAAATCTCATCAGGCCCCGTTGCCCTGCCCCTCCGCATCCTATGAATAGCCTCTCTGACCTCCTCAACCTTAAAATGCCTACAGTAATTGAAATCACGGCTATCCTTCAAGTGCTCCAACTCTCCTAACTCAATTCCTCTGTCCCCCTCCTCATTCAAAAGGCTATGAAAGTATTCCTGCCATCTCTTATTATTGTAAACATCCTCCACCAAAACACTACCATCCTCCCCCTTAATGCACTTCACTTGATCGATGTCACAACCCTTTCCGCTCCCTAGCCCTAGTAAGCCTATACAACTTCTTTTCCATGCTTTTCTCCTCTAACCCCGCATACAAGCTTACGAACGTTGCTGACTTAGCAGTCATAACTGCTAACTTAGCCTCATTCCTTGCTACTTTGTAAACATCCCTATTAACCTACTTCTCCGCTTCATCTTTATTCTCAGTCAACTTAACATACACCTCTTTCTTAATCTCTACTTTCTTCTTCACTTCTTTATTCCACTACCAGTCCCTTTTATGACGTCCTGTTCGACCCCTCAAAACACCCAACACTTCTCTAGTAGTCTCTGTGATGCAGCTGGTAGCCCTATCCCACATAACATCTACGTCCCCCCTGCACTCCCATACCTCCGCTCATGATACCTTTTCCCCTATCTCCTAGGCACTAACTGGTATCAAGCCACCCTATTTAATTCTAGGTCGACCCTCCCTGGCCCTTCTCTTCTTGCCCTTCTTGATAGATAAGTCCATTACTAGAAGCCTATGCTGGGTTGAAATATGCACACTCAGAATGACTTTACAGTCCTTACATAACACCCTATCCCCCTTCCTAAGTAGTATAAAGTCAATCTGAGTCTTGGCTATCGCGCTTTAGAAGGTAATCAGGTAATCCTCCTTCTTCAAAAAACTCAAATTCACTACCACCAGCCCAAAGGCCCTTGCAAAATCCAACAAAGAAGCTCCCTCACTATTTCTATCACCAAAACCAAAACCTCCATGCACATCATCATATCCTCTCGATAAGACCGCAATGTGCCCATTGAAGTCCCCTGCTATGACAATCTTCTCCGAGATAGGCACGCTTCTTACCACCTCATCCAAATCCTCCCAAAATCTTACTTTCACCTCCTCTCCATAACCCACTTGCGGTGTATTCACACTACACACATGCAACATAAAACCCCCAATGACCAACTTAATTTTCATCAGTCTATCACTGACCCTCTTAACTTCCACAACCTGTCTTCTAGCTCCTCATCTACTAAGATGCCCACTCCATTCCGATGTATCTCACTTCCTGAGTACCACAACTTGTACCCATCCAAATACCTAGCCTTAGAATGTACCCACCTAGTATCCTGAACACACGTAATATCAATCCTTCTCTTCTTAAGAATTTTCACCAGCTCTACAGACTTTCCCTGGAAGGTCCCAATGTACCAAGATCCTACCCTCAACATATCTTCTCTCGCCTCTTCCCTACCTTTAACACCCCTCACTGAACCCTCCCCAGAACCCGACCTATCCCCTACTCCCTACCCTGCCCTTCCCTTCTCACCCACTCCCAAAATAGCTCTCACCCCCAACCCCCTTGGACATGATCCTATTCCACCATTAACTCCTCCATCCACTACTCAAAAACCCAGAAATAGAGCCCCAAACTGATAGAAAAATGAACAAAGCAACAGTACAAAAATAGTAGAAGAACGAACACATAAAGTACAGTAATCGGCCTAGCAACTAGGGTACCACAACAATATCCACCAAAAGGCAAAGCAGCCAGTCACTACAATAATCCCAAGAAATAGGAAATACACTCAAATACGTATAAAGCAAAAGAAGAAAAAGGAAAAAAGTTAAGCGCACTATATTGTAAAATAAAGAAAATAGGAAATTCAATCAAACAAGAAGCGAAAAAGGAATCGAGAAACAAAGTAATACAAAGAAACCAAACTGTATGAATTTACTAAATAATAAAGCACCAAGAAACAGAAAACAAAATGATACAAAGAAACCAAAACTGTATGGATTTACTAAATAGTAAAGTTTAAATGTCATCGGTATGCCTGTGTTCTGGTCGTGCGTGGTCGGAGTGTTGCCGGAGCATCTTCTGGGTCTTACTAGAATCTGGATGCCGGCTGACGTCACACCACCCTGTTTGACCGACCTATTTGACCGTTGATGCATGCCTAAACCATTGCTAGAGTTGAGCCGGCGGGAACCTTAATCCCGCTGGTGATAGTAGTGACGAGATAGAGAAGGGGAAAGAAAGAGAGAAGAATATATAGAGAACTGGGGGGATAGAGAACTAAGGGAGAGAGAAAAAGGGAGAGAGATTTAAACCTTACCTATTATCGGTGTGTCTACGCCATTGGCATCTGTCGGTCAGTCGAAGTAAACCATTATGGGTGAACATTAATGAGAGAGAGAAAAGAGTCAATGATATGTTGAAAGATGTTTATCAACCATCATCAAAGTTAACCATAAGGGAATAAAGAGAGGGAAAACCAAACTTTTGAATCCAATGAATCTTCAATGGATGAAGCCAAATCTATACTTAAAAGTCACAATATAAAATTAGTGTAAGTCTTGAACCAAGCTCCAAAAATTACAAAAACCCTAAACTAAGGATGGGACATAGGTGATGGATTTATGGATGATAAGATAAAATGAGTGTTTTGAGGCTTTAAATGGGAATTCGGGGTCAGCTGGCTGAAATTACATTTCTACCCTTGGGCTATTTTTCGCTCTCATGCGATCACAACAGCTTGATCACGATCGCACTCATTATGATCACGGTTATTCCATCGCAATCACAGTTGGTTGACTATCTTGACTTTCCACGATCGCGGGCGTCTGTGGGCTAGATCCTGATCCTCTATCAGTTTGTCCTGTTCTTGAACTTTAATTCCCTTTTTGATCCTTTTTAGCTCAAGTTTGCTTTTTTTTCTTTTCAGCACTTGTACGCCTACAAAATATGGGAATTAGTACATTTAATAGAAAAGTTGTCTCATTTAGATATTCAAATCGTAGTAGTGTGCTAAAAAGTGGACTGCAATTGAGTGGTAAAATCCCCACAAATCAACACCCCCAACTTAAATATTTACTTATCCTCAAGCAACACTACCTCTTATCATGAGACAATGCACATTTATTCCCACTTACATGACCCAAAGATCATAATGATTTTAAGCTTTGTCACTACCACAAGTAGCTTATCAAACATGGGCAAGGTTATTTTTACGACACCTCTCAACATAAAATGCAATATTCAAGGGTGCAAAAGACTTCAAAGAGATACCATGAAACAATCCCCAAAACACTAGAAATGACTCATCTTTGACCTCAACTACATTATATTCCTTTTGCCTCATTTTTTAGGAGATGACAAAATCACTCACCTCGACTTGTTTACATGCCTTCTCAGGAGAAATAAAATTCCACACACCAAGTTAGCAAGTATATGATAAGGAATTTAAGTGCAAACCTCTCTCTCTCTCTCTCTCTCAAGAACTCTCTATGTAACAAGTACCATGCCATAGGCTTGCCCTTATTTTCAACCGCCACTATATGGAATACACGGGTGGAGATATCAAAGGGTTTTTTAAGCTTGTAATGTAGGTTTGGGGAGAATGGGTAGGATATCAATTAGGCATGAAGTGACTACACCTTCCTTGACCATCTACATCATTTTTCACACTATTAAATCCAAATTTTGATCATGAGCCACTTCTTTTTTAATGCATGTGCGTATTTTTTCCTTCTTGGTTCATCCACTTTCTTTTCATTTCTCATTTTTTTTCTTTCTCCTTTTGTGCATTTATTTCCCTTGTTAGGTCCTTTCTTTTTCTTCTACACTTTTTCACAATGCTTAAGCTCTTAGGCACTCGCTTACAACTTAGTATCCCAAAGTTACCTCTCCCAAACATCACCACCCCCAACTTAAGCTTTTAGCCTCAATTTGCACTATTATGTTCAAGGAGGATAGGGTTCAAAAGAGGGTCAAGAATTTAAAGGATCACAACTTGTAATGTGTTTGCCAAGTAAAGGTCCAAAGGCTCAAAGTGGGTTACTAGGGAATACATTTATGCACGGGTAGGATTTTTAAGTTAAAGTGGCTTCCAAAGTCACAAAGATGGCCTAAGATTATTTCTCCAACCAAATACAACCAAAATTATCTTTGAGAGACTAATAGGGAAAGCTCTAGATGGTACAAGTATACATGCAATTCAAATAAATAAGCTCACCACACGTGACTTGCAAATTAGACAGGGAGGCTCAATCGCCCCTCCCGCTATAGACAAATAAAGGAGTATCTACCAATTTTCTCAAGTCAAAAATTTGGAGTCAGCATAAAGAGAAAAAAAATTGTTACAATTCCGCTCATGTCTATGACATTAATTTTCAAAAAAATTTGGATAGAAGGGAGTGTTTGCTTTGCACTTACACTATGCACAATTTGCAAACCATAGCAACAACCTAAGCCTTTGTCTCACATTTGGATTTCATATGGGTCACCATATGGCTACAAAGATTTTTCCATGGGTATACAATGCGATCCCAACTTTACAATGCCACAAGTACTCATACTCTCTTGCATTTATGACCTTGATGCCATGGGTACTAAGAATTCACCTGTATCTATGTCTCAAACCCCAAACATGATCCTTTTCCTTAAGAATGGTGTCACTCAATCTATAATAGGGAAAGGATCGTCAATATTATTTTGAAAAGAAATAAAAAGAAAAAAGTGAAAAGAATCTCCTTCATAAAATTTCCATGTTTTGTATCAACTAAGATCAAGTATTGCAAGACAATATATAAACACAAGGGTATGGCCACACCCCCAACTATAAGACTTGTAGTGACCTCACTACATAATTTAAAAGCATAAGAAGGGTTAAAGAGCTCCCTGAAACTACATTAATAACCATGTCGAAAGCTGGATAGAGAGGCACAATTGTGTCCTGATTTGTGCGATCACGGTGTCGCGATAGAAGTATGTGGTCCGCGACTGCGGTACTTGAGGCCATCTTGTCCTCTATTTCGCCCTATTTTCCTGCATGGTTGCAACACTTCTAACTTGGTTTTCCCTATTTTTTGCTTCCAATCCTGTCCAAAGCACCTACAAAATAATCAAAATTATATGATTTGTTCCAAAAACATATAACTAAAAATATGAAAATGATGAGTTTCCTCCAATCAATTGCTTGATTTAACGTCGCGGCTCGATTCCTTTTTAATCCTCATTAGTGTCTCCACATAGAGGACTTGAATTTCCTACCCAATTTTCTATCATTATATCTTTGAGGCACATTGGGCAGTTGTGAGGGCATGATGATGAATGTTCTATCTCGCCACTTCAATGACGTGAACCATTTGCCCAATTTAGCATCGAACTTTCGTATAGGCTCGTTGGGCAACGGTGAGAATCTTAGAAAGCCACTAATTGGACATCGATCTTTAATCTTCTTGGGCTATAATATTGGGGTCTTTGTACACCCTCTTAGAAAGACAAACTCCGCTATGTAAGGAAATAATTCATTCTTACCATCTTTAAATACTTACTCGGATGGATTGATTGTCATCAACTCTACCGCACTTAGTTTGAGAAATGGTTAGAATGAAGTCTTTTCCCAAATTCCAAATTTGTCTCCATTTTGGTATCCTCACCCTGAAATAGACTAGAGTCGACCTAAGGGATGTGCTTGGCTTCTAATTTCGAATCTAGTACCATTTCCTTTTGTTTGGCATCATCTCTCATGTTTTTCTTGGTTGGTTGGGAAATCATTGATGATTCTTCAATATAATGTTCATTTAGAAGAGCGGGCATGGTTGTGGTGTTTGAAGTATTAACTTTCATTCCCACATCTTCTATCTTCTTAAATTTCTCTCTGAATTCCTTGTGTTTAATGGTTGTTACCTACTCTACCGTTATTGCCAATTCTAATATACGTTGAAGTATTGCTTCAATGTCACTACTTTCTGTGCTTCATTCCTCACTTTCTTTCTCATAAGACCTATTAAAATCATTAGAAAAAACAAGAAACCAAGCTAGCATAACCGGGGGAGGGGGAATTCGGACAATGGTTCTGATGTCCATCTCGACCACCACATAAGGAGAAATCATGCTCCCAAGAGGGTTGAGATGGTGCACACATCTCTTCCCGGGGAGCATATCTACAATCTCACCAAAAGTGAGGTCCACCACAATATGGACATGGGTCATCGAGGTATGACTGCCAACCACCAAATCCACATTCATTCCATGATTCCATAGTAACAAATAAGTAGAACTAAAGATCTATCTAAAACAAGAAACAAAATAAAATAACTAAACAATAGTTACAAGATCAAATTTAAGAAAGCAAGGTAAAATTCCAAACTAACTCAATACACCAAATTTCTCCCCGGCAATGGTGCCATTTTTGAAAACGCTCAACTTACATGTCAATTTGAGTCCAAGGCGGTCATTGTCAATATATTTAACCAACAAGGGTTGGGGTCGAATCCATGAATAACAATTTGAGTTGAGATTTAGTAAGTTCGAAATAAAAGTGCTTGCTAAAATAAAACCTATGGTACAAAATGATTTGGGGGTTTTCAGTCGTGTTAATCATGAATGCAAATCTTGGGCTTCTAAGGGACTAATTTAAGACTAAGATCAATTAGAATGGATCTTGGGATTATATTTTCCTAGGGGCAAGATGTGAATAGGAACATGATAATTTGATGCAAATTCTAATCATTTATTATATGGTAGTCTAGGTCTAATGTCCTTGAAGTTAGTTTTTCAATAAAACCATAAAGATTTCACCTTTTGGATCTTTTGAGCACCTAACAAATGTGTCAGTCAAAACCACCCAATACCTCAATAAAGGCATCCCTATTTCTAGGATGATACCCTTGGTATAGTTAACTTCACAACCACCCTTATGTCTAAGATAGTGATCGATTGGAAAACTATACACATAATTGTCTGTCCTTGATTTGGTCTCCACATCCATATTTAAAGGATGATATGGATTCCTAAAGGTCACCTAAAACCCTTCTTTCAAAGATGGCTTTGAGCTTTTTAGAGTTTGGAGCTTTCACCAATTAAGCCCATTTGGGTATTTGGAACTATCACCCATCAAATCCCAAGAAATTTAATCAAGCAATAATAGAACCCATCATTAACAAACTCAAATCTACACAAAAATGTCACAACCCACACATAATTGCACCCTAATCAAATATAATCTCGAGAGGTAGATCTAGCAACTAATATAGATAATAAATACAAAAAAAAACATATTTCTATCAAAAGTAACCATAAGAGAATAAGGAGAGGGCAAACCACACTTTAGAATCCAATGAATCTTCAATGGGTGAAGCCAAATCTACACTCAAAAGTCACACTGTTATATTTGTTAGCTCAAAATTAGTGCAAGTCTTGCTCCAATCACCAAGAAATTAACAAAACCCTTTACTAAGGATGGGAGATAGGTGATAGATTGATGGATGATAAGATAAAATGAGGGTTTTGAGCCTTTAAATGGGAATTTAGGGTCAGCTAGCTGAAATTAGGCTTCTACCCTTGGGCTATTTTTTGCTTTCACGTGATCGCAGCAGCTTGATCACGATCACACTCACTGCGATTATGGTTAATCCATCATAATGGAAGTTGATTGAATATCTTGACTCATCGCGATCACGGGCTTCTGTGGGCTAGATCCTGATCATTTTTCAGCTTGTCCAATTCTTGCACTTCAATTCCCTTTTTAATCCTTTTTAGCTCAAGTTTGTTTTATTTTCTTTTAAGCACTTGTACACCTACAAAATATGGGAATTAGTACATTTAATAGAAAAATTATCTCATTCATACATTCAAATCATAGTAGTATGCACGAAAGTGGACTGCAAATGAGTGGTAAATTCCCCACTCATCAACACCCTAATTTAAATCTTTGCTTGTCCTCAAGAAACACTACTACCTCTTATCATGAGACAATGCACACTTATTCCCACTTAGATGATCTAATGATCACAAGGATTTCAAGCTTAGTCACTACCATAAGTAGCCCATCAAACATGGGCAAGGCTATTCTTACGACACCCTTCAACATAAACTGCAATATTCAAGGGTGCAAATGACTTCAAATATCTACCATGCAACAATCACTAATACACTAGAAATGAATCCTCTTTGACCTCAACTAAATTATAATCCTTTTGCCTCATTTTTGGGGAGATGATAAAATCACCCACCTCAACTTATTTACATGCCTTCTCACGAGAAACAAAATTCCACACACCAAGTTATAAATTATACAACATAAAATTTAAGTGCAAACCTATCTCCCTCTCAAGAACTCTCAATCTTAACAAGTACCATACCATAGGCTTGCCCCTATTTTCAACCGCTACTATAATGAATACACTTGGTTGGAGATCTCAAAGGTCTTTTTAAGCTTGTAATGGAGGTTTGAGGAGAATGGGTAGGATATTATTTTGGCATGTAGTGACTACACCCTCCTTGAATATCTACATCACTTTTCACACTATTTAATCCAACTTTTGATCATGGGCCACTTCTTTTTTTTATGCATGTGCCTATTTTTGGTTATATTGGTTCACCCACTTTCTTTTCATTTCTCTTTTTTTTGCACGTTTCGTGTATTTCTTTCCCTTGTAAGGTCCTTTCTTTTTTTTCTACACATTTTTTGCAATGCTTAAGCTCTTAGGCACTCATTTACAACTTCTTAGCCCAAAGTTACCTCTCCCAAACATCCCCACCCCTAACTTAGGCTTTTAGCCGCAATTTGCACTATTACATTCAAGGAGGATAGGGTTCAAAAGAGGATTAAGAATTTAAAGGCTCACGGCTTGTAATGTGTTTGCCAAGGAAAAGTTCAAAGGCTCAAAGTGGGTTACTACGGATTACATTAATGCACGGGTAGGCTTTATAAGATAAAGCGGCTTCCAAAGTCACAAAGATAGTCTAAGATCATTTCTCCAACCAAATACAATAAAAATTAGTTTTGAGAGACTAAGAAGGCAAGTTCTAGATGGTACAAGTATACATTATATTCAAACAAATAAGATCACCACACGTGACATGCAAATTCACCAAGGAGGCTCAATTGCCCCTCCCGCTAGAGTCAAAAAAAGAAGTATCTTCCAATTTTCCCAAGAAGTATCTATGTCCTTGATTTTTGAAAAATTTTGGACGGAGGGGGGTGTTTTCTTTGCACTTACGCCTTGCACAATTTTCAAACCATAGAAATAACCTAAAACTTTGTATCATATTTGGCTTTCATATGGGCCACCATATAGATACTAAGATTTTATCATGGGTATACAATGCGATCCAACTTTACATTGCCACGAGTACTTAAATTTACCTTGCATTTATAACCTTGATACTACAGGTACTCTGAATCCCCCTACATCTATAACTCAAAACCAAAACACGATCCTTTCCCATAAGAATAGTGTCACTCAATTTATCATAGGGAAAGGATCATCCAACATTATTATTAAAAGAAATAAAAAGTAAAAAGTGAAAAAAAAATCTCTTTCAAAAAATTTCCATGTTTCACATCAACTAAGATCAAATATTGTAAGTCAATATGTACACATAAGGGTAGGTCCACACCCCCAACTATAAGACTTGTAGTAACCTCACTAAAAAATTTAAAAGCATAAGAAGGGTTAAAGAGCTCCCTGAAATTGCATTAATAGCCATGTCAAAAGCTGGACAGAGAGGCGCAATCACAGCCCGATTTGTGTGATTGTGGTGTCGCGATAACACCCTGTGGTCAACATCGCGGTATTTGAGGCCATCTATTTCTTTCTTTTGCCCTGTTTTCCTGCACGGTTGCCACACTTCAAAATTGGTTTTACCCTATTTTTGGCTTCCAATCTTGTCCAAAGAACCTAATAAACAATCAAAATTATGTGACTTATTCCAAAAACATATTACTAAAAATATGAAAACCATTGGTTGTCTCCCATCAAACGCTTGATTTAACATAGTGGCACGACGCCTTTTTAATCCTAATTTGTGTATCCACTTAGACGACTTAAATTTTCTATCTAATTTTCTATCATTACATCTTTGAGGCGCGTTGGGCTATTGTGAGGGCATGATGATGAATCTTCAATCACGCCACTTTGAATACTTGAACCGTTTGCCCAATTTAGTTTCTTACTTTCGTATGGGCTTGTTAGGCAACAGTGAGAATCTTGGAAAGCCACTAATTGGACATCTATCTTTAAGCTTCTTGGGCTTTAAGATTGGGGTCTTAGTATACCCTTTTGGAAAGAAAAACTCTGAGATATAAGGAAATAATTAATTCTCACCATCTTTCAATATTTTCTCATATGGATTGATAGTCATCAACTCCACCACAATTAATGTTGAGAAATGGTTACAATAAGGTTTTTTCCCAAATTCTAGATTTGTCTCCATTTTGGTATCCTCACCCTGAAATGGACTAGAGTCGATATAAGGGATTTGCTTGGCTTCTTCATCTGACTCTAGTACCATTTTCTCTTTTTTGGCATCATCACTCATGTTTGGCTCAGTTGGTTGGGAAATCATCAAGGATTATTAAATATAATGCTCATTTAGAAGAGCGGGCATAGTTTTGGTGTTTGAAGTATTAACTTCCATTCCCACATCTTCTATATTCTAAATTTCTCTCTGAATTCCTTGTGTATAATGGTAAATTCCTCGTCTGCCGCTGTTGTCAATTCCAATATACATTGAAGTCATGGCCAATTTCTCCAAAATCCGGTATCGGGGTAAAAAGTTATGGCCGTTTTATAGTGAGCTATTCAGACTACCAAAGTACGATGGGAAGGCCGACGGACCATCGCCCAAAACGTTGCAACTGAGATAGTAAGCCTATTTTCTAGCCAAAAAATGATGGATTGAATGTACAGTCCGTCCCTAGGGCGACGGTTCGTCGCCCAAACCATTGAGGACCTCTATTTAGGGATTTTAAACTATTTTTAAAAGGATTTTTAAGTCTTTTCTACCCTTTTTAAAACCTAATTAAATCAAATCAAAGCACATAACTTCATATTCATCCATGGCATCAAAATTAGGGTTCCTTTTAAGATCAATCTCCAAGAACAAGATTCAAACCCTTCTTCAAGAAAACTCAAGAATCAAAACGTCACTATTCAAGAACCTTCAAGAAAAGTCTCCTAGAACATTCTCAAGGCTTCAAAAGTCAACTTGTTCCATTGAATCAAACCAAATAAGGTATGTGGGATTTTGAAAAAGGATAACTCTTTCATCCTTGTTCCCAAAAACTTACTTTAAGTTACAAATTTCTGAATTTTGATATGATTTCCATGAAATTTAAGTTAGGGTTTATACCCCATGTTGCTAATTGCATGATTTTGAAACCTTAAGTGATTTAGATATTGACTTACATGTCTACTTTTGAATATTTATGCACATGATCATATTTTTTTCCTCATTTTGAGTTGATTTACCAATAATTACATTATCAAGCATTAACCTTTTTGGTGTTTTAACATAAGTTTGAAACATGGGCTTTAATCCCTAAGATTTAGCCTTGATAGTTTAAGAAGATCATGATTTTAAGCTTCATTGATGATTGTTTATCAGGTTTGAAGAAAGAAAGTTGATCTTTGAATCCTAAGCTAAAATAGGAATCCGCAGTATTTAGGATTTAAAGAAAAAAGAAGTATAATTGGCTTCCTCTATACATTCTTGTACTGTTTTAAGGTGGATTTCCTAAAAGTTCTTAGCCTAAGTATGGGAGTAGTATTTAACACCGAGTTGGGCTTGATTCTAAGGTCTCATGCCCCATAACTATGAGCCACCATAGGATTATGATTTACCCCAAGTGGGTTAAGATAATGATCACTAAAGTTAAGGTTCTATTCTAATGGCAAGGGTAGAACAGCTCTCCCCAACATGGGCAAGATGTTGAACTCCATGTCAGCTTACATGGTTTATGTCGGTTAGAAAAAAATCCCAAGTTCCCTAAGTCTCCAAAGCTTTATAGTCCTAAAGTTCCCAAGTCCTTGAGTTCCCAAAGTCCTATTCTCCTCAAGATAAAAGCATAAGTTTTGAAAGTTATTGTTTTAAGATTTCTTTTGCTACAAGCTTTGAGAATAAGAGGAGAACACAAATTTTAGAACTAGGTATAATGACTCATGAGATTTATTCTACATGTTTCATTATTCATGATTTATGAGATTTAGATTTCAGATTTATCTAAGCTTTGTGAGTCATTTATATCAGCATGCATGGTTTTATAAAGAGTAATAATAATGTTTACTTATTACATAAAACCCCATATACTCAGTACATCCTTAAAGTGTTGATCCACAGATATGTCTATGTGCTACATTGTCTCATAATATAGGTTCAGGTGCTCAGTTTCAACAGCAACAGTGATCTTCGAGTACCTTCATCTACACTTTCGCAGTTGGTGAGTCCTCATGGTTCGAGGACCTTTATCTCTGATTTTTAGTCTTGATAGCAGTTATTTATTGTTTTTAGTTCAGCTCAAGTCAGTTGGGGGTTTGTCCCAATGACTCTCTAGTTCTTTAGTAAGTAGAGGCTTGTTGGACTATTAGTTGGAGTTTCCAAATTTTCAGTATTTGTTATCCAAATGATGTATTTAGTTAGTTTACCCTAAATTTGACATAATATAGAGTTACTACTTAATTCATTTGTTTTAAAGTAAGGTCTAGACTTAGTAGCAGGCTCGAAGGGTTAGATTGGGGTTACTTATAGCCTTATGCACCGTGTGATGTCTCGGGATGAGATTTTGGGGCATTACATACTTGGTATCAAATCCTAAGGTTTAAAGACTCCTAGGGAGTCAGACAAGCCACATTACGTAGAGTCTTGGTCATTGGTGTGAAGTACGCCATATCTATGAGCAAAAGGCTGTGGGACATTTTAGGAAGTCATCTATTTCTTTCAGAATCTATTGTGCCTACAGCTATCTCTATCTACTATTAACTCATGCTATTTTATGACTGAAAATACATCCCCATAGAGTTAATGCTCGTAGAAATAACAATCAGCCACCCCAATCTACCGATCTCTTAAATGAGAATGTGTCTCATGTTGAATTTCAGGATGCTTTTCAGACGTTAGCCCAAGCTGTGAATGCTACTATGCAAGCCAATAATCATGCTACTGTTCTGAGTCAACAAGGGGGTGATGCATCCACAGCCAGAATTTATGACTTTATGAGGATGAACCCGCCCAAATTCTTTGGGTCAAAAGTAGGTGAGGACCCGCAGTTGTATCTTGATGAGGTAAAGAAGATCACCCAAGTTATGCATATAACTGAAGAGAAGAGCGTGGAACTAGACTTTTAACATTTAAAAGATATTGCTTATAATTGGGTAGTGATATAAAGGAAGAGTAGAGGGGAGAATGCAGCTCCTACGACTTGGAAGGTATTTTAAGATGCATTCTTAGACAAGTTCTTCCCACTTGAGATGAGGGAAGCGTAGATAGAAGAGTTCATGAACCTGAGGTAAGGCTCCATGATAGTAAAGGAGTATTACCTCAAGTTCAACTAGTTATCTATGTATGCTCCTGACTTGATAGCTGGCACCAGATCTAGTATGAGTAAGTTTGTGACTAGTGTGTCTGGATTGGTGGTTAAGAAGTGTAGGAATTCTATGATCAATAGATACATGGATCTTTCTAGACTGATGATGCATGCTCAATAGATTAAGAAAAAAAGAGAGAGAGAGTAAGAGGACATAAGAGGGATAGATCGGAGCAGTCTGAGTATGGTCAGCCTATATCCCATAGAGGGAACTGCCTGCAGTTTCAGATTCATTCAGCTATACCAGCACCTTTATTATCTAGTTCTCCCATACCCAAAATCAGACAGGAACAATGGGGTAAGTCTTCCATGTCCAGATCTTAAAATAGTGTGAGCGGTAGGCCCAGTTATCCTCCATGTGCTAAGTGTGGTAGAACCCATCCTAGAGAGTGCTTGGCCAAGAAGAAGGGTTGTTTTCATTATGGCAAGTTAGGCTATAGACTTAGAGAGTGCCCGCATGCTAGACGGGGGAACAAAGATGTTCGTCCCCAGATGCAGGCTACCAGTGCACCAGCTCCTATAGCTCGCTCAGCCCCTCCTCAGGGTACTTCATCCAACACTGCTGGCGGTTAGTACCATAATCAATTATATGCTTTTCCATCCTACCATGAGAAGGAGTATTCACCGAATGTTGTTACTGGTATGCTTCGTGTCTTTCATTTTGATGTGTATGTATTATTGGACCCTGAGTCAAGTTTATCTTATGTGACTTTGTTAGTTGCTGTGAATTTTTAGATAAGTTTTGAAAATATCCTTGAGTCTATCCTGGTTTCTACCCTAGTAGGAGAGTCAGTTATTACTAAGCAAGTTTACAAAAAGTGTCCTATTATTGTTCTTCATAAGGTCATATTTGCAGATTTAATAGAGTTAGATATGGTCGATTTTGATCTTATTTTGGGTATGGATTGGCTTCATTCCTGTTATGTATCTATATATTGTTGCACCCGTGTGGTGAATTTTTAATTCCCAGATGAGCTAGTCTTTGAGTGGTTCAAAAATTCTGTATCTCCCAAGAGTTATTTCATATCTTACCTTAATGCTAGAAAGTTAATTTCCAAAGGTTGCATTTATCATCTACTTTGAGTTAAAGACACTAAGTCTGAGACTCCAATAATTCAGTCAATCAATATAGTTAATGAGTTTTTGGATGTGTTTCCAAAAGATCTCCTAGGGGTACCTCCCGATAGGGAAATAGAGTTTGGTATTGACTTTCTTCCTGATACACAGCCTATTTATATCCCTCCATATCGTATGGCACCCACAGAACTTAAGAAGTTGAAAGAGAAACTCAAAGATCTTCTAGATAAAGGTTTCATAAGGCTTAGTGTTTCTCCACGGGGCGCACCCGTCCTGTTCGTACAAAAGAAAAATGGTTCTTTGCATATGTACATTGACTTTCGTTATCTTAATAAGGTCACAGTCAAGAACAAATACCCTCTTCCTAGAATTGATGACCTTTTTGAACAATTATAAGGTGCAAGTTATTTCTCAAAGATAGACCTTAGATCTGGCTATTATCAGCTTAAAGTAAGAGAGTGTGACATTCCAAAGACAGCCTTCCAAACCCGTTATGGTCATTTTGAGTTTTTAGTCATATCTTTCAGGCTAAACAATGCTCTAATAGCTTTCATGGACCTCATGAATCGAGTGTTCAAACATTATCTTGATATGTTTGTCATAGTGTTCATAGATGATATCCTTGTTTACTCCCATAGTGAGGATGACCATGCAGCTCATCTTAAAGTTGTCTTGAAAACTCTCCGAGATCATTAATTATTCGCCAAATTTAGAAAGTGTGAGTTTTGGCTAAGGTCAGTAGCCATTCTCGGTCATATTATTTTAGTCGAAGTCATTAGAGTTGATCCCCAAAAGATAGAAGCCATAAGAAATTGGCCTAGACCTATCTCTCTGTCAGACATTAGAAGTTTCTTGGGTCTAGCTGGAATTACTTCCATTTTGTTAAAGGTTTCTCATCTATTGCTCCTCCCATGACCCAATTGACCTAAAATAAAGTTAAGCTCCTGTGGTTAGATTCCTGCGAGAAGAGTTTTTAGGAGTTGAAGACTCGACTCACTTCAGCCCCAATGTTAATATTTCCCGATGGTAAAGATGGTTTTGTAGTGTATTATGATGCCTCTAGAGCTGGTTTGGGTTGTGTGCTGATGCAAAGAGGTAAGGTTATAGCCTATGCCTCTAGACAGTTGAATCCACTTGAAAATAATTACCCAACCCATGATCTTGAATTAGCTACTGTGATTTTTTCTTTGAAAATCTGGAGACACTATCTGTATGGTGTTCATATTAATGTGTTTACGAACCACAAAAGCCTGCAGTATATATTTACTCAAAGGGAGTTAAATTTTTGTCAGAATATGTGGTTAGAGTTGCTAAAAGATTATGATATGAGTGTGTTGTATTACTCGTGCAAGGACAATGTTGTGGTAGATACACTTAGTAGGTTGCCTATGGGCAGTGTTGCTCACGTGGAGAAACATAAGAAAGAATTAGCTTGTGAAGTGCATCGTTTGTCTAGATTGGGTGTTAGGTTGCTAGATTCAATAGAGGAGAATGTTTGGGTTCAGAGTAGTTACAATTCCTAGTTAGTTTCGGAAGTGAAGGAAAAGCAAGACATGGATTCTAGTTTGGTCAAACTGAAGGAGTCGGTTAAAGACCAAAAGGTAGAGGTTTTCTCCCAAGGGAGAGATGGCGTGCTGAGATTTTAGGATAGATTGTGTGTTCCTTGTGTTGATGATTTGAGGCAGAGAATTATGGCTGAAGTGCATGGCGCGCGATATTCTATTCATCCCGGCGCTACCAAGATGTACCGTGACTTATGGGAAATCTATTAGAGTGGTATGAAGAAAGATATAGCAGAGTTTGTGGCATAGAGTGCAACTTATCAACAGGTTAAGGTAGAGCACCAAAGACCTGGTGGTGTGATGTAAGATTTTGGTATCCCTACTTGGAAGTGGGAAGAGATGACTATGGATTTTGTGATTAGTCTACCCCTTTCGCGCCATCATTATGATTTGATTTGGGTTATTGTAGACAGGTTGACTAAATGCATTTCCTGCTAGTACACACATCTTATACAGCTAAGTATTATGCTAAGTTTTATATCTGAGAGTTAGTCAAACTGTATGGAGTTCCCTTGTCTATCAACTCAGATAGGGGTACTCAGTTTACTTCCTAATTTTGGAGAACTTTTCAGAAGGGTCTTGGTACCCAATTTCACCTTAGTTTCTCTTTTCATCTGCAGACAGATGGTCAGGAAGAGAGGATCATCCAGACTCTAGAAGACATGTTGAGGGCATGTACTTTTGATTTCAAGGGTGGTTGGGATGAGCATTTTCCATTGATCGAGTTCTCGTATAATAACAGTTATCATTCTAGCATTCAGATGGCCCCGCTTGAGGCTTTTTATAGAAGGAGATGTATATCACCCATAGGTTGGTTTGAAGTGGGTGAGGCTTCCTTTCTTGGGCCTGATCGGTGTTTGAAGCTATGGAAAAAGTAGAGTTGATTAGAAAAAGATTGAAGATAGCCCAGAGTCGTCAGAAATCATATGCAGATGTGAGAAGAAGAGATCTTGAGTTTAAAATTGATGACTTAGTATATTTGAAGATTTCACCCATGAAAGGGGTGAAAAGATTTGTTAAAAGGGGAAAGCTTAGTCCCCGTTATGTTGGCCCCTATAGAATTCTGAGACATGTTGGGAAAGTAACGTATGAGGTTAAATTACCTACAGATTTGTCAGTTGTTCATCCTGTATTTCATGTCTCTATGCTTAAGAAGTGCATCGGTGATTCCATTGTAGTAGATCCTTTAGAGAGCTCAGATGTTCAGAACAGTCTTTCATATGAAGAGATTCCAGTTGAGATTCTAGACCAGCAGATCCGTAGACTAAGCAATAAAGAAGTTCCCTTTGTCAAGGTTCTTTGGCAGAACTAGTTAGTTTAGGGTGCTACTTGGGAAGCAAAAGTAGATATGTGAGACAAGTACCCTCATCTATTTGCCGCAACTCAGATTTAGCCGAAGGTACTACTCTTCCTTGATTCAGTTCTTTTCTAAGCATGTATTCAACTATATAGTGCCTTTTTTATAAGTTCATGCATTCCCAGAAGTACTCAAAGTATTAGGATGAATTAGAATTAGTTTAGTAATTTATTTCAGCTGTGCATCCTTAGTTTTCTCAGCTAGGCAACCTCATTCGAAGACGAATATTCCCAAGGGGGAGATATTGTAATTCCCCGAGAATTCCAACCGATAGTAGAACCATGCTTCAAGCTCATGAGAAATAAATTCTAGTGCATTGGTATTTTTATAATCAAGGTTGGTGTGTATTAAGGCCTCAAATATGTCTTAGCTATTAGGCGAATCAAAATATCCCTTACCGATTGAATTCTTGAGAAGGATTTTGGTATAGTCAACTTTAAACGTGCATATCTTTTTTATACTATGAATTTTTTATCTCATGACCCACCAACAGATAGATAAATGAATTAGATTTCCAACGATACTAATTTCTCAAAAATCCGGTAGCGGCATAAAATGTTATGGCCGTTTTACATTGAGCTATCCGGACTGCCAAAGTGCGATTGGAAGGACGACGGACCGTCGCGCCTGCGACGGGCCATCGCCCAAACCATCGCAAATGAGGAAGTAAGCCTATTTCTGCCCAAAAAGTGATGGATTGAAGGGACGGTCCATCCCCAGGGTGACGGTTCATCACCCAAACCGTCGGGGACCTCCGTTTAGCAATTTTAAGCCATTTTTAAAAGGATTTTTGGGTCTTTTCCACCCTTTTAAACAACTAATTAAATCAAATCTAAGTACATAACTTAATATTCATCCATAGCATCAAAATTAGGGTTCCTTTAAAATCAATCTCCAAGAACAAGATTCAAACCCTTCTTCAAGAAAACTAAAGAATTAAAACGTCACCATTCAAGAACCTTCAATAAAAGCCTCCAAGAATATTCTCAAGGATTCAAAAGTCAACTTGTTCCATTGAATCAAGACAAATAAGGTATGTGCGGTTTTGAACAAGGATAAATCTTCCATCTTTGTTCCCAAAAACTTACTTTAAGTTATAAATTTCTTAATTTTGATATGATTTCCATGAAATTTAAGTTAGCGTTTATACCCCATGTTTCTAATTGCATGATTTTGAGACCTTAAGTGATTTGGATATTTAGTTACATGTCTACTTTCGAAACATGGGCCTTAATCCCTAAGATTTAGCCCTGATATTTTAAGAAGATCATGATTTTAAGCCTCCTTGATGATTGTTTACCAAGTTTCAAGAAAGAAAGTTGATCTTTGAATCCTAAGATAAAATAGGAATCTGCAGTATTTATGATTTAAAGCAAAGAGAAGTATAATTGGCTTTCTCTATACATCCCTATACTATTTTAAGGTGAATTTTCTAAAAGTTCCGAGCCTAAGTATGAAAGTAGTATTAAGCACCGAATTGGACTTGATTCCAAGGTCTCATGCCCCAGAATTATGAGCCACCATAGAATTATGATTTACCCTAGTGGGTTAATATAGTGATCACTAAAGTTAAGATTCTATTCTGATGGCAACAGTAGAATAGCTCTCCCCAACGTGGGAAAGACGTTGGACTCCATTTTATCTCACATGGTTTATGCCGGTTAGAAGATACTCCTAAGTTCCCAGAGTCTCCAAGTCTCCAAAACTTTATAGTCCTAAAGTTCCCAAGTCCTTGAGTTTCCAAAGTCCTATTCTCCTCAAGATAAAAGCATAAGTTTTGAAAGTTATTGTTTTAAGATTCCTTTTGCTACAAGCTTTGAGAATAAGAGGAGAATACAAATTTTAGAACTAGGTATAATGACTCGCGATATTTATGCTACATGCTTCATTTTTCATGATTTATGAGATTTAGATTTCAGATTTATCCAAGCTATGTGAGTCATTTATATCAGCATACATGATTTTATAAAGAGAAATGATAATGTTTAACTATTACATACAACCCTATATAGTTAGTACATCCTCAAAGTACGGATCCACATACATGTTTATGTGCTACATTGCCTCATAATGTAGGTTCAGGTGCTCAGTCTCAACAGCGACAGTGATCTTCGAGTACCTTTATCTACACTTCCATAGTTGGTGAGTCCTCATGGTTTGAGGACCTTTTTCTCTGATTTTCAGTTTTGATAGCAGTCATTTATTGTTTTCAGTTCATCTCGATTCAGTTAGGGGTTTGTCCCAATGACTCTCCACAGTTGGAGTTTCTAGATTTTCAGTATTTGCTATCCAAATTAATTTTTTCTGTTATTTTAGGCCAAATTTGACATGATATAGAGTTACTACTTAATTAATTTATTTTAAAGTAAGTTCTAGACTTAGTAGCAGGCTCGAAGGGTTAGCTTGGGGCTACTTGTAGCCTTAAGCACCGTGTGACATCTCGGGATGAGATTTGAGGGCGTTATAATGCTCAAGCCTAGTGACTACACTTATGGTTGTTCCAACGAATCCCTTTTGTTCTAGTATTATTAATCATTCCTAATAAAAGTGATTCTAGAAAGTATAATCATGGCTTGTAATTGATCATGCTAAAAATCATGTCAAGACCGTTAATGTGTTGAGTGTCTATGCCTTTTGGATTTGCATGTTCATGCACTTACTATTACTAGTTTAGGTGTATGCTCCTCGGCGTGTATCTCACTTTATTGAGTTCAAACGTTCACTAAATAGGATATTTGCTTAAATAATAAATATTAATACAATTATTAAATTGAACATCTTTTGGAGAATTTATTTAATTAAAGCTAACCTTTACCAAAAAATTCACAAAGCCGATCGACATTTATCTACCACCTGTAAATTGCAACAAAGAAATATGATGATAGAGACATCAAAACAATATAGGTAAATCTAACCTTTATACAAAAATTTACTCAAAATCATCTGACACTCCTCTACCACCTGTAAACTATAACAAAATAATAAGACAACAGAGATATCAAAATAATCTTTACATGAAAAAAAATCTCAAAACAGAGATATAAAAACAATATAATGAAACCTAACCTTTACCTAAAAAAGTTCCTCAAAGGTAACCGAAATTCATCTACCACCTGTAAATTCACGACCAGTAAATTACAACAAAATAATATAATAGTGATCACAAAGCTTCAGTTTTGATAAAAATAATTCTTATCTGAATGAAAATTTTGACACTAAAAATGACTTGAATGAAAATAAAGAAGATATATATATAGACACGAGCGTTGAATTCTATTATGTTGACAAAAATAGTGAAGAAGTTGAGGATTAGAAAATTAAGCATCCACCAATCTAGACATGCAACCGAATCAAGTTAGATGAGCATCAATCATATTTTTCCAATAAGTAAATCAATTTCTTCTCTAGTTTAACATGCATCTCAATATTTATAAAAATATTTCGTTAATAGAGTCCTATTTTAGGAGTATTTTTCTATCCTATTTTAGGAGTATTTTTATAATTAATCAGTACAAAGGAAAATATTAATTGATTCTCCTTCCGTAGATTTTAGGATTCCCTTATATTTTAGGTGTTTAGTTAATCTAATAAAAATAATTAAATAATAAATTAAAGAAAAGTGTGCAAAGACAGTTTCGTCTAAAGAATAGTCTTTTAATGAAGGTCAAAAAGTTCAAATCACTTTTATTAAGGTCTTCACACTTTTAATATATTATAGATAATGTGTTGATAATGAATGGTGATATACTATGTTATATCTCTCCTTTCTTTTCTTACACTTTATTATTGTGGGACATGTATTTGTCAATGATTCGGCTACATATATACATATATATTGATGTCATGATGGATATTGATGCTATATTAATACCCAGCAAGATCATAAGATGTATTGATGTTATGTTGATGCTCGGAAAGGATAGGGGATATATTGATTCTATGCTGATGCCCGGAAAGGCCGGAGGATTTATTAATGTTATAGTGATGCCCGGTAAACTCGTAAGAGGTATTGATGTTATGATGATTCCCGGTAAACCTAGAGGATATATTGATGTTATGGTGATGCAATGCATTATAATCATATATAAATATATAGGTATATGTATGTTTATATCCTTATATGATTACGTCATATGTGCATTAGGGATATGATGTTTTCTTTGGATAGTTATCTATAATTCTCTACCGTTAATCACTTGTTAAGTGGTGTGGCTCTTGTCAATACTAATTAGTGAATAGAAGTAGAACATCTTAATTATTGAGTTAAGACTAATTGGTTAGTATAATCATGCGTAGAAGTAAGTATTCACCTAGTGGATATATTTGGCTTGAATGAATGGTCAAAGTATAGGATTTCACCTAGTAAAGTGGGTTATGTGATAACTAGTTGTCTATATAAAGTGGTTATATGACTTGATGGCTAGAAGACTAGAATACTAGTTGGAGGACCTTGTTTAGTTAAAATGTGGTAACTAGCAATTATGGTTGTAAAATAGGTAAGGCCAAACCCATCGGTGGCCCCCTAAACTTGGCACGGTCTTTCACTTAGGCACCCCAAGTGGACATTGCTCACTTTTGACACCTCAAGTAGAATACGCGGATGTTAGTTTGACACTTTTTCCTGAATCTACAATATTATACTGTGTGCGTGTATTACACGCGCCGATGTCGTGTAAAGCGACCAATAATATCATGCCATTTGTCATTTTTCTCCAAATTAAATGTTAAATATCTATTTTTAATTAAAAAACAATCAAATATTTCCACTTGGAAATTTTTAACTTACATAATTATAAAAAAAATTATAAAATTTAATTTCCCCCACCCCACCAATCCTCATCGTCTTCTTCAGCCTTTCCCATCCCTTTACCATCTGCCCACTCCCCCCTCCTCATTCGTCTTTTCCAATCCACCCACCCTCTTCACCACCTGGCCTCTCTCACCCCTCAATTTTAAGCTTTCTATCACCAATAAACTTTTATAATCAACTAGTGTTTAAAAGGTTCCCTTTTGTTCTCCTCCTTCTCCTCTATTTTTTTTAAGTCTCCTCCATATTTTTTTTAGTCATATATCTGAAATTCGGAAAGCTATTAACTGAACATTAGCCTCCTCGATCATCAAATGACTGGAATTCATGAAGATTTTTATGCGGATTTACTTTTTTGGAAAATTCAACCTCCATTAATGGAGGTTGAACCTCCATTAATGGAGGTTGAACCTCCATTAATGGAGGTTAAGCTTAAAAAGGCAAGGTAAAGTATGGAAAAAGACTAATCTTCCGGTGGTTTTATAAAGAAGAAGTTGCTAATGGTAGTTTTGGTGGTTTTATTGAAGACAAAATCCATTAATATCAAAAATTGAAATTAATGGTGAAGAAAATGAATTCTTCAACAATGAAAGTTTGTGAAGGAAAAAAAATGGTGGAAAAGGGAGAAAGAATGAGAAAATATTTGTTGTGTTTGGCCTATACTATTTTTAATTAATTGTTGACATTTTTATTTTGGGTGTTAATGATATCATTGATTAATGGAAGGAGTATTATTTGGTGTTTATGATGTGTATTGTTGTTATAGATATGTTCATGGAGTGACTATTTTGTTAATGGAGTAAAATTTTGTTATCATTCTTGAAAATTTTAACCTCCATTAATGGAAGCTAAAGAAAGTTGTGTGGAGAATACAACTCTAAAATTATGAAAATACCCCTCAAAAATTACGAAAATGCCCCTGAAATGCGCCCAAAAGCGAGTGTAATACATTCTCTTGGCTGAATCAGAAAAAGGTGCCAAAATGACACAGTTTATAGCTACTTGAGGTGTCAAAAGTGAACAACGTCCACTTGAGGTGCCTAAGTGAAAGATCGTGCCAAATTTAGGGAGCCGCCGATGGGTTTGGCCAATAGCTAATGATGTTAATAGACTTAGCATTGTTGATGATTAGTGATATTGATGTATAGGGCACCTATGATAACTAGGGATGAGCTTTGGTTAAATGTTTATTATGTTTTAGTTGTACATATTGACTAGAGGTGGATGTTGGCTACTTGGTATATAATAATTAGTTGCTAGTTCATGACGGAGGAATATATAAAGAATCGGTTAGACTAAAGATTGGAGGCCTTGCGATGACTAGCAAACTAGTAGTTAATAATAATTGTTGGTTAGTTAATAGTAAGTAGATAGAGTATATTGAAGAGTTAAATGTCTAATCGACTATATGACTATGGTTATGATTACCTTGGTATATGTTATTTTAATTGCGGTAATTGACAATGATTATGGATCTTTGCAAATGACCTTTGATGGTAAATATAGAAACCGTGGATAAATGTGAGTTGGTTATATATATATATATATACACACATACCATGAGTTCCTTACTTTATGGTCTTTTGGGTGTACTTCCCAATGTATGGGACACTATGGTAAGCTCTTTTAATTTACGCTCTAATGGTTATATGCATATTGAACTTGGTATTTATGCGATTGAAATTATATGTATATGTGTTTCTTTATTCTTCCGAATCAATTATTCATTTTATATATGACGGTTGTGGTATGTATTGATATGAGGTATTGTATTAGTATTCTAGTTGGTTTGTTATTTTGTATAGTGATGATGAAGATGATTCGGGTGCGGTTCTGTACCTTGACTTAGATATATCATCTACTTTATATCATCTTCTATCATAATTTAGCTCAGTTGGCCGATGATGCCTACTGAGTACCCGTTGTTTTGGTATTCATACTACACTTTTGTACCTTTTTGGTGCATACCCGAGTACAAGTTGCCACAACTGAGTTGAGATCATGCCGTGTTCATCTTCCGGAGACAGGGTGAGATCTTGTAGTTTCGAGTCGCCTACTTCCCTTCTATCTTTATTCAGTCTTTTGTATTCAAGATGGATGTATAAGACTATTTAGACTTTGAGTTGTATTTCCTATTATCTAACATAAATGTTTTTGTACTGATATTATGTAATACCCCATAATTTTTCCTAGCTAATTTCATCTCAAGAATGTCTAGAATTCACTTCTAAATTGGATGATGGTTATTCCATGAGGAATTTTCAAGATTTTCACTTTTTGTCATGTGGGAAAATCAATAAGCTTTCCATCAATATAAGATTCGCCCAAATCCGATAACCGGGTCAGAAGTTACGACTATTTCAAGTTCCCATCATAAAACAGCATCATATTAGTTTGTGGCACACCGCGCCATAAGAGGAAATGGCATTTGGCAAATTCCAGTAGGGGTCCGCAATTATGGCGCATCGCGCTAGGGCCCAAATTCAGAATTGTCCATTTTCCAGTGTCTCAGCGTGATTTCCCCCATGTCACACCAAAGTTCCAGGTCACAAAGAAAGTAGCAACGCGATGGCCCTATGTCACGCCATCCCTTAATTTCCCAATTGACAAAATCCAGTGACACGGTGTGATAGCATCGCATCGCGCTAAAGGTCCAGTTTGGGAAATTTTTACAATTTTAAAAGACACATCCAAGGGTTAAAAGGGTCAATTTCCTACCCCTATTTAAGCCCTTTAACACGTGATTCATCCACTTCTCACCCAAAATACACTCTCTTCTCTCAAAAACCTCTCAAGAACAACCTAGGGATTTTCACTGAAGATTCAGAATCAAGAATTTCCTCCGCCAATCTTCAGAAATCACGAAATAATGTATGCATAGTGTTCATTTATGGACTCCTTTTGTCTATGAAGTCCAAGAATCCCTTTTCTAAATTCAATTTTATGGATTTTCTTATGAATTTCACGATTGGGATGCTCTTGTTCATGTGGATAATAAGAAATTGAATTTTACTCTAAGTTGGGTGATAAATTCTATGTGGGTTAAATTATTATAAATATAGATTCATGCAAACCTATGAATAAACCCTTGAATGATGAAATTAGAATTGAACCATGATGTTTAATTATTGCACAATGATGTTTACATGTACCATGCCTATACTATGTTTGAATAAATGCCTAGATGAAGGAAAAGTACCTAACTAGCATGATACCATGAAATCCACATGTATGTACAAGTTATGCCTATCACATGTTTTGATGAAATGCTTCTATAAATGTATTATATATTATGATGTTAGTTATATGTTCAAGTAAGTTATTTTTGGTCAGTTTCGTTCCAACAAGTCTTGGGGGTACTCGTACCCCAAACATTAGTTGTGTGCCTAGAGCCATGTCATGTTTTCACGATACTCTCAATCAAGCTATGATCCTTATACTTCAGACAGTATTATGACTCAGGAAATCTCCATGATCAAATGAACTCAGTCAGTTGTCAGATATCAGTAGTATTCCGTCAGTCAACGGAATTTAGTAACTCAATCCATGTTCAGTTCAGTAAATCATGTTCAGTGTCTATTCAGATGGGAGTAGAAGTTAGTACCTAGCAAACCCAAGGATGGGAACTCACTTGTTATATGAAGGTGTGATTCTTAGAAGCAATCCTTGTGTTCCAGAACTATGTATCCAACATAGGTTGAAACATCATAGCCTGTTATATGAGGGTAGATGAGGTGGCTTAGCCTGCTATATGAGGGTTCCCACCATTCTCACTAGAGTTACCTATTATATTAGGGTTACTCTCATGTTTTCCTTACCAGTGGCTCGGTATTGACACCCTTCTAATCAGGGCATAGTTTGGACCCCAATTCAGCTATAATGTATTATTTAGGGCATGTCGGTTAGATGACTAACTCCCACAGTCTCAGTATCAGTCTCAGTAAAAAAACTTTAATAGTTCTTCAGAATTCAGGACTATCTGATACAGTCAACTCAGATATAGTATGGAACCCAGCTAGTTCCATCAGATTCAGGACTGTCAGATATTGTCACTCATATTATCAGTTATCAGAATTCAGTCATTAGTCATGTTAGTCATCAGCATATTTATGTTATCACGATTTCAAATATAGTTACTATGTATGCATGCATGTATTCTCATGTTCATATTAGTCAGTTATCCAGTATTGTTCATGCATATAAACCTCAAGCATTCAGCCTACCTTACATGTATACCAGTACATTTAACGTACTGACGTATTTGTGCTATGGTGTCTTATACCATAGGTTCAGAGACACGAGCTCCAGAGTATCAGTAGATTCTAGCTATCAACGGTCAGAGTTAGCAGTGAGTACTCATCCTTCGAGGACATGATTATTTCTCTATTATCTCATTAATTAGTTTATTAGTTGGAGTTAGTTGGGGACATATCCCATCAACTCCTTACTTAGAAAGTTCAGTCGGTTAGAGGCTTTCTAGACTATCATGTTTTAGACTTTAGTATGTTCAGATTTGTTTTGGGTATTTTATTACCCCATACAGATGTTATACCATTCAGATCATGTTTAGTATTGAACCTTATGGACTTTCAGTGCATGTTTCCGCATTATTAAGTCATATTATGTAGTATATTGGTACAGATATCAGTCATGGGTTAGCTTGTGGTCCTTTGGGGTCATGAGCACCGCATAGCATTCTGGGTACCAGATTTGGGGTATTACAAACATAGTATCAGAGCCTAAGGTTCAATAAAGTCCTAGGAAGTCTGAAATCCTCATCTAGTAGAGTCTTGTGCATGGGTGTATTGCGCGCCACATTTATGTGCGGGAGGCTATAAGATGTTTTAGGAACAGTTTCCTTTCTTTCAGCATTCATGTCGTGCCAGTGAGCATAATCTCTTGTCAATCTCTCAGTCTAATCCGTTTCTCCCTTTTTTTCTACAGAACATGCCTCCTAAAAGAAGAAATGGGAATCAGCCAACCCCTCAGCCCGATGACCTTTGGGCGAACATGTTTCTCATGAAGAGTACCGAGCTGCATTCACTACTCTTTCTAACATAGTTGTTGCTCAGAATGAATGACCATCCATCGTTTCTGCCAATCCAGTGGCCAATTTAGCTGCATCCAGGATTTGAGATTTCACCCGAATAAATCCTCCATCCTTTATCAGTTCTAAGATAGATGAGGACCCTCAGGAATTCTTTGATCAGGTGCAGAAGGTGACAGACATCATAGGGGTGACTACTGTTTAGAGTGTTGAGCTAGTTGCATATCAGTTGCAGGATGTTGCTCACAATTGGTTCAAGTAGTGAAAGTCAGAGAGGGCAGATAATGCAGGGCCAGTTGAGTGGGAGGAATTTGCATCTACTTTCCTCGATATATTCTTTCCCCTAGAGCTTAGGAAAGCTAAGGTGTTAGAATTCATCAACCTCAGGCAGGGCAATATGACAGTGAAAGAGTATTCTCTTAAGTTTACTCAATTAGCTAGATATGCCCCCCATGTGGTTGCAGATTGCAGGGCAAGGATGAGTAAGTACATTTCAGGGGTGAATGATAGCGTGGTTAATGAGTGAAAATCCGCCATGTTAAATAGTGACATGACTTTAGCCAGGCTTATGACTCATGCTCAGCAGATAGAGGAGCAGAAGATTAAGTAGAGGGAGAAGCAGAATAAGAAAGCGAAGACAGGTAGTTTCAACTTCACTCAGCCTAAATTAGAATGAGGAAACCGTTCCCAGTTTCATCCTAAGTCATCAGTTCTGGCCCCTTCTTAAGCCAGTGCTCCAGTTCTTAAGTTCAGGAAGGGTAACAGAGATAGAGTGTCAGGCTCTAGGTCTTAGGGCAGTGTTAGCAATGTCTGAACTAATCTTCTTTGTCATACTTATGGTAAGAACCACAAGGGTGATTGCAGAGATGGTAGCGATATTTGTTTCGATTTGTGGGTGAAAGCCTCAAATACCCAAAATGGGTGTGTGGATGAAAACCCCTAACTCTTGAAAGCTTAAACCATCCTTAAAAAAGGGGTTTGGCTGAATTTTTATGACCTATATAATCCTTGAAAGAGGGATAATTAATGGATTTAGTTTGCTAATTTTGACTATCTTGGGTATAAGGGTGATTAAGAAGTTAACTATATCTTGGGCATTTTCCTAGAAAATGGGATGCCCAATTGAGGTAATAGTTGGTTGAAATGGACATACTTGTTAGGTACCCAAAAGGATCAACGAGTTAAATTCTTGAGGTTTTGTTTACAAACTATCCTTAAGGATCTTAGACCTAGCCTACCATATTATTGATAACTAGCATGTACACTAAACTTCATGCGCCCATGCATAACTTGCCCTTAGGTATACATAATCCTAAGATTCTCCTCATATAAAATTTAAATCACAATTGTTGTTCACTTTGTTGACGTGAGTTGTTATTGACAAACACTTTCCAAACCAACCAACCAACCCCCCCTATTTTTCTTTATGCATTTTGCTTTATTCACATTACGAGTATCTTATTAGTAGCATTTAACACTGATAGGACTAGAATTCTAATTTATCTCCTCGCAGATTCAACCTCAACACAAGTTGAGCTATTAACAAGGACTGTCCTCTACCAATTTCGATGGCATAGGTGAGTGTTATCAAAATGGCATCATTGTTGGGGAGTGAAATTTAGTTTTCACTTGTGCAGTGTTGAGTGTTACTTTGGGTACACCCATAGTGGTTTGTACTTATTTTGGTTGTTGTTTTTGTTTTCCTTTTAGGTGATTTCCATAGTGTTTATGGAACCATGAGTGACACTGCAACCATTTTCGGATCTTTCGATGGCCCTCTTTATGACGAAGAGTAACTCAATGACGTTGGTTGTTTAAATACCATCCATATCCCACCTTCTCAAGGTAACGGTGTCTTTCATATCATGAGTGTCATGTTTTATATTCTACAAATGAAGGGAATTATGGGGGGACAAGCCTATGAGGACCCCAACTTGCATTTAAAGAACTTCATCAAAGTATATACACCCTTTGATATTGTACACACAACCCAAAAGTCCATCTAGCTTTGTCTTTTCCCATTTTATATAATGAGAGAGGTGGGGTTATGGCTTTGCTCTCTTCCGGTCGAATCCATCAACTACTAGGATAAACTCATTGTTGTCTTCCTTGATCAGTATTTCCCAATGTCTAAAGGCTCCAATTGCAGGATGGGATCATGAAATTTAGGCAATTGAATGGGGAAACCTTGTATGAGGTATGGGAAAGATTCAATGGAAAACTCTTGCATTGTCCCAACCACGAGGTCCCAGAGAAAATGTTTCTCCAAATTTTCTACTAGGCCCTTGATCCCCTCAATAAAATAGTGGCAGACAATGTGGCGGGGGAGGGGGCTCTCTTGTCAAGTTGACTTATCACGCAACTTCAAATTTGGTTAATGAAGTTACTAAGAAAAACTTGGGGGTGGCATGCCCCAGATATTGAGGTACCAAAAGGATTTCCTACTACCTCTATTATTGACAAGGAACAAAAAAAAAATGAGGAGAGAGAGGAAAATATGGAAAAAATTATGACTCAATTGGAGCTTTTGATAAAAAATGTAATAGGTGTACCCACAAAATAAGTGAATGTTGTGGTATCAAAGGCCTATTATGATGAAGAGGCCAAGAATCTTGATGAGGAGATTCAGTATTTCACCAATTATTCAGGGGGTTCCAACCCCGCCTATCAAAAGTAAGGTTGGAATGAGAGAGATAAGAATTGTGACCGTGATTGAAGGGATAAGGATCGTGAGTATGATCATTATGTACCCCCTCATGACTAGGCAAGGGGTAAGGATTCCAACTTCATTGACCCTGACAATATTAAAACAAAAGACATTCTAGCAAGGATTTTGATGAATGTGGTGGGAACAGACAAAGTGGTTCATGAATTGAAAGGCAATTTTTCCTAAGTCAGCCAAATGGTTTTATCCCACTTTACTTTGATCAAGTAATTGGAGACTCAAATTGGGCAAATCTCCACCCAACTCAATACTAGGCCAAAGGGAGTCCTCCCTAGTAAAACCATTGTGAACCCGAAAAATATTACCCAAGTATTGGCTATTGTCACTAGGTATGGTAAATCCCTTGGTGATCTTGTGGTAGATATCAAAAAAGAGCCCGAAGTGGAGAAAAATCTTGTAAATGATTCAAATAAAAGACTTTGAAGTCTCATAAAGGAAAAGAAAAAGAGTTAGTATTGAATAAAGAAGTTGATGGTGAAGAGGGTGATCCCAAGGTAGTTGAATATGATGAAATAAAAAGTTATCCAATTCCTATCATGATGGTTCCCCCTCTATTCCATCAAAGGCTCAAAAAGATGGAGGATGATTCTTAATTTAAAACATTTAAGGCTAAGATTGCCAACCTCTCCGTTAGTATCCACTTTCTTAAGGCTATCCAAGATATCCTAGGGTATGCTAAGTTTATGAAAAACTGATGTACAAGAAGAGAATTGTTGAGTGTGATACCATTGAAGTTACTCATGGGTGCCGCATTATCATGGCTAGTGTGATAGCAGGAAAAAAAAGACCTAAGAGATCTTATAATTCCATGAACCATTGGGACACATAAGTTTGAGAAGGCTTTATGTGACCGTGGTGCGAGTATAAATCTTATGCCCTTCGCAATATATAAGAGGCTTGGCATGGAAACTCCTACTTCAACGTCAATGAGGCTTTTGATGTCGGACTGGTCTATCAAGAATTCGGTTGGTGTTGTGTTCGACATGTTGGTAAAAGTGGATAGATTCATCCTCCGGATAGATTTTCTGGTGATAGATTGGGAAATATACCAAGAGGTGCCTATCATTCTTGGTCAACCTTTTCTTTCCACTGGGAGACCATTGGTTATTTAGGGCTTAGGGAAATGAAGTTTAGAGTTCATTATGGTAAAGTATCCTTTCGGGTATGCAAAATAAAGAAACAACATGTGGAGCTTCAAATGGTATCGATGATCGATGAAGAAGTTGAGAAAGTGAATGACGGACACTTGAGGTCCCCAACTTGAGAAATAAGGAAGACGTCATTCCATGATGATAACTAAGGCGATATGTGAAAGGAAACCCACAATGCTACGAAAGTGGCTCGTATCCTTTATTTTTATTTTGTAGTGTTGATTTTAATTTTTCAATTGCATAATCCATGCATTTGTGGAATTATGGAGTATGTTGAATGAATTTGAGAAGGGAAAAGTATGAAATAATTCCTTAATAATTTGAACAGGGGAAAATCTGTCAAAATGAAAAACAAGTTGAATGGGGGGAAATAAGGGTGTAGAAATTCCCCCATTTACCGCGATCACGGTCACTCGTGTGTCTGTGATTGTGGACCTTTGACTGCAATTATGGTCAAAGAAGTTATATGACCATCCGAACCCCTCCCCCCCTATTCCCCCAACTCTCTTCTTAACTTTTCTCACTTATTGAACCCATTTCTTGCAAAATTTCAGCATTCCAACAGAATCCTTGCATCCATCTTGCATCACTCATCCGGTAAGTGGCTCAAATCCATGCTTTAAATGTTGAAAACATTCCATAGAATGCATGTTGTTGTGAATTCCTAAATTTATGATTCTCATGCTTAAATACTTGGTGAATTATACTTGTGTGGTGATTACCTTCTACAAATAGTGTGCATTCATTTGGGGAAGTCTTGAGTACCAAATTTGTATGTCAAATTGAGAAAAATGAAAGGTGCATGCCAAGTGCTCGATCAAATGCCCAAATGAGTCTTCACTAATGATTTTTATACTCTTAAGGCATAATCGAGTACCTAGCTTGTTCAGTGAGTTTAGTGTGAATTCTTGTTGTAGAACATGTTTTGGCTTAAAATGGGGATTCTTAGACAGTGAAAAATTTGGCTTAAAACCGGTTTCAAGTACCATGATCACGTTTATCGGGACTTCTATAACGGCACCATAATCATGGCTCTATGGCCCTCGATTATGGTAACTAAGGCTGATTTCAGTCTTGGACAAAATTTCTACACTATAATTTTTTGTCCAAACACCACCAAGTAGCCATCCCATGAGCTTTAGTGAATAAATAGCTTAGTTTATGTATGTATATGTCAATTATTAATGTGGTTGTGTTATTCTCTTTCGTTTCAGGATTATATCATGGAAGAATATGACCAAGTCTTATTCATGGAACCGGAGTGCCACTCTTTACTATAGGGATCTTTCGAGGACAAAGCTTCTCCCGAAACAAGGAATATTCTTGGAGAAAGTGACAAAAAACCTTTTGGTATTTCATGATAGTTTTGTGGCCATGGAGTGGTGGTGCTTCACTCTTGATCCTTGCAAGGAAAATGAACAATGGGTCCATAAGTTCTATGCTAAACTTAGTGTAGTGCCTTTTTTAGACTCGACCAACATAATTATCATGATTTGGGAAAAGGAGGTGGACTTTGGAGTAGATAAAATCAATGATATCTATGGACTCCCAAATGCAAACATAGATGAGTTTGAAAAAAAAAAGGGCGTGAGCTGGGAAGCTGGTTGGCAGAAAGACTATGTCCCAGAAAGGAAGTCTCGTGGGTGGTGACCAAGAGTAATATATCCATGAATGACTTCACTGTCGAGGCTCATATTTGGTTGAACATCATATGTATCCGAGTTTCCCCTTTCACCCATATGATAGTGTTCTAAGATTTCCAGGCTCAGATGGTTGCTTTTATTTTAGACGGCATTCCTTTGAATATTCGTTAGCTCATAGTTTCTGACATGAAATTCTTTCAGAACTAGGGTGGTACGCATCTCTCCTTTCCCTCTTTAATCACTGAACTTTGCAGGAGAGCCGGGGTTGAGGAGTAACGTGGAGATACTTGGATATGCCATGGCACCTCCATCTATCATTTGATAATTTAAGGTGAGGGTACACCGGGAAAAAAAAGAAGAGGAATATTGACTTGGGAATATTGACATGTGAGGGGATTGATTCTTGTAGGCCATACACCACCAGACCTCTTGAGGAGATTGGTGTTGACATTGCAGCCAATAGGAAGCTCATGTCGGGTTTTCCCTAGCTGTCGGGAGAGCGTTCCACCACCCACCACTCATATGTGTCCCTATCTAATTATGAGAAGTTTTGGGAGAACCAGAAGAAGCAAGGATCTACCATTGCTAGGCTTGAGCAAGACTCATACTTGGCGGTATCATATTGAGATCTCTAGTTTTTATATGATAAGATGGTAAAAAGGGAAAAGAAGAGAGATAAGTTCTTTAGTAAAATGTGGAAGGGGGTCAAGGGCCTGCAGAAGGTCCTAAAACCCCGTGATATACTTCCTTACTCCCAAGTGAAGAGGTTCAATGAGGCCCCAGTCGAGTGGTCCATCCCTGAGGATATTGATGATAATGCAAATACCGAGAGTTATAGTTGCTCTTGTTGCAGGTTTTAAGAGCACCCTTATCTCTCTTTATGCTTGATTGTTTATGTAGTGAGGACACTATTATGTTTTAGTTGGGGGTGCCTTTCTCTATATTCATTTGATTTTGGCCTGTATTATTGATATTTCTGGATGTTTTTATGATCTTTTGGATGATTTTTATTTTTATTTAGGTTGTAATATTCAGTAACTCTGATGTTGATATAGCACAAGTTTAGAGGAACTCTCTAATGTGCTAAATAAATTAAACCACACAATTTGTTGAAGGAACAACTTCAACGTGTTGTAAGATAACTCTTTAAAGACAATCTGAATCCACGGATAACAAGAGCTTAATCCAAAGCCTTTAAAATACAAGATTTAATCCAAGATCTTAAAAGAAAACACAAATTTTAATTAATAGAAGAGTCGAACTAAAACTACATAGCTTGAGGTCATTGCCTCTATTTATAGGCTTCAAAAAGCCTTTGTACAACTCATTGAAAACTCATACACAACTCATTGACAACTCATAGTTGACAACTTATTTTCTTAATATCTAAGTATTCTAGAATTATGTACAAGATAAACTGGACAACTAGTAGCAAAATTTAAATTGACTTTCTCTTTCTAGAAGTAGCAAAATTGATTTTTGATTCATGAAGGTTCTGGACTAGGTTTAAAATTTTAATGTTCCTCATTATTCTCCTCTACTTCTTTGAAACTCAACCTCGAGTTTTCTTCATAAAGTGTTTGCTCTGGATGATAGAGTGATAGGTCATCCATATTAAAAGTATTTGAAATATGCATGTCACTTGGCAAACCTACCACATAGGCATTGTCGTTGATCTTCTTTAGAATAGTGTATGGTCCATATTTTTTTTTCCTTAAATTTTTTTGAACACCAATAGGCAATCTCTCCTTTCTAATGTATACCATTACTTTGTCACCAACTTGGAATGACATTAGCCTCTTATTCTTATCTGCCAACTGCTTGTATTTCTTGTTTGATGCTTTTAATACATCTTGAACCTCTTAAAATAATTATAAATAATTGTCACCAAAGGTCATAGCTTATCTTGAATTCTCCCTTGTTGGTAGCTTCACTAAATCAACCACATGTCTTGGAACTCTAGTGTACACAATGGAGAAAGGTCTACGACCCATAGACCTATGCTTAGAATTATTATAGGCAAACTCCACAAGGGATAAATCTAAATCCCATTGTCCTTTCTTATCTCCACAGATGTCTCGAATTAAATTTCCTAGAAATTTATTCACAACTTCTATTTGGCCATCTATTTGTGGATGGGCAGTACTTGAAAACTTCAATTCTGTGTTGAATTATTTCCATAAAGTAAACCAAAATGCAACAAGAAATTTTCTATCTCGATTTGAAATAATTCTTTTTGAAACACCATGTAGTCTGACTACTTCTCTGAAGAAAAGATTAGCTACATGATGGGCATCCATTGTCTTACGGCAAGGGATAAAATGAGTCATTTTAGAAAATCTGTCTACTATCACGTAAATAGCATCATGTCCTCGCCTTGTCCTTGGTAATCCAAGTACAAAATCCATTGATAAGTCTTCCCAAGGTGCCCTTGGAATTGGTAATGACATATAGAGTCCGGTGTTTTGAACCTGACCTTTGTATGTTTGGAAAATGGGACACCTTTGCACAAATTTTCTAGCATCTCTGTTAAGATCTGGCCAATAGTAGTGTGCTTCCTAATTAGAAATAGTTTTATCATGCCCAATATGGACACTAAGATTACATGAATGCATCTCTCGAATCAACTTGTCTCCTAGAGAACCCCTGGGAATACATAAGCGGTTTCCATTAAAGAGATATCCATATTGTACCACAACATTCTCTTCTAATGGTGAACCTTTCATTTATTTCACCCAGATTCGCCTGAAGTCTTCATCATTTTCTTATAGTTCCTTTATTTGGTCTACTCCTGGTAACTCAGCTTCAAAAGAAACCATAAAACTTGCACATCGACTTAAAGCATCTTCCACTCGATTAGTTACTCCTAACTTGTGGACAATAAGATAATTAAATCTCTCCAGGTATGATGCCCATCTTGCTAACATGTGATCCACATGCTTTTGACTTCTAAAATGTTTCAAGGATTGATGATCAGTGTAGACAATGAATTCTTTAGGCATTAAATAGACCTCTCAAGTCTTCATTGCTCTATAAACAGAATACAGCTCTTGCTGGTAAGTACTCCACTTTTTTCTTGCTTCACTTAGCTTCTCACTAAAGAAAGAAACAGGTTTCATTTCTTGTGATAAAATATACCCAATGCCTACTTCACTAGCATCGTATTCCAACTCAAAGGTCTTGTTGAAATCTGGTAACACTAATACAGGAGATTGTGATAGCTTTTCCTTAATCTCTATAAAACTAGCTTCAGCTTTTTCATCCAATTTGAACTTTCTTTTCGTTAAACATTCAGTGATTGGTTCCATGATATTACTATGGTTCTTCACAAATATTCTATATAAAGTTTCTAAGCCATGGAAGCTCCTCACTTCAGAGATGGTTTTTGGAGTTGGCCATCCCTTTATTGCATCTATTTTAGACTCATCAACTTGAATCCCCTTACTAGAGATAATAAAGCCTAAGAAAACTAGTTTTTTTTCAAGGAATACACATTTCTTCAAGTTAACATAGAGTTCATTCTCCTTCAATACATCCATCACCTTTTTGACATGTTCAAAATATTCCACTATATTTTTGCTATAGATCAATATGTCGTCAACATAGACAACTATAAACTGTGACAAGAATAGATAGAGAACCTAATTCATTAGGCACATGAAAGTACTAGGAGCATTAGAAAGTCTAAATGGCATAACTATCCATTCATACAACCCCTTTTTGTCTTGAATGTAGTTTTCTGTTCATCACCTATTCTAATTCATATTTGGTGATATCCGCTTCTTAGGTCAAGCTTCAAAAATAGCTTTGCTCCACTGAGTTGGTAAAGCATGTCATCCATTCGTGGGATAGGAAATTTGTACCTTGTAGTGATTTTATTAATAGCCCTACTATCCACGCACATCCGCCAAGATCCATCTTTCTTTGGCGTGAGTAGTTCTGGTACAGCTCATAGACTTATGCTTTCTCTAACATATCCCTTATGCAATAACTCTTCTACTTTCTACCTTAGAATTGCATGCTATTTTAGGCTCATCCTATAGTGTGGTAGGTTTGGAAGAGTAGCAACTGGAACAAAATCTATTTGATGTTGAATATTCCTCTTAAGAGGTAGATGTTGAGGCTCTCCAAGTATGCTTTGGCATTCAGATAATAGACTTTGCATCTCCAATGGAATTTTTTTTATTGGTTTCTCATCTCCTTTGATGACTAATGTGGCACATAATTTTGATCTCTTCAAGTCTTGAGCAAATTCTTTTTGATTTTGAGTGATGGTTAACATACTTTTTTCCTCTACTTCCGAGGCATTAATAGTGGTCTTGTTTGGAAGTATAATGATTTTTCATTTGTTCCAAATAAAAGAATACCAATTGCCTCTTCCTTTATATATGGTGTTCACATCATATTGCCAGGGTCTTCCAAGAATAACATTACATGCATCCATATCAACCATATCACATAAAATATTTGATCGATAATACTTACCCAAAGAAAGTGGTAACTAATATTGTTTGGTGATGCTGATCTTCACTCCTTTCTTGAGCCATCCGATAGTATATGTATTTGGGTGATCATGTGTCTCAAGATTTAAGTGTTTAACCATATTTTCAGAAACTAAATTATCACAGCTACAACTATCAATTACCAACTTGCATACCTTTTCATTCACAGTGCATTTGCTTTTGAATATCCTCTTCGTTGTGTCTCTTCAGGTTGCATGGTTTAGCATAGAAGGCATTTGACAACACATACTATTTCTTCTCCCTCTTTTTCACATAGTTTGAGTTCACCTTCACTTTCATAATTGCCCACCTCTTCATCACTTTCATCACGACGAGTGGTGTTGACAAACTTCCTTCTTGGATGGTTGCTTGATATGTGTCCCTCTTTGCAACACTTGTAACACTTGATTATTTTAGATGGTTTCTTATTATTATTTTTACTAGAATATGGTGCCTTTACATCTTTATTTTCTTTAGATGGAATAAACTTCCCCTCCTCTTGGCATGGAGAACTTTTTGATATACTTTTTGGGAGAGAATAAGATGCGGTTTTATAAGACTTCTTGGTCTTTGTATATCTCTCAGCTTTCAAGGCAAGAGTTTGAGCTTGATCTATTGACCAAATTTTTTGTATGCCAAGACATTCTTAGATAGAATCATTGAGACCATTGATATACCTTGCGACTTGTGGGTCTTCATTTTCAAAAAGATTGTACCTTACTTGTAGTCTTAAGAACTCCTCTGTATAATGAAAAACAGATTTATTACCTTGAACACAATTATGGAATTGTAGGTACAAGAGTTGTTCATAATCCGTAGGTAAGAACCTAGCCTTTAGAAGTGCTATCATTTGTGGCCAATATCTTACACGATTTTTACCCCTCAAACGAAGCTCTTCTTGATGATGATTCCACCAAGCTCCAGCCCCTCCTTTTAATTTATATGCCACCAATGGTACTTGAAGTTCTGGAGGGATGTTCATAATATCAAAGAATGTATCCACCTCATAGATCCAATCAAGAAACCCTTCAATATTTACATTACCATTGAAAGTTGGAATTTCATCCTTAATCTTGTACATATATCCACCATTTGCATGACCTCTTCTTAGTTGTGCATAAATATCATATTCCTCCACATCATATTCCTCTTCCACATATTGAGCTAGATGTTGTCTCCAGTTTTTGGAAATACCTCCTTGACTTTTTCTCACTAATACAATAAGTTCTTCAAACCTCCTAGTGAGTTCTTCACGAAGAGTAGCGATTTGTTGATCCAATCTTTCTTTTAGGTTATTCACCCTCGTTGTAAGATCCTTCATTACTCTAATACCAAGCTGATGTAGCACAAGTTTAGAGGAACTCTGTAATGTGTTAAATAAAGTAAACCACACAATTTGTTAAAGGAACAACTTCAATGTGTTGTAAGATAATGATTTAAAGACAATCAGAATCTAGGGATAACAAGAGCTTAATCCAAAGCCCTTAAAATACAAAATCTAATCCAAGATCTTAAAAGAAAACACAAAGTTTCATTAATAGAAGAGTTGAACTAAAACTCTATTTATAGGCTTCAAAAAGCCTTTGTACAACTCATTAACAACTCATACACAACTCATTGACAACTCATAGTTGACAACTCATTTTCTTAATAGCTAAGTATTCTAGAATTATGTTAAAGATAAACTTGACAACTAGTAGCAAAATTCAAATGTGACTTTCTTTTTCTAGAAGTAGCAAAATGTATTTTTGAGTCATGGAGGTACTGGACTAGGTTTAGAATTTTAATATTCCTTGTCAGATGTTACCCACATTTGCATGGATTAGTCATATTTGTTCTTAGATTTTTACTTTACCTTTATTTTCCATATGGAGATATTAGACGAGTTTTTCCCTGTGATAGACTAAGTGATGACATTCTTAATGGAAAAAGCACCGTGATTGGGTTTTGAGCCATAGATGTAGGGGAAGTCTGAGTACCCGTGGTATCGAGGTCACAAATGCAAGGGAAGTTTGAGTACCTGTGGCATTTTGGATTTGGGATTGTATTTATACCTATGGAAAAGTCTGAGTATCCATATGGTTTGCCCATATGAAAGCCAAAATGTGAGACAAATGCTTGGGTTGGTGACATAATTAGCAAATTATGCGTGGTTCAAATCCAAAGAAAATAACCCCCCTCCGTCCAAAAAATTTTAAAAAGAAATCAAAGGGCATGGACGTGAGCGACCTTATAACAACACTTTTTCTCTTTTTGTGACACATAAAAATTTAGCTTGTGAAAATTGATAGATACTCCATTTTTGTCCCTAGTAGGAGGGACAATTGAGCCTCCGTGTTGAATCTGCATGCCACGTGTAGTGCTTGTTTTTCCAATTCCCATGTGTACTTGTACCATCTATATCTTCCTCCATTAGTTTCTCAAGGCTAATTTTGTTTGTACTTGGTTGGTGAGATGATCCTAGGCCATCTTTGTGACATTGGAAATCCACTTTAGCCTAAAAAGCCTAACCTTGCATAAATTTTATCCCTAGTCAACCACTTTGAGACTTTGGACCTTTCTTCGGAAAAAACATTACAAGTCGTGAGCCTTTTAATTCTTATCACTCTTTTGAACCCTATCCTCCTTGAAATTAAAAATGCAACCAGAGGGTAAAAGCCTAAGTTGGAGGTGGTGAAGATTAGAAGAGGTACCTTTAGGCCATGAAGTTGTAAGTGAGTTCCTAAGATCTTAATCATTGAGAACAAATGAATAAGAAAAAGAAAGTATCCAGCAAAGGAAAGAAAAGCACAAAGTGTAAAAGAAAAATAAATGAAAAGAAAATGGGTGAACCAAGGAAATAAAAGTAAGCACATGTGTAAAGAGTGAAAATAAAAGAAGTGGCCCATAATCCAAAGTTGGATAGAATAGTGTAATATAGATTTTCAAGGAGGGTATAACCATATTGTTCCTAAATGATATCCTACCCTACCTCAAACCTATGTTACAAGCTCAAAAAGCCATTCGAGATCTCCAACCAAGTGTATTCATTATAGTGGCGATTGACAATAGGGGAAAGCCTATGACATGGTACTTGTTAGCATCAAAAGTCCTTGGGAGAGAGAAAGTTTTTCACTTAAATCCTTTGTTGCATATTTGATAACTTGGTATGTGAAATTTTCCTTTTTGTGAGGAAGCATGTAAACAAGTTGAGGTGGGTGATTTTGTCATCTCCCGAGAAATGAGGAAAAATAAGTATAATTTAGATGAGATCAAAAGGTGAGTCACTTCTAGAGTATTAGTGATTGTGCATAGTTTCTCTTTGAAGTCTTTTGCATCCTTTAAAATTGTATTTTATGTTGAGGGAGTCGTGAAAATAGTTTTTCCCATGTTTGAAGAGCTATTTGTGGTGCTAATCAAGTTGAAATCATTGTGATCATTGGGTCATATAATTTGGCCATACATGTGCATTGTCTCATGGTAAGTAGTGTTACATGAGGACAAACAAAGTTTTAAGTTGGGAGTGTTGATGAGTGGTGAATTTACCACTCAATTGCACTCAACAATGGTGCACACTACTATGATTTGAATGTATAAGTGATACAAATTGGTTATTAAATGCACTAATTTCCATATTTTGCAGACATACAGGATAGGAGAATGAAAGATGTGGATTTGAGTTTAAAAGGACCAAAAAGGACAAAGAAGTGCAGCTGGAAGACCTAAAGTAAAAACAATCCTCAGTTACCACAATCGCAGCAATCGTGATCGCGATGTCCTTACTGCGGTCATGGTACACGCGATCGTGGACAAGCTTCAGCGATTGCGGCTAAACGGGAAATATACTCAGGGGAAATTTTGTAAATTCATTCAGCCGAACACAATTCCTTTTAAACACTAAAACCCTTTATCTTTTAGGTATTATACACTCTTTTAATATTTTGAATTTGAAGATTAAGCCCTAATTTGGGCAACATTTTGTATTTTGATTTGGAGATTTTGAATTTAGCATAATTGATCCTTATGGTATATTTTTCTCTCTTTTCTTCATGAGTATCTAAGATTTCATTATTTTGGAATTATGTTGAACTAAGGTGCAATTATGTATAGGTTGTGAGATATTTGTGTATGTGCTAGTTTTTTGGTGATGGGTTTTGCTATTGCTTGGTTAAATTAGTTGGGATTTGTGGGTAAAATCCTCAAATACCCAAACTGGGTTTGTGTGTGAAAATCCCAAACTCTTGAAAGATCAAACCATCCTTGAAAGAGGTTTTTGGGTGAACTTTTGGGAGCCATATCATCCTTAAAAGAGGGATGCAGGTGACAAGGCGATAGTAAACTATTAATGGTTGTAGTTTGCTAATTTTCACTATCTTAGATATAGGGTGACTAAGAAGTTGACTATATCTTGGGCATCTTCCTAGAAATAGGGATGCCTAATTGAGGTAATAGGTGGTTGAAATTAACACACTTGTTAGGTACCCAAAAGGGTGAACGGGTGAAATTCTTGAGGTTTTGTTGATAAACTAGCCTCAAGGATCTTAGACCTAGCATACCATATTAATGATAACTATCATATACACTAAATCTTCATGCACCCATGCATAACTTTCCTTTAGGTAGACATAATCCCAAGTTTCTCCTCATATCGAATTTAAATCATAATTGTTATTCACTTTTTTAACTTGAGTTGTTATTGACAAACACTTGCCAAACTAACCAACCAACCAACCCTAATTTATTTATGTATTTTGTTTTATTCATATTTTGGGTATCTTATTAGTAGCATTTAACACCCTTAGGACTAGAATTCTAATTTTGCTCCTCGTGGATTCGACCTCAACACAAGTTGAGCTATTGACAATGACCGTTCTCTACCAATTTCAATGGTATAGGTGAGTGTTATCAGGGTATGAAAGAATATCCCAAGGGATTTTTATAATAGGATTGAGGGTATGAAGGAATCCCCAAAGGGTTGGCTAATGACATTGCTTGCAAGCTATAGTCGGAATGACGATACCACTTAATGATGCCTTAATGGTTGACTCCTTAATGTAATGGTTAGTTTATATGTTAAACGTTTTAATTAGGCTTAAAGGAGGTTGTGTATCTCATCGTGGAAGGTAGAGGTCCAGGAGGGACTAACACTGAAAACTCATGTTTGACAATTTGAGGGTTGGTTTGGATGACTGTGTGCTTATGTCACACTATATATAAAATAGTATCATGGTTGGCGAAGGGTATGTCAAAATCCCTATCCTTCTATGACACCTCCAGTTCATGAAGCTAACATGCACTGGGTGGGGCCTTTCAACAGGGGGAGCTGAACCCATATAGCCCATGGTCGCGGGTTTATAACGGTCAAGCCACAAAGTCCAGGTTAAGGTTTTAAAAGTTCATTCCAAGCCGTATTCCCTATCCCGGCATGTTATATATTTAATATATATGCATATGCTTGTATGCATTTGGATTTTGGATTGATTTTAGATTATTAACCATAGCACTATTTTATCCCTTATCCCTAAGTTACATGTTGGTGCTCATCCCACTAACCTTCTCCGGACGTTATATCCCCATGTAATGTAGGCACTAAGAATATTTCTACTTTTCCTATTCTATGGCTAGGTGATCGTGGGATAGTTTGTGAGTCAAATTGAAGTGGTGAGCTTTCATACTTTGGAATACAAGTCAATGAGAATAATAAGGGACAATTATTCTGTTCATGTCCAATAGACCTACATAATAAGGCTAAGGAAGTATCAGGGTGAAATATCCTATTTCATCTACATTCAATAGACGTCAATACTATACCACATATCCCAAGCCAATATACGAATGAAGAGCGAAAGAAAGATACATAGCAATATATAAGGCCAAGAAACGAATATACAATATGAACAAATAAAGAAAGGGATATATAGTAGTGCCATAGCTTCATAAAGCTATAGCTATATGAGGTCATCTTAAAGCATAACCTAGATCATCATATCATCATTCTAAGACCTCATTATAATACTATCAGGATTTAGTACTATCATGGTCAAGGTTTATAATTCACATGGCTAGACATGAATTAATCATGCATAATAATGTCATCATAAGATATAAGAGCCCGTATACATACCTCAGATCTCGGTAGGGGATCAATGACCAATCTACCATAAGCTAGCAATAATAATAATCATAACAATGATAATAACAATATCAACAATAGTGTTAATAACCGGCTACTCCGGACAATCAAACACCTAGTCGAGCCTATACGCACCCCCAGTGCCCCAAGCTCAGAAGGTTCAATCAATGTACAATAACTTAAGGCATATTCTTCACCCATATCCATGCAATAGTCCTATACTGGCTGATAAACATAGGTGCATACTGGTGATAGGCGATATGCATGCAGAAATGAGTGCAAAGTACAAAATTATTATCACAATCTCATCATCATAACCATCTCCATCATAAATGTCATCATCATGACCATCATCAGCGAATCAACCTCCATCCTTATCGGGTATCAATACAACATCACAGTATCCTCCGACCTTGTCAGGTATCAATATCATCATCACAGTATCCTCCGACTTAGCTGGGTGTCAATATAATTATAAACATCAATACACATATATTTATAAACATATAATAAGTGCACGGTCTCAAGACGTGGAAGAAGGATGGTAAATCTACAAGCCTATTAGTATACTCATAATCATAATGGTATCCTTATAAAATATCTAACTTCATGATACTTCCCAACTATTGTATATTAGCTAACCAACTCTTGTTATCATTAAAACACTAGTTTGCTAGGCTTCACATGATTTCTAATTACTAGCCTAAACAATATCCTTCACATAACCCTGATTCATGGGATAGAAACTATCATTATATTAAAAGTAGTCAATACCCTATATCTAGTCAAGATTCCTCAATAGACCATAATTGATATTAATCTATTTATCAACATTATCAACTATTATCCTATATTTATTAGTCATTATAATAAAAAACATTACCATTTCTTATCTAACCATCTTTTATTATAACACCATTCCCTAGCTAACTATCATTTACCAACAATTCCACATATAACAATGATTCATCATTATTATCAAGTGATCTCTTATCACTAACATCTTTTATTATATATCATCATTAATACACATTTATCGCTTAACAACTAATCGACATCATAAACTAAGTCATCAAGTGTTATAGTCACCTAATAGACAACTAACTACCACATAGCTTAACCCTTAATTAGGAAGAACATGCATAATATTGTATTTAAGCTAGAATTACATCATTTACCTATATTATAATCATGAATGTACAAAATCTATACAAGTCATCACCAGTATTCAATCAGTGGAACTAAAAGCATCATACCGTTTCTTTCTCCATCCCATACCAGAGAGATGTATATACAAACATATATATATTCATTTTAATAAACTATAATTTCATCCTTTATAATGATAAATACTTCTCGAATATCTAATCAATATCATAACATGGCCCTTGGCCCAATTATATGTCGGGCATAATCATAATATCATAACCATAGCCTTCAACCCATATACATATCTGAATGTATATCGATAATCATATTTATAAGTTTTAGCATCTCTCTAATTATCTCACATATTGGAGGAATATCTCATATAGGAGGCATAGTGTAATACCCCATACTTTTCCTAGCTTGAAATCATCTCAAGAATGTCAGAAGCTTTCTTTGAAAGATGAATCCACTTTTGTAAATATGTTATTTTTAAATATTTTCACTTTCATAATGTGGGAAATTGAATTATCTTTCCAATGATACCAATTTCATCAAAATCTGACATCGGAACAGAAAGTTATGGCGAAAATACAGAAGGCAGTAAAACTGCCCAGATGCGATGATGAGGCCAACGGACCATCGGACTAGCGACGGACCATCGCCCATGACCGTCGTAGAAAGGAAATGAGAACTACCTTCTACCTAGGAGCGATGGCCCAGGTCGATGGACCATCAGACTAGCAATGAACCATCGCTCAGGCTGTCGCAAGGAAAATAGTGAGGCCACCTTCTGGATAAGGTGCGACGGTCAGGTTGACGGACCGTCGAACCTGCAACGGACCATCGCCCAAGCCGTCGCAGCCAAAGCAGTGAGACCCCATTCTGCCTAGAAGCGATGGTTAGGACCGATGGACCGTCGCACCCACCGTCGCAGGTCCCGTTCAGTTTTTTTAAGTCATTTTAACAGGGGTATTTTGGTCATTTACCACCCACTTATATATACCCAGTTATATCCGATTTATGCCCATTTGTTCATTATTATTTCAACAACAACATTAGGGTTTCTCTCTAAGATTAATCCCCAAGAACAAGAATCCAAATCTTCTCCAAGAAACTAAGAGATTCAAATCCCTCAAGTTCAAGAACATCAAGAAAACTCAACCTAGGTATGCATAGTGTTCATTCATGGACTTCTTTCATCCATGAAGTCCAAGAATTCCTTTTCCAACTTTAAGTTATGGATTTTCTTTATGATTTCATAATTGGGTTGTTCTTGTTCACGTTGATAAATGAGAAATTGAATTATACTCCAAGTTGGGTGATAATTTCTATGTGGGTTTAATTATTATAGATATAGATTCATGCAAACCTATGACTAAACCCTTGAATGATGAAATTAGAATGTGACCATGATGTTTAATTATTGTACAATGATGTTTACATGTACCATGCCTACAATATGTTTGATTTAATGACTAAATGAAGGAAAAGTGCCTAACTAGCATGTTGTCCTGAAATACCCATGTATGTTCAAGCTTATTCCTATCACATATTTGATAAAATGCTTCAGTAAATGCATTATGGTGATTATTATGTATTCAAGCAAGTCATGCTTTGTTAGTTTCCTTCTATCGAGTCCTGGGGGTACTCGTACCCAAAATATTAGTTGTGTGCCTAGAGTCAAGTCATGTTTTCATGATACTCTCAGTCAAGCTATGATCCTTAGACTTCAGACAGTCTTATGACTCAGGAAATCTTCATGATCTCATGAACTCAGTTAATTCTCAAATATCAGTAGTATTTCGTCAGTCAACGGAAGTCAGTAACTCAATCCATGTTCAGTTTCAAAAAATCATATTCAGTATCAATTCAGATGGGAGTAAAAATTAGCACCGAGCGAACCCAAGGGTGGGAACTCACCTGTTATATGAGGGTGTGATTCTTAGAAGCAATCCTTGCATTCCAGAACTATGTAGCCAGCATAGGTTGAGACATCATATCCTGCAATATGAGGGTAGATAAGGTGTCTTAACCTACTATATGAGGATTCCCACCGTTCTCATTTGAGTTACCTGTTATATTAGGGTCACTCACATGTTGTCCTTACCAGTGGCGCGGTATTTATTCCCTTCTAATCAGGCACAGATTTGATCCCAATTCAAATATAATGCATTATTTGGGGCATATTGGTTAGCTGACTATCTCCCACAGTCTCAGTATCAGTCTCAGTAAAATAACTCAGATAGTTCTTTAGAATTCAGGACTGTCAAATACAGTCAACTCAGATACAGTAAGGAACTCAGATAGTTTCATCAGATTCAGGACTGTCAGATACAGTCACTCATGTTATTAGTTATATTAGTACCAGTATGTCATGTTATCAGTGTTCAGATTCAGTAATCATGTTATCACGATATCAGTGTTAGTTTTTATGTCTCTTGCATGTATTCTCACACTAATGATAGTCAGTCTATTATTATTATTGTTCATGCCTATGAACCCCATGCATTTAGATTACCTCACATGCATACCAGTACATTCAAAGTACTGACGCATTCGCGCTATAGTGTATTATACCATATGTTCAGAGATACGAGCTCCAGAGCAGCAGTAGATTCCATTCTCAGCAGTCAGAGTTAGAAGTGAGTCCTCATCTTTTGAGGACATGGTTATTCCTTATTATCTCATTTATTAGTTTATTAGTTGGAGTTATTTGGGGACATGTCCAATCAACTCCTTACTCAGGGAGTTCAGTCAGTCCTCATCGTGTGCATGGGTGTGTTTTACTCCACATTTATGTGCAGGAGGCTATAAGATGTTTTAGGAATAGTTTCTCTTCTTTCAGTAGTTATGTCATGCCAGTGAGCGTAATCTCAATCTAATCTCTCAGTCTCATCTGTTTCTTCTCTTTATTTCACAATATGCCTCCCAAGAGAAGAACCCAGCCTGTCCAAGAAGATCCATTGGATGAATATGTTGCTCATGCGGAGTTCAGGGTCGCGTTCACTACTCTTGCTCAGTCAGTTGCTGCTTAGAATGAACGGCCAGCTATCATTTTGGCCAACCCAGTGGCTAATTTAGTTGTATCCAGTATTTGGGACTTTACCCGAATGAATCCTCTATCCTTTCTTAGGTCTAAGACAGATAAGTACCCTCAGGAATTCCTAGATCAGGTGCAGAAGGTTACAGACATAATGGGGGTTACATCTAGTGAGAGTGCTGATCTAGCTGAATATCAATTGCAGGATGTGGCTCATACTTGGTTCAAGCAGTGGGAGTCAGAGTGGGCAGATGATGCAGGTTTAGTTGAGTGGGAGGAGTTTGCTTCAGTGCTCCTTGATAGAATCTTTCCCCTAGAGCTTAGAGAAGCTAAGGTGCTAGAATTTATCAACCTCAGGCAGGGCAATATGACAGTGAAAGCGTATTCTCTTAAGTTTACTCAATTAGCCAGATATGCCCCTTATGTGGTTGCAGATAGTAGGGCAAGGACGAGTAAGTTTGTTTTAAGGGTGAATGATAGCATGGTTAATGAGTGTAGATCTGCCATGCTGAATAGTGACATTACTTTAGCCAGGCTTATAACATATGCCCAGCAGATAGATGAGCAAAAAGTTAGGATGAGGGAGAAACAGAATAAGAGAGTGAAGACATGTAGTTTTAACTTTGCTTAGCCTAAGTCTGAAGGAGGAAACCATTCTCAGTTTTGTCCTAAGTCATCAGTTCCATCTCCTTCTTCAGCCAGTGCTTCAATTCCTAAATTTAGAGAGGGTAACAAAGATAGAGAGCCAGGCTTTAAGTCCCAGGGCAGTGTTAGCAGTGCCCGCACCTATACTTTTTGTCAGACTTATGGTAAGCACCATTAGGGTATTAGCAGAGCTGGTAGTGGTATTTTTTTTTGGATGTGGCAAGCCAGGCCACAGAGTTAGAGACTGTCCTCATCCAGGTCCTCAGGGTCAACAGAGTTATCCTCAACTCAGTCCGGTCGCCCAAATCAGCAGGGTGCCACCTCTAGTGTTACTAGTGCGCAACGCAAATATCATCTTTATTCTCTTCAGTCTCGACAAGATTAGGAAAATTCTCCTGATATGGTTACCGGTACGTTACAGATCTTTCATGTGTATGTTTACGCTTTGCTAGATCCAGGAGCTTTTTTGTCTTTTGTTACTCCTTATATAGCAGTCGATTTCGGAGTCAGTCCCAAAATTCTAGTAGAACCCTTTTCAATCTCTACCCCAGTGGGTAAAACTATAATAACCCGGTGGGTATACAGGAACTACCCGATTATGATATTTTAGAAAGTCACCTCAGCAGACTTAGTCGAATTAGAGATAACTAATTTTGATGTCATTCTCAGCATGGATTGGCTTTATTCCTGCTATGCCATAGTCGACTGCAGAAATAGAATAGTACAGTTTCAGTTTCCGAATGAACCCGTCCTTGAGTGGAAGGGTAGTGTATTCGCTTTCAGAGGTAAGCTTGTTTCCTACCTTAGGGCAAGGAAATTGATATCTAAGGGATGTGTCTATCATCTTGTTCATGTTAACGATTCCCATTCTGAGACTCCCAGTCTTGAATCAGTCCCAATAGTGAATGAATATTCAGATGTCTTTCTCGAAGATCTTCCAGGAATTCCTCCCGAAAGGTAAATAGACTTTGGTATTGATCTTCTTCTAGATACTCAGCCTGTCTCTATTTCGCCATACAGAATGGCACCAGTAGAACTCAAAGAACTGAAAGAGCAGTTGAAGGATCTCTTAGATAAGGGATTTATTAGACCCAGCATTTACCCATGGGGCGCACCAGTCTTATTCGTGCGCAAGAAAGACAGTTCTCTCAGAATGTGAATTGATTACCGTCAACTCAATAAAGTCACAGTCAAGAACAAGTATCCTCTTCCCAGAATCGATGACTTGTTTGATCAAATTCAGGGTGCCAGTTATTTCTCTAAGATGGACCTCAAATCCGGATATCATCATCTCAGAGTCAGAGAATGTGACATTTCGAAAACAACTTTCCTTACTCGGTATGGTCACTTCAAATTTCTAGTCATGTCATTTGGTCTCACCAGTTCCCCAGCAGCTTTTATGGACTTGATGAACCGGGTGTTCAAGCAGTACTTGGACATATTCATCATAGTCTTCATAGATGATATTCTGGTCTATTCCTGCAGTGAGCGAGATCATACAGACCATCTCAGAACAATACTTCAGACTCTTAGAGATCATCAGCTATTCGCCAAATTCAGTAAGTGCGAGCTTTGTCTATGGTCAGTAGCATTCCTTGGCCATATCGTTTCTGTTAATGGCATTAGAGTAAATCCTCAAAAGACCAAAGCAGTAAGAAACTGGCCTCGCCTTATCTCTCCATCAGATATCAGGAGTTTCCTGGGTTTGGATGGCTATTATAGACGGTTTGTTGAGGGATTTTCTTCTATTGCATCCCTTATGTCCAGATTCACTTAGAAGAAAGTCAAATTTCAGTGGTCAGATCCTTGCGAGAAGAGTTTTCAGGAGTTGAAGACTCGACTCACCTCAGCTCCAGTTCTATCTCTTCCAGATGGTTTAGATAGGTTCGTAGTGTATTGTTATGTATCCAGAGTAGGTTTGGGTTGTGTCCTCATGCAGCATGGTAAGTTCATATCCTACGCCTCCAGACAGCTTAAACCCCATGAGAAGAATTACCCTACTCATGATATTGAGTTAGCAGCCGTAGTATTTTTCTTAAGGACTTGGAGGCCTTTCAGTTCTCGAGTATGTCATGTTATCAGTGTTCAGATTCAGTAATCATGTTATCATGATATCAGTATCAGTTTTTATGTCTCATGCATGTATTCTCACACTCATGATAGTCAGTCTGTTATTATTATTGTTCATGCCTATGAACCTCATGCATTTAGCCTACCTCACATGCATACCAGTACATTCAAAGTACTGACGTATTCGCGCTATGGTGTCTTATACCATACGTTCAAAGACACGAGCTCCAGAGCAGCAGTTGATTCCAGTCTCAGTAGTCAGAGTTAGAAGTGAGTCATCATCTTTCGAGGACATGGATATTCCTTATTATCTCATTTATTAGTTTATCAGTTGGAGTTAGTTAGGGACATGTCCCATCAACTCCTTAATCAGAGAGTTCAGTCAGTTAGAGGCTTTCTAGACTATTATGTTCAGACAGTTATTTCAGTTGTTTTGGGTATTTCATACCCCTTTTCAGATGCTATGTTTTACTTCAGATATGTGAACCTTATATCCTTTCAGTTCATGTTTCCGCATTATTCATTATTTTATGCAGTATATAGGTACAGATATCAGTCATAGGTTAGCTTGTGGTCCTTTGAGGTCATGAACACTGTGTAGCGTTCTGGGTCCCAGATTCGGGGCATTACACATAGTATCAAAAAGCATGTAACCATCTCTCATATAGGAGGCATCTCATATCTAGGAGACATAATATAAATAAGCATGTAATCATCTCTTACATTGGAGGCATCTCATATCTAGGAGACATAATATTAATAAGCATATAATCGTATCTCAGATAGGAGGTAGCTCATATATAGGAGAAATAATATCAATAAGCATCTAATCATCTCTCACATCGGAAGCATATCATATCTAGGAGACATAATATCAATAAGCATATAATAATCTCTCACATAAGAGGCATCTCACATCTAGGAGGCATAATATCAATAAGCACATAACATCTATAATATATCGCATATCTATAGGTCATACATCATAACTATGAGGAATGTCACCTCTTTAGGCCAATTCTCATATCTAAGAGGAATATCATCTCTATAGGCCCAAAATTATTATTATGAGGAAAATCATCTCTAAGGACCCAAAACGTCATGTCTAAATGGAAATAGCATCTCTATGGGCCAAATATCAAGTCTAAGAGGAAATAACATCTCTATAGGCTTAACATCACATCAAAAAGGAAGTAGCATCTCTATAGACCCAAATATCATTATCCGGCAAAATATACATCATTATTCAATAAGCCACGAAGTAACCTTATACAAAGGTTTACTAACCTCAATATGCCTAACATCCGCAGCTAAGTCCACAAGGCTAACACAAGACTTGGCCTAAGCGGGTCGGACAATCCCACTTTTAATCCTCAATTTCCATATTTAGGAAAACTATGCCCCAAACTAGTCTAAGGTATCTAGATCAACTTCTAGACATTAAGTAAGCCACACTCAAGCCTAAGATAAGAACTTCAACTAGAAAAAGGGCATTCAATTCGACACTACCCAAATTACGATTTCAATACCACCATACTAGCCCAATAAGGTTAAATATACTAATCATGCTTCCAATGCTAAAATCACATCCCAAACCTAGCATTATATCGTATCCATGCTACAAATTAATTCAAACAAGGGATAAGGCAATAGGATTCTAAAAGGTTATAAACATAACATCTTATGGGTCCAAAACCCTCATCTAATCCCCAAACATCAACAATCAAGGATGAGTTATTATATGTATAATCAAGCCTCACATCCACATTCACACATAATATATATCACACATCATCTACGAAGAAAAGTAGACAAAAGCCTACCTCAAAGCCGATCCGCAAAACCTTACATTATTCCCCATATGCTTGACTTTGCTTCACAATCCCCAAAATGTCATCACACTAATAAAATCATAATCTACTCATTAGAACGAGTCTAATAATACCCATCTTTCACTATTGTGCTTCGGGTTCAAAATAACACCAAAATCCTAAGTGGGTCCCACATATAGAAAAAGAGTTTTCGAGGCCAACTCAATGTTCACACATGAACAAGGAATCATAACCCTCAAGAAATGGGTGAAAATTAAGCATACTTTGGGCTAAAATCAAGCCCTAACCTAAATTGGGATTTTGGGTCCAAACTAGCAAATTTAAGTATGAATTCAAGGGATTCTTACCTTAAATATGAAGATAATTGCGATAAAAGACGATAATCAACCTCCCAAGTCACCCACCATGACCAATTTATGATTAGCGCACCATATTAGGGTTTCTAGGTCTCAATGGAGGAAGAAGATGGCCAATTCTCATCCAAACTAAGTATTTAAACAACCCTTCCCAGGCCCTTAGCTAGGGAAATCGCGAACCCACATGTGCTGCGATCACGATCGCTATGGATCCACCGCAATTGTGGTACTTTTCTGCACTAAATTACAGTTTAAACTGAGAATTAGATTCCAAGTTTTGGCCAATGCCTCAGGATGCACCCGACATCCAATTTTTGCAAATGAGATATGTAACCATATAAAATTTGATGTTCCAAATGCGTTGGTGGAGTTGGATTTTCAATTCGAGGTCGTTTCGACCAAAGATAGGTCCCATACTGAAACTTTCAAATTTTTAACTTTTCGATCGATGGATCGAAATGAGCTCGGGTGCATTGGGACCCAAACCGAAGGTTTACCGAACCTAAAATTGATATTCTAAATTTGCTGGCATAGTTGGAATTTACATCCGAGATTGTTGTACAGAGGCTTTCGCTCGGTGGACATTTGGAACTAGCGAAGTCTTCTAAATAGTGAATTGGTTCTAAAAAACAACCGTCGGTCCCAGCAAGTGATAAATGACTTGGGGCAGCTATGGTAGAAGCTCAAATGGTGAAGATAAGCAAAAATATGAAAAATGATTAGAAGGGTCATTACAATATCCACTACTAAAAGGACTTTTATCCCCGAAAGTCAATGGATAGAAATAATCTTAAAAGCTCAAAAGGATGAGGTGTTAGGCCCATATGCTCCAAGCATAACTTCCCAGATAACCTCAGTGGAGAGAAAAATCTTCTAAGGGATTTTGCCACAGGTATCCCTTTTTCAACCAGCACTGCCATTCAACTTCTAAATAGACAAAACTCAACTGAACCGCTAACTGGACTCCAACTGAACCAAAAAGGCTAATGCACGCACATCTGAACCATAATACGCTAGTACTATCCCTATATCTGCATAAATTAACAAAGACTCATCCAAGCCAAAGACAACCTAAGTCATGAGTCATGCCACCAAATCCAAATCCAAATATACACTCCTTTTACCATTTTGCATATGCTATCTACTCCAAGCCAGGAGAAATAAAATCACTTGAGTCTCGCCTATGCAGTCATATCACAGAGAACTCAAAGAACTGAAGTTGATCCACTGAAAGTTCATATAGAAAACAAGAGTAAGCCCATGAGGCATTTTCTGGGCAGACAAATGTACATAATCGAGGAATACAATCCATGCCAATGCTACAACTAGTCCAGATGAAAATCAAACTAAGATCTCGAAATCCAAGGTATAACTACTCATCACTGAATATTCCACTCCCGGATTTCTAATTTATCGAGAATGAAGCCATACTAAATCCAACTCGGGGATATTACTCCTACTAAGTAAATCATCAAAAATTTCAAAAGAAAATCAAAACTCGGGATCAAAAGTGAAATAACTAATATGGGGCCTATGGGCTATCATCTGAACACTTATCAACTATAATCTAACCGATGTTGAGAAGACTGAATAGGTAATCACGGAGTAGGATCAACCAACCTATAAATGAGATCTGAACAAAGACAAGTCTAAAACAAAAGTTGCACGCAAGCTCAACAACACCAAGCTGAAATCTCAATACCAAGGCTAAATTGTTCGAGCTCAACTACCCAAACCAAACGAAAAAATGGGTAGGCATTAATGCTCCCAAACTATTATACTTCCAAATCGCCATTCCAAGGAGTCAAATCCAAATCTAATCCAATAAGACTATAACAATGACAACTACGCCAAATCAACTCTAGTATCCAAATCTGACATATCTGAGATAAATCATACCAAGCCACAGTCGAGACATATCTAAAGAGAAAAATCACCACAGGGATAACCACTGAATGATAATACAATAACCCAACTTTATCTCAGCTAGAGGGTACGAAATATAGCCACAAAATAAAAATCTTGCCAAAGGATGAATCATTGGTTGAAAATGGAAACAACTCACTCTATAACCACTAGAGGGCATGAACTATCCAAATATACTCAAAAACGTCCCAAAACTGAAACTCACACCAGTATTGGCAAAACTCTAGCAACTCGGAGAAATGCAACTTAGCCAATAACTAATCAATCTAAAACTTTATCTCAGTAAAGAATAACCACAGGCACATATCACTAAGAAGAAACACTCAACTAAGCATCATTAGGCCGAACAAACTCTGAAATAGGAATCTCCTGAATCCACCGAGAACCACATCATCGAAGAAGAAATATACCTATCTCAAAACCAAGGTCAAGGTCAAAAACCACCACTAGAAAATCAACAACATGAGATAAAGAATTTCCAACGTTCCAACTCATGAAGTGATTACAGAAAAGGCCACATGCCTATAACTTTCCAACTCCACTAAGCAAAACCATATCATAATAACAAAGGAGTATCCTAGCCCTGTACTAACAATAGGGCAAACCATCCCAAGGGAATGAACCTGGCAAACCTATGAGATGAATCCATGGCATGTCATCATCACTACCACAATCGCTATCGGGCAATAAAGTATCCACAAACGAAAAATGGACCCAAGAACTGGTCAAGCTCAATACCGGCTATATTGAAAAGAATAACCAAGGCACAAACCTTCGTAACCCAGAAGGCAAGTCTAAGGATCCAAACTCAATAATGGGTGATATAACTAAATCGCCAACCCTAAAATCATAACATAGCCAAAGAAGGTCAACCTACCTTTAACATCACAATACATCCCTGAATCAATCTAATATGGCTAACCAAGAGGGAACACAGTCAACCTCGCCATGCTAGGGAATAGAAATCATCACATCGGGCTATATCTATTCATGACACTGAATAATATCATAAGAAAATTAAAGTCTAACTGATAACACTATTCTATATAGCTACCCAACAAGCATCAATAACATCATGTAATAATATTAAGCAATATCAATAATATCATGTAGTGGTAGCAACAGTAACAGCAATATCAAAATCAATATATTAAACAGGAAGTACCAAAATGAACATCAATATCATGTACCACTCAAGGGCCACAATCGAGGTAATATGCGAAGATAAATGGGAATCAAACCCAAAACCACACCCTTAGTGGGAAACATCAATAAAGATCTACTCCATCCACTACTAAAAGATATAAACCATGGAATAGTAACATAATCATGAATTCAACAATTAGACACATAACGACCGATATTAATTTATCAAGGCATATATTCATTAATGGGTATGAAAACCCTAATACACATTATAAGTGATAAATATGGGAAATAAAAGCACACCAATCATAGTGACATCCGTACTCACATGCCTAATGAGCATGGGAAAAATAATTCTGAATGGGTCCAACTCAGACCGATCGACTGAATGTTCAACTAAGGTGCCATACACACTACCTCTAACTGAATATACCACAACATCATAAGGCTGATCTGAATAAGCTGAATGATTGGAAATATCATATTGGGGACACCCCCTAGACTATTAGTCGGTCTCTCTACAGTTGTAGAAACTCTTAAAGCATCAATATGGAGAAAACACAAACTGAACCCAAATAGATGGCTAACTAACGTTGAGAGAAATCTATAAAATTATGTCGATACTTCCAAAACCATAGCCTATCTCTGGAACTCTACTGGTGGGGAATACATGCTAACTCTAGTTAATCATCTATCTCATAGATGGGGAATTCTCAGAACCAATGTCTCATTATGACACAACCAAACCAAGATCCTAGAATACTTTGAGACATTGACCCTCATAGTCAAGAAAAGTTGCCATGTCCTGAAGAACCATACCACACTCCGCAAGTCTGATGGGGACTCTACCTACTATGATGATCACGACTAATCTGAGAACTACTCATAGTATGGAATACTGTCTGCGTAGAGTTGATGGGCTACAGGTAAAGATGAACTCTACTAGAAGAATTTTCACTCTCATATAAAATACCAAGAGCACTATACTGATGGCATACCTCTTGCCGCCATTACTATAAGTCTCACTATGTGTGCTCTTTATGGTCCTCTCATAATCAACATCCTGATGAAAGGAAGATTCAACTACTATCCAGTTCTCCGATTCTAAACACAGTGACAATACTAACCCTATAACACATGCATGCACCAATGTTCGGCTTAGAAGGGTATAGCATAAGAAAATACCTAGTCTATGTGAAAAATCCAATCTCGTACTCAAATATACAAAAAAACCCTAATGAACACCAATTGACCCAACTTTGGTCTGAGAACTGCTCGATGAATCAAATGTCATCCATGGCGGAGAGGGATCTACAATGTAACTCAAATCCCCAATACCAAACCTCGAAAGGTGAAGTAGTCACAAGCTCAACTAGAGCCTAAGCTAGACCAAATCCTTTTTTGTTGCTTCTGAAGATCTTCGATATCCATCTCTGACTCTCTAGTCCGATGTTGCGCTAAAACTCTGGAAATGCATGTTGAAGACATATCAGCATCTATTGCAATGTGCATCATCCTTCAGGAATAGAAAAGAGTCAAATAATGTGCTTGAGGTTCATAGTAATACAGGCTCACGAAAAGGAGTCAAGAAAGTAAATTTCCTAAAATGTCATTATAGCCTCCCGAAGATTAGTTACGGATGTCACTGGACTGATCCGCAAGACTCTAATAAATACTTAGCTCTTATACTAATACACCAATGAAACCTAGCCTCTGATACCAATTTATCATGACCCAATTCCTCATGTCATGATGGCGCCTACCATAACCTACCAGTAGGCAAGCCAACCCGTAGTTTAAAACGACTAGTATCGAACAACTCAACAATATAAGGAAAAGAATATAGAATAAATAAGGTAAGCATCAATGCATAAGAACATCTCAAACCTGGTGGTGTCATTGCAAGAGCTTCTAATGTATCAAGAGAGCAAAAGTGAAGTATCAAGGAAAGATACTCTGATACAACTTATCTTCGAGTATAACATAGAGACTAGTCTAATACATAGGAGAGAGATAAGTAATACTCCAAATGTCGGGATCTCACTCAAAGTCTCCGATCGATAGTTGCTCCGTACGATGCACACATCAACGACAATAACCCATAATATGATTTGCATACTGCAGAAGTGTAGTATTAGTACCAAATAAAGGGTACTCAGTAGAAAACTGCCAACTAATCTCCAAAGATAAAGCAGATATATACAGCATATAAACAAAATAGAAACTATACCCAAGAGTCCAGAAATAATATAACAAGTCAATGAGAATAATAAGGGACAACTATTATGTACATACCCAATAGACCCACATAATAAGGATAAGGAACTATCAGGGTGAACTATCCTATTTCAGCCACATTCAACAGATGTTCATACTATATTGCATATCCCAGGCCAATATATGAATGAAGAGAGAAAGAAAGATACATAGCAATATACAAGGCCAAAAAATGAATATACAATATGAACAAACAAAGAAAGGGATATACGGTAGTGCCATAGCTTCATAAAGCTATATATTTATACACACATGCATATATATACATAGAAACATGAGGTCATCTTAACGCATAACCTAGATCATCATATCCTCATTCAAAGACCTAATTATAATACTATCAGCATATAGTACTACATTCTTAGGGTTTCTAATCCACATGGCAATACATGAATTAATCATGCATAATAATGTCATCATAAGATAGAAGAGGTTGTAGACATACCTCAAATCTCAGTACTAGATGAATTACCAATCTACCATAAGCTATCCATAATACAGATCATAATAAAGATAATAACAATATCAATAAGATCATGAATATTTGGCTATTCTAGATAACCAAATACCTAGATGATCCTATACGTACCCCCAACATTCTAGGCTCGGAAGGCTCAATCAACATACAATAATACAAGGCATATTTTTTACCTATATATATGCAATAGTCTCATACCGGTTGATAGACATAGGTGTATACTGGTGTTAGGCATTGCACATGTAGGAATGAATGCTAAGTACACAATCAATATCACAATCTCATCATCATAACCATCTCCATCATAATTGTCATCATCATGACCACCATCAGCGTAATCAACCGCCCGCCTTGCCGGGTATCAATACATCATCACAGTATCCTCCAGCCTTGTTGGGTATCAATATCATCATCACAATATCCTCCATCCTTGTTGGGTAACAATACATTATCACAGTATCCTTCAGCCTTGTCGGGTATCAATATCATCATCACAATATCCTCTGGCCTTGTCGAGTATCAATATCATCATCACAATATCCTTCGGCCTTGTCCGGTATTAGTATAATCATAAAAATCAATATTCATATATTTATTAACATATAAAGGGTGCACGGGCTTAAGACATAGAAGAAGAAGGGTAAATCTACAAGCCTATTAGTATACTCTCAATCATAATGGTATCATTATAAAACATCTAACTTGTCAATACTTCCCAACTATTGGATATTAGCTAACCAATGCTTATTATCATTTAACTACTAGTTCGCTAGGCTTCACGTGATCTCTAATTATTAGCCTAAACAATATCCTTCACATAAACCTTATTCATAGGATAGCAACTAATCATTATATAATAAGTAGTCAATACCCAAAATCTAGTCAAGATCCATCACTAGACCATAACCGCTATCCACTAATCAACATTGTCAACTAATCATCCTATATCCATTAATCATTACTAGATAACACATTACCATTTCTTATTAACTAACACGATTCCCTAGCTAACCATTGTTTACCAAAAATTCCACGTTTACCAACTATTCATCATTATTATCAAGCCATCTCTTATCACTAACATCTCTTATTATCTTGAATCATTAATACACACTTCTTATTTAACAACTAATTGACATCATAAACTAAGTCATCAAGTGCTATAGTCACCTAATAAAAACTAACTACCACATAGCTTAACCGTTAATTATGAAGAATAGACATAATATCATATTTTAGCTAGAAATACATCAGTTACCGATATAATAATCATGAATGTACCAAATCTCTGCATGACATCACCAGTATTTAATTAGTTGGAAAAAAAAACATCATACCGCCTCTTCCTCCATCCCATACCAGAGATATATGTATACAAACATATCTATGCATATTCATAAATTGTAATCGCAATCATTATAATGATAAACACTTCTCAGATATCCAATGATTATCATAACACGGCCCTCGGCCCAATAATATGCTCAGACTAATCATAACATCATAATCAAGGCCTTCGATCTATATACATATCTAAATGCATATTGATAATTATATTTATAAGTCGTAGCATATCTTTGATCATCTCACATATAGGAGGCATATCACATATAGGAGGTATAATATCAATAAGCATGTAACCATATCTCACATAGGAGGCATCTCATATCTAGGAGGCATAATATCAATAAGCATGTAATCATCTTTCAATAAGAGGCATCTTATATCTAAGAGACCTAATATCAATAAGTATATAATCATATCTCATATAGGAGGGATCTCATATATAGAGGCATTATATCAATAAAAATGCAATCATCTCTCAAATAAAAGGCATTTCATATCTAGGAGACATAATATCAACAAGCATATTCATCTCTCACATAGGAGAAATCTCACATTTAGAAGGCATAATATCAATAAGCATCTAACGTCTATAATATATCTCATATCTATAGGCCATACATCATGACTATGAGGAACGCCACCTCTCTAGGCCAATTATCATGTCTAAGAGGAATATCATCTTTATAGGCCCAAAATTATTATTAAGAGAAAATTTTTCTCTAAGGACCCAACATCATGTATAAGAGGAAATAGCATCTCTATGGGACAAATATCAAGTCTAAGAAGAAATAACATCTCTATGGGTTGAATATCAAGTCTAAGAGGAAATAGCATCTCTATAGGCCAAATATAAAGTCTAAGAGGAAATAGCATCTCTATGGGCCAAACATCATATCAAAAAGGATGTAGCATCTCAATAGGCCAAAATATCATTATCTGGGGGAAAATACATCATTATTCAATAAGTCACAAAGTAACCTTATACTAAGGTTTACTAACCTCAACTATGCCTAACAAAGACAGCTAAGTCCACAAGTCTAACACAAGACTTGACCTAAGTGGGCCGGACAATCCCATTTCTAATCCTCAATTTCCATATTAAGGAAAATTATTCCCTAAACTAGGCTAACATATCTAGTTCAACTTCTAGATCTCAAGTAACCCATACTCAAGCCTAAGATAGAAACTTCGACTAGAACAAGGGCATTCAAGTCAACTGTACCCAAATTATGATTTTAATACAACAACACTAGCCCAATAAAACTAAATATATTAATCATTCTTCCAATGCTAAATCCATATCCCAAACCTACCATTATATCGTATCCATGCTACAAATTAATCCAAACTAGGGATAAGGCAATAGGATTCTAAAAGGTTATAAACATACCATCTTACGGGTTCAAAATACTCATCAAATCCCCAAACATCAACAATCAAGGCCGAGTTACTCTATGCATAATAAAGCCTAATATCCATATTTACATGCAATATATAATGCACATTATCTAAGAAGATAAATAGACAGAATCCTACATCAAAGCCGAACAAAAATATCATATTATGCACCATATGCTCGACTTTTCTTCACAATACCCAAAATGTCATTACACTAACAAAACCATAATCTACTCATCAATATGAGTCTAACGACACCCATTTGCACATTTGTGCTTCAAGTTTAAAATGACACTAAAACCCCAAGTGGACCCCATGTATGAAAAAAGAGTTTCTGAGGCCAACTCAATGTTCACACATGAACAAGGAATCATAAACCTCAAGAAATTGGTGAAAATTAAGCATACTTTAGCCTAAAATTAAGTCCTAAGCTAGATTGGGGTTTTGGGTCCAAACTAGGAAATTCAAGCATGAATTCAAGGGATTCTTACCTTATATTTGAAGATAATCATGATAAAAGATGATAATCAAGATCCCAAGTCACCCACCATGACCAATTTGTGATTTAGCACACTATATTAGGGTTTCTAGGTCTCAATAGAGGAAAAAGATGGCAAATAAGTATTTAAACAACCCTTCCCAAGCCCTCAACAAGGGCGATCATGAACCCATGTGTGTCGTGATTGTGGCATCACGATTGCTATAAAGCCCCCATAATTTTGGTACTTTTCTTCACTAAATGACAGCTGAAACTTGGAATTTGATTCCAAGTTTTGGCTGATGCCTCGAGATGCTTCTTATATCCAATTTTCACAAAGGATATATGTATCCACACTAAATTCATCATTTCGGATGCATTGGTGTAGTTGGATTTTCAATCTAGGGTTGTTTCAATCAAATGTAGGACCCATATCTAAACTTTTAAATTTTTAACTTTTCAATCGATTGGTATGCAAACCAAAGGTCTACCTAGCCTAAGATTGATATTTTGAATCTTTTGGCATAGTTGGAATTTATATCTGAGATTGTTTTACTGTGGTTTTTACTCAGTGGCTATTTAGAATCAGCCAAGACTTCTAAATAGAGAATTGGTTCTAAAAAACAAACGAACAACACGGCAACCGAACCGTCTATCCCAGTAAGTCATAAATAACTTGGGGAAGCTATGGTAGAAGCTCAATCGGTGAATATAAGAAAAAATATAAAAAACTAACTGAAAGGGTCATTATATTATCAAACATAATGAGTCATTGTATGGACCCATTGTCACAATAGTGAGGAATTCAAAAGTTAAGTCCCTAACAATGACTCTACCTAATGACTCATTATTAGACCTAATGAGTTGTTAGGAAGAAATTCATCATAATAGTAAGGACCCAAAAACTCAGGTCCTTAGGTTACGACTAAGACAATGACTCATGACCTGATGTAACGAGTTGTTACCTAAGTCATGATGACTGAAGCCTGTGTTCTTCAAAACCAAGTTAGAGTTCTTCAAGTTCAAGCATATATTCCAAGGATTTATCATAATCATACACCTTAAGGTATGTGTTATTTTCTCAATGGGTCCCTTCAACCAGTTGAGTCCCAAGAACTCCTTAATTCTCAAGTAAAATCCCCTTCCCCTTATTTCGATTTCTAGGACAAATATAAGCTTTGCTTAATGCTTTCAGTTTATTTTGTATTTGAACTATGAACATATGTTCCCTACAAAATTTGCATCTCCATATGTACAAGAGTTATGAACTCCCATATGATGATCATTTATTGAAACATTAAACATTATTCATGACATTCCCTACTATGATCAGATTTAACATCATCATGTTCAGTTGTATTAGTCAGCGATGGGGGTTATGAACACCCGATACCTAGGGATTCATGAATATATCCATTTATATGTTTGACTTCTTAAAATTATACATGTATTGCTCTTCAAGAATAATATCATAATGAGCAATTCAGTTTATACTTCTGCATTATTCAATTTGGAGTCATTCGTAGTACCGAGTGAGCGTAGGGATGATGACTCCCCCATCAGTTAGGCAAAGACTGTTAGTAGCAGTCCCTAAGTCCTGGAACTACGGTGCCACCGTAGGTTAAAAAGAGGTCCCCACATAAGTTTAGGTAGGAAACCCTTGTCCTTCGAGATATTAGTTTAGTGGATCCATGCCAACTAGTGTTGGTACCCCTGGAAAGGTACTAGAACCTTTCCAACTGGGGTTATAGGTTGGACTCTGATTTGCTCAGATTGAGGCATGTCGTTTAGTGTTAGCTCGCATAATTTCTAGTTCACATTTAGTTATGTTTCAAAATAATTTTGCATGACCTTGTTTTCAAATATTTAATTTTTATGCAGAATATGTTAATACTTGGTCTTGCATTCAATTATCATGTTTTATGCATTCATGCCTAACCTATATATATTAGTTAGCTTCCCATCTCGCATACTAAATATATTCAAAGTGTTGATCATAGAATTTTTTGCGCTATATTGTCTTATAATATAGGTTCGGACATTTAGTACTCAAATCGCACCTAGCTTATTCTTGTGCCACTCAGCAGCAATTGTAGTGAGTCCTCATCATTCGAGGACTAGTTATTAATTATTTATTTCATCATTACATTTTCATTTCAGCCAGTCAGAGTTAGTTAGGGACCTGTCCCAACAGCTCAATATGATTTAGAGGCTTTCATACAGTCAGACATATTTTCAGTATCCATTGAGTTTTTCAGTCAGCGTTGGTGTTGTTCCCATTATTACTTATTGTCAGATATTTCAGATTAACTTTTGCCTAGAATTTTTTTGTTACTTTCCTCAGCATTCATAGCATGTGCTAGGCCATGGGTTAGCTTGGGTTTACTTGCGACTCTAAGCATTGTGTTACGACTAGGGGCAGTCTTAGGTCGTGATAACTGTAATGACCTGAATTTAGGTGATTTTTATTTTATATGTTTTGACCATTTTACCCTTTTTTGTAGTTTCTATTTATTGATTTTGAGTTACAGAAATAGTTGTGCAATGACCCCTGACAGCGCACACACAAGTGTGCGTGGTCTACCAAGTAATATAGTGGCCTTAAAAAAAGCCAAGTATCGATCCTACTGAGACTTGTTCCATCAACTATCAAATTATAGTTCACTTATTAAGATTAACTTGATGCGAAGTAACCAAAAATAGTTTGGAGATTTGTAAAACTAAACGTAAAGTTAATAGTGCATAAATAAAAAGACTAAAGACAATCAATAGATTAAAACCCAGGGTTGAATCACTTTCGAACAATCATACTACGCTATTGAACTTCATTCATTTAATTGCTTATATTGATTGTTGATTCGTAGGGTTTATCGCAAGATCATGGTCTCCCGACCTCTAATCGTCTACCTAACTTGAAAATTACAACTACATCATTTAGAGGGGATGTATAAATCCAATTAATTGCTTAAAGCTATCATCCAACAAGTGAACCAAGCAAGGCTTCAAGGTATATCCCTATCCTAGATGCTAATTCAAATTCCTTATTTCATAAAGGATTAAGAACCTTAATTTGCTTATCCCCACGTTCTATCTTTCTATTCCCCATACCGAGATAACAAGGTCGACAACATAGGTACTATAAGGTTATCTACTACTTAGAATAATTAAAAAAAGTATAAACAAACAACCAAATATGATAAGCAAATCAAACGAAATCAATTCAAAATGATAGTAGTCATGTTCTTGGCTTTAACCTCGAAAAAGAGGTGTTCAGCCACTAATCGAAATAATCATGATCCGACTAATGGAATAAATAATCAAATCGATTTAAAAACTAATGTTAAAGAATAAAAACACTAAATAAAGTGTTTATCATCCCCTCACAATGCTCCAAGATGTCCAAAGTTAGTGTACAAATGTGTAAAGCCGTGTATTTATAGTTGGGAAATTTTAGACGATTAGGAATGGAGAGGCGTCACGGGTTATTTTGCACCAGACTATAGGGAACATTGAGGGATATAGTGCACTTACCTAATTCAAGATACACAGGATCTAGTGCACTGCTATGGTTGGGCAACACGGGCATATCTTCATGCCCTCACTGGAATTTGCTTCCAAAATTTTGTCATAGTGTTCATCGTCCATCATTGCCTTATAGTGTTATTTTGCCTTCAATAATAGCTTGTTAAACATATAAATATCATAAACCTTAACTCCTCAAGTTTCCTACAACATCAAACACCAAGCATTATATTTCAACACAACACCACATCAAGAACTACAAGCTAGAACCTCAAACGAAGCACTAGTCTCAACCACTTACGCTTAGACTTATTGTTGACTCTTGGCTCATTTTAATTAAACTTTGCACACTATAAACAAGTTTCTCCTATAATAAATTCACAATAATGACAATGGGAACATATTTGACACTAGTAAAACTAATTTTCTCATCTAGACTCTAAATGAACGATTTAAACCCAAACTTGTTTGAAACACTTTTAAACATTGTAATAATATCCTTGAACACTTAAATGATTATTTATGTCACCATCAACACATAAATCACACGAATTATTCTTAAAACAAGGCTAAAGTAGGATAACGATACTAAAGTGCATAAATACACCCCACAGTTAAAGCCTTGTTCATCCTCGAACAACTCTTTACTCTAAGCATCGTAAGATGATGAGACTCTACACTTCTACTACACACAAGACACTCAAGCTAGTACTACAATGACTACACAGAATGTAAGTTTCTACACTCAACATGTTATGTACACAATTAAAAGTTCAAGAACACTACTTATAAACATCCTAGCCTCAAGAATTGACTCACCAAAGTTGGCAAACTCATGCATATTTCTCAATCTAATACATCATATAAATCACCCAACATTCATCAAACATGTTCCCTCACAATAAAAGAGTTACCCATAATCACTCACATAGATGCAGTTTATCACAAAATCGGTATAAAAATCAAATTGTGCTCACTCTAAAAAAAGAATTAACAAGTTACACATAATGAACCATAGGCTTTCCCTTAGTGTGGTACTCTACTAATATCATAATGATGAAGCTTAGGATCAAATAGGTCTTTACTGGTTGTAATGTAGGCTAAGGGCCGGGTAGGAACTATTTTGGCTCAAGAGTGGCTATCTTTCCTAAGAACTTTAATACATCACATTTTTACAATTAACTCACCTCTAACGACCAAATTACACCACTTTTTCCACCCTATTCCTTTTTATTTTCACCCCATATCATTAAACTCATTCGCATACCATATGGTGGGAGTGTTCTATGCATAACTTTTTCAATTTGAACAAATTTTTATTCTTTTTATTACTCAACTCCCCACCACAACACATAATAATTTTTAGCACAAATAGCTATTACTCTGGGGCTTTAATTTCACCTTTTTCCTACTTTAATTTCACAGTCCTTAACTCATTAACTTTACACTAAATCACTTAGGAGCTTTAGATCGAATTAAGGTCTATCAAAGAAGGGATTAGGCTACATATGAGGTTGTCAAAGAAAAAGCTAAAGGCTCAATGGGGCTAACTAGGATTATGAACAAGGGCAGGTAAAAACAAAGTATGAAACAAGGCTATCAAAGAAATGTCTATATCATCTCCTAAACCCACACTCTTTATTTCAATTTGCACACACACTAGGAATGTTTTACACATTACATGCAACAAGGAATATAAAAATACCTTGCACGCACATGGAACTTGCTCAAATCAAGTAGGATCATCATAGACACTCAACCAAATAATCACATGAATTTAGCTTTAAGCCAACAAGTACAAGAGTCATAATCATGAGCCTAAGAGTCTAAAAAGTAGTCATTCACACAATCAACATGCTCTTTACAACCCAAACACTTGCATCATGCAGTCACAAATAGCACCAACAAGAACATCTTACTTATTCCTAACACAAAAATTTTAAAATTACTCTAAAAATTGGAATTTCCCCACCCCATACTTAAAAATATAATTTTTCCCTAAAGTATACTCTAAAGTAGAGATAGAAATACTTCCTGAGGCCTCTAGGCCTAGATAATAGCATCTTCTTGGATTAAGGGAGTTTGGGGACCCCACACTTAGTCTTCACCATGCTTTTTAGCTCAGGTTTTCTGGTACTCAGACTTCCCATCACTTGTGACTCAACAAAAATAAAAACTACGTGAAGTAGAAACTAAAATTCTAAAAATAAAACATACTTGCTTAACTTGGGTTGCCTCCCAAGCAGCGCCTAATTTAGTGTCACGGCACGACCTATGACTCATCCATATTCCTTCATTATTTTCCTCACACTTGGAGTCCATCTTCTTGTTCATTTCTGAACTCTTGAGTATGACCTCTCAAGGTCAAAATCTTTTTCACAAATAGCTTTTTTAGGTTCATCAATTGCATTATGTTGGGCTTAGTTGGTTCTGGCTTAGGCTGCTCAATGAGGAAGTCTGAAGAGGTCTTTTGTGGAAGCATTTCCACCATGCCACACTTATCCATTTCAATCATAGTAATCATGCACAAGTCTTTGTAATGGGATAGTGTGTTAAGTGGTTTGTACATTTTAAAAACCGTCTTTTCATCCTCCAATCTTATTGTGAGTGTGGCCTCTCTCACATCTATCAAAGCTCCTACCATTGCTAAGAATTGACGTCCCAAAATAATCGGCATATATTCATCTACCTAAAAATATAAAACAATATAGTCAGCAGGAATAATAAATTTACCAACCTTTATGAGAACATCCTCTATGAATCCTTCAGGACGAGCTATGGTCGCGTTTACCAGCTGCAGTAGCACAAAGCCCGGTCTAGGCTATCCCAAGACAAAAGTATTATACAAAGAGAGAGGCTTCAAGTTTATGTTTACCCCTATATCACTGAGTGGGTAGACCACCTCGTTGTTGCCAATTTAAAGGAGAGAGTGAACTTTATAGGGTCCTTAAGCTTTTTGGACATCTTTTGAGTCACAACAAAGCTACACTCCTTAGTGAGTGCTACTATCTCAGCATCCTGTAGCTTATGTTTATTAGAAACCATGTCTCTCAAGTACTTAGCGTACTTGGGTATTCCCTACAAAACATCTAAAAGGGGTAAATTAATGTGAAGCTCTCTGAACGTGTCAAAGAACTTCTTGAAGCATGCATCCTCCTTCATTTTTATCAGCACTTGTGGGAAAGGTAGTTGTGGTTTGTCCTTCACCTGTTCAACAAATTTTGTTTTCGAGTACTCAGACTTTCTCGAATTTTTAGCAACTTTGATGTTTACTTGTTTAGGAGCTTTCTCTACATCTACCTCCTTAGTTGCCTTTGGAGGTTCTTTATTAATCTTTTTACCACTCCTCAAAATGATTTTCATGAATTTTTTTGGGAGGTTTAGTATCACTTGGAAAATCACCTTGAGGCCTGGTAGTCACTATCTATTGCAGTTGTCCCAACTGCAACTCCAAGTTCCTTGTAGTTGTCTATTGAGTGTTCGCATCTTCCTGCTGAATCTATATCTCAACTGCCAATTGTGTTTGATAAGCTAACACCTGTTTCAGAATCTCTTCCATATTGCTATTTTTGGCCTGATTCCCTTGAACCTGTGGTTGTTGAAGCTGTTGTTGTTGGGTGTTCCATGGTTGATTTAGTGGCTGAGATTTCCATTTTAGATTGTATGCGTTCCCATAATTCTACCTTTGAGCATTGCCCACATACATCACTGACTCAGGATTTACAGCATATATAACTATCGAATGGACATTGTTACCACAAACTTCACACCAACCTGCAGCTTATTGATATACATTAACTGTGGCAGCAGGCTATGTAACCCCCAACTTCATGTTGCTTATCTAAATTTTTAGTGCAGAAATCTAGGCGGATATAGAAGTAAATTGGTCCACCTCTAACACACCTATAATCTTTATTGTAGCATTCCTTGAGTTTGAATGCTATTTGAGATTCCCTTGAGAAATACAATTCAATAAAGTATACAGCTCATCATACGTTAGCTCCAAATCTTGACCACCTGCACCTAAATCTAGAAAAAAAAATTGTGTTATGGTCAAGTGACTCTACAAAAGTATGAGCTAATACCTTATTGGACTATTGATGGTATGGACAATCCCGAAGAAGATCTTTGAACCGCTCCCAAGCATGATATAAATTCTCATATGGCTTCTATTTGAAGCACACAATCTCACTACGAAGTTTCACAGTCTTGCCAAACAGAAAGAATCGGATGAGGAATTTTTGGGCTAGGTCATCCTATGTTCTGGTTGAATTTACTGGCTTAGCATTCAACCACTTCTTCGCTTCCCCCAATAGTGAAAAGGGGAATAGTGTCAGCGTCACATAATTAGTTACACCCAGAGGGATGAATGTGTCACTGGTCTCTAGAAAGTTTCACAGGTGGACTAGTGGATTTTCATGGGAGAGACCAAAAAATTGTCCATTGCTGATCAGAGGCTGCACCATAGTTTGTTTGAGCTCAAAATTACCTCCAGCAATCGATTTCTAAAAAAGGAGAGGTCAAATTTATTAGAAGTGGCAATGCCACTTCTCTAACTGTCTTGTGGGTTACTTGTTCTTCAGCCATGAGAGCAGGATTGTCTGGATCTTCTTATATTTATGGAATTCATAGGAGAAGGATTGATTATCTCCGTCGCTGATGGAAGTGTTTCTCAGGTTTGAGACTTAGTTCAACCAATTCCATATCCCTTGCCAGCTTACAAGCCTAAAAAACTATTTCCTGCAAATACAAAACCAAGACCAAGAGTAAAGCACCAAAGAAATCTAAAAATAAACCTAAAACTAAAATAGTTGCCAAATTACAAGTTCCCGACAATGGTGACAAAAACTTAACAGTGCCCAAGCATATACGCAAGTATTCCCCCGATCATGTGGGTGACCCGAGTTCGATCCCCGGCAACGACGCCAAGAACTTGACAGCGCCCAAGTGCACACGCAAGTGTATATGGTCTACTAAGTAATATAGTGTCCTTAAAGAAAGCTAAGTATTGATCCCAAAGAGACTTAATCCCATAACTATCAAATTTTATTTCACTTATTAAGATTAACTTGATGCGAAATAACCAAAAATAGTTAGTAAAACTAAACGTAAAGTAAATAGTGCATAAAGTAAAAGACTAAGGACAATCAATAGAATTAAGCCCAGGGTTAAAGAATTTCAAACAATCATACTACGCTATTGAACTTCATTCGTTTAATTGATAATCTTGGTTGTTTATTCGTAGGGTTTATAGCATGATCATGGTCTCCTGATCTCTAATTGTCTACCTAACTTGGAAATTACAACTATATCGTTGAGCAGGGATGTAATAATCCAATTAAGTGCTTAAAGATATCCTCCTACAAGTGAACCAAGTAAGGCTTCTAGGTACATCCCTGTCCTAGCTGCTAATTCAAATTCCTTATTCTATAAAGGAATAAGAACCTTACTTTGTTTTTTCCCACATTTTATCTTCCTATTCCCCCTCCCGAGATCACAAAGTTGAAAATATATTTATTCTAAGGTTATATACTACTTAAAATAATTTAAAAAAGGATAAAAAAATACGCAAATATGATAAGAAAATCAAACAAAATCTATTCATAAATATAGTAGTCATGTTCTTGGCTTTAACCCCAAAAAGGAGGCGTTTAGCCACTAATCGACATAATCATGATCCAACTAATGGAACACATAATTAAATCAATTAAAAAAAATTAAAGAATAAAAACCCTAAATAAAGTGTTAGCATCCCCTCATAATGCTCCAAGACATTCAAAGATAGTGTACAAAGTGTGTAAATCTGTGTATTTATAGTTGGGAAATTTTTAGTCGGTTAGGAATGGAGGGGCGTCACGGGCTGTTGAACACCAGAATATAGGGGGAGTCATGGGATCTAGTGAACTTCTATAAGGTAGGCTGCACGGGATCTAGTGCACTGCTATGACTGGGGCGACGCGGGTATATCTTCATGCCCTTACTGGAATTTTCTTCCAAAATTTTGTCTAAGAGTTCATCGTCCATCCTTGCCTTTTGGTGTTATTTTACCTTCAATTCCAGCTTGTTAAACATCAAAATATCATTAACCTTAAATCCTCAAGCATCCTAAAATATCAAACACCAAGCATTAGAGTTCAACACAACACCACGTCAAGAACTACAAGCTAGAACCTCAAACGAAGCACTAGTCTCGGCCACTTACGCTTAGACTTATTGTTGACTCGTGGCTCATTTTAATTAAACTTTGCAAAATCTAAAAAAGTTATTCCTCTTATAAATCCATAATAATTACATTGGGAACTCATTTGACACATTAGAATCCATCACGATATACTAGATCAATACCTAGCTCAAGTTAGTAAAGCTAGTTTTCTCATCTCGACTCTAAATGATCGATTTAAACCTAAACTTGTTTGAAAACACTTTTAAACATTGTAATAACATCCTTGAACACTTAAATTCTTATTTATATCATCATCAACACATAAATCACATGATTTTTTCTCAAAACAAGGCTAAATAAGCTAGGATAACGATACTAAAGTGCATAAATACATCCCACATCAACTTTCCAGATCATTTTTGGCATTTTCACTCATTTTTTCCATTAAGAGATTTCATATGCTGGCCCAAGTCATTTATAAATTATTAGAGCTAACAGTTGGGTTACTGTGCAGTTTGCTTGGCATTTAGAGCCAATTTTTGAAAGTCTTTATTGGTTAGAATTGGCTATCAAGCAAAAACTTCAGTCAAATGATCTCCTATTACAATTTGACAGTTCCAATAGCTTTAGAACATTGATTTTAGGCTAGGTAGACCCATGGTTCAAATCTCCATGCTTTAAAACTTATTTAGAGATATTTACTGGGACATAAGAAAAATGGCACTTGGGTATGGGACCCACTTTTCATCAAAATGACCTGGGATAGAAATTTTGATTGCACCATTGAGTCTGAAATATTAAATTTGATAGGGTATCATAGTTCGTTTGCATATACAAGATAATGAATAAATTTAGAGGGGTCAGTGGAGACTTGGAAGTTCCAAGTCTTCAGCTAGTGCTAGAGCATTCGCTTAATCCCTCATTAGGTAACTTAAGCAAAAGCCACTAAAGTGTCTAGCCGATTGCTTAAGCGGCATGGCTTGCTTAGCTAGTGTCACTTAAGGGATGCCTTTTTCGCTAATGTATGTGTCATGGTCAGAATTATGAGTCATGATGGCACCTACTCTAAACCAATCATCGGAGGCGACTGGAGTGCTATCATCAAATGATACATGTGGGTTGAGCCATTCATATCCATCCCGCCAGTAGGTAAGTCAAACCATAGCTCAGAGTTAGATGCGATGAGATAACTTGGTGAAAAATGGCCTAAAAGCTAAAAATTAACAATTAAAGACTTAAATAGCAATAAAATAGTTATAAAAGTCTATTTAATAGATAGAAAATCAACAACCATCCCAAAACTCAGTAGTTTCGGTACAAGAGCTACTACAAATGAGCTATGAGTACTAAATTGTCAAATACAATACGTCTCGAAGATCAAAGACTAGACATAGAAAAATACGAGGAAAAAGGATAACTCCGGCTCCAAGACATTGAATTAGTGTTGGCAACTAGTACTTGGATCTGCACCAAAAAGGTACAAAAGTGTAGTATGAGTACCAAAACCACGGGTACTCAGTTTGCATCATCGGCCGACTAAGCTAAATCATGATATAAATATGATAAGGTACAAAATAAAATAATCTAAGTTAAGGCAAAAGGGGCCAACGTGGAAATAATCTCTGCCACTATTGTACATAAATGAATAAATGCATATAAGATCGTAACATAAAGATCACACAACTATGACTACAAGATTGGCCCCCATAATCCAATAAGTGCGGGAAAGTAAATAACCCAACACAGGCCCTCATAAGCCTGAAGGGTATAATCAAGGAAACTAAACAACCAAATAATCGTAAATTACCAAATTATCATGCCAGAACCAAGAATACATCCAAACCGCATCATATCAATCATAATTCCCAATGCCAGACTAAAACTGAAACTCAGTAGTATCATCATCATTATCATCATTTATCGGGCTTAAGCTAGAACTCATATTATTAAGATCATCATTAACTGCTAGACTCGAACTGGAACTTATATCTATAAACTGTATCAACAAACCATATCAATAAGCCATACCGATAAACTAACTTAATATATTATACCAAGGAACTACAACTATAGATAATTTCTTTTACTCACATTTATATACCAAACCAAGTATACACACGTGATTTTTGATCCTCCTCGAATTTTAATTTATTTTTGATATTAAATAGTTATATTTGGTATAATATTATTTAATTTTTTATTTTATTTTAATTTTAAAAAAGTTTTAGTTAAAAAAATCAATAATTAAATAAATTTAATTTTGAGATTTTTTATTTTTATTTTTTTATCCTAATTTTAAAAATAATACAAAAATTAAAAATATATATATACTATTTATTGTAAATTTTAATAAATAAATTAGTAGTTTTAATACTATTTTGTTATATTTATTTATGTCTATTTATAAATTGTTATTAAGTTTTGATTAATATAAAATTAATTAATTATTATATTTATTGTTATTATTATTTTATTATTAACTTTTTATTTTATTTTAGTTTTATTTATTTATCATCATTTATTTTTATTTATTTTTTATTATTTTTTATTATTTATTATTATTTTATTGTCTTCAAATATATATATATATATATATTCAAAATTCAAAAACTCTTATCCTAATAGATAACTACTCTCCCCATTTTTTTCCCCCAAAATCCCTCTACTTAAAGGACTCCCACCCCCCAAAAAAAATTCTACGGACTATTCTCTACAGTACACTGTATTGTCAGACTGTATCAGAAACATCAGAGAAAAAAAAAACAGAGAGCAAAGAGTGAGAAAAAAGGGAAGTAAAAAATAAAGAAAATAGAGTGAGTATTCAAAAAAAATGGAGAATTTCTTTTGAGGATTCCGGTGACGGCGTTCGAGTTTCTGCTTTAGTTCATCACAGGTTCTATTCAACCATGAATTATTTTTTTTGTAAACTTTATTATGAACAAGCATGAATGAAAAATATTCAAATAAAGATTATGCATTATTTGGTATGTGTAGTTGACTGATTACATAAACTTTCTGTTATTATATATTGTGCTATCAAATTATTGGATAATTATATATTTGTACTGTGTTGGATATAAAAAACGTTGCGTATGATACTGTCAAGTCAAAAATTAAAATAGAAAGAAAAAAAAAGAATGAAAAATGGACATCAGCAGCACAATGTATTATTTATTTCCATTTCATCTTTTTACAATATGATATACACCATTCACTGCAAATCACACACATTCACGGATAGGGAGACAAAGACACAATGCACTCATGCATAATTTTCATAGAATAACAATCAACACACACTACAGATACAATAAATAGGTAAATGTACAAAAATCGAGAAAAACCCAATCCAACCGATGCCGCCGGCAAAAACGTTGTTCCAACCAGCGGCCGCTGCTCCGTTTTCCCTTTTTCTTTTTTCGGCCGCCCCCTTCCTTGTTTGAAATAGATCTGGCCGAGAAGGCCATTCTCTTATCGACCCCACTCAAAAATCGAAAACCACCACCACCGGCGAAGCAACCAACGTCGCCAACAATCCAACTGCCGTTATTTTTCTCACTCTCCAGCGAAGTTTCAAACGCCAACCAGTCCTCGCCACAGGCAAAACCGCCGCCAACCGCATAAAACCAGTAACTAAACCATTCTAGGCTAATTGTTTGTAATCATTTTTATTTTTAACAAAAAAGAATAAATTAAAATTTTTCTCTGGTCATTGTTATAAGAGATTGAAAGGAAAAGAAGTTTAAAAGATTCTAAACTTATGAGAACGTCAGGGACCTTTTTATATTTTCATGATTTTGGATGATATAAATATTTATACATTAAAATATTTCAAATGAAATTTCATAAATGTTTCCTCTAAGTCTTCACTTCTTTTTTTCTTTTTTTTTTGTATTTTTTTTTTAAAACTAAGTAACTTCACTAGTTTATTGTTAAAGTTAGATGACATTTCAAGTATCAAATGCCTTTTGACGCTAGGAAAGTTTTAGGCACGTTTAAATATATTCGTCTAAATTAAGAATGCATACACATCTTTTTGAGACATTTAAAATTCCAAGGATGCAATAATGCATTTTGACAAATATTTTTCTAAAATTAACTTTCATCGATTTAATATAAAATATATAGACAGTTTTGCTATAATAAAAATGAGCGAATCTAGGACTACAAACATAATTTATCGAAATAGTTTTAGTCAAGATAAGTCAATAAAGCGACCATGCTAGAAGCACGGGACTCGAGGGGTGCCTCACACCTTCCCCTCAGTCAACAGAATTCCTTACCTGGTCTTCTGTTTTCGCAGACCATAATAAGAGTCATTTTCTTTTTGACTAGTGATTCAAAAAGGTGACTTGGAACACCATAACTCAATTCCAAGAGGCGACTCTATAATTAAAATAATTCCTATTCAATACTATCACTTTAATTGGAAAAACCCTTTGACTCGATCCCTCGGGCGAAAAAGAGGTGTGACATCTCTGGCGACTCCACTATGGAATAATAAGAATTCGAGCTTTTTATATTGACTTATACTTGTTTTAATTATTATTGATATTGTGTTTGTTGGCATTACGTGCTATTTGTCGCTTATTTACTGCTTTGATATTGATTGAACTGTATTATATATTGTTTTCTCTTGCGCACCCCCTCTGAATCTCTGAAATAGGATAGAAAGAATGCAGCACATGCATCCTACATTCTTTTTGAGATAGTCGAAGTGTCAAGGCACCTGGTGAAAGATTATAGTCACACATGTTAGGCGGGGTTCGGATCGGCAATGAAGGCGGTGTTTCCCTTCTACAGACCAAGTTGTCCCTCCCCGGCTCGAGTGTCCTCTTGGGTAAGCCAATCTAGACACCTATCCCTATTAGGCTTAATCTTAGAAGAACTGAAAACTCAGAATCTGGTTATCCCTATTAGGAGTTGTTTATTTGCATCATATACATTTGACTTAGCGGGAATCGACACAGAGGTCGGGTCTGTCTAGGACAGGTGACCTACTTTATAAAGACCAACATGTGCATCCTCCATGCTCTTTGACATTTGTTTGGAAGGCTATTTGTTTGTTGACCGGTTTTAGGAAACTTTAAAATGCAAGAGATTAATATATCCTCACATTTAGTGAATTATTTTTTTTTCAAAGAAAAATTTTATTTTTTAAAAGAAAGGAAAATTTTTAGTAACATAGTTTTATGGTCTTCATGAACTACGAGGGTCTGATTCTCACATCTTAGTGGGATACGTAGGAAGTCCTTCCCAGGATACGACCCTATCTTTTGAAAAAATTATTCATAGATTTGTTAGGGAATATTTTGAAAATATGATTACTTTTATAATTGTTTTCCTACTCTTCAAGTCTAATTTTTATATTTTTATATATCTTAATTGCCCTGAATTTTTAGGGATCATGAACCTAAATTTTTACAAAATAAAAAATATAAATAAATCTTAACATCCCTGAACCTTTAGGGGTCTTGAGGCTGAGTTTTGTATGACATAATTTTCAAGAACTACGCACACCTGATTCTCATTTTAATGAGATAAGTAGGCAGTCCTCAATGGATTCGGTGATCTTAAAAAATTTGGATATCTTTCCTTCTAAAAAAAAAGAAAAAAAATATTTTCAAAAATTAAAATGTTATTCAAAAATAAAAAAATCGTTTCTCATATTTAAAATAATAATAGTAAAAAAGGTATATTTCTTCGTATCTTCAATTTTTTCGAACTACGCAAGATCTGATTCCTATCTTGGCATGATACGTAGGCAACCCTCTAAAGGGTTCGATCAAAATTTTTCAAAAAAGTGCGCCTAGAAAATCGGGATGGAACATAAAGCCTTCCCTAATAGGTTGGAAAATGCAGCTAGAAGCATAACATATAACGTGACATTATAATATATAACACTCACCTGTTTGCTACTTGGTAACAGAAAGATAAAGTAGTTGGTGGTTGGTTTGTTGTTTAAACTGGCATCACATCCGTACAACACCAGATACAAGGGAAAAAGAAAAATGACCTACAAAGAGGGTATAGGGTCTGATAGTGAGGAGGAGTAAAATCAATTGATTTTGCCAGAATTAGTATCAATGGAAGAGGTTAAGTTATTGAAACAACAGATGGCAAAACTGTACCAAGCTTGGTTAAATGGACAAGCCCCGCCTTCCTCAATCCCTGGACTTGCGAATATGAATGATCCAAATCCTGCTCAAGCTTAAACTAGCGATCCATTTTACCCGCCTGGATTCGGCCCATATGCTAATGTGTCTAGTGCTATAGGTACTTCTACCATGGGCCCACCAAATCTGTCTATCATAAATAACCCATTTTTCACTTTTATAATACCATCTACTACGGGTCTTCAATCGACAGCACAGAAGAATAAGGGGGAACCAAGTCATGATCTATTGTATCCTCCTGAAATGACTTTCAAACCTTAAAATCCACATTATTATGCTCATCAACATGATTCTCGTATCGTGATTGAAAATATTGTTAAGAATGAGGAACAAGATGAGATGTCTAGGAAAGTAAGAAGCTTGGAGCAGAGTATGAGAAATATACAAGGATTGGGAGGACCAAAGAGTGTTTCATACAAGGATTTGTGTATGTTTCCTGATGTCCACTTGCCGTTGGGGTTCAAAATGCCAAAGTTTGACAAATACGAAGGTCATGGCGATCCTGTAGCTCACTTGAAAATGTTTTTCAATCAATTAAGGGGAGCAGGAGGAAAAAAAGAATTGCCCATGGCTTACTTTGGAGAAATCTTGGAAGGGGTAGCTTCTGAATGGTTTATTGACCAAGACATTTCCCTTTGGCACGTGTGGGATGACATGGCTCAGGATTTTTTTCAACAGTTTCAATATAACATTGAGATAGTCCAAGATCACACCACACTGACTAATATGAGAAAAAAGACAACTGAAAGTTTTTGAGAATATGCTATCAGATGGAGAGAACAGGCTACAAGAGTCAGACCATCGATAAAAGAGTCTGAAATGATTGATATCTTTCTGTAGGCACAAGAACCTAATTATTTTCACTATTTGCTTTCTACTATTGGAAACACATTTGTCGAGGTCTTTAAAATTGAAGAGATGGTAGAGAGTAGAATTAAGTCCGGAAAGATTATCAGCCAAGCCGCTTTAAAAGCAACAACACAAGAAATTCAAAAAGGTTCAGGAAGCTTTGGTGGAAACAAAAGAAAAGAGGATGTAGCAAATATTATACCAGGTCCACGACAAAATTAGAGAGGTGTGCGTCACCCTTACGCACAATCTCAGTCCTAAATTTATGTTCAAGACCCATATAACCATCCACGACACTATGTTCCACCATAAAATCCATTATATTCTATTCCATCTCCTCAGTATTCTATCTATAACGCACAACCATATGTTCAGACTCCTTACCCGCAATGGCGTTCACCAACCCCTCAAAATAATTTTTCAATTCCCCAAACATACCCAAGCCCCTCCAGACTCGATTTTTGCTCTAAGCCAAATAATGAAAAGAGGCAGAAGCTAAGGGATAGTTTCACACCAATTGGAGAATCATATACCAGTTTATTTTAGAAACTGAGATAAAAGGACATGATCACTCCTCTTCTTGGGTATACCCCTGACCCAAAATTAAGAAACTTTGACCCTACTGTACGATATGTATATTATTCTGATGTTCAGGTTCATAGTACTGAAGATTGTCGTTCTTTGAAAAGAGAAATAGAAAGAATGATTCAAGATAAATTGATTATGGTGCAGGATGTTGATCGTGGTGGAAGCTCTAGTCATGTTGATATGCAAATCAGTGGCTAAGTTGTCAGGCTGAGCAATTGAGAAGTCACCTCTCTCCCTACTAGGGAGAGGTCTAGTAGTTTGTTTTATTTTCTTTTCTGTTACCTGGATTATTTTAGGGTTGTAGTTTAGGACCTGTCTTGTCTAATTTTCTTATCGTCATTTTTGTTCAAACCCTTCTATCTTTCTGTCAACAAAATGTGTGTCCCTTTTGTTTTATTTCTCAATATATATTGTCTTTCTTTTTTTCCTTCAAAGATCTCTTTCTATAGTGATTCTGGTAATATGATAAGCATGTTGAATTTTCAGCCAGATCTTAAAACTCAATCTAATGTTGAAACATTCGATCAAGAGCCTAGAGTTGAAAAAAAAATGTGTAAGAAAAATAAGTAAAGTGTTGAGATGTTTTGGAGACCTAGTTACATCCTCACTTGAATGTTTTGAGGCAATCACTTTGTGAATAAAAAATGACTTGATCTTCAATGAGAAGGTTCAACTCAAGCATTTTTTAATGAGATCAACCAGAGGATATATAGTTTCTATTGTCAGAAGAAGCAAAAGGAAGTTAGCTAAAGAAAAAAAAAGACATCTGTTATGAGGAAAGTACAATACAAGTAGACTTGTATGGTTTTACGTTTAAAAGAAGTGACACACGTGCATGTACTTAGTCACGGTCAATATTGAGAAGATGTGTATGATCTTCAAGTTCCATTCCTAGATTGCATGTTATGTACTTGCATTTTTAAGGATTGATATGACGAAGGCATTTCATTCTACTATCCAAATGTTGTGTCAACCTTTATTATCCCTTTTGAGCTTTTGTTTTATTTCTTTTATATCCCTCTTTTGGAATCAAAATAGAATCTGAAAAAAAAGTGTCAAGAAAAAAAATAGAGTCAGAAAAGTGTCAAGAAAAAATGGAGTTGGGAAAAATATATCTCTCTCTCTCTAAAAAAAAGGAAGAAAAAAAGAGAAAAGTCAAAAAAAAATCAAGCAAAAGAACAAGATTCTTGAACTACGTTTGACCTGATTATTGTTGTGAAAAGATACGTAGGCAGCCCTACTCTGGGGTTCGGTCCAACCAAAAGAAAATTCAAATTACCCAGAATGAAACGAAACTGGGGCAAAGTTTATTTCCTTAAAAAAAAATCGATTCCAAAAGTTGTATGTTTCGCCTAATGTTATGTAAATTTTTAAGCCTCATGTCGACCTTTCTTTCTAACCCTTTCCAAAAGCCAAGTTATAACCAAAGAAAGACCTTCAGATCGATCTTTGAGAATGTCAAGGCTAAATATGTTATGGGTACATGATGTTTCGTATTTGGGCTTCATTTTCAAAAAAAAAAGATAAAAAAATGAATGAGTAAAAATGAGAGTCTTATTGGTAAAAACCCTTTTGGGCACCATAAGGTGAAAGTGAGCTGAGAAAGAAATGAAAATGAGATAGGCGTTGGCAAAACCCATTAAGGTGCCACTAGCCGAAGGAGGATTGTGATCTAGAGGGAACATATTCAAGATTGATTCCATTTCAAACTCAATGAGTGAACAAGAGTTGTCATGATTAGTATGGGTAGATCAGGTTGTTTAATTCAAAATGTATGTCATAATCATTAGAGTTGACTATCATTTTCAGATAAAATTTTCTTTATTTTTTTTAAAAGGGACATTCATTGTCTTTTCTTCCTTCTCTATATTTCTATTTTGTTTTTCTTCTTGAGTCAGTTATTCAAAAAAAATTATCATTGTCATTTTTCTCGTGTCCTTGAGTCAAGTCCATTTCAAAACAAGTGAGAAATGATCTCAAAACTCACTACCAACTTCTTCAATTGCACAAAGCAAGATAAAAAAGCCAAAACGTGAAAAAAACATGATTGTGAGCCAAAATAAGGCATGCAGAAAGTTTTATCAATAGAAGAGTCTGGGAACTCATGGAAATACCAGGGTTCAAAGAGTTTATTTGAGGAGCATGGAAAATAAGAAATATTGTGTTTGTTTCAAAGTCACTTTTGATAATATGATTTTGGGTCAATGATGCATCAAGTTGGTGAAAGATGCTAATGGTTGGAAGCAAGGTTAAATATGACGAGGGAAAGAGTGATTGCCACAAACCTGCCACCATGTTTTTGAACTCACAAAATTTTCTTTGATGAAACAGGTAACATGTTACTTTCAAATCAAGAATTTCAGAGTATAAATATCAAGGGTTGCAATGCCTCATTTCCACAGATGCAGGAAGCAATGTTGCTACACAGTTTTGATAATAAAATTATGGTAAAAATTCAATCCCTGGGAGACGCACTTCCTAATATGGATAATTCAAGTTTCATTTGTTAGGTGAAGCACTTCCTAACTTGAACCATCACTTCTAGAAGACGCATTTTCTGGTCGAGTCATTTCATTCAACCCCTAGGAGACGCACTTTCTAGTCAGGGTATGTCAGTTTTCATGTGTTAGGTAACACACTTCCTAACTTGAACCTTCAATCTAAGAGGACGCACTTTTTAGTTGAGTCATTTCATTTAACCCCTAGGAGATGCACTTCCTAGTCTGAATAAGTCAGTTTTCATTTGTTAGGTGAAGCATTTCCTAACTTGAACATTCACTCCTAGAAGACGCACTTTCTAGTTGAGTCCTTCAATTTAACTCTTAGGAGACACACTTCCTAATTTTGGTCAACAGTTTTACTCTGATGAGATGCATTTCTTTAGCAGGGCCTTGATTCACACTCTTTCTATACTTTTCAAAAACTGTAATCAGATGATGCTCACAAAATTTTCTAGTACAAACTGGGGAAAAAATTTTGTTCATGTTTATTGAATTTTACTTTCTACTCAGGACCTTCCTGAAGAATAAAAATTTATTTTTTATGATCAGGATCCTCCTGAAGAATGGGACAGGACCCTTCTAAAGAATGGAAATTTATTTTATGTCCAGAACCCTCCTGAAGAATGGGATGTTATTTTTCTGTTTCACCTTTTATTTTGATTTCAGGAACATATTTTGAAAAATCAGAAAAGGAAATCCAGGAGATCGCCTAAAGAACAAGTTGAAGAAAAGAAAGAGTTGTAAATCGAGTGTAGAAGTAAATTTCTATTCGAGTTTTTGGTGACGTCGATCATGTTTCTTATAGTTAGTTCATTATTCAGGAACACATGTTACCTTCAAATCAATGATTCAAAGCCTAAACATCAAAGTCCGTAATTTCTCAAAGCGGCATTCGTAAGGATACGCACTTCCTTGTTTGGTAATTCAAGCTGCATTTATAAGGAGACGCACTTCTTTGTTTGGACAATTCAAGCGACATTTGTAAGGAGATGCACTTCTTTATTTGGACAATTCAAGCAACATTTATAAGGAGACGCACTTCCTTGTTTGGTAATTTAAGCAACATTTGTAAGGAGACGCACTTCCTTGTTTGGTAAATCAAGAAACATTTGTGGGGAGACGCATTTCCTTGTTTGGTAATTCAAGCGACATTTGTAAGGAGACGCACTTCCTTGTTTGGTAATTCAAGTAACATTCATGGGGAGACGCACTTCCTTGTTTGGTAATTCAAGCAACATTTGTAAGGAGACGCACTTCCTTGTTTGGTAATTCAAGAAACATTTGTGGGGAGACGTATTTCTTTGTTTGGTAATTCAAGCGACATTTGTAAGGAGATGCACTTATTTGTTTAGACAATTCAAGCAACATTTGTAAGGAGACGCACTTCCTGATTTGGGTAATTCAAGCGACATTTGTAAGGAGACGCACTTCCTTGATTGGACAATTCAAGCAACATTTGTAAGGAGACGCACTTCCTTGTTTGGGTAATTAAATAGACATTTGTTAGGAGACGCATTTACTTGTTTTGGGTAATTCAAGAGGTATTTGTAAGGAGACGCACTTCCTTGTTTGGGTAATTCAAGTGGCATCGATAAGGAAATGCACTTCCTTGTTTTGGTAATTCAAGCGACATTGGTAAGGAGACGCACTTCCTTGGTTTGGTAATTCAAGTGGCATTGAGACGTATTTCCTTGTTTTGGTAATTCAAGTGGCATTGGAGCCCGCCTGAAGAACGGGATGAAGAAATAACAAGTCAGCAGCCCGCCTGAAGAATAGGGTGAATTTTCAAAATCAAGTCGCGAAGAGTAGAATCAAGATTCTAGAGATTACAATTTTCATTTGTATTTTTTCATTTTTTGTCAGTCATTTGAATGTAAAAGGCAGAAGTCGTCAACCGGAAACTCGACGAAATCTCACTCGACTTTAACTTTTTCTCTCACAATGTTACCTTTGAACTACTCGTGACCTAATTCCCTTATATCCCGGGATAGGTAGGAGGTCCAAAACCAGGATTCGGTTACATTTTTTCTTTTATTTTTATTTTTATTTTTATTTTTATTTTTATTTTTATTTTTATTTTTATTTTTATTTTTATTTTTATTTTTATTTTTATTTTTATTTTTATTTTTATTTTTATTTTTATTTTTATTTTTATTTTTATTTTTTATTTTTATTTTTATTTTTATTTTTATTTTTATTTTTATTTTTATTTTTATTTTTATTTTTATTTTTATTTTTATTTTTATTTTTATTTTTATTTTTATCCTTAACTTTTAAATAATTGAAGGGTCAAAAATCATATCTTGTCTACTTCTTTATATGAAAACTCTTCGAGATTCCACATAAAGAGGGGCAAAAAAGTAGACACATGATTTTTTATCCTCCTCGAATTTTAATTTATTTTTGATATTAAATATTTATATTTGGTATAATATTATTTAATTTTTTATTTTATTTTGATTTTAATAAAGTTTTAGTTAAAAAAATCAAGAATTAAATAAATTTAACTTTGAGATTTTTTTATTTTTATTTTTTATCCTAATTTTAAAAATAATACAAAATTCAAAATATATATATACTATTTATTCTAAATTATAATAAATAAATTAGTATTTTTAATACTATTTTATTATATTTATTTTTGTCTATTTATAAATTATTATTATGTTTTGATTAATATAAAATTAATTAATTATTATATTTATTATTATTATTATTATTTATTTATTATTATTTATTTATTATTATTTATTATTATTTTATTTTCTTAAAAAATGATATATATATATATACATATTTTCAAAATTCAAAAAGTTCTATCCTAATAGATAACTAGCCCCCCCATTCCCCCCCCCCCCCAAAAAAAAAATCCCTCTACTTAAAGGACTCCCACCCCCAAAAAAAATTCTACGAACTATTCTCTACAGTACATTGTATTGTCAGATTGTATCAGAAACATCAGAGAACAAAGAAAACAGAGAGCAAAGAGTGAGAAAAAAGGGAAGTAAAAAATAAAGAAAACAGAGTGAGGACTCAAAAAAATGGAGAATTTCATTTGAGGATTCCGGTGACGGCGTTTGAGTTTCTGCTTTAGTTTATCACAGGTTCTATTCAACCATGAATTATTTTATTTAATTTTGTAAACTTTATTATGAACAAGCATGAATGAAAAATATTCAAATAAAGATTATGCATTATTTGGTGTGTGTAGTTAACTGATTACATAAACTTTCTGTTATTATTTATTGTACTTTCAAATTATTGGACAATTATATATTTTTACTGTGTTGGATATAAAAAAACGTTGTTTATGATACTGTCAAGTCAAAAATTAAAATAGAAAAAAAAGAATGAAAAATGGACATCAGCAGCACAATGTATTATTTATTTACATTGCATCTTTTTACAATATGATATACACCACTCACTGCAAATCACACACATTCACGGATCGGGAGACAAAGACACAATGCAATCACGCATAATTTTCATCGAATAACAATCAACACACACTACATATATAGTAAATAGGCAAATGCATAAAAATCGAGAAAAACCCAATCCAACCGCTGCCGATGGCGGAAACGTCGTTCCAACCAGCGGCCTCTGCTCCATCTTTCCTTTTCCCTTTTTTGGCCACCTCCTCCCTTATTTGAAATAGATCTAGCCGAGAAGGCCATTCTCCGGTCGACCCCACTCCAAAATTGAAAACCACCACCACCGGCGAAGCAACCAGCGCCGCCAACAGTCCAACTGCCGCTATTTTTCTCCCTCTCCAGTGAAGTTTCAAACACCAACCAGTCCTCGCCACTGGAAAAACCACCGCCAACCACATAAAACCAGTAAATAAACCATTCTAGGCTAATTGTTTGTAATCATTTTTATTTTTAACAAAAAAAATAAATTGAAATTTTTCTCTGGTCATTGTTATAAGAGATTGAAAGGAAAAGAAGTTTAAAAGATTTTAAACTTATGAGAACGTCAGGGACCTTTTTATATTTTCATGATTTTGGATGATGTAAATATTTATACATTAAAATATTTCAAATGAAATTTCATAAATGTTTCCTCTAAGTCTTCACTTCTTCTTTTTTTTGTATTTATTTTTTTTTGGAATTAAGTAACTTCACTAGTTTATTGTTAAAGTTAGATGACATTTCAAGTATCAAATGCCTTTTGACGCTAGGAAAGTTTAGGGCACGTTTAAATATATTCGTCTCAATTAAGAATGCGGCGTACGCATCTTTTTGAGACATTTAAAATTTCAAGGATGCAATAATGCATTTTGACAAATACTTTTCTAAAATTAACTTTCATCAATTTAATATAAAATATATAGACAGTTTTGCTATAATAAAAATGAGCGAATCTAGGCCTACAAACATAATTTATCGAAATAGTTTTAGTCAAGTTAAGTCAATAAAGCGACCATGCTAGAACCATGGGACTCGAGGGGTGCCTCATACCTTTCCCTCAATCAACAGAATTCCTTACCCGGTCTTCTATTTTTGCAGACCATAGTAAGAGTCATTTCCTTTTGACTGGGGATTCAAAAAGGTGACTTGGAACACCATAACTCAATTTCAAGTGGCGACTCTATAATTAAAATAATCCCTATTCAATACTGTCACTTTAATTAGAAAAACCCTTTGACTCGATCCCTCGGGCAAAAAAGGGGTGTGACACCAAGAATCTCAACCATAAGTTATATCGGTACCCGCACCCATAATTCATACCAATACTGCATCTATTACGCCACGCCAATAACCATGCCCATAGGCAATGTTAATAGTCATATTAATGAATTATTTCAATAATCATATCTATAAGCCATTAATCATATCCATAAACCCTTAATCATATCTGTAAGCCATTAATAATATGTATAAGTCATATCATTAATCACATCGATATCTATATCATTAAGCATATCAATAGGCCATATCATTAATAATATTTATAAGTCATATCAATAATTGTGTATATAGGCCATATCATTAGTCATATCATTAATCAAGTATATAAGCAATATCATTAGCAATACCCGAAATTAGCATCAATCTTTCAATATCCAACTAACATACTCATTAAATATATTCAATATCCTCAAGTCCCGAACTGAAAATTAATAAGGGTATAACTTGCACAAATAAATCTACAAAGTTATCACAAGTCTTGGCATAAGGTCGATCGGAGGAACCCACTTCTAATCTCTGAAATCCATTTTAGGCTATTTCTACCCCTGACTAGGGTAAGGTATGTAAATCCATTTCTAGATGTTGAATAAGCCATAAATATCCCTAAGATATTAATTCTTCCCAAACATAAACAACTAAGTCAATTCTACCTAAAATAGTAGCAACTAAGGCAATTTCTCCAAACTTAAGCAACTAAGGCCAATTCCACGATAAACATAAATGATCAAGGAAATTTCACCTAGATTAAGCAACTAAGGCATTTTCATTCTAAACATGATCCACAAACCTAAATTCACCTAAGACATGAGTAACTAAGCTAATTACTCCTAATTTACGATATCACGATGGCTTAAATGGTTCAATTAATCCAAATATCTTTATTCATACTTCCAAAACCCAATCCACCCCATATCTAGTATAATATCATTATATACTACGAGATAGCTCAATCAATGAAAAAGGTAAATCTAGCCTACCTAGATGCCGAAGAAAAGCCCAATGAATCTGTTAAACCCCCAATTTTCCATTTTGAGAAACATTCTCAAGGTGCCACGCTATCAAAATTAGAACCTACTTGTCAAATGAGAACAATGATACCCATATTTCACTATTGTACTTTGGGTCTAATAATTACATAAATATACCATATTGAGCCTGTTTGCGGAATTGCATTTTTGAAACCTGCACAATATTTCTCTATGTTCAAAGAACCTTTACCTTCAAAATGGGTGAATTCCAAACTATAATGGTGCTAAAATAAAGCCACCAAGATTTTAGGGATTTTACATAAGAATGGAGAATTAAATCGTGAAAATAATGAAAGCTTACCACAAATTCAAAGGAGGAACGCATAAATAAATTTTACCCAATCTCAAAAACCACCAACAATTGATTCTCCTAAAAGTTCCCACTTTTTAGGGTTCAATATTCTAAGGAATGGGAGAATAATGGTGAAAATCGGGCTAAGTAGGGTATTTATACCCTTCCAAGGTATGTGGATGCCGCTAAAGCGGACAATAGGCCATTTTAGCAGTCGGTGCTTATTAAAGCCCTTCGGGGTTGCTTCGCATAGTAAGGGACCATGTCTCTTAGAATCAAACACAGGCAATCGAACAATAGAGTGCAAGAAAACTAAACACAATGCAGAAATAGTAAAAGATACAAGGATTTTTACGTGAAAATCCAGAATGGAAAAAACCATGACTTGCCCTCACAAGCACTAACGAAATCCACTATAATCAACCTCCTGATTACAGTTAAGATTTCAGCCTAACTCGAGGCTCTTTGTGCTAGCAGCAACTCTACTACCAGCTTATCTTGGTAACTCTACCAAGGACTCCCCCTACACTTATTATCTCTAATCAGTCTCAAGCTTAGGCAACTCTACCTAAGCAATACTCTTAATAAGAAAACATTACTCTTATAACATGATTAGTTCTTTTACAAATCAATACTCAAAAACATTCGCTCACTCTTTAAGCAAAATATAAAGTTAAGAACATGAGCAAATGCTTGAGCAGTCTTAAAATAAAGTTTTTGTAGCCTCACTTCTCTCTTTTTAGAATTGGTAAAAACTAATTATTGAAGAGGCAAATATTTCCTTTTATAGCTAGGTGATGATTAGGGATGGAATATCATTGGACCATTTTTCCAAGTCAATACAAAATAGCACAAAATAGTATCTGCAAGTTTGTTACACAAGATGACAAAACTGTACAGAAGGTGTGTGCCAGCTGTACTATACTTTACACGTCCAGGGTCCTGTTCCCTTATAGTTTAGTTTCTCATCATCAAAACTACATATAGAAATTTTCCCCCTTTTGATGATGAAAAACCAAACCATATAATTTGAGCATCAGTGCACATTGATCACATTTAATGAGAGTGATTACCACCTGAGGACGAATGTTACTCCTATCATGATGCTTCTTCTTTTATCATGAAACATGGGGACCTGGTCCCTTTTCTTCATTTGGCGGTAAGAAATTCCCCTTATAATCATACACCTTCATTTTATTTGGTTTCTTTTTATTTACACACTTCCCTTATCAGTGTGACTCTCTTCAGGTCTGCATCTACAAGACTTCAGGTCTACATCTGCAGCATTTCATTTGGTGCACTACACTACCCCCTACTACATGAACTTAGATTCCCCTTCATATCATTATTGAAAAGTAAGAATAGTAAACCAAGAGTAAATTACATAAAAATTTGTTAACTTATGGTCATCGGGGCAACACTAATATATAGAACAGCTTTAAAGAGAGAACAGTATAAGCCCACAAATCAGAATTCATTCATTGTTAAGTAGTTAAGTTCCAATTCAGTATATAAAATCAATAAAAAAAATAATTGTCCTTAGAATCCACATGATAACAAGGATTGGAACAGACATGAAATTGAGTAAAAGACTCAAGAGGAGGAAGTCTTGGGGAAAGGGGCTTAGTCAATAATTTTATTCAGCATGGGCATCACGTAACTACTTAGTGAGTTCCTTAACTTTTGCATTTAGATCACTCACTTCACCAGTCAGATTTTTCTCTCTTAGGACCAGGTCCGTCAGAATTTCCTTCCTTTTAACTACTAAATATTTCTGCCTTAATTCAATAAAACTGCCAGATTTTTAGCCAGAGGATCTGGTCCTTCCAGTAATATGAATTTTCATCATTCATTTCTCAATTTTTTCAGCAATATTTTTCCTTCTCCATCTTTAAACATACTATTCTAGTCTCTCCTTCCCTTTCTAAAGAATAGTTTATCCTCAACCACTTCATCCTCTTTACTTTGAGATGGTAATACTCTATTTCCTTTAGCCACTCCATTCATTTCTTTTGTTACTAGTTTTGAGTTTTGGGATTCTACAGGAGGTTTTGGATCTTCTAAAGAATAAAGAATTCTGGGTTGAGAAGATTTTTTGTCAATGTGAGTGCTAAGACTTTTGACTTGAATTTTTTAGCAAGAATGGTTGACTATAGATTTATGAACTAGAGGAGAACTCTGTAGGAGTTTACACATTTACAGCTTTAAGATTTTCTAAGGAAGAAGAAGTTAGCTTAGGTTCTTGTTGGAGGCTCAAGATAACTACTTCAAAATATTCACCTGGACTATGGAAATAGGAATGTCAACCATCTGAATCTGCAAAAACTAGTGAAGGTAAAGAACCTTCTTGGTTTCCAATAGATGATCAATTTAGGATGATAAAGTGAATCAGTTGAAGAAACATATGAAGGAGTTTGAATTAGAAGAGATCATTGTCAGAAAAATGCTCCTTCTAAAATGACATATTTGATCCTAGTAATTATGACTCTTTTTTTATGGGATTTGAAGGATTGTACACAAGTATGAGAAGACACATGGCCTTTCATACAATATTTTAAGATTATTGAAGCATCCTGAACTGGTACTAACCTGAGAGATAGGACTAGGTCCCTCTTCTTTTTGAGTGAATTCTGAATTTGTGATTGCTTTAATTGTTTTCTCCGAAAGTTATTCCCATGGTGTAGACCTATAACGATATGATATTGAGTTATTCTAATAAGAACTTGCCTTATCAAGGATACATGTCTCCTAAACATAGCCAACTTTGAGTGAAAACACTGAATCATAAGATAGGTCTGATTGATTTGATCAATCTTGCTTTAGCCTTTTTCCTCATCATACTCTTCTTATTGATATTCAACTTAATGCTGAGATAAATGATTGGCACTTTGAATTATTATCATTCTCGTCTAATTTCTTCAGCAAGATCACCCCTCTTTCTTTAACTCACACAATTTTTCTTCTTGCCATAGAGGTTTTCATCTATATTCTTCCATGTAACAGATGTTTTGAAATCAATTAATTTACCTGAGACACTTCTATATATAGAAGTGTCTTGAGAGAGAGAATATAGTCAAACCTTTTAATATGCAGAGTCTATTAGCACACTTGCAACCACTTTTATCTTCTTTGTAGAGTAATTATCTAGATCATTTTAAATATTAAAAAGTGTTACCTCTTTTTCTTCTTCATCTTCTGAGTTGTACATAAAGGCAAACATGGAATCAATTATAACATAATTGTATTCCTTAGCTAGCATAGAGACATCTCCAGACTTCTTATCTTATCGAATTCACTGGAAGAATCTCCACATGCAGCCAGAGCTTACTTCACAGCATACTAAGTAGCTACCTTCCTTCTTGAATTTTTAGGGACCTGGTCCCTGTTTCTTTCTTTGTCACCTCCAATTTTGAGGTACCCCTGATAATCCACCTTGAGTAATGGACAATCCTTAATGAAGTGCTCATGACTTCCACATTTGTGGCATACCTCTATATTGCCTCCTCTTTTACTACTGTTTGTTTTTCTTTGGAACTGTTCACTCATCTTCATGTCTCTAACAATCATACTTTCTAAGTAGGCAACATCTATATTTCCATCACTTGACTCATGTTTTGAGACCTTCAAATCCAGGGATTTTTCTTTTTTCACTTCCTTCTTATCCATGTATTGTTATTTCTTGAGCTTATGGGTTTTTAGATAACCAATGAGTTCATCTATGGTGATAGTTTTGAGGTTATTTACCTCAGTTATAGCATCTACTTTGCTTTCCCAGAGCATTGGAAGAACACTAAGAACTTTTCTCACTTGCTTATATACTGGAATCACTTCTCCTAAGTAGTGAAGCTCGTTTGTGATAGAAGTGAATCTCGTATGCATTTATTGGATAGTTTCTCCTTCTTTCATGGAGAAGATTTCATACTGGGTAGTCAGCATGTCTACTTTTGAATCATTCACATCAGTAGTACCTTTATGGGAAGTCCTCAAGCAATCCCAGATCTCTTTGTCATTTTCACGAGCTGAGATCCTATTATATTCATCAGGCCCTATTCCACAGACTAACAACTTTTTATCCTTGTAGTTTTTCTCAATTTTTCTTCTATTTTCTTCATTGAACTCCCTTCTGCTTTTGATGACCATTTTTTTAACATCTCTTTCTTTGACTTTTTTATAGGAACATGAGGACCATCAAGGATTATGTCCATCAATTCACTACCTTCAACAATTATGAAGTCAAACATCCTAGTTTTCCACCACCTATAATATTGTCTATTGAATCTTGGTGATCTAGTTGTAGATTGCCATTCTTCTAGGTTAGGTAGAGCAACCATGCTAATCAAAACACTCTAGGTGTGAACCTTTTAGAGTGACCTTGCTCTGATACTAATTATTGAAGCCCTTCGGGGTTTCTCCACACAGTAAGGGACTAACTACCTCAAAATCAAACACAGGCAATTGAATAATAGAGTGCAAGGAAACTAAGCACAGTGCAAAAAGAGTAAAAGACGCTAGCATTTTTTAAAATGGGAAACACTACGGCTTGACCTCACAAGCACTAATGAAATCCATTATAATCAACCTCTTGATTACATTCTAGATTTGAGCCTAACTTTAGGCTCCTTGCGCTAGCAGCAACTGTACAACCAACTCATCTTGGTAACTCTACCAAGGACTCCCCCTACACTTATTAGCTCCAATCATTCTAAAGCTTAGGCATCTCTACCTAAGCATCACTCTCAATAAGAAAACACTACTCTAACATGAGTAGTTCTTTTACAAATTAACACTCAGAAATACTCTCACTATTAAAGTGAAGTACAAAGTTAAGAACATTAGTAAATGCTTGAGCAGTCTTGAAATAGAGTTTTTGCAGCCTTACTTCACTGTCTTTAGAATTGGCAAAACTAATTATTAAAGAGGCATCTTTTTCCTTTTAGAGTTAGGTGATGATTAAGGATGGAATATCATTGGACCAGTTGTCCAAGTTAGTACAAAATAGCATCTGCAAGTTTGTTACACAAGATAACAAAACTGTGCAGAAGGCGTGTGCTAGTTGTATTGTACTTTGCATGTCCAGGGACCTAGTCCCCTGTAGTTTAGCTGCTCATCATCAAAAATACATATATCAGTGCTAAAGTTCCCAGCTGACTGCTAAAGCAGTCTCCACACTGACATGGCAGGCCGTTAAAGCAGCACTTGCCGAGGTGGTCAAGGTTGTTAAAGCACCTAAAAGGACACTAAAACACCCTCTACTAAAGCATCCAAAAGGTTTCTTTAGTGGTTGCACCAGATTTTCTTGCATCAGTTAGAGACTAGAAATATTTCGAGTCTCGGCCAACCCCTAGGGATTCATTCATAATTTTGTATACACAAAAAAACTATGCTATCCTATTAAATTTGATGTTTTAGACTCAACATCATAGTTAAAATTTCCATCTGAGGTTGTTTTGATGAAAAATAGGTCCCACACCGCCTGCCATATATCTTAACTTTTGGTCAACAGCCTAAAATCAATATGAAAGCCTCGAGACCCAAACCAAGGGTCCACCCAACTTAAAACCAATGTTTTGGAGCTGTTAGAACAATCAGAATTGGCATATAAGGTTGTTTCACTAAAGTTTTTTTTTATAGCCAATTTGAACTAATGAAGGCTTCAAAATAGGGAATTGTCTCTAAAAATCAAACGAACTTTCTGATAATCGAACTGTCAGTTCAAACAAGTCACAAAGAGGGCAGTTATAGGAAAGCTCTAAATGGAAAAAATAAGCAGAAATACGAAAAATGACTTGGAGAGTCATACAAGATAGTCGCTTAAAAGGACAAAGGTCACTTGAGAGACATGTGCAACAATCGCCAATGTTGCTAAAGTGTCACTTGGCCACTTAAGTGATGATTATCAAGTGACTTAGTCTGTGCTTAAGTGACACATGGCACTTATAAAGTTCCCACTTAGCTAGTTTTCTCTTATTTCTCACCCATTTTCAAGAGAGTAGAACCCTAGAATATGTGAAAACTTGGGAGATATATTAGTGGGTAATTTTGGGTCATTTGTAATCCCAAATAATGCATTTTTTCTTTGAATTCTTGGAAAGTTTTCATCAATTCCATGGTTAATTTCTCATAATTTCTCTAAAATCCCTAGAATATTGATAGGTTGATTGTAGCTACATTTGAGCTCAAAATTCACCCATTCTTCAGGGTAAATGTTCCTTGAGCATAGCGAGACATGTTGTCGGTAGTTATAGTGCGATTCTACAAGAAAGATCCATGTGAGAGTTTTACGTGAATTTGGACACGAAGCATAAAAGTGAAATATTGGTATCATTGTTCTCGCATTGATGAGTAGATTATAATTTTGATAGTGTGACATCTTACAAAATCTTTTCAAAAATAAAATCAATGGTTTAGTAGATTCTTTGGGCTTTTCTTCAACGTCCAGGTAAGTTAGGTTTTCCTTTCTCATAGATTCAGCTAATTTGTAGCATATTTATGATATTATGTTAGATATGGGATGGGAATTAGGTCTTGGAGCTATGATTGGTATAATTAGTATTATTTGTATTGTTTAGACTATTTGAGAATCATAAATTATTCATAATTGACTTAGTAATCCATCTTTAGGGTAAAATTGTTATCTTAGGGCTATTTGTGGCTTATTAAACATCTAAAAGTTAATTTAGATACCTCAGCCTAGTCAGGAGTAGAATTTACCTTAGGAATAATTTCCAGTATTAGAAGTGGGATCCTATGGTCTACCTTAGGCCAAGACTCTTTTTAGATCCTTTTAAACTTATTGGGCATGTTACATATTTAAATTGAATATTTTAGAGTGAAAAAGACTAGATTGTTGATGTTTATTCTATAGTGGTACTTGGGAGTTGGTGTTGGTTTCAAACTAAGTCCGGTGGTTTATTGATATTGAGTTTCAATTCAAGTTCGTCCATTGATGATGATATTAATTACATGAGTATCGGTTCAAGTCCAGTAAATGATGATGATGATATGAGTTCTAGTTTGAGTCCGACATTGAGAGGTTATTTATGGTATGATACGGTATGGATGGATTCATGGTAATGGCTTGATATTCGATAGATTTATGGTACAACTGAGAAATATTATTTTTGAAAAAAAATGAGATGCTTTTATGAAAATTCTTTCTGTGAATGATAACACTCAACTTACTCCCATAATTAAGGGGGGAGACGGTGGTTGTCAAGTAACCCAATGTAAATTGTGGTCGAATCTCGAGGAGTGAATGTTATAGACTTCCCAACCTATGGGAACGCAAGTTACTATAAGGTTACTCAGATTGCTAATGGAAACTTATGTATAAGTAAATGGGGGGATTTGTTTAAAAATTCTTCAATAAATTCTGACTAGTACGTGTTGAATGCTATCTTTGGTTTGAAATCAAGATTTGGAGGAATTTTGGGATTATGTGTCCTTAGAGGTGGAGAATGTGGGACAATGTTGGTTTATCATGGGATTTAGTTGCCAAATAATAAATAGGCTAGGTTGAAGGTCATTGGGGTCAATCTTTCGACAAAACCCCAATGATTTCACCCATTGGCCCTTTCGAGCACCTTACAAGTGTGGAGTTTATATAGCCACCCAAAACCTCAACAAAGCATCCCTATTTATAGAATGATGCTCTTGACATAATTTATACTCCCTAAACACTTATTTATAAGATTGCAAAGGGTAGTAAAACATAGTCTTAGTCATTCATCATTGCTTTATCCCCCCATAACCCTCTTTCGAGGATGTCATGGGTTACCTAATATTCGCATAAATCCCTCTTTGGAGGTTGACAAAGGGTTTCTAGAGCTTGGAGATTTTACCCATCAAACCCATTTGGATATTTGGAGTTTTCACCCATTAAATTCCAATACATAAGCTCAAGCAATGGTGAAATCCATACTCAACGACTAGACTCTATGCAAATATAACAAAACCTACACACAATGACACTCTAGTTTAACATAATCTCAAGACTAAAGAAATTAGCTACTCATTAGATAAAGGAAAAGAAAGTAACCAAGTAATGCATCCATGGAATTCAGACTAAGAGAGGATGAAATAATCTTCAATTTCATATTCCAATTTCACTAATTTTTCCTTAAAACAAAAATCACAATGATAGAAAAAAACTATCTAAAGTTCTCTTTTTCTCCCCTCCCCCCCCCACAAATTCTAGGGTTTTTCCTCCTCTACTAGAGTGTTTTTAAATCTCCATCCAACTCTTGACTCAGCTGCATAATTTATCAAACTACCCTTCATTTAGCCGGCTATGCCGTGGTCGCGGGTCTTGACTGCGATCACACAACCACGGTCACAGTTATGACCGAGCGATCGTGTGATGATGGCAAAATTACTTGATTTGCAATCGTGTACATCAGACCGCAATTGCATTACCAGAGGCTAAATAGGTTTTCTACTTGGCTGATAGTTATTACGATGATCTTCAAGCCAGCGCAATACCCGAGGTCCTTTCGACTGTGAGTATTCAACTGCACTTCTTCTGCTCCCTTTTGATCATTTCAAGCATTAATCCACTTTTTTCTATCTTTTGAACTCTATACCTGCAAGGAGTGGATATTAGTGAACTTACTCACACTTAGGTCTCACTAAATTAGTTAAATCAAGGCAAATTGTATGAATGTTGGATGTAAATGAGTGGTAAAATTACCACTCATCAACACCCCCAACTTAGAGCATTTTCTTATCCTTAAGTAACATTACCTTTTACCACGAGACAATCATGTATGCCCAAATTTCATGCCTTAAGGGCCATAACAACTTCAACTTGAATTGCAACCACAAGTAGCTCATTGCGCATGTGCTAGACTAATTTCATAACACCCTTCATTATAAAATACAATACTCAAAGAATGCATAAGACTTTAAATAGAAATCAAACAACAAAGACCAATACTCTAGAAGTGGCTCATCTTTGACTAGAACTAACCCATACTCCATTTGCCTCATTGTTCGGGAGGTGACAAAGGTCACACACATCAACTTGTTTACATATCGTCCTCACAAGAAAGAGAATTTCTACATACCACACTACCGAATAGGCAACAAGGAAATTTAAGTGCAAGAACACTCCCCTCACAAAAGAAATTTCACTACAATAAGTGTCATTCCATAGGCTTTCCCCTATTTTCAATTACCACTAAAATGAAGGTAAATGGTTGGAAATCTCAAAAGACTTTCTAAGATTGTAACGTAGGTTTGAGTTAGGGTAGGATATCATTTAGGGAACTTGGTTACACCCTACCTTGAACATCTACATCACACTTTACAACACTTTTCCTTTCAACTAAGGACAACTCTACTTTGTTTTCTCTTATTTATTATGCCTACTTTTCGCTTCCTTTATGCACCATTTTTCTTTCATTTCATTTTCGTGCAATTTTTATGCACAACTTTCCTTTGTTGGACTTCTTCCTATTTTATTCTTTTGCTTTTAAAGCTTAGGTACATTAGGCCTTTCACTTACAACTTTGTGGCCCCAAACTTACTTTCATCAATCTTTACAACCCCCAACCTAGGCTCTTGGCCTCAAGTTTCATTTTTAAGTCCAAGGAGCGTAAGGTTCAAAAGAGGGATAAAAAGAATGGTTCACGGCTTATAACGTATTTGCCAAAGAAAGGTAAAAAGAATCAAAGTGGGTACTAGGGATTTCAATTATGCATGGGTAGGCTTTTTAGTCTAGAGTGGGTTTCAAAATCACAAAGAAGGCCTAAGATTATTTCTCCAACCAAATACAATCTAAATTTGTTTTGAAAGACTAATGGGACAAGTTTTAGATAACACAAATATACAAGACATTAATCCAATATTCTCACCACACATGGCATGCAAAATTAGTTAAGGGAGATCAAATGTCCCTCCCGATGAAAATAATCATGGAGTGTCTATTTCTGATCTACAAGTCAAAATCTATGAAGCCACAAGAAAAGAAAAAGTTTTGTTGCACATTGCTCACATCCATGCCCTTGATTTTTCAAAAAATTTGGAGACGGAGGGGGTTTCTTGATTTGTAATAGCACCATGCATAATATTTTTAACTTACGGCTACAACCAAAGCCTTAGTCTCACATCTTGACTCGAAACGGGCGAACGAACCATATGGCTACTCAGACTTCACCAATGGTGTACAATGCTATAGGTACTCAGACTTCCCTTGCATTATTATAGGGCATCATCATAGATAAAAGTTCATTCATAGCCAGGAGACCTCATGTCACCTTACCACTTATACTACCATGAAACACCCCCAACTTACAAGTCGGAGTGCCCTCATGAAGGTAAATGTAAAATCTAAAAAGTACAAAAGGGTGAGAAAGGATTCCTTAAATTAGTAGGCGTCGAAAGAGTCTGGTGCTGCGAATGCAGCATTATGCCCGCAATCGCGGTAACTGAGAGGGAAATCCCCTATTTTTGGTCTGTTTTTCATTTCCTGCACAGCTATCAGTTTTCCAGCTCTGTCTTTTTTAGTACCTTATTTGTGCTAAAAGACCTATAAAAAACCAAAAAAACACAAAATAAGTTAAGGATGGGTTGTCTCCCATCAAGCACCTAATTTAACATCGCGGCACGACTCTTTCCCGTTACCATGTAGTATCTTTGAAGTTAATGCCCTCAACTTTGGCTATCATGGGGAATTTTTCATTGTAGTTCTTCACTCTTTGGCCATTGACGATGAATTTCTTCCCTTTATTATCTTCCAACTCAACTGCACCACTGGGGTAGACTTTATAGATCACGAATGGTCCCGACCATTTTGGGAGGAGCTTCTCCGTGAAGAGTTTGAAATGGGAGTTGTAGAGGAGTACATTCTCTACAATATGGAATTCTCGCTGCACTATCCGAGCATCATATCATTTCTTTATTTTCTACTTATACAATGCCGCACTCTCATAAGCCTTTAGCCAGAATTCCTCCATCTCATAAAGTTGTGTCATCCGTGCCTCGGATGCTTCTCCCTAGTTCATATTCAATCTCTTTAAAGCCACAAAACCTTATGCTCAAGTTCAACAGGTAAACGACATTCCTTACTAAACACTAATTTCTAGGGAGACATACTCATTAGGGTTTTGTAGGTTATTCTATTAGCCCAAAGTGACTCATCAAGTTGCCTTGCCCAATTAGTGTGTCCTACATTTACTGTGTTTTTTAGTATGGCTTAAATTTCACGATTTAATACCTCCACTTGACCACTTTTTTGGGAGTGGTATGGGGTGGTGACTTTGTGCTTGACTCCATACTTGTCAAGAAGAGAACCAAATATTTGGTTGCAAAAATATGAGCCGCCATCACTAATGATGGCCCGAGGGGTACCAAACCTTGTGAAAATATTCTTTTTTAGGAAGGAGGTGACCCATTTGCTCTCATTAGTGGGAAGTGTGATGGCTTCCACCTATTTTGAAACATAATCGACCGCCACAAAGATGTATTTATTCCTAAAGGAGCTCACAAAAGGTCCCATAAAATCGATTCCCCATACATCAAAGAGTTCCACCTTCAAGTTAGGCTTGAGAGGTATCTCGTTCCTTCTTGAAATGCCACCATGCATTTGACAATTTTGAAAAGATTTTACCCATTCAACGGCATCCTTATGAATAGAAGGCTGATAAAATCCGCATTGGATAATCTTAGCGGTAGTTCAACTTCCTCCATGATGACCTCCGTAAAGTGATGAGTGTCATGCCTCCAAGATGTCACTTATTTCAAAGTCCATTACACACCGCCTAATAATTTCATCGGCACATTCTCAGAATAAAAATGGTTCATCCCAGAAATATCGCTTCGCATCAAATAAAAACTATTTATTTGATGATAGTTTAGTCTCTCGAGGAGTACATCGCCGCAACATAGTTGGCAAAATCTGCATACCATGGTGTACTTTTCCCCTCGATGTCCATAATCAACTCATCAGGAAATGCATCATCAATTTCTATCTCCCCATGTTTTTTAATGTTCTAGACGAGAGAGATGATTGGCCACTTGATTCTCACATCCTTTTCAGTCTTTCACCTCAAAGTTGAACTCTTGTAGCAACAAAATCCACCTAAGTAACCGCGTATTTCCTTATTTCTTGGTCATGAAATACTTAAGAGCGGAATGGTCCGTATGTACCATTATTTTTGTGCCTAACAAATAAGCTCAAAACTTCTCAAAGGCATAAACCACCGCCAATAATTCTTGCTCGGTGATGGTTTAGTTACGTTGGGCATCATTCAAGGTTTTGTTGGTATAGTAAATAGGATGAAAATGCTTGTCCTTTCACTTCCCTAGAACCGCACCCAATGCAATACCACTTGCATCGCACATTACCTCAAATGGGGATGACCAATATGGAGCCACAATAATGGGTGATGAAATGAGCAAGTTCTTAAGATACTCGAAGGATTTAAGACATGATTCATCAAAGTTAAACTTGGACTATTTCTCAAGAAGTTTACACATAGGATGTTCTATCTTGGAAAATCCTTGATGAAACGATGATAGAACCCGACATGGCCAAGAAAAGTTCAAACACCTTTTACGGAGAGGGGGGATCATGGCAATTACCTCAACTTTATATTGACCAACTTGAATGACTTTCCCCAAAATCTTGTGGCCTAAAACAATTCCTTCTTTTACCATGAAATGACATTTCTCCCAATTCAAGACAAGGTTTGTTTCCACACACCTTTCAAGCACTTTATTGTAACACCCCATAAATTTTTTCGTACACTTATCGCGATTATATGGAGTCCTAAAGGCTTGCGTATGGGGTAAATTAAGTTTATGGTGTTCGGAAGTATCTCGTCAATAGTTGTATGTGTAGGTATTGGAATAAGCTTTCCAACGATATAAATTTTGCCCAAAACAGAGGAGTATTTCATATAAGCGAGCACATTCGAAATTTCAAAACGGTGGCCGGGAAGCCTGTGAACAGTAAATCTGCAGGAAAATTACTGCAGCTAGGCAATTTTCTTTGGATCAACTTTAGACGATCATAACTCCTTGTACAAAAAGAACTGTGTGAGCTTCTATATATCGACGAAAATCTCCAAGAGTCTTCTTTCCGATGAAATTGGTTTCATCCAAATCCAATGTCTGAGTAAGGAGCTATACCCGTTTTACTACAGCCTATCAAAAAAAAAACAGAATTTTGGGACAGATTTTTGGGTCAACTTTAAACGATCATAACTCCTTTTAAAGGAAGAACTGGGTGGTATAATTTATATGAAAATGAAATACCTTTGAATTATCTTTCCAATGCAATTGGTTTCACCCAAATCCGATACTGGAGCAAAGAGTTATGATTGATTTACTTCAGCCTGTCAAAACTGTCCACCGGGGACAGATTCGGATTTATTTAAATTTTTAGGGCAAAATGGTCATTTTCTATTACCTCTTGGACGAAAATTGGTCTTTATAAACATACACTTAGCCTCATATATATCATATATCATCCAATTATTAAGAGAAGGTGAAACCCTAGCCTAATTTCAACTTCAAATATTTTGTGATTCAACCGTAGAAAATTCGAATTGGTTCCGTAGTTGTGTTCACCATCTCGAAAGCTTCGAGAAGCACCCCATGGTTATGTAAGGAGGATTCTAAATACAAGAGTTCATTGTTAAGGTATGAATATTGTTTATTCTTGATTCTTATCCATGAATAAGTATTGATAAGGGATTATGAGTATTGTCTTGATGTTGGAAGATAACTAGAAACATAGTTATGAATTGTTTTGTATAAATTGTTGTAGTAAATTATGGAAGTTGTTGTATTGGATTATGGAGGATGAATTGTGATGATATATCATTATATTAGTGGTTATGTATGCCTAGTGATCATGTTGGTATTGGATGGTGATTAAGAGGGGAAATAAAGGCTAAGAGTGATGTTGAGGGATATTGCATGAAAATGCATGATATGTGAATGTAATAAGAGTATAAGAGGATGTATGTAGCACTCTTATTGATGAGTTAAAGGATTACTTCCTAGACATTATTTGGTGAAGTTAATACCTAAATGGTAAGGTTTAGTTGCTAATACTAGTTTGCCACAAATGACTTATTGTAGATAAGTGTTCGAAGAGTACGGGAAGTCAAGTTGGACTTGTATTGAAGTGGTTATATCAAGGTATGTAAGACATACTCTATCTAATCTTTGGCATGAATAATGACCCATGGCACTCTCAAGTAAGCTTCCAACATTGTCCTATGACACATGACACATAATAACATCATTTGATCTTCGACACCACCAATTGAACTTGTTTTCACTTTTAAGATGTCCGGCTAGTCAAAAAAATGTCCCTATACTATTGTTGACTCCGAAATGGTTTAATGAGGTATCCATGATTCTCTACTTCATTTTCATGATATTGATTACCTATTTACATGTTTTTCCTATTGAGGTATCATGGTTTCAAGTTCCATAAGGTGTGACCACAAAGTAACCAATCTCAAAGATTAATTGAATTAAGAAATGGAATGTCTTTATTTTAAATTGATGATATGATGTATTGTATTAGTACCACTGATCAGTTGGCCATTGTATTATAAAGATTATGTATATATGCTATTCCAGGGGTGGTCCCTGATGTATTGTATTAGTACCACTGATCAGTTGGCCATTGTATGACATATGTTATGTATTGATAAGGAATACGGGAAGTAATGATATGAAAGTAATGTGCAGGTATCCCATCAGCTCTTTTAAGTGTGGTCTACTCATACTGTTTATTCACTGGTATCTGGGTTCTGTTGATCTTTTGTATCTCATATTGATACTCACTGCCTTACATACTCAGTACATATTTCCGTACTGACGTCCCTCATGGGGGACCTGTATTTATGCCTGCAGGAACGGGTACTTCAGGTCGTATACCTCCGCAGTAAGAGCCAGGACATTCTGTTGATAGTAGTGAGCTCTAGTTGTTTCGGGGCATCCCAAGTCGTTTCTATATGTACTTTTGGTATTTGTATAAAAGTCTTTTGTGGGCGGGAGTTTGTCCCGACCCTAACTCAGTTGTGTATCTATGTAAAGTCTTTTGTAGACATATTGTACAGCCATAGGAGTGTTTGGTTGATAGACGTGATGGCTCTGACGGCCAATTACTGTTTATATATATATATACGTGTCTGTTGGGCTGATACAGGTACTGTTTTCTTCTATTTACAACGAAGTGCTGCCCAAATTTCTAATTTTCATAAGTAATGTAAGTGTGAAAGTATAGGTTATGAACGGGTTCTCCCGGGCCTCCTCGGCTACGGGTGCCAGTCCGCTCCAATAGGATTTGGGGCGTGACATTTATTCAAGTGTTCAAGGTATGACTCAAAAGAATTTCCCACTACCGAGAAGTCGTCCATGAATACTTCCATAGAGTCTTCAACCATGTCAGCAAATATAGACAACATGCAACGTTGAAAGGTTGTTGGGGCATTACACAATCTAAATGGCATTCGCTTGAATGCAAACGTGCCATATGGGCAAGTAAAGGTTGTCTTTTCTTAGTCCTCCGGGGCGATACAAATTTGATTGTATCTCGAGTACCGGTCCAAAAAGTAATTTTTGGCAAGTCTATCCAACATTTGATCCATAAAAGGCATTGGAAAATGGTCCTTCTCCATTCATGAGTTCCATTTTTGGTAGTCCATACACACTCGCCATCCGGTGACCAGTCGAACGGGGATGAGGTTATTTTTTCATTCTCGGCCACCGTGATGCCACCCATTTTTAGAATGCATTGCACTGGTCTTACCCACATGCTATTAGATATAGGATAGATCACTCCTGCATTGAGCCACTTTATAATCTCCTTTTTTACCACCTCTTTCATGGGTTGGTTTAATCTTCTTTGGTGCTCCACACTTGGTATGTAATTTTTCTCAAGTTTAATTTTATGTAAGCATATACCGGGAGCTATGCCAATGATGTCCGCTATCGTACACCTGATGGACCAAATGGATCTTTTAACCACTAACTTCAATTCTTCTACTTGATAGGAATTTAGGTCACTAGCAACAATGATCAACAAAGTCTCATCCTCCCCTAAGAACACATATTTGAGATAAGGTGGCAAGGTCTTTAGTTCAATTTTTGGGAGGTTCTAGGATAGATGGTTTGGTGGGTGGACTTTCACGGTTTTTAAGATCAAGATCTAGCTTAGCCAGGTTCTTGGTGTGAAACCCAGATTCGGTGAGAGAAGCTACCACTTTGTCATACTCCTCCACTTCTTCCTGTTCATAATTCCAAAGCACCCCAACCAATGGGTCATTCAACAAGCTTACATCGACATGGTTAGAAACCTCACTATTAATAACATTGATTATCGAGATGACTTATTGGTCCATCAGTTGTTTTATAGTCTTGCATATGTTGAAGGATACCAATTCACCATCCAATCTAAACTTTATTTCCTCGGCCTCTACATCTACCAATGTATTCCCAGTAGCCAAAAATAGCCTCCCAAGGATAATGGGAATGTCCACATCTATGGCATAATCCACAATAACAAAGTCGTCCGGGTAAATGAACCGGTCTACTTTTACTAGAACATTGTGGAGAATCCTAATAGGTTTCTTAATGGATCAATCGGCGATAAGCAACTTGATTTTGGTGGTTATTGGCTTACCCAACCCAAGTTTGTGAAATATCGTGTAAGTCATGAGTTTCACACTTTCCCCAAGGTCACACAATTCCCTAGCAAATGTGAAAGTGCCAATGGTGTATGAGATTGTAAAGGAAGAAGGATCCTTTCTCTTTTCAACATACACACATGTAATGATGGCACTATAATGGTGAGTAATCTCTATGGTTTCCTCCTCCATAAGATTTTTTTATACACCAAATCTTTCATAAATTTAGCATACCCCAGCATGTTTTGCAATGCCTCAATAAGAAGGATATTAATAGAGAGGTTGCTAAACTTATCGAAGAGTTTGTTAATTTTATCATGATTTTCCTTCCTCAATGACCATTTTTTAAAGATAGATATATGGGATTTGGGGGAATATAAACAATGTGACACTTATTATTAATAGGCTTTCTTATTGATGTTTTCTTTAACTTTGACTCCTCAACATTGGGCATTTTTCTCTTTGTTTTGGATGCATCCCTATTTTGCATTTCTTCACTATGCCTCTCCATTAAATACTTTGATATTTAGCTCACTTTTTCCTTGATTTGTTGAATAGAGGAGGAGCGAGATGCAACCGTTTGGTGGAGCATTGAGAATTCACTTTGCATTTCATTTACCATTTCTCCGATCCTCTCAACATTACTTAAGATTCGTGCCAAAATCTCTCTATCAATCTCCTTTTTCTCTTTAATATATACCATGTTTATTTATTTTTATTCCAACTTTGATTCCCATATTGACCTTGTGGGTCAAGATGGAAACCCTTCGAGTTCCTAGGTGTCATCCTTAGCTCATCACCCATCACCTCTTCCTCCTCGTTACCACAAGTCTTAACTTTTATTGCATCTATCACACTTACACTTTCCATTGAGTCTCCTAATATATGATCAAGTAGGAGTTAGAGGCATGATATCACCTTGATCATCTTTGCTTCGGTATATTCTTCTTCATCTTTCCCATTATTGCACACAAAGGATGAGGAGGGATCCCCCATGGCCACCTTGGTATCTTTTATGTCCCAACCCTTACACCAAATTGCTATTTGGTCCAAGACTTTTGAAACAATCTTGTAGGATAAATTTATGAATGATCCATTAGATACATTATCCACTATGGCATTATTTTGTTGGTCCAATGCTCGGTAGAAGATTTGGGGAAGGATCTTCTCCGACACCTCATGTGCGGGGCAATTCAAAAGTGTTTCTTTACACCTTCCCCAAGCGTCGTACTATGATTCCTTGTGGTATTGGACAGAATTTAACAATATCATCCCTCAACTTTAACTTCCTAGATGGTGGGAAGTATTGGCCTAGAAATACCTCCATAATACTTGTCCATGAAGTGACCGATCTGGTGGGCAAAGATCTTAGCCACCGCATCGCCTTTCCCGTGAGAGATAGTGGAAAAAGGTGTAGTCGAATGGATTCTTAGGATATATGTGAGAATTTAAACTGAGCACAAACTTCTACGAAACCATTTAAGTGAGAATTTGGGTCTTCATGAGCTTCACCCCTGAAAATTCCCTTTAGGTGGAGCAGTGTCATCATCACACTTGTTACGTGGAGTTGTCTATGCTCCTTAATGGGGGGAATAAGAATTACACTTTTATGATATCCGGTTCCGCAACAAACTGAGTCCCCATAATTTATGATGACTTGGGAACAATTAACTTTCACCTACTCAAAGATCGAAAACAACAAAGACATTAAATTACCCCACTCTGGGTATTCCCAAGTAAGATTAGCACCATAAAAGTGAAATCTATATTTCATTCCCCAGCAACGGTGCTATTTTGATAGCGCTCAACTCACTCCCATAATTGGGGGGTGAGGCGTTGTTGTCAAGTAACCTAATGTAAATGAGAGTCGAATCTCGAGGAGTGAATGCTATAGACTTTCAACCTATGGGTACGCTAGTTACTATAAGGTTACCCGGATTTCTAATGGAAACAACATGCCTAAGTAAATGGGGGGACTTGTTTAAAAATTCTTTAACAAATTTTGACTAGTACGTGTTGAATGCTATCTTTGGTTTGAAATTAAGATTTGAGGAATCTTGGGATTATGTATCCTTAGAGTAGAGCATGTGGGACAATGTTGGTTTATCATGGGATTTATTTGCCAATTAATGGATAGGCTAGGTCGAAGGTCATTGGGGTTAATCTTTCGACAAAACCCCAATGATTTCACCCATTATCCCTTTCGAGCACCTAACAAGTGTGAAGTTTATATATCCACCCAAAACCTTAACCAAGCATCCCTATTTCTGGGATTATGCTCTTAACATAATTTATACTCCATAAACAATTATTTCTAAGATTGCAAAGGATAGTAAACCATAGGCTTAGTTGTTCATCATTGCTTTGACCCCTAATAACCCTCTTTCGAGGATTTCATGGGTTACCTAATATTCGCTTAAATCCCTCTTTCGAGGATGACAAAGGGTTTCTAGAGCTTGGGGATTTCACCCATCAAACCTATTTGGACATTTGGAGTTTTCACCCATTAAATTTCAACACATAAGCTCAAGCAATGGTGAAATACATACTCAACAACTAGACTCCATGCAAACAAAACAACACCCACACACAATCACACTTTAGTTAACATAATTCCAAGACTAATGAAATTAGCTACTCATTAGATAAGGGAAAAGAAAGTTACCAAGTAATGCATCCATGGAATTCATACTAAGAGAGGATGAAATAATCTTCAATTCCATATTCTAATCTCACTAATTTCTCCTTAGAAACAAAAATCACAATGATAGAAAAAACTATCTAAAGTTTTTTTTTTCTCTCCCTCCTAAATTCTAGGGTTTTTCCTCCTCTGCTAGAGTATTTTTAAATCTCCATCCAAACCTTGACTCAGTTGCATAATTTACCAAACTGCCCTTCATTTAGCCTGCTATGCCACCGTCGCAGGGCTTGACTGCAATCGCACAACCGCAATCACAGTTATGACTGAGCGATCGTGTGGGGCTGGCCTACTTGCTTGATTTGCAATCGCATACATCAGACCAAAATTGCGTTACCAGAGGCTAAATAGGTTCTCTTCTTGGCTAATAACGATCACGATGATATGCCCGCGAGCACGTTCCCCGAGGTTCTTTTGGTTGTGAGTATTCAGCTATACTTTTTCTGCTCCTTTTTTTATCATTTCAAGTTTTAATCTATTTCTTTCTATCTTTTCTACTCTATACCTGCAGGGAGTGGACATTAGTGCACTTTCTCATACTTAGGTCTTACTAAATCAGTTAAATCAAGTCAAAGTGTACGAATATTGGATGTAAATTAGTGGTAAAATCACCTCTCATTAGTCAACACAAGCCGGAGAGGTGAGATGAGTTGATATTGGTATTGAGACGTAGTAGATGGGTTGATAATCTCCCATGAGTCTTACCTGGTAGCAGTGACCTAGGTGGGGTATACGAAAAGTCAGGTGATGAATTTCATCATTCATCTCGTCCACATTGCATTGCATTGCATTTGCATATGCGTCTGGATTGATTTTTCCTAATTTCCTTGACTAGTGCTTAGTTTTTGTGTACTTTCATATATATATATATATATATATATATATATATATATATATATATATATATATATATAGTTGTGTTATTTTTATTTTTGTGTATTAATATATTAGAACTGTTAGTGGAGATGGTGTGAGCTATTATTTGGGACTTTTCTACTTGTAGATGACGTGCTCATAGTATATTATACTTATCTTATTTTCTACTTTTCTTAGTCAGTCTATGATACCTACTGAGTACAAGTGGACCATACTCACCCCTACTATGCCTTTTCGGTTCGGATTCAAGTATGAGTACCAGGTGTGGTGGTTGATCTCGTGCGGATTTTGGAGCGATGTTTGAGGTACTGGGTGCTCTAGGATTTTCAGAGTCGACTTCAAACCTCCTATTATCTTACTTTATGTCCTTATTTCATTTTCAAAGATAGACATGTATCTTAGCTTTATTTATACACTAGATGCTCTTACACTTTGACACCAGATTTTGGTTATTTATGGGATTTCTTTCAGACTTTTATTTTAATTATGTTTCAGATTGGTTTGACTTCGATCTAGAAGTCTCTCATTTGGGTTATTTAATCATTGATTTTATTTTTTTTCTTTATCAGTTTGGCAGATTGACTTACTTATCATGAATCAATCGCGATAAGTTCCATCATTATCCATTTTTGGATGTGACATTCTTTAAGCTTCTGAACAACCCCCAGAAATATTATTTTCTCTCAAAATTTTGGCCAAACAGCCCACTTGATTTTTTTTTAAAGTATAGGTGTTTTTTTTCTATAAAAAAAATACTTTTGAAAAAAATAAGCTTTGTCAAACAAGCTTAAAGAGCTTAATGTAGTTAACACAAGTATATTTAATATTAGATAAATACACTGTTCGTCTAAGTTCTACTTCAAACAAAAGAATGTACACTTATGGCCTTTTATATATAATAGTTAAGTGTACGTGATTTGCACGTGTATGTCACGTTAACTATAATCTTTGAATATAAAAAGAATAAATTATTGTGGTTTTGGCATATTTTCTTAAAACTACAATAACAATGTTCATTAATCTATGGGATGATTATTTCTCTTCTTCTAATACGATGAGTATTGGATAGTATTCAATTGTAAATATAGTTTTTAACGTTGAATCAAAAAGTCATGTAAAAAGAATATTATTTGGTTTGAATTTTTAATTTTAGAAAATAGTTCTTCTTCTTACCATATATTTTAGAACTCCTTAAATATTAATTCTCCTAATATGTATTACCATATATTTTTTCTTACCAAATTATTTAGGACTCTTCAATTTTTAAAATATATTACTCTCTTACCAAAATATTTTAGGACTCCTTAATTTTAAATATTATAAAAATAAATAATAATTAAAGAAAATAAGTGAAAAGACAATTTTATCTATTGCAGAGTTTTTTAATGAAGGGTAAAAAGTTCAAATCACTTTACTAAGGGTCTTCACACTTTTAATATTATACTAGTCTATGGGAACGTGCATTGCACGTTTATCTCAAATTATTTAATACAAAATTTGAATTGCTAATGATAATTTTAAATGATACGTATATTTTTACAAAATAAAATTAAAAATAGAAAAAAATAACAACTTTAACCTAAGTTAAATATTTGTAAATCTAAAAGGATTATAAAGTGTAACTATCAAAAATCTCATTTTATTTTTCCAAAAATTATAAGTAATTTTAATTTAATTACAAGGGCTTTAATGTCATAATGTTTCATGTTTGAAAATTTAACATACGTAGCAAAGTGGGAATATGATAGCATATGATAATATTATATCAAAACCTAAACAAAGAATAAACATGATAATAAAATTTAATTGTCACCTCTAAAGTCTAAAACCCTACACACTAAACCTAATAACTATAAGTACAAAAATAAAAATCATATAAAAAATAATGGTAATTACAAAGTATCTATGTTTCCGAACAATGAATAACCGAGAAGAAAAATGGGAGCTTGTAAGTGAGAAAGAGGGGTGAACCAACTCTTGAGCCTCAATTTTGGGTTTGATCAATTGTACACAAGACGCTAAATCTGTAATGAATCATAATTGATTGAAAGGATCACAAATCGAGAGAAATTGAAAGGAATCTAAACACAAAGAAATCAAAATTATTTTTTTCATCGTATATAGTGATAATATATAAGGTATTTTTGATATAAATAAACAGTGTACATTTGATTTTAAAGTGCCAGTAAATTTGGGTAATTGCATACATTTAAAAATATAAAGTTAATTTCTTTTCATATATTTATTTTATACATGGGATCTTCCCTTATATTTTAGGAGTCCTTAATTTCTGAAAAATAATAATGTTAATTTCTTTCCATATATTTATTTATACTAGTAATTTTTTAATTAGAAGAAATACTCATAATTACACTCAAAGTAATTGTTTTGTGCAATTCAAATATGGAAAGAATTTATATAATATAAACTTATTTTATTTTAGATTCTTAAATATTAGAACTTTTTAAATGCTATATTCTTTGTGGTTTTTTAAATTAATCATAACAATTTTTAATAGGAAAGGAAAACTGAATTTTAAACTCTCGGTGACTATTAATTTTATTAAAAAATTGGCTAAAATTGAACTTAACAATCTAGAAGAACCTCCAACCTTGGAGCTTGATTCAAAAAAACTATCGTTCGCAAAAAAATTGTATATTCATAGGATTTGGTATATTGTGAACTTTCAAATTTCAAAATGATGTTGGTATTGATACTTGAAACGCACTCCAAACCATACAAATGAAAAATGAATTACATTATATATGAGTATAATAATATAACACAACTATTTGTAACAAATTATAATAGTAGAAAATATTATGGCAAAAGAGAAGGTGACAGCCTGAAAATTGTGATGGGAGAAAATTGAAAGACATTTATCAAAGGGCTAACAACATCATAGATTTTTCATAACATCTATTCCAAATACAAAAGATAAAATATGAATATAATTTGTTGATGATTTATTCGATTTTATTAGGACTCTATATATTTTCAAAGTCGTTAACTTACATGTACATCTCTTACCATATATTCTCCTTTACTTAAATAGAATTGTCAAATTTCTTTTTTACATACAATAAAATTCTAATTGATTTAGAAGCGTTTTATATTTAGTTAAATCAAATAAGGACTTTAATTAATTTCAAAGTGCTTTATATTAGAATAGAAATTAAATAAATTATGCGAAAAGACGATTTTGTCTATTGCAAATACTTTTAATGAAGGCAGGGGCGGATTTAGAGTATTATATGGGGGTTTTCGGGAACCCAGTAACTTTCGTATGGTTCTTGAATTTATATTGAAAAAACTAGTAAATATATAAAAATTATAAGTTGGGAACCCATAAATAAAGTGTGTTTATTGATCTAGTGGTAAAGAAGGAGCTTGCTAAATCTTTGTTAGGCCTCTTGGTTGTGGGTTCAAGCCCCATCACCCACAGTGTTTAATTTTTATATTGAGCAAGGAACCCACAACCTTTAAATTCTAGATCCTAAATGAAGGGCAAAAAGTTCAAACGACATTTCTAAGGCCCTTCACACTTTTAATAGATTATAGATATGGGTTATTCCCTTATATTTTAGGATTTCTTAATTTCTTTTCATATATTTTAGGAGCCTTAATTTAATAAAATTAATAATTGAAGAAAAATAGTAAAAAAAATAATTTTGTCTAAAGCAAAATCTTTTTATGAAGGGCAAAAAGTTCAAACAATATTTCTAAAGCCCTTCACACTTTCAATATTATATATATATATATATATATATATATATATATATTAGAAGTCATAGTGAGCAGGCAGGAGATCGTCGACATCCCTGCTTGCTGACTTCTTCGTAATTTTACTATATCATTCCTAATTAATTATTATATGTCATTTAAGTATTAAAAAAAAAAATATTTAATAAAAAATATAAAATAAACTTTTAGGACATGTCTGCTTTAGTTTCTTCAACCATAATTTTACTATATCACTCCTAATTAATTATTATAAGTCATTTAAGTATTAAAAATTAATAATATTTAATATTAAATTAACTTGACGTCTTATATGAGGCCCACTTAAATTTTTTTAACAAGTATTTTATAGTAATTTTTCTATATTACTTCTAATTAATTATTATAAGTTATTTAAGACATGTCTGCTTTACTGCTTCAATCATGAATATATTATATCACCCCTAATTAATTATTATGACTATCTAATCATTGTTTCACTTAAATTGGAATACAGAAAAAATATTATAAATTATAATAATTAAAAAATTAAATTATTTAAAAAATATAATTGACTATCAATGTCATAAAAGTTTGAACAAGGAGATTAACATATATTATGTAAAAATTATATAAAAACTATTATAAATTATAACAGTTAACAACTTAAAATATCTAAAAAAAAATAATTAATCTATTATGTATTTCAAAAAATTACATAAAAAATATATTAATCACAATAAGTAACAACTTAAAAAATTTTAAAAATATATAATATTTAGTTGACTCTAGAAATTATATCAGTGCCACTTAAATTGAAATAGAAAAAATGAAATTATAAATCTCAATAATTAAAAACTAAATTATTTTACAAATACAATTGACTATCAATGACACAAAAGTTTGGACAAGTAAAGTAACATGTATTATTTGAAAATTACATAAAAGATATTCTAAATTACAACAGTTAACTAACTTAAAATATTTTATTATATACGTGATAATTACTATGTGAAAAGTAATATAAATCACAATAATTAACAACTATAAATATTTTTTCAAAAAGTATAAAAAAAAATTGATTGTATCTCAAAATTATATGGGCGTCGTATTAACAACTTAAAATATTCTTATACAAATTTCATTAATTTAAATATAATAATACATGCCTAACTAAGAATTTATCAATTAAACAAATGAGGATTTTAATTAAATAATAGAATTATGCATAACGTAAAATTTTCAAGAATCAATATTGGCCCGTGCATACGGCATAGCCACCTAGTGTATATATAGAGAGAGAGATATGGTGATTAATAGTGAAAAAATTGTTATGGGGCAATTAATATATGGATGAAATATTATTACTGTATAAACAACCACTTACTTTAGGAACATCTTTAAACAGTATGTCACACATTGCTAATAGACATATCTTTGTTCCACATCCTATCCCAAATAGAATAATACGTAAAATTTTATATAATGTATACAACTATTAAAAAATGTAAAATTGAGCCAAACAATAAATAACTACTATTGAACTTATGAGGAGATTAATTCTTGGAAAAATTTCATTTAAAAAGTAAATAGTTTACAATAAAAATAGTCAAGGTTTTATTTCTTTCTTTAAATGGCTATTATTCCGTTTTCTTCCTTTTTCTTTTCTTTTTTTAGCAGTAATTTTTAAAAATACTTTTTTGGTTGTTCTTTTTTTTTGTTGGGTTTCTCTTTAATATAAAAATCTTTTTTCATTTTTTTAAAACTTTACTGTACAACTTTTTTTCATGTATCAATATTATATAAATAGTGTATAAATATTTATATATGATGTGTAAATAGTGATATAGTGTATAGGTAATGTATCTATATTGCATAAGTAGTTATGTAGTATATATGTAATGTATCGATATTGTATAAATAATATATAAAATGTACCGAGATAAACATGTACATATGATGCACAAATAGGTATGTAGTATATATCCAATATATCAATATTTTATAAATATAATAAACATGTATCAATATTGTATAAATAGTTATTAATTATATTGACACTATATGAATGGCGTATAATCATGTATCAATATTATATAAGCAATTATGTAATGTATCGATAGCAATATTTATTTGATTACCATACATTTTCATCTTAATAAATAAAAATAATAGAATAACATAAATATTGACTTTTCCGCAAAAGAAGTGAAACAATTAGAAAAAAAAAAGATTTTAAAAAAGAGTAACAAAAAAATTTAGACAATGAATTTGCTTTTAAAAATAGCACAGCAAAAAAGAAAAAAAAAATTTAAAGTAGAAAGCAAATCGCCGAACGGTCAATAGGTCTAACAGTGAGCTGGCACGGTAAAGAAAAATGGCGAACTACCATTTTTCTTCTAAATCTTTTAGCCGAGTTGCTATTTTGAGAAAGAACAATGGCCGAAGGCCGCTAAAAGTTTTAAAATGGGTTATTTTTGTATTTGAAAACTCAATGGTTATTTTGCATAATTTTCTCTTCATTCTCATTCAAGAAACAAAATAATGTCCAAAAGGCATTTTGCAAACAGATGATGAAGTCAAAAATAACAAGTAACATGTAGATTACAACAACAATAAACGCAGTGTATTCCCACAAAGTGAGGTTTGGGGAGGGTAAAATGTATGCAGTTTATACTGCTACCTCCGAAGAAGTAGAGAAGTTATTTCCAATAGACTTTCGGCTCAAGATAAAGAATAGTAAATAAGGTCGCAATGAAACATGAAACAGGATGAATGACATAACAGAAATAAGAAATAAGAAATAAGAAATAAGAAATAATAAAAATAGAAATAAGAGAAATAAACGAAATAAGAGATAAGAGAAATAAGAAATAAGACACCCACCTAGTTGTTCCATACACTCACAGACCAAAGAAACCCACCACACCCAAACTCTCCTAACTAGCAAAGAAAACCACCACACCCAAACTCTCCTAACTAGCTGCTCCTACCTATGGACACAGTCCTAGGATTACTAATCCAGCTACGGAAAAGCACTCCTAACTACTTGCTACGGCTCACCCACACACACTAGCCTTCTACTCTTATCCGCAACCTCCACACCTTCTTATCTAGGGTCATGTCCTCAGTAAGCTGTAACTGCTTCATGTCATGTTTAATCACCCCCCTCCAGCATTTCTTCGGCCTACCTCTACTCCTCCAGAAACAATCCAAAGCTAGCCCCTCACACCTACGAACTGGGATATCCATGCCCCTCCTCATCACATGCCCAAACCATCACATCCTCACTTTCTGCATCTTGTCTTCCACCAAAGCCACTCCCACCTTCTCTCGGATAATCTTATTCCTAACTATATCACCTCTGGTAAGTCCACACATCCAATGCAACATTCTCATTTCTGCCACCTTCAATTTTTGAATGGGGAGTTCTTGACTGGACAACACTCTGCTCCATACAATATGGCCGGACGAACTGTCACTCTGTAGAATTTGTCTTTAAGCTTAGGGGACACCTTCTTATCATACAACACTCCCGAGGTGAGCCTCTACTTCATCCAACCTTCCCCAATACGTTTCGAGACATCCTCGTCAATCTCTCCATTCCCCTGAATCATAGACCCAAGATACTTAAAACTATCCCTTTTACAAACAACCTGGGAATCCAACCTCCCTACCACCTCGTCCTCCTACCTAAAGTCATTAAACTTGTATTCTATATACTCCGTCTTGGACCTACTCAACCTGAACCCTTTAGATTCAAGGGTTTGCCTCCAAACATCCAATTTATCATTCACATACACCCTCCTCCCTCTGCGTCTCATCAATCAGAACTATATCATCCGCAAATAACATACACCAAGGCACCTTACCTTGAATACTCTGCGTCAACACATCCATCACCAACGCAAACAAGAACAGACTCAGAGTCTATCCCTGATGCAACCCTGTCTCGACCAGGAAATGCACTAAGTCTCCTTCTGTCATTCTCACTCGAGTCTTCACTCCATCATACATGTCCTTAATAGATCTAATGTACGCCATCAGAAACCCTCTCACCTCCAAGCATCTCCAAAGAACCTCTTTAGGGACTTTATCATACGCCTTCTCCAGGTCGATGAACACCATGTATAAGTCCCTCTTTTTTTCCCTATACTGCTCCACCAATCTCCTCACCAGGTGAATTGCCTTTGTCGTCGAGCGATCGGGCATAAATCCAAACTGATTCTCTGAAATAGACACGAACCTTCTCAACCTCCACTCAACCACCCTCTCCTAAATCTTTATTGTGTGACTCCATAACTTAATACCCCTGTAGTTTTTGCAACTCTAAATGTCACCCTTGTTTTTATATAAAGGAATCATCATACTCCATCTCCAAGCCTCAGGAAGTTTTGCAGTCTTGAAAATGTCGTTAAATAAAACCACCTTAAACCTGCCCCACCAGTATACTTTCAAAAATCCACCGGAATCTCGTCAGGCCTATTTGCCCTACCCCTCTGCATCCTGCGAATAGCCTCTCTAACCTACTCAACCTTAGAACGTATACAGTAACTGAAATCACGACACTCTTTTGAGTGCTCCAGCTCTCCTAACTCAATATCTCTGTCCCCCTCCTCATTCAAAAGTCTATGAAAATACTCTTGCCATTTTTTCTTAATGTGAACATCCTCCATCAGTACTCTACCATCCTCCCCCTTAATGCATTTTACTTGATTGAGGTCACGACCCTTCCGCTCCCTAACCTTAGCAAGCCTATACAATCTTTTTTCCCCGCCTTTCTCCTCTAACCACGTATACAAGCTCTCAAACATTTCTGTCTTAGCAGCGGTAACAGATAACTTAGCCTCCTTCCTAGCTAATTTGTACTCATCCTTATTCACCTGTTTCTCCTCTTCATCTTTACTCTCAATAAACTTAACATACGCCCATTTCTTAATCTCTATTTTCTTCTTAACTTCTTCATTCCACCACCAATCCTCCTGATGTTGTCCTACCTGGCCCCTCGAAACACCCAACAGCTCTCTAGCAGACTCCTTGATGTAACTGAAAGCCCTATCCCACATATCATCCACGTCCTCCCTACACTTTCACACCCTCATTCCCACCACCTTCTCCCTTATCTCAAGCACACTAATTGGCGCCAATCCACCCCACTTAATTCTGGGTCAACCCTCTTCGGCCTTCGTCTTCTTGCTCTTCTTGATAACTAAGTCTATCACCAGAAACCTGTGCTGAATTGAAAGATGCTAACTCGAAATGATTTTACAATCCTTACATAAAGCCTTATCCCCCTTCCTAAGCAGCAAAAAGTCAATATGAGTCTTGGCTATCGTGCTTCGGAAGGTAATCAGGTGATCCTCCTTTTTTGAAAAGCTCAAATTCACTACCGACAGCCTAAAGGCCCTCGTAAAATCCAGCAGAGAAGCCCCCTCTTCATTCCTATCTCCGAATACAAAACCTCTATGCACATCGTCATAGCCTCCTGGTAAAACCTCAATGTGCCTATTGAAGTCCCCAGCTATAACAATCTTTTTAGATCTAGGCACACTTCTCACCACCTCATCCAAAGCCTCCCAAAATCTCATTTTCACCTCCTCTCCTAAGCCTACCTGTGGTGCATAAACACTACACACATTCAGCGTAAGCCCCTCAATGACCAACTTAATCGTCATCAATCTATCGCTGACCCTCTTAACCTCCACCACCTGCCCTCTAAGCTCCTCATCTACTAGGATGCCTACTCCTTTCCTACGCCTCTCACCCCCCAAGTACCACAGCTTGTACCCATCCACATTCCCAGACTTAGACCTTACCCACTTAGTTTCCTGAACACAAACACATGCAATATTAATCCTCATTTTCTTAAGAATCTTCACCAGCTCTACGGATTTACCTTGAAGGGTCCCTATGTTCCAAGAACCTACCTTCAACCTATCTTCTCTTGCCTCACGCCTACCTCTACCACCCCTCACCGAACCATCCCTAACACCCAACTTTGATCCTACTCCCACCCCTGCCCTCCTCTTTTCCCCCACCCCAAAGCAACTCCCAGCCCCAACCCCCTCGGACATGACACTATTCTACCATCAACCCCCAAAGCCACTACTCAAAAAACTGAAAACAAAGCCCCAAACAAAACAACAGTAGGAAACGGAAGGCACGTACAATACACAATACACACTATCCTGCCTAACAGCCGGAGCATCAGAACAATAACTACCAATACGAGAAAGCAACCAATCACAACAAATTGGAAGAAAGTCACAAGAAACAGAATAATAAGACGAAACAAAATTGTAAGAAGAAACTAAATATCAAAGTTTAGAAGTCACCGGGGTACTCGTGTATGCCAATTCCTCTCCTCTTGCGTTCTGTTGCTGGGTTCCGGCAATTTGATGTTGAAATTGATTGCCGGAATAATGCCGCGGAAGCGTAGCCTGAATGTCGTCGGAGCGTCGTCTAGGTGTTGCCGGAATCTGGACACCTGCTGTTGTTGTACCAACCTGTGTGTCCGATGCTGCACACTAACACCGTCGCCGGTGGAAACCCTGTCCTGCCGGCGATAGCAGTGACGCGAGGGAAAAAAGGCAAGGGAGAGAGACGGGGATAGAAAGAACAGGGGAGAGAGAGAAACGGGTGGGAGAGAGAGAAATGGGTGGGAGAGAGAGTACACTTACATGTTGCCGGCGTAGTCCGGTCTGTCAAAATTAACGTTAAAGTTAACGTTAGAGAATATTGGGGGGGGGGGGCACAAGTACGTACTCCTCCAAACTTACAAGTAACATGTAGATTGAGACAAATAAATGTTTATCCTAGATGCTTATTGCATTTGTTTCTAGATGTAAATGTTAGGCTTAGGACTATAATAATCTGCTTGAAATTGCGCATAACTCTTACTTTGATAACTAATACTTTCAATTATAAAAACAAAGAAGAGGAGATTAATGATATATTTATGTGAGAAAAAAACAAATTTCCAATTTTAAGGCAAAAAATGTTACTAGCTAAAGTTTCAAAAGTACTTCTAGAATTGAACTGCTACAAATAAAAAATTTAACTTCTTAAGAAATAACTTCTATTATCACTCAAAAAAAAAAAAAAATCTTAAAAACTCATTCAAACAGCTCAACTCTTTACAAAATATAACAAATATTTTTTAAGAAAATAATTTCTGACCTTTCATGAGCTTGATCATAGAAAGTGCTATAATCCTTCGTAGGGATGCACACAGATCAGTTTAAGTGGTTATTGGTCAAGATCAAATCACATAAAAATTAAACGATTATAAAATTATTAAAACCAAATCAACTAAAATATATATTATCGATTTGGTTCAGTTAACATACATGAAATAAAAATAAAAAGAATAGGACTACACGATTAACAAAGGAATTAAATTACATAATTTCTTCTTCTTTCGCATAATTTGGGTCAGAATACATTATCAAAGTGTACAACAATACGTTATATAACAAACTAATATACCATTTGGTGGGGTGCGGATTAGGTACGATAATTTAACTAGATAATAAATACGTAGGTATTTATTTTTATAATGAATATTATTGATTGGAACAATTTTCATTTTTATCTTCTTGACTTAAGATGTTTTATTAATTCATATTCTAGATTAGATATTATCGTAATTAAATTATCTAGTGTTTTAGGATCCTCGTTAGTAATATGTAACCTTTTGTATTCTAGGTATAAACTATATAGTTGGGTTTCTATTTCTTTTAATGATTTATTCTTTTCGTAAGATGTATTCATTAATTTGTGTAGTTTATTATTTTATCCTGTAATAATTGTAGAGTTACAGATTTCTGTATAATAATTTACCCTAATTGTACTGTAATGTATATCTAATTCGAGATTTTCAATGTTATTTATTATCTTGTGTTGTTCTTCTCGTAGTAAGTTTTTTAAATTATATAAACTATTACATGTACTTTTTCCTAAATTTTCCAAGGTTTCTTCTATCCATATTAATTTTTCTTTTAGATTCTCCATTATTTTTCTAATTCGATTTCTATAATTAATTTCGTCATTTAGATTATTTTGATTTTCTCTAGTTTTTCTTATATATTCTAACATCTTTTAATCTGAATAATATCCATCTGGGTAATTATCCAGGTATAACTGTGCTATCCAATTTATAGTTTCAATTTCATAGTTTAATACTTTTTCTAATATTATTCTCTTAATATCTATAATTTCTATATCTCTAAGTATATATAAGATTAAGACTTTAAGATTATCTATCATTTAAAATTGACTAAATATTTTATTATAATTTTTTGTAGTTGTTTGTTTTAATCTTATTAACTCTTTTATATTTTTACTAAGAAATTTTATATATTTTATATCTTTAGTTTTCATGTATTTGTCTAAATTTACTTTCATCTGTTTTTCTATTAACTGTATGTTTCTCATATCTTTTTCCAAAAATTCTAGATATATGTAATTTATCATGATAAGTATTTGTAAGAGTAGTTAGGTAGGTATGGTATGTAATTTATTCTAGTCATATAATATTTACCAAATGCTTTTTCTAATATGATTTTTCTTATATCTACTATTTTTATATCCTTAAGTGCATACAAAATGAGTATTTTAAATTTATCTACCATTGTATCAGATAAATAATTATTCATTTTCATAAAATTGCTATTTTCAAAATGTTCCCTTCAATCATGTACATAACAAAATATGGTCATCTTAGATTACTATATACTAGATTATTCTTAAATAACATGCTCTTCGGTCACTATTAGCATGGTAATCTGGATATTTTCCCTTAAACAGCGCCTCTACTCTGGTTACTCCCCACCACGGCTTCTTGCCTTATTGGTTTCACCTTTAGGATGGCATAGTTCTTAGGGATTTTTCTCCGTTTTCACTTTGCTAATAAACTTCTTAACATATTATTCTTCGAATAATTCTACTATAAAGTAACTAACATGGATTTATTTTATCATACCATGATTGTTGGGAATTATGAATTTAGCTATTCATAATCATAAATAAATATACCTGTTCGGGTAGGTTTGATATTTCTGAGCTTTGTTCCTCCATAGATTTTTCCATTGAAATAAATCTGTTTTTTAATAACTAGGCAAAATATTTGTAATGGGCAGGAGAGAGTTTTTGCTTCAACATATGAAGTCTTGCTTTGCAATGCCTTCAGTTTCTTTCATTTATAGAATGAAAATCTTTACAAAGTCTTTACATGAATTTACACGTTTAAAAAATTCTAAAATAGCCTTTTGAAAAGTCAAAAAGGCTAAGAGGCTAAAAAAAAAGTCTATACAATATAGCCTAGAAAGTCTATACAATATAACCTTTAAAAAAGGCTAGGAGGCTAAAAAGTCTAGTCTATACAATAATTCTAATAATTTTACGTAAATAATTTAATATCTTGTCTTCTTCCGTTGGTATCTTTTCGTTGCCGTATCTGTTGCTTCTTATCTTATCTTTCCAGCTGGCATGCTTATCTTCTTTTATTCTAGTTGAACTTCTGGGACAATATTATCTTCTCCATTACATTTTGAACATTGATGGTCTGGATATTTATGTCCAATTAACTTGCAATATTTGGTTAATAATTCTTCCGAAATAAATTTTTCTCTAATAGCTCTGGCGATAGTTTTTTTCTCTGGATTGAGTAAAGTCAAGATCCATTGTCTGACGTCTTCCATATCTGCTTCTCGTAGTTCCTTTGAATTTGAGTATATTATTACATTACCTCTTGAATAATAACTCCATATGGGATTTCTGTTGCGATAATTATTTGCTAATTCTTGAAGAATCGTAGATAGTCCAATAATTCTCTTATTTGCATAAAAATTTGGTATCTCAATTCTAGGTATTTCTGGTTGTTGAGTAATATCTTCTGGTATAATCATATCTCGGGTCATTCCTATTTTTACAACTTGTATAGGTGATTTAACTTCATCATACAATATCTCTGTTGGTGCCGTATAAAATTTTATAAAAAATAGGTTACCTTTGGTTATTCTTTTGAAAATGTTAAATGAATCATATATCTCTGGTATACTGGATATTTCATTTCCGTCTTGGGTATATATGGTACTAAGTAATCCATATTCGTAACAGGTTTTAACTAGATCTGGTTTGATTTTGGGCAAAGCAATTAGCTTATTATATCCGGTTAGCTTCTGGGTTATGTAATTTGTATGTGGTTCTTGGATGTTTATAGCTCTGGGTTGGTATTTAAGAAGGTTTGTATTTTGTAAATATTTTCTTTGTATGTTCGGGCTGTATAGTTATAGGTCTTTTTGTCTTGGTTTAGGCTTTCTCGGTATGTGGTAATTTGTGGGGGTATAAACATAGGATCTTTTGGTGTATTTGGAATAAATGGTTTATCAAATAGCTTGTTTAGGTTCATATTTGTATTTTTCCTAACTCCTTTGCTTGTACCTGCAGAAGTAGATTGATAAACGTTATGGGTTTTATGGAGTATCCCAACGTTTCCTTCTAGCTCTGGAATTTTAATGTCTTCCGATCGACATAGCTCTGCACACTGCTGAGTTAGCTGATTTGTAGCTATAGACTTCAGTTTATCTTCATTAGTCTTTAGTTTTTCTATCTCATTACCCATACTGTCCACTTTCATTGAAAGCGTAGTTAGGGTGTTGAGTATTTTTTCTAGAGTATCTTCTTCTATTATATCAGTCTATGTAGCTTTGTCTTGATATGTAATCTGCAATAACATTTTTGTTAGTACTAATTACTTCAATTGTAAATGTAAAATTTAATATATTCAATACTAGTCTCCGAATTTCTTTTGTTGTAACTGAATTTTGTATTTTCTTTGTTAGCCACCAACGTACCTGTGTATTATCTGTTCGTACAATAAACTTGTTATATACAATATATGGCTCAAATGCTAATAAACATTTATATAATGAGCATAATTCTTTTCTATTTATTTCCCATTTTATTTCTGTTTCATTAAATGTACCTGAGTAGTATCTACAGTGGTGTTCTAATTTTTCTTCTTCATATTTATATTTAAGTACTCCTCCATAACTACATTCACTAGCATCTGCTTCTACTATATATATGAATTTTCTATTTTCATCTGGAAATTGTAATTTTGGTAATTCTTTACAAAGTATTTTTATTTTCTGAACTTGTTTTTTATCTTCTTCGTTATAATTATATTCTACATCCTTTTTTAATTTTTTCTGTAAGGGCTTTAGATTTTCTGCTAATTTTGGTATATATTCTCTTACTTGGTTTACTAATCCTAAAAATGATTGTAATTTCTTTTTTGTATGTAATTCTTCTTTTGAATTTATTATTTTTTGTACTATATGTTGTTGCATTTTTACTCCACTTTTATCTATTTGTATTCCTAAAAATTCTATCTGATTTTTCATAATTTCGGCTTTCTTTTTACTTAAACTTATTTCCGATTTTTCTATTATATCCGTAAATTGTTCCAATAATTTTAAATGTTCCTCTTTGGTCTTTGTATATAATAGTATATCGTCTATATATACTATACAATTAGGTAGTTGTTTAAAATAACTATCCATAAAATGTTGATATCTACCTGGTGCATTTTTATATCCAAATGGTAATACATTCCATTCATAAAATCATTGTGGTACCGTAAATGCGGTTAATTCCTTAGATTCTTCTTCTAACTTTAGATGGTAAAATCCTGATTTACAATCAAATTTACTAAAATAATTATATCCTTGTATTTGTCTTATTTTTAATATCTTATTTGGTATTGGGTAATTATAAGTCATTGTTTTTGCATTTAAATTTCTATAATCAATAACCATTCTACTTTTACCTCTTTTTTGTTCACTATGTTTATTTACTATAAATGTTGGGCTATTATGTTTACTATTACTTTTTTGTATATATTGTTTTTCTAATAATTCTTCTATATGCATTTTAAATTCTTTTAAATCATCAAAATTATATGTTCATGATTTCTGGGTTATTATGCTATTTTTATCTATTAATTCAATTTTTATAATGGTTTTATGTTTTTCCCATCCTTTTAATGGATCTTCACTATATAATTGTCCTAATTTTTTCTTAATTATTTCTATCTTATTTATTGAAAATATAGTTATCTCCTTTTTATTTATTGAAAATACGACCAGTTCTATTGTATCTTCAGTATTTTTTATATTTTCCAATTTTTGTGTAATTTTTTCACTTCCTTTGATCCAATCAGTTTTCTTTCTTATTTTATTAATAACTCTTTTTGTTCTTACTTTCTGTTTACATGGTGTTGTAAACCATCAATCTGTTCTAGTTATTATATGTGGGTATAATTTATCTAAAAACGGCATTCCTAAAAGTATATCTTTTGATGTTAGCTCATAATTATAGATTTCTTCTATTGTTAATATTTTATCCCATACTTGTGTTTTTACATTCTTAGCTTTATAAGTAATTAAGCTTCCTTCGTTATTAAATCCTTTAACTATTATAGGTGTTTTTAATTTATCTCATTTACTTTCTGGTAAACAATTATATCTACATAAATTAGCTTCTGCTCCTGTGTCTATCATAGACGTATAATATCTACTGTAATATCCTTCTACTATTATCTTCATTAATACATATATTTTCATTTTATGTTAAAGCTCTTCTTAAGAATAATTTCTCTCTGTTATATGTTATAGTTAATTGTGTATGTTCTATATTATATGGTTTTACTTGTTCTAACCATTTTATTCCTAATATTATGTCTGTTTTTTGCATTTCTTCTTTTACTTCAAATTCTATTTTTATTTTTCTTATTCCTATTATTATTTCTTTTTCTGCTATATTTTTAGTATTTATTAAACTTCTTGGTAGGTTTGGGCATATATTATTGTCAGTTTTTATTTTCTCATTTTTTACTAGATATTTTGCTATATAATTTTCTTCTTGTCCTGTATTTAAGAGTATTAAATATTATTTTTCATTTACCTTTCCTGTTATGTAATATTGGTTTGAATTATCCATTGAACTTGTTTCATAACTTGTTCTTTTTGATGAGCTTGATGATTCCGGTTTATCATAAGCTATTCTTTTTATTGTACTTATTCTATCATTTATTATTTCTAGATCTTCTTCTATGTCTATATTTCTGTAACTATAATCATTATTATCAATTGTTTTTACAAATTGTTCAAAAGGGATTTCTATTTGTATTTTATTAATTTTATTTTTTCCCGTTATTTTATGTTTTGTTGTTAATACATATAGATTTTTACATCTTGCTGTAAATATTTTACTTCCTGGGGTTAATTCTATTCCTGATATTTTCCAATATAATACTAATGATTTGTCTATATTTTTATCTGTTACTGCTACTGAATAATTCACACTTATTATAAATTTAAATTTTTGGTATATTAAATTTCCTTTTATGGCAGTTATTATACTTTTTTCTATAGGTTTTATAATTCTATCATCTGCTAAATATAATTCTATTGGTGTATCTATTCCTTCTCTAAAACATGCTTTTATTAATATTTTTGTACCTCCAAGGTGTACATATTTTATTGGGTCTCTACTTTTTATATCGTTTATCTCTTTATTAATTATTCCTTTTGTTACTAGTGATATACTAGCTTTACCTTTTGCATATCTACAGTCTATTATATGTTCCTTTTGACTTACTACATAATATTCTTCCTTTTTCCTAGTAAATATATTTTTTATTGTTGGTATTTTAAATATTTTTTCTACACTTAAGTCTAACTCTTTTCCTTTTATTTCATCAAATACATTGTTATCAAATATTATTTTTTGATCTGTTCCTTCGTCATTTAAATATTCTTCTTTTGTTATTATTTTTATATCTTCTTCAGTCATTTAATTCATCTAATTCACTATCTGTTTCGTTATCTGTTTCATTCTCTGAAATTTCATATATACTGTCTTCACTTTCTAATTCGTAATCTATGTAATCTATCTGCATATATTCTGTATTTTCTATTTTTATTTCTGATATTTGTTTATTTTTTTGGATTTTTAGGTAATTTACAATCTCTAGCTAAATGTCCTATTTTTCCACAATTATAACAAGTACATTCCTTTATAGATTTCTTTTTCCTATATGGTCTTTTATGTTTATAATTTTTTACGTAATATCTTTTTCTTGGTTTCTTATACTTATATTTTGATTTTTTGTATTTCTTATATTTCTTATGTCTTTTTCTTTTCTTATAATATCTTTCTTCGCATCCAAATTGAGGTGCTATTTTATCTTTGCAACATGCTAAATTTCTTATTAATGTTTTTCCCATTTTTATTTCTTCTCTGTATTTTTCACATAGATTTCTATACCATTGTTGTAAAAATTTTATTCTTGCTCCTAGAGTATCTACTATTTTTGTTTCATCCCAACTTTTTATTATTTTTGAACTAAATGGTTCAGGTAATTTATTAAAACATAATTTTCTTAAATCTTTATTTTCTTCTATATTATATGCTCCTTTATAATAATATTCTTTAAATGCGCAAGTATATTCATCTATGTAGCACATATTACATATTGCTAATTTTAACATTAAATTCCTATTTATCTCTTTCTCTTCATTTTGTTCTTCTTCTTTTGTTGTCATGCTACTAAATTCGTCTTTTATAGCTGTTTCATATTTTTTTAATAATTCTATAGGTGTTAATTTTGTTGATGATGTTCCTTCTGTGGGTTTGTCAGTTCTTAATATTCTTTTACTATTTTCAGTTAGATTTAAAAACCATAATTTCACTGTTCCTATTAGTGTTCTTTCTATATATTCTGGTGCATCTATTACACTTATATTATTATCTAATAATTGTTTTGTCATATATTCTATCCATAATTGTATTGTTTTTTCTATATCTATTACACAATCTAAGTCTAAAAAGTTATAATTTTTATTAACTATTTGTTTTGGTGTCCATTTGTCATATTCATTCTTTAGATTATATCTTTTAAACTTATTCTTATAATATGTAGGTTTCCTTATTTCTGATGTACTAGGTATTATATTTTGATCTTCTTTTTTATCAAGAGTATTTATTTCTGTGTTGATATTTTCTAAATTTTCTTCATTAACTACTTCTTGTTTTTCATTGATTTCTAAATTTTTTGTATTTGTTAATATTTCTGTATATGTTTCACTATCTTCTGAATCATAATTATCTGTCTCTTCAACATCTATATTATTTATTTCTAATTCCTTGTCTTTTATTTCCTTATTGTCTATTTCTAATTTTTCTTTAAATTGATTTATCTCGTTTAATAATTTTTGTTCTTTATCTTTTTCTTTTTTTTCTTTCTGTCTTTTTTCATACAGATCTTTTAACATTTGTAGTTCTTTTTCTAATTCAGCAATCCTACTATTTTTAGTTTCTTCTATTTTTCGTATTTCTTCTGTAGTTTGTTGTTTTATTTTTTCTATCTATTTCTTCGTTTTCCCTTTCTATTCTTACCATAACTGTCAATTTATCTTCTAATTTTAATTCTTCTTTTTCTAACATTAAATATAAATGTTCACCTATTTTCTTATATCTTCTCCCTAGATTAGAAAATACTATTCTTATTTTTAATCCTTCGTGATTTTCATATATTTTTTCGTCTATTATAAATTCTTCTTTGTTCATTTTATTGTAAATAGTTCATGTTGATATATATATATTCTAAACTATCTATTTGTGATTTTAAATTTGACATTTCATCTTTTTGTGCATTTATTGAGTTTTTACTAACTCCGGCAAATATATTATAACTTAATCTTTCTATTCTTATTTTTAATTCTTTACGTTTTTCAGAAATAATTTATTTTAGTTCTTTGTATTTTTGTATTTTATTCATTTAAACCGTATTTATAGTATTTTGGCGGATACCTAAATCTGATTTTATCATAATTAGGTGGTATGTGTCTCATTCTTCTAGATTTTAAATGGATTAGTAATTTTGCTTCAATACTAGATACTAAGGTAATTAGGTAGACTAGTCTTTGTGGGTTGTCTTTTGTTTTATTTAGACTTATATATTCTGAATAATTACTAATTAAAGATTCTTTAATTTTTCTAAAAGCTTCTCTGTTTTTAAATGGTCTTCTCATAATTAATCAATATTAATTATTGTCAAGTAAATCCAATCTAGGTCATGAAAATTTCAAATATGACTTGAAGTTGTATTTGAAATTTGAAAAGCAACCAAAATTTTATTTTCACTTTTTTTAAATTCTAAATATTTTATTTTCATAAAATAACCCCATTTAAATTATATTTTATATTCAAATTATATTTAAATTTTTAAAATTTATGTTTAAATTTTTAAATATTAACTGAAAAAATGATAGCCAAACACAATTCTTACTATAACTTTTAAAATTTTAAATAAAATAATTTTTTTAAATTGGCCAAACGCCTACTTAAACTCACAACAACGGGTCATTCTCTTTCTCCTAAATGAAACATATCTCTTATCTTGTAATGTGGCCAAATTTTGGTAAGTATTTTACTGAAAATCTCATCATATTTTATTAAAAATCTCATAATATTTTATTAAAAATTTCCGTGGAATCAAAGTTTGACCATGTGGATGAGATCTTTTTGGAATTTCTCCTTTTTTTCTTTAAATTCAACTTGGCGTAGCTTGGGTCCCATAAAAGGAGATCATTTCTTCTCATTCCAAAACACACCTTGAAGCACTTGAAAATATTTATATTGTTCTCTTCCTTTTATCTTTATTTTAGAGAATTTTATAAGAGAGTGGATATTGAAAATACTTGTATGAATTTTTTCTTAGAGTGATCTTTTGAGTTTATTCATCTTTTGGAATATTTTTGAATTAATTTGAGTATTTATTCTAATTTTAAACTCTCTATTATACTTTTGTTGGTATAGTAAAAAATATTTTTCTCTACTTGTGGATGTAGGTGTAATGACCCTCTAGGTCATATTTTAATTTTCAAGCATTTCCAACATTTCGAGCTTTTCGATAATTGCTACCCATTATTGATGACCTTTCAAGACAGGTGGGTCGATTTTTGAAGAATTCAGTTGAGAACCTTATTGATACCAAGTTTATTCTGAAATTTTTAATTTAAATTAGAGTTTATTAAATTTATAATTTTAATTTTTATTGTCTTTCTAAAATATTTTTAATATTTATGATATATTTATATTATTTTATAATAATTTTATAGTTTGTTAATATTTTAAATGAAGATAATGAGTCTAGTTATATTAAAAAAATTATTACATAATAAATTTTAAAATAATTTTCTATTAATGTTGACATATTTAAAATATTACATTTATTTTATCACAAACTTAGTCAATATCCGGATACGATCCGCGTGAATACGCAAAGGAGATAGCATACTTTTTGGGTGGCACCTCTCCTCCACGTGGAGATTAGAGAGGTAGACAACCACTTCCACCCATTAAAGTTGTCTGCCACATGCCCAATTAAATCATTATTACTTGCTAAATTACTATATGTAGATAATAAATTTTTCCTTAAATAATTAAATAAATTGTTAACATATTTCCCACTAAATTCCTACCAATTTGAAGGCGTAGGTACACAGGAATAGATTGTATTAGTACAAAAATAAAAGTAAAAAAAAAATAGATAAAGTGGGAAATATAGACACTTCTTTTCACCTTTTCTAGTTATTTTTCATTTCTTCTAATTTTTTTTTTCACTTTTATTTTTGGGTTAGTACAATCTATTCCCTGTGTATATCTATACCTTCAAATTGGTAGGAATTTAGTGAGAGATATGTTAACAATTTATTTTATTATTTAAAAAAAATTCATTATCTACATCAAATTATTCAAACTCGAATTCTAGTGGGACATCATTTACATTTGTCGATAAAGTTAGGCTTTGGTGCGGTGTTCATGAGATTAGCACATGGACTTCAGGTAGGCTATGGTGTACTGTTCTCTACGAAACTTTGTATTGTATAGATTGCATGCTAGGTAATGGATTATATGATAAGTTTATAACTAGTTGTATCATGATTTGATCGGTCTAAAAAATTTAGAATAGAATTATAAATTGAGCCTTGACCTAAGGATATCTCTATAACTATAGGATACTGCTAAGACATATAATATATGTACATGACCTTAGGTTGACATTCAGAAACCTTAGTATAAGATTTACGATATTACTTAGTGAATTGAGCGATATTTCCTGATTAGGTCCTCTTAGTAGCTTTATGCCCTTATGTATCTTAGTTTCCTAGTTATGGTATGAACATCTTGTTGAGTTATATATTATTGGGTCTGAGGCGATGATTACAGTACAAGTTGGATATCAGGTTAGTACTCTATCTTTTGAAAGAACGTGGATATAGTTATGGATGCATAGACACTTACAGTTGTATTATTTTGATACTGGTGATGAAATACATATATTTAGACGTGTTTACACTTATTTAGTGGTACGATTCCGGTTAGAACCTTGATTTTACTACTGCTTTCTAAAAAGGGATTTATCCCCACTTTTTCTTAACTATTAAAATTGATTCTTTGAAAATGGAAGTCGTACCACACTTATTATTGGATTATGAATTTTTAAACTAAATATACTACTTGAAAACTTGACCGAGGCTTATTTCGGTTCATTATTTATTCACTCATTTTACCACTACTTATTTCACTGCAATCGAGGGAGATTTTGGCTCTTTTTACATTATCATACCATTTTAGTCTGGAATTCACTCTCGGGCAGTGGGATTATAAATTTATACTCATTTAGCCTCGGTTTAAGTTTGAGCAATTATTTCACTCATATTTCTCTATGGTACTGGACAAAGTAGATTGGTTATAATAGTTCCTGAAAGTCCTGGTTTGGGACCAAACAATTTATATAAATATTTTGTCCCCTATGGGCCCCTTCATCCAATGAGTCATAGTTTCGATAAAGGATGGTCGTCGTAGGTCCTTTCTTTGTGAGATATTAAGTTGAAGGAGGTATATACAATTTGTACACTCTAGCACTTGATGTGCTATAGAAGTATAGCACTTGCGACGCTTAAAATTATGAAAATATGCAAGTTTCTTAGGTTGTTTTGTTTGATATGATGCGTTTTGGTATATTTTGCAGGACACTAGGTTCTGGATGCTAAGTTTGTGAAAAAGGTGAAAAATGGTGTTTTGTCTACTTAATTGATCAATTTCGGATGTTCATGACACTTTTCGGATTGTTCGTGACCAAAGCATGGGATGAAAGTTAAAGATTTGAAGCTTGGCTGCAAGTGTTGTAAGGCCTGACACTTACCTATGTCTACATGTGGACCACATGTAGCATATGTGGTCTATATGAGCCTAAGGTAAGTGTTGGAATTGAAGAATTAAAGATATAGAGAGTGAAAGAAATGAAAAAATTAACTTCCAATACTTGCTAAGTCAAAATGCGGACCGCTATAGCACGTGTAAACCGTATGTGGGCAAAGCATATGTCAGAAGTCCAAAATCCCGAGAGCTAACCTGCAGGAAATTTTGATCTGGGCACATGCAGTTGCCACATATGCCCAACCTCAATCTGCATGTATGACACGACCCGAACCAGGGCCAGTCGTGTCGGGCATCTCAAGTCCAACAAGGAACGGAGACCACCCCCTATACCCAATACAACTCACCAATATACAACCCATGTCGGATGAATTTCGAACATATCATAAGCTAGATTATTTAGAATTCAATGACTTTGGGATAAGTCTAAAACCGACACCAACCCAATCAATTCATACCATCCAAACAAAACTAAATAACCCATAATATACCTAAGTCCACAGTTGTTTATACAAAGACTCTAAATAATGTCAAAGAATACTTAGTCGGGGCATGCCCCCGACCATAGACAAAACCCAATGTCAAAGAAATATTAGAGATATAAGATAAATCATAACATGAAATGGGCCTTCCAAAGAATGAAAACTCACCACTTCGGCCTGACTTAAGTTATCCTCAATCACCAAGTCACTGAGGAGAAAATGTGATAGTATGATCGATTTTTGCATCGCATGGGGATATAACGCCCGAAGATAGTTAGCGGAGTGAACGTTGGCATGTGCTTAGGAATAAGGATAAAATAATGCCATCATTCAAAACCAAAGTAAATAACCATATGCAATCGCATACATACATATATATAAATATACCATTCTAGTAAGGAAACCGGGTTTAACATGCATTTAAAACCTTTAACCTGGGTTGTGTAGCTCTACCGTCCTAAATCCACCCATGGGCTATATGAGTTCAGCTTCCTCTGTTGAAAGGGCTCGGGTGCGTTGTTAGTCATACGAATGAACCGGAGAAAAACCTGAGAAAATTAGTACATCTCCCAAAATATAAGTGTGACATCATGCACACAGTGTCACGACCCAAACCAGATTCTGGACATGACGGGTATCTCAAGTCCCACGTGAACCAAAGATCTTCACCTAACCTATCCAACTTAACAACCTCAAGCGTCGGATGAATTCCGAACTTATAAAAAGATAACATAAACTAAAAATGATGTTTATTCATGAAATATCTAAACCAATCACCGGTAACCGGACAATCTTCCGTCATCAAACCAATCCACCAAAACAACACAACCAAGTCCACAATAATCCAACAAAGCCTCTATAAATCTGAAGTCAATAAAATGTCGGGACATACCACCAAAAATAGCCAAAAATACAGTCTAAACAAGTCTAAGACATAGAATATAAAGACCATGAAATGAAGCCTTCCAAAGTAGGGAAGCTCGCCACTTCAATGTCAACTCACGAACACCAGATCATTGCGTAGGAAAAGTAGAAGAAGTTTTGGTTTCTGCATCGCATCGGGATACAGTGTCCGGAGATGGTTAGCGGTTGGAGCAGTAGCATGTAACTCAGGGATAGAGTAATAAAATAATGCCATCATTCAAAACCAAATCATATAATCATATCCAATTCACATTTATACATACATATATATATATATACATACATATATATATACATACAAATATATATATATATATATATATATATCGTGCCGGGATAGGAAATCGGGTTTTGCATGAACTTTGAAAACCTTAACCTGGGCTGTGTCGCATACCCATCATAAAATAAGGCACCCATGGGCTATATGGGTCCAGCTCTCCCCAAGCTAGAAGGGCCCCAATGTATGTAGTCGCACGAACCAGAGAATATCCACATCCATATATGTCATTATGAAGGAGTTGAACCTCCCAGCACAATCAAGGTGACTTAAGCACCAATGTATACACTATGGGGGGACTAGAACCTCCCATTCATATATCCATTCTAGGGACTCAAATCTCCCGGTCATATAAACACGCGCACCGGCTAGCGCGATTGCCAATGTTAGTCCTTCGGACTCCACTTTCACGACTGGGCTACACACCCCACTTTAAAGTCCAATTGAAACATTCATTACACATATACACAATCATTAATCCAATTACTTACCATAGGTATCCCGTTGGTATCGTCATACCAACCCCACTGGCAATAGTACAATATGCTATAACCATTATTACTCAACTTTGGGACTCGAACCCATTGTCCAAACTAAGACATAAATTCAATTCAATATTTAGGGACTTAAACCCATTTAGCCAATTAAACCACCAAGGTTATAATTAAAATCAATTTATGGCCAACAAGGCAACCATTTACCAACCATTTACATTATCAAGCCAATGCCTTAGTTCAAAGTACAATTCATATGTTACAAGATTCTTCTTCTCGACATTTTCACAAAAAGGTTGAGGGCTCACCATAATCAAACCATTATTCAAGCCAAAAACTATCAATTTAGGGTGAACCATGACCCCTTAGTTTAAATCACAATTCCTAAGCACCCACATGTGCAAAATCATTATCAAAACATGTATAATCATAATTTAAGACATGAGAAAACAATACTCAACATTATGCATTCAAAACCTCAACCATGGTTTTCAAAACCACCATAAATGAATCATGAAAAATATTTAAAATATATGATTTTTATTAACTAAAAATGAAGGAAGAGTCACATGCCTGAGTTATGAAGATTCACAGAGAGATTTTGATCCTTAAGCTTCTAGATGGCCACCTTGAAGAAACCTAGCCCAATCTTCTTGAGAGGTTTTTAGAGAATGTTTTTAATATTCTAAAGTGTAGAATGAGTGCCCAATAAGTGTTATAGGATGTGGGGTCTTAAGAGCTTGGGGTGGGAAATATTCAAACTACCCTCAGCTTAAAAGTTGTAGAAAACTTGCAGGTGGGTACGAGTGGACGCTCCAAATCGTCACCACATCATACGAGTGGTACCCTCAAATTGTCACCAGATAAGAAAGTTGGACACCATATTATGTCCAACATACAACTCCCTTGCCTAACTCGTAACATTAACATGCCACTAGTACCCTCAAGTCGTATACAAGGCAGATCTCCAAGGGCTAGACACTGGACCACATACTATTGGACTCAACCCTCTTGTTATATTAATATACGACTGTATGGATTCTATCATACAAAGGACATAACTTGGTCAATCAACGCACTTACCAACATACGACTAGGGTCCCTCGACCCGTCACCATACCATATGACTTATGGTGTGAGTCATATAATGAACAGAAGGTTCAAAACTCAAGGATTTTGCAAGGTCCAGAAGTTCAGGATGTTTTAATCTTCCCTACTTAGGATCATTCATCCTCAAATGATGGAACAAGTCAACACAAGCATGATTTGGACTCTACACACCTTTACTTTTACCTTTAAACAAGTTAGAAAACAAATATGCCAAGGAAATCAATCTTTCCTTTAAAAGGTAAAAAAAAATATTAAGATCAATACATACCTCAAGCACGAATTTCCAGAATCAACAATAGGAATGGATACTTGGACTTCATGTCCTCCTCGGTTTCCCAAGTAGCTTCCTCAGACTTTTGGTTCTGCTATAGAACCTTTACCAAAGCTACGTCTTTTGTCTGTAATCGACGAACCTGCCAAAATCCTCACAGGGACCTCCTCATAGGATAAAGAATCTGAAATACCAATATCTTCTAAAGGAACAACCAACGAAGGATCACCCACACATTTCTGCAACATGGACACATGGAATACTAGATTAATGGAACTCATGCTTGAGGGAAAATCCAACACATATGCAACACTACTAACCTTTCTCAAAACCAAGTACGGGCCAACATATTGGGGACTGAGATTCCCCTTCTTCCCGAATAACATCACTCTGTTTATGGGAAATATCTTCAAAAACACCCAATCTCCAACCTCAAATCCCAAGTCCCTTTGCCTTACGTTCGCATAGGACTTTTGATGACTTTGGGCGGTCTTAAGCCTATCCTGAATCACCTGCACCTTCTTTATAGCTTGGTGAACTAAATTTGGGTGAAACATCTCTGCTTCACCAACCTCGAACCACCCAAAAAGAGATCCACACCTCCTTCCATACAATGTCTCAAATGGGGCCATACCAATGCTAGAATGGTAACTGTTATTATAAGCAAATTCAAGGGGAGACAAGTGGTTAAACCAACTACCACCTAATTCAATTACATAGGTTTACAACATATCTTCCAAAGTCTGAATAATCCTTTCAGCTTGCCCATCCGACTGCGGGTAAAAAGTCGTACTGACTCATTTTAGTCCCCAAACCACGCTGGAAAGAGCGCCAACAATGCAACGAGACATGAGTACCATGATCAGAAATAATTAAGACAGGCGTACCATGCAACTTTACCACTTCCTAAAGGAATAACTTCACATAGTCCTCGACAGAATAATTAGTCCTCACTGGCAAGAAGTGAGCTGACTTAATCATCCTATCTACGATGACCCAAATGGAGTTAAACTAATTCCGTTACCGTGGAAGACCGATAACAAAATCCATATTAATTACCTCTTATTTCCACACTAGTAATTCAATCTCTTGAAATAGCCCACCGAGCCTCATATGCTCCACCTTCACTTGTTGACACAGCATATAATTAGCCACAAAGTTAGATACATCTTATTTCATATTCTTCCACCAATACATCTCCTTAAGGTCAAGATACATCTTTGTTGAACCAGGATCGACCGTATACCGTAATTCATAGGCCTCGTCTAAAATCCTACCTCGTAATTCATTAATATCGGAAACACATAACCTTCCTTGGTACCTCAAGCTACCATCACCACCAATCTCAAAGGTCATCACCTACTGCTTACCCACATCATCCTTGATCTTCATCAAGAGAGGGTCTAATACCTGTTTCTCCTTTATTTTCAAACCAAGAGATGATTGCGCCACATATTGTACAAACATACCACCATTCTCAGAGTCTAATAGAAGAACCCCAAGGTTAGACAAATGGTGGATATCTTTCACCAATTCCCGCTTATCCTCATCAACATGAGCTAGACTCCTCATGGATAACCTGCTAAGAGCATCAAAAACTACATTAGGTTTACCTAGATGATAGTAAAGAATCATATCGTAGTCCTTCAATAACTCAAGCCACCTCCTTATCCTGAGATTAAGGTTTTTCTAAGTGAACACGTATTGCAGGCTCTTATGATCAGAAAAGATATCAACATGGACCCCATACAGATAATGATGCCAGATTTTCAACGCGAACACCACAACCAATAGCTCTAAGTCATGAGTCAAATAATTATTCTCATGTACCTTCTACTATCTAGAGGCATAAGCAACCACTTGGACATGCTGCATTAACACAAAACCCAAACCAACCTAGGATGTATCACAATACACCACGAAACCCTTCGTACCCTCAGGTAGAGTCAAGACCAGAGATGAAGTCAACTTATCTTTTAACTTCTCAAAACTACCCTCACAAGTATCTGACCATAAGAACTTTACCTTTTTCTAAGTCAACTTGGTCAATGGAGCAGCAATAGAAGAAAAACTTTCCACAAATCTCTTATAGTAACCGGCTAAACCTAAGAGGCTCTGAATATCGATTGGAGTTGTGGGTCTAGGCCACTTATTAACCATAACAACCTTCTGAGGATCCACCATGGTCCCCTTACTAGACACAACATGACCCATAAATGTAACAATGTTCAACCAGAATTCACATTTAAAGAACTTAGCATACAACTATTGATCTTTCAAGGTCTGCAACATAATGCGTAGGTGATCGGCATGATCCTCCTCACTCTTAGAGTATAACAAAATATCATCAATGAAGACAATCATAAACAAATATAAAAACTGATGAAAAATCCTATTCATCAACTCCATAAATGTCACAGGGGCATTAGTCAAGCCAAACGACATCACCAAAAACTCAAAATGCCCTTACCGGGTACAGAAAACAGTCTTAGGGATATCCACCTCCCTAATCTTAAACTGGTAATACCCGACCAAAGATTGATATTATAGAAAAATTTGGCACCTCAAAGCTGATCAAACAAATCATCTATCCTTGGAAGAGGGTAATTTTTCTTTATCATAACCTTATTCAACTGCCGGTAATCAATACACATCTAAAGGGAATCATCCTTCTTATGCACGATTAACACCAGTGCACCTGATGGGGACACACTAGGACAGATAAAACTCTTGTCTAAAAGATCCTTTCGTTGCTCATTAAGATCCTTCAACTCAGCCGGAGCTATTCTATATGGGAGAATAGATATAGGACGAGTGTTCAGAAAAAGATCTATCCAAAAATCAATCTCCCTATTGGGACAAATACCAGGAAGGTCATCAAGAAAGACCTCGAGAAATTCATTCACCACCGAGAAAAAATGAAAGGAAGGACTCTCCAAGTTAGAATCTTTAACTCAGACCAGATGATAGAGACATCACTTGGAGATTAATATTTAAGCTCTAAGATATGATATAAAACTCCCTTTAGGAGCTAGGGAACCACCCTCCCATTTAATAACCATCTCATTAGGGAATTTAAAGATGACCTTACAGGTCCGACAATAAAAAAAAGCATAGTACGAGTGCAGCCAATCCAGCACCAATATGGCATCGAAATCAACCATGTCTAATTCAAACAGATTCATCAAAGTCTCTCAACCACCAACAGATACCACAAAACCCTTATAGAATCTTTTAGTAACCACAGAGTTACCTATTAGGGTAGACACAAAAAAAGGGTCTGAAATATACTCGAGACCAAAACCAAAATATACAGCCACAAATGGGATCATATAAGAAAGAGTACATCCCGAATCAAATACCAGTAATGACATCAGGAGATGCCTTCGAGTCTTGACAAGAAGCAAGGGCATATAAGCAATTTTGGCTAGTATCGGTACCAGAAGCAGAAGCAGCACCCTGTGTTGGAGGAGCTAATAAAGAGAAAATAGGAACCTTATTAGCTCCGGAAGTAACCCTAGAAGGACAATCACGATGTATATGGCCAATCTGACTATAATTAAAACATCGATTTCTCCCTTCTCATATTGGCCACGATGCGACTGACCACAAAATCTGCAAGGAAGATATAATCAAGCAGACTGAGCCCCATCAACCTGAGATTGGGTACCCTATTCCCTATACCCTCCACCATGCTGAGAGAAATGATCACTCAATAACTTCAGGTATAGAGTACTAGCCGTAGAGAATTTAGGCCACTTCCCCCATCTCTACCACTTTGTTGCTGGCCTCCTCCCTAATAAAAAAATCTAAATTTCTTACTCTACCTCTCACCAATCTCAACCTTCTTCTTTTTTTCTTCCTCAACCTATTACATATAAAGCACAAGCCGAGAAATATCTATATCCTTGTTAAACAAGGGAGCCTTACTCTCCAGAATCAACTCAGGGGATAACCCCAAAGCAAAATTATGCATTCTAGCTCTCATACAAGACACCAATTCAAGAGCATACCTGGAATTGAAGGAATTTTAAAGGATACTCCTTGACCGTCATCCTACCTTGTCTCAGATTCACAAATTCCTCCACTTTTGCCTCCCTCAACTTTTTAGGAAAGAAGCGGTCCAAAAAGGCACTAGAGAAGTCATCTCATATTATAGAGTCAGCATCACTCCCCCTGGAATGTTCCTACTCTTCGTACCATTGGTATGCCATATCCTTTAATTGGTAGGCAGTAAACTCGACACCTTCCATATTTGACACATGCATAATCCGAAAGATCTTCTCCATCTCATCAATAAAAGCTTGAGGATCCTCCTAAACCTTAACACCAGTGAATACAGGAGGGCTCAATAGCATAAACTGCCAACCCTCATGGCCTCAGTAGATGAAGTAATAGAAGCATCATGATCAGACTGAGAAGCTACCAAAAGCAAACATATGGATAGACTAACAAAACTAAGCATTTATTACATTTTCCTGAGGAGCTCGAGGATGGCTAGAGGGAGCCAATGGAACTCTAGTAGGACAATCGGAAGCTGGACCCCTAGATCGGTTTTGAACCCTATAAGTAGGGTATGTCTCATCGACAGTGTACCCAAGTGGAATAGAGAGGTCTCTGTGAGCTTCTAATCATTGAGTAGGCATGATATGAAAAAGCGAGTAAATGGGAATTAGAGGAATCCAAGACCCTAGACTCTATAGCTTAAAGTAAGACAACAAGAAAAAGAAACATTCCTAAATGCCTCGTAGCCTCTTTCTTATAACTGTGGCGCGTTACACACCCATAAAAGAGACTCTACTTGACACGGCTTTGTGCACACCCATTGACCATGAACCTAGGCTCTGATACCAACATGTTTATGACTCAAACCAGGGCTCGGCCGTGATGGGTATCTCAAGTACCACGTGGACCGGAGATCACCCCCTTCACATAACCTAGCTAACTCAACAACCGCAAGCGTCATAAGAATTCTGAATATATAACAAGATACCATAAACTAAGACTAATGTTTATTCATGAAATATCTAAACCAATCATCAGTAATAAAAAAATCACCCATCACCAAACCAATCCACCAAAATAACACACCTAAGTCCACAGTAATCTAATAAAGCCTCTATAAATTTGAAGTCAGTAAAATATCGTGACATGCCCCCGATAATATCCAAAAATACAGTATAAACAAAGTCTAAACATAGAATATAATGACCATGAAATGAAGCCTTTCAAAATATGGAAGCTCACCACTTCTATGTCAACTCACGAACCACTTGAACACCAGATCACTACACAATAATAGTAGAAGATGTTCCAGTTCCTACGTGGGGATGCAACATCTAGAGATAGTTAGCGGTTAAAGTACTAGGATGTAACATAGGGATATACAAATAAAATAATGCCATCATTCAAAACCAAATCATATAACCATATGCAATTCATATATATATAATACATATCATGCCGGGATAGGGAATCGGGTTTAGCATGAACTTTGAAAACCTTAACCTGACTGTGTAGCATAATCATCCTAAAATAAGGTACCCATGGGCTATATGGGCCTAGATCACCCCAAGCAGAAAGAGCCTCAGTGTATGTAGCTGCACGAACCAGAGAATATCCACATCCGTATATGCTATTATGAGGGACTCTAACCTCCCGACATAATCAAGGTGACTTAAGCACCAATGTATATAATATGGGGGACTCAAAACTCCTATTAATATATCCATTTTGGGGACTTGAACGTTCCGGTCATATAGACACCCACACCGGCTAATGTAGTTTCCAGTGTTAGTCCTCCGGACTCCACTTTCATGGCCCATCTAAATATCTCACTTTAAAGCCAAATTAATACATTTATTACACATATATGCAACCATTAATCTAATTACATACCATAGGCATCCCATTGGTATTGTCATACCAACTTCACTTGCTAGCGTACAACATGCCATAACCATTATTGCTCAACTTTGGGACTCAAACCCATTGTCCAAACCAAGACATCAATTTAATTTAACATTGATGGACTTGAACCCATTTAGCCAATTACATCGCCAAGGTTATAATTCAAATCAATTTATGGTTAATAAGGCCTTCAAAAAATCATTTACTGACCATTTACATTATTAAGACAATGCCATAGTTCAAAGCACAACATATGTGTTAGGATTCTTCTCATTGATATTTTCACAAAAAGGTTGAGGGAATGCCATAATCAAACCATTATTTAAGCCAAAAACTATCAAGTTAGGGTTAACCAAGACCCCTTAGTTTAAATCACAATTACCAATCACCCCCATGTGAAAAATAATTATCAAAACATGTATAATCATAATTTAAGACATGAGAAAACAATACTCAACATTATGTATTCAAACCATCAACCATGGTTTTCAAAACCATCATTAATGAATCATGAACAATGTTTAAGACACATGAATTTTATGAACTAACATTGAAAGAAGAGTCATATGCCTATAGTTATGAAGATTCACGGAGATATTTTGATCCTTAAGCCTCTAGATGGCCACTTTAAAGAAACCCTAGCCCAATCTTCTTGAGAGGTTTTTAGAGTGTGTTTTAATTTTCTAAAGTGTAGAATATGTGCCCAATAAGTGTTATAGGACCTGGGGTCTTTAGGGATTAGCGTGGGAAATGTCCAAACTACCCTCTGCTTAAAAGCTATAGAAAAATCGCATGTGGGTATGAGTGGATCCTCCAACTTGCCACCACATCATATGAGTGGTACCATCAAATCGTCACCAGATCAGAAAGTTGGACACACATTCTATCCAATATATGACTCTCTTGCCCAACTTATAACATCAAAGTACGATAAGTACCCTCATGTCGTATACAAGGCAGATCACCAAGGGCTAAATACTAAAAAATATATGATTGGATTCAACCCTCTTGTTACATAAACATACGACTCGTATGGAGTCTATATGTAATACCCCGTATTTCCCTAACATAATTTAAGTCCCAATACATGAGTATTCATATATAAAATTTTCAAAAAACTCATTATTTTCCAATTTATATCCTGGCATTGCGTAGGAAATTGAATTAGCTTTCAAACGATATAAAATTTGCCTAAATTAGATAACCGGGTAAGAAATTATGGCGATTTAAAGTTTCAGTCGTTAAACACCATCATTTTAATCCTTAGCGCATCGCATAGGTAGCCCAAATGACAATTGTCAATTTTCAGTGTGACTCCACAATTATGGCGAGTTGTGGAGCAGGCCAATTTCTCATTTGTCAATTTTCAGTGGGCCTACGCAATGTTGGCGCATCGTGGAAGTGGCCAAAATGGCATCCAAAGGCTTACCGCAATAATGGCGCATTGCGCCGTCAGCCCAGTTCATAGTTGTTAGTTTCTAGTGACACGACATGATAGAGCCACATCGCTCCAAGTGCCTATTTCAGAAAAATTTGATGAGAAATTAATATTTCATTCAGGGATAAAACAGTCGTTTCTCCATTATTTTAGTCCGCCCAGGTGTGATACTTAATCCCTAAAAATATTTTTAAAATCATTCTTTTATTAATTTTCCCCAAATAAAAAAGGGCATTCTCTCCCATTCAAGAACCCTAACTTTTAAATTCAAGGTCAATCCTCAAGAATTCACCAAGAACTTCAAGAAATCCATTAACTAAGGTATGTTAGATGTTCATCCATGGATCCCTTTCATCCATGGTGTCCAAGAAACCCCTTTAAATTATAAAATTATGATCTTTTCAAGTTATTATGTTTTAAATTGTGATTTCACCCGTGAATTCCATGAACTATGATTTTATACCATGTTACCATAAAATTATTGTTATTATTTAATCCAACATGTTTTAATGTTGTTATTTATTGAACAAGACCACTATTTAACTTTATTATGTCAGATTTATGCTATTTTTATATGTTTTATGATATTTCTATGATTGTTTTAAACCATGAACTATAAGTGTTTGATAAAATTCCTACAAGAGTGACTGATTTAATAAAAGCCTTCATGTTCTAATCTCTAAGCTTTAGTGTCATTTTACTATTATTGTTTTTCAGTCCTAGGGGTATTGAATACGCGAAAACCATAGTTATTTATTTAGTCTAATCTCAGTACATTACAGAATAGTCTTCAGATTATATTATGAGCATTATCTGAATAGTTAGATATCAGTCATTAAACTCAGAACAGTCTAGTATCTTAGTGTCTTTCAGTTGGGAGTAGGATTTAGCACCGAGCGAGTGCAGGTATGGTGGATTCCCCTTCAGATAGGCAGAGTCATTAGTAGCAGTCCCTATACTCCAGAACTATATAGCCAGTGTAGGATATGAGTAGTCACCCATCAGATTAGGCTTGACTATCTCGCAGGGGTCACCCGTCAGTTCAGGCTTGACATCCTTAGTTCTTTGGACATTATATCAGTTTAGTAGATCCACATAATCATTGGTAGTACCCGTGGCATAGTATAAACACCCTTCTAACTAGGGTTACAGGTGGACCCCGATTATCTAAAATTAGGGAATATCGGTTAAATGATACCTCCCACAGTCTCAGTTATAGTCCCAGTTCAGTTATGTAGTCTTAGAGTTGCTTGACCAAAGTATACAAATATCAGTATTTTTTAGTATTTTAGTTTACAGATTTTACTTAGTCCATGTTATATGCTTGGTCATGCATCCCCAGTGTCCATATATTTTCATGTATCTTAGTATTTATAGACTTTTATGCATACTCAGTATTTACAGATTTCTCCATATTTTTAGTACCTACAGATTTCATGTTCTCTACTCAGTACTCTATGTTTTACATGTATAATCAGTTTGTTATTATTATTCCTATTCATTAAACCATGTATATCAACCTACCTCATTTAGCATACTAGTACATTCAAAGTGTTGATCGCATACCTTTCTTTTGCGCTATGATGTATCATATCATAGGTGCTGACGCTCAGTTCTTGGATCACACTTAGTCCCTCAGATCATCAGCACTATAGTAGCAGTGGTGAGTCCTCATCATCCGAGGATAGATTATATTACTTCATGTCTTTATCTCAGTAGTTAGTAGAGTTAGTTGGGGGCCTGTCCCATCAACTCATAGTATTAATTTTAGAGGCTTTTCAGATACTACAGTTAGCTATTCAGATTTCAGTATTATGCTAGATTCATAATTCAGTAGTCATTTCATTATTAAAACCTTATGACATTTCAGTTATTCTTCTGTATTCATGATTATATTATTCAATGCTCACAGCAGGTACTAGCTCATGGGTTAGCTTGTGGTCCTTCGGGACTGTAAGCACCGTGCAACGACAAGGGGATAGTCTCAAGTTGTTACAAACTTGGTATCAAAGCCAGGTTTTAAAGTGTCCTAAGAAGTCTGAAAGCCGCGTTGAGTAGAGTCTTGTGCATGGGGGTGTAGCGCATCCCACTTATGGATGAGAGACTACAAGGCATTTAGTAAAAAGTTTCCCTTCTTTAAGTATTCATATCATGCGAGTGAGCATGAGCTCAAGTTAAACTCTCTATCTAATTTTCTCCTTCCTTCTGTTTACAAAACATGCCTCCCAAGAAGAACGTAAGAAGAACAGGAACCAAGCTAGCCCCTCAGCCCATCCAGGCAGATCCTCTGGACGAGCATGTCTCTCACGCAGAATTCAGAGTTGCGTTCACTACTTTAGCCAATTTAGTAGCAGCATAAATTGAATGGCCAACTACTGTTTCGGCCAACCCAGTGGCCAATACTGCTGCAACCAAAATTTGGGATTTCACCCTGATGAATCCTCCCTTTTCCATGGGATCCAAGTCTGAAAAGGATCCATAGGAATTCTTAGATATGGTTCATAAGGTAACAGATGCTATGGGGATAACGTCTAGTTAGAGTGCCGAGTTGGATGTATATCAATTGCAGGATGTAGCCCATACTTGGTTTAAGTAGTGGAAGATTCACAAGGGTGTAGATACAGGGCCTGTAGAATGGGAAGAGTTTGCCACAGCTTTCTTTGATAAATTTTTCCCATTGAGTTGAGAGAGGTCAAAGTGTTAGAGTTTATTAATTTGAGGCATGGAAATATGAGTGTGAGGGAGTATTCCCTTAAGTTTACTCAGTTATCTAGGTATGCTCCTCATGTAGTAGCTGATAAAAAGTTCAAGATGAGTAAGTTTGTATCTGGCATATCTGATAGGGTGGTTAAGGAGTGCAGTACCGTTATATTTATTAGTGAGATGGACTTGTCTAGGATGATGGTCCATGCTCAACAAATTGAGGAACACAAGATTAAAGAGAGGGAAAGAGAAAACAAGCGAGCTAGGACAGGAAGTTTTAATTTTAATTAGCCAAAGCCAGAAGGTAGTAACCATCCTTAGTTTCATCAAAGGTCTTCAGCCCCAGCACTCTCTTCATCCAGTGCTCCAATACCCAAATTCAGAATGAAAATAGGGATAGGTCACCAGGCTCTAAGTCCCAGGTTAGTATTAGTAGTTCTCGTACTAATCCTTTATGTCAGAAGTATGGCAGACACCATCAGGGTGAGTGTAGAGCGGGTAGTGATGTGTGCTTCGGGTATGGCAAGCCAGGATATCGGATTCAAAAGTATCGGGTAGTTGCTCAGAAGGGTAGGAATGTGAGTCAATAGGGCTAGTCCCATCAGTCTTCAGTTCCATCCGATCGCTCGACTCAGCAGGGTGCCACTTCTAGTGCTACCAGTAGTCAGCGTCCGAATAGATTATATGCTCTTCAGTCCAGCCAAGATTAGTAAAATTCTCCTGACGTAGTTACTGGTTCATTACAGGTCTTTCACTTACATATTTATGCTTTACTAGACCTTAGATCTTCTCTTTCTTTTGTAACTCCATATATAGCTGTCAACTTCGAAGTCAGTCCCAAAATACTAGCAGATCACTTTTTAGTGTCTACCTCAGTTAGTATTTCTATTATAGCAAGACAGGTATACAATAACTGTCCGGTCATAATATCTCAAAATGTTACCTCAGTTGATCTCGTGGAGTTAGAGATAATGGACTTTAACGTTATTCTTGGCATAGATTGGCTCTACTCATGCTATGCCTTAGTTGATTGTAGAAATAGAATAGTTCATTTCTAGTTCCCAAATGAACCAGTCCTTGAACTGAGGGGTAGTACTACAGCTCTTAGGGGTAGTTTATCTCATACCTTAGAGCCAGAAAGATGATATTGAAGGGGTGTATTTACCATCTTGTGCGAGTCAAAGACTCTAACTCAAAAACTCCAACTCTTGAGTCAGTTTCCGTAGTAAGGGAATTTCCAGATGTGTTCCCTGAAGATCTCCCGAGAGTTCCTCTCAAAAGGTAAATCAACTTCGGAATAGACCTTTTCCTAGATGCTCAGTCTATATCTATTCTGCCATACAGAATAGATCCAGCTAAACTCAAAGAACTGAAGGAACAGTTGAAGAATCTCTTAGATAAGGGATTCATCAGACCCAGCATCTCCCCATGGGGCGCACCTATTCTATTTGTGTGTAAGAAATACGGTTCTCTCAAAATATGCATTGACTACTATCAGTTAAACAAAGTCAGAGTCAAGAATAAATATCAACTTCCTAGAATCGATGACTTATTTGACCAGCTTTAGGGTGCCAGTTACTTTTCCAAGATAGATCTCAGATTAGGCTATCATCAACTCAGGGTCAGGGAATGTAACATTCCAAAAATAGCTTTCCAAACTCGATATGGTCACTTCAAATTTCTAGTTATGTCCTTTGGTCTTACAAATGCCCAGCAACCTTCATGGACTTGATAAACTGAGTGTTCAAAAAGTACTTGGACATGTTCGTCATAGTCTTCATTGATGACATTCTTGTTTACTCCCGTAGCAAAAATAAATATGCAGACCACCTCAGAGAAGTGCGTCAGACTCTTAGATCTCACCAGTTGTTCATTAAATTCAGTAAGTATGAATTCTGGATAAGATCAGTAGCTTTTCTTGGCCATATCATTTCTGGTAATGGCATTATAGTCGATCCTCAAAAGACCGAGGTGGTGAGAAATTGGCCTAGACCCATCTCTCCATCAAATTTCAGGAGTTTCTTGGGTTTAGCTGGCTATTGTCGTCGGTTTGTTGAACGGTTTTATTCTATTACATCCCCCATGTCCAGATTGACTTAGAAGAAAGTTAAGTTTTAGTGGTCAAATTCTTGTGAAAAGAGTTTTTAGGAGTTGAAGACTCGACTCACCTCAGCGCCAGTCTTGACTCTACCAGATGGTTCGGATGGTGTTGTTGTATATTATGATACATCCAGAGTAGGTTTGGGTTGTGTCCTCATGCAAAGAGGTAACTCCAGACAGCTTAAACCCCATAATAAGAATGACCCTACTCATGATCTTGAGTTAGCAGTTGTACTGTTTGCCTTAAAGATTTGGAAGTATTACTTAAATGGGGTGCTGTGGATGTGTTCACTAATCACAAAAGCCTCCAGTATGTGTTATCTCAGAAATATTTAAATTTACGTCAGAGAAAGTGGTTAGAGTTATTGAAAAATTATGACATGAGTGTTCTGTATCATCCGAGCAAGGCCAATGTAGTGGCTGATGCACTTAGTAGATTGTCTATGGGTAGTGTGCTCATGTTGAGGATGGTAAGAAGAAGTTACCTCAGGTAGTTCATCAGCTTGCCCAACTAGGTATCTACTTAGTCGACTTAACAGATGGTAGTGTGTGGGTTCAGAGTAGCGCCGAATCATCTGTAGTTTCTAAGGTGACGAAAAAGCAGGATATAGATCCCAGTCTAGCTAAGTTAAAAGAATCAGTCAAATACCAGAAAATGGAGGTTTTCTCCCAAGAGGGAGATGGTGTTTTGCGTTGTCAGGATAGATTATGTGTGACTGGTATAGATGATTTAAGGCAATGAATTCTTACAGAAACGCATGGTGCGCGTTACTCTATTCATCCAGGGGACACTAAGATGTACCATAATTTGTCAGAGATCTATTGGTGGAGTGGGATGAAGAGAGATATTGCAGAGCTTGTAGCTAAGTGTTATACATGCCAAAAAGTTAAGATTGAGTACCAAAAGCCTAGTGGGTCCACTCAGGAGTTAAATATTCCTATGTGTAAATAGGAGGAAGTGAACATGGACTTTGTGACAGGTTTGCCTAGTACCCCTCATCAACATGACTCTATTTTGGTTATCGTAGATAGGATGACCAAATCAGATTATTTCTTGCCAGTCCATACCTCTTATTTAGCCGAGGACTATGCCATACTCTATCTCAGAGAGTTGGTTAGGTTGCATGATGTTCCCTTATCTATCATCTCAGACAGAGGTACCCACTTTACCTCTTATTTCTGAAAAGCATTCCAAAAGGGTCTTAGTACATAAGTCCATCTCAGTACAGCCTTCCACCCTCAGACAGACGGTCAAGCAGAAAGGACTATTCAGACTCTAGAAGATATGCTGAGAGCATGCACAGTTTATTTTAAAGGTAGTTGGGATGACCACTTGCCTTTGATTGAATTCTCATATAATAACAATTATTATTCCAGTATCCGTATGGCTCCATTTGAGCCTCTCTATGATAGAATATGTAGATCTGCAATTGGTTGGTTTGAAATAGGTGAGGCTACAGTAGTAGGGCCTGACTTGGTGTTTGATGTGTTAGAGAAGGTTCAGTTGTTCAGAGAAAGGCTTAGGGTTTCCCAGAGCTGACAAAAATCGTATGCAGACATGAGGAGAAAGGATCTCGAGTTTGAGGTCGGTGATTTCGTGTACGTGAAAATCTCTCCTATGAAAGGAGTGAAGAGATTCGTCAAGAAAGGGAAACTCAGTTCCCGATATGTCGGTCCCTTCAAAATTCTCAGTCGTTTTGGAAAGGTAACTTACGAGCTTGAGTTGCCTTCAGATTTAGCCTTAGTACACCCAATGTTCCATGTATCATTATTGAAAAAGTGTATTGGTGATCCAGCTGTAGTTGTTCCCTTAGAAAGTGTAGATATTTAGAACAGTCTTTCCTTTGAGGAGGTCCCAATCAAAATTCTTGATCATCAAGTTCGTAGACTAAGGAACAAAGAAGTTCCACTAGTCAAAGTTCTTTGGCGGAATCAGTCCGTTAAGAGAGCCACTTGGCAAGCAGAGGCAGATATGCGGACCAAGTACCCTCATCTTTTCTCCACGAATCCAAATTCAGTATAAGGAACCAAATCTTCTTAAGATTTTTCTCTATCATGCTCAGTTTTAGTTGCACATCATGTTCATGTCAGTCATCCATTCATGAATCAGTTCAGTCATGCATTCCATGCATTATATATGCATGTTCAGTATGTAAGCTTAGTCCATTAGTTTCCCTCATCTTAACTAGTCTCATTCGAGGACGACTGACCCCAAGAGGGAGATATTGTAATACCCCGTATTTCCCTAACATAATTTAAGTCCCAATACTTGAGTATTCATATATAAAATTTATGAAACAATCATTATTTTCCAATTTAGAGCCTGCCATTGCGTAGAAAATTGAATTAGCTTTTTAACAATATAAAATTCACCTAAATCCGACAACCGGATAAGAAGTTATGGCGATTTAAAGTTTCATTCATTAAACACCATCATTTTAACCCTTAGTGCATCACATAGGCAACTCAAATGACAATTTTCAATTTCCAGTGTGACTCTGCGATCATGGTCATCGCGGAACATGCCAATTTCCTATTTGTCAATTTTCAGTGGGCCTCCGCGATGTTGGCACATCGCGGAGGTGGACAAAATGGCATCCAAAGGATTACCATGATAATGGTGCATCGCGCCGTCATCCCAGTTCACAGTTGTCTATTTTCAGTGACATCGCACCGTGTCGCGCCAGGTGCCCATTTTGGAAAAATTTAATGAAAAATTAATATTTTGTTCAAGGATAAAATAGTCCTTTCTCCATTATTTTAGTCTGCCCAGGTGTGATATTTAAGCCCTAAAAACATTTTTAAAATCATTCTTTAATTAATTTCCCCCAAATCAATAGGGCATTCTCACCCAATCAAGAACCCTAGCTCTCAAATTCAAGGTCAATCCTCAAGAATTCACTAAGAACTTCAAGAAATCCATCAGCTAAGGTATATTAGATGTTCATCCATGAATCCCTTTCATCCCTGGAGTACAAGCAACCCTTTTAAATTATAAAATTGTAATCTTTTCAAGTTATTATGTTTTAAAGTGTGATTTCACCCATGAATCTCCATGAACTATGATTTTATACCATGTTACCATGAAATTATTGTTATTATTTCATCCAACATGTTTTAATGTTGTTATTTATTGAACAAGACCACGATTTAACTCTATTATGTTGGATTCATGCTATTTCTATATATTTTATGACATTCCTATGATTGTTTTAAACCATGAACTACATGTTTTTGATAAAATGCCTACAATAGTGATTGATTTAATAAAAGCCTTTATGTTCTAATCTCCATGCTTTAGTGTCATTTTACTATTATTGTTTTTGAGTCCTGGGGGTATTAAATACCCAAAAACCATAGTTGTTTATTTAGACTAGTCTCAGTACATTCCAGAATAGTCTTCAAATTATATTATGAGTATTATCAGAATAGTTAGATATCAGTCATTAAACTCAGAACAATCTAGTATCTCAGTGTCTTTCAGTTGGAGTAGGATTTGCACCAAGAGAGTTCTGGGATGGTGGCTTCCCCGTCAGATAGGCAGAGTCGTTAGTAGCAGTCTCTATACTCAAGAACTATGTATCTAGCGTAGGATATGAGTAGTCACCCATCAAATTAGGCTTGACTGTCTCGCAGGGGTCACCCGCCAGTTCAGGATTGACACCCTTAGTCCTTTGGACATTATATCAGTTTAATGGATCCATACAACTATTATTAGTACCTGTGGCACAATATTAACACCCTTCCAATTAGGGTTACAGGCTGGACCCCGATTAGCTCAATTTGGGGAATGTAGGTTAGATGATACCTCCCACAATTTTAGATGCAGTCTCAGTTATAGTCCCATTTCAGTTATGTAGTCTTAGAGTTACTTGACCAAAGCATACAGATATCAATATTTTGTCAGTATTTCAGTTTATAGATTTTACTTAGTCCATGTTATATACTTGGTGAAATTTATTTATTAAGACAGTTCACTGACGCTCTATCTCTCTCACGCTTTTCTCTCTCTCATGCTCCTTTCCTACAAGTTTACTAACTATTTACGTTGGATGCCATCAATGACATAGGTAATACCAGAATCAGGTAAGTGGGTTTCCCTCTCTCCTTTATTTCTCTCTCTTTCTGTTTCTCTTCACCCCCACTTCTAGCCCGCCCCATATATTTCCTCCTCTGCCCCCACCTAGACACGACCATCGCCGGAGTGCTGGGAGTTCCTGCCAAACTAGTATGCTTTCGGTGATGGGTACGGGAGGTATACAAGAAGTGCCAACGATATACAGACAATGATATTTAGGCGACGTACAACTTCCGATAAGTTCCACAGGAAGCGCTGGTGGTTTTCGGTCGAAACTCCAGCAGGTCTGATCCAACGACGCATCTCCAATAACCAATTTCATCAACAAAAGTCTCCGAATCAGTAGAACACAAAGTACCCTGGTGATATCTAAACTTTGAACTTTTAGTTACTCACTACAATTTAGTTACTCCCGATAATTTAGTTTCTTTGTATTATTCTTTCCTCTCTACGTTTCCTGATTATTTCAGCTCTTGATTTCCTGTAATTACCTTTAATTTGTGGTATTGACTTTTTTTTTTCTTATTCTATCTACTCTGCATGGGCCTTATTTTCCTACTGTTGCTCTATTTTTCCAGCGGTTATTTTCTTACTATAGGTATTTATATTCTCATGGTATAGTTGTTTATATTTTCTTGGTGTAGTGGTTGTGGTTGTTGATGGTAAAATAAGATCATGTCCGAGAGAGTTGGGGCGGGGGGTTGTGCTGGGGGTGGGAGATGAGAGTAGGGCAAGTGGGGGGCAATGTCTGGCGTTAAGGGTGGTAGAGGAAGACATGTCGCTAGAGTTGATAGGCTGAGGGTTAGATCTTGAAATATAGGGACTCTCCAGGAAAAGTCCATAGAGCTGGTAAAGATTCTTAGAAAGAGGAGAATTAATATTGCGTGTGTCTAGGAGACCAAGTGGGTAGGGTCTAAGGCTAGAGATGTGAATGGTTACAAGATTTGGTACTCAGGAAGCGAGAGGCGTAGGAATGGAGTTGGCATCCTAGTAGATGAAGATCTTAAAAGGCAGGTAGTAGAGGTTAAGAGGATTAGTGATAGGTTGATGACTAGTGAGTTGGTCTTTGGGGGGTTTACCCTGAACGTGTGTAGTGTGTATGCGAAACATGTGGGCTTAGATGGGGAAGAGAAGATGCGGTTTTGGGAGGACTTTGATGAGGTGGTGCGAGGTGTGCCTAGCTCTTAGAAGATTGTTGTAGCAGGGGATTTTAATGGGAACATCAGAGTGTTATCGGGAGGCTTTGGTGATGTGCATGGTGGTTTTGGTTTTGGGGAGAGAAATGAGGAGGGAACTGCTCTATTGGAGTTTACGAGGTCCTTTAGGCTGGTGGTGGTTAATTCGAGCTTCCCGCAGAAGGACGATCACCTGATCACCTTCAAAAGTGCAATAGGCAAGACCCAAATTGACTTTTTACAGCTTAGGAAAGAGGATAGGGTGTTGTGTAAGGAATGTAAGGTCATTCCAAGTGAGAATCTTTTGACCCAGCATAGGCTCTTGGTGATGGACTTGGGTATAAAGAAGGATAGGAGGAATAGGGGTGTGGAGGGTCGACCGAGAATTAAGTGGGGCGGCTTGATGCTAGTGAATGCACGCAAGATAGGGGAGAAGTTGGCGGGTATGGGGGTGTGGGAGTATAGGGGAGACGTATATGGTATATAGGATAGGGTGGATAGGTGCATCAAGGAGACTGCCAGGGAAGTGTTGGGTGTGTCTAGGGGCTAGACCGGTCACCATCAGGAGGATTGGTGGTGGAATAGAGAAGTTAAGAAGAAAGTGAAGACTAAGAAGGGGGCATATGCTAAGTTGGTTGAGAGTAAGGATGAAGAACAGAAATGGGTAAATAGGGAGAAGTACAAGTTAGTGAGGAAGGAGGCTAAGCTAGCAGTTACTGCTGCAAAGATGGAAGTATTTGAGAGCTTGTATGTAGGGTTAGAGGAGAAAAGAAGGGAGAAGAGGTTGTTTAGGTTGGCTAAGGCGAGGGAGAGGAAGGGCCGTGACCTCGACCAGGTGAAGTATATTAAGGCGGAGGATAGTAGAGTGTTGGTAGAGGATGATCACATTAAGAAAAGATAGCACTCGTATTTTCATAGGCTCTTGAATGATGAAGGGGATAGAGTAATTGTGTTAGGGGAGCTGGAGCAATCAGAATAGTGTTGTGATTTTAGGTATTGTAGACTTTTTAAGGTGGACGAGGTTAAAGAGGCCATTCGCAGGATGCGAAGGGGTAGGGCGACGGGGCATGACGAGATTCCTGTGGATTTTTGGTAGTTCGCTGGTGAGGCTGGTTTTAGGTGGTTGACTAATTTATTTAACGACATGTTCAAGTTGGAAAAAATGCTTGAGTCCTAGCGATGGAGTACTATGATACCTCTATATAAGAATAAGGGTGACATTCAGAGTTGCAACAACTATAGGGGTATTAATTTATTGAGTCACACTTTAAAGATTTAGGAGAGAGTGGTCGAATTGCGGTTGAGAAGGCTGGTGTCTATTTCGGAGAACCAGTTTGGATTTATGCCCGGGCGCTCGACGACGGAGGCAATTCACCTGGTGCGGATACTAGTGAAACAGTACAGGAAAAGAAAGAAGGACCTGCACATGGTGTTTATCGACTTGGAGAAAGCGTACGACAAAGTAACTAGGGAAGTACTTTGGAGATGCTTGGAGGTGAGTGGGATCCCGGTGGTGTATATCAGATCAATCAAGGACATGTATGATGGAGCTAACACCCAGGTGAGGACTATGGGAGGAGATTCAGAGTATTTCCCTGTCTTGAAAGGGTTGCATCAGGGATCTACTCTTAGCCCATTTTTGTTTGCTTTGGTGATGGATATGTTGACGCGACGTATCCAAGGAGAGGTGCCCTGGTGTATGCTTTCTGCAGATGATGTGGTTTTGATTGATGAGACTTGGGGGAGGGGTGTGTGTGTGTGAATTATAAATTAGAGGTGTGGAGACAGACCCTTGAGTCTAAAGGGTTCAAGTTGAGTAGCAGCAAGACAGAATATTTGGAATGTAAGTTTAATGGCTCGAGGGAGGAAGACAAGGTGATAGTAAGGTTGGATTCTCAGGCTGTTTGTAAGAGGGATAGTTTCAAGTATCTTGGATCTATGATTCAGGGGAATGGTTAGATTGATAAGGATGTCTCTCACCGTATTGGGGCGGGATGGATGAAGCGGAAGCTCGCCTCGGGGGTGTTGTGTGATAAGAAGGTGCCCTTAAAGCTTAAAGGAAAATTGTACATGGTGGCAGTTCGTCCGGCCATGATGTATGGTGAGGAGTGTTGGCGAGTAAAGAACTCTCATATCCAAAAAGTGAAGGTGGCGAAAATGAGAATGTTACATTGGATGTGTGGACTTACTAGGGGTGATAGAGTTTGGAATGATATTTTTCGTGAGAAGGTGGGAGTGGCTTCGGTGGAGGATAAGATGCGGGAAGAAAGATTGAGATGGTTTGTACATATGATAAGGAGGGGAACGGATGCACCGATTCGTAGGTGTGAGAGGCTTGCTTTGGATGGATTTAGGAGGGGTAGAGGTATGCCGAAGAAATACTAGAGAGAGGTGATTAGGAGGGACATTGAGCAGTTACAGCTTACTGAGGACATGGCCCTAGACCGAAGAAATAATGGAGAGAGGTCATTCTTATTGGCATTATAACAAATAGGTTGAGGGGACATATGTTTCAAAACCATAACCAAGTTATTTGGGGGAAATCCAAAGTACCCTTAAATCCACTTACCTTAACCATGCACTCCACAATGTCAAAATCATATTAAAAGCATGAAAGAGACATCATTAAACCATGAAATACATTATTCAACCATGAAAATTGAAAACCCCCAACCATTATTTCAAACCACAACAACATCATAAAATTTATACATTAAGACACATGCTCTTTATAATATAACAATGAGGGAGGATTAACATGCCTGAGTTATGAAGATTCACGGAGAAATCTTGATATTTAAGCCTCTATGACCACCTTGAAGAAACCTTGGCCCAATCTTCTTGAGAGTTTTTTAGAGAAAGTTTAGAGAGTGTTTTTAATCTTTTAAAGTGTATAAGAGATGACTGACTAGGGTTATAAGACGTGGGGTCTTAAGTGCTTGGGGTGGGAAATGTCCAAAGTACCCCCAGCTTAAAGTGCAACAAACTCGCATGAGGTTACGAGTTGCCCCTCTAACTCGTCACTACCACCTACAACTAGTACCACCAAGTCATAACCAAGATAGAAGGTTGGACACCACACTCTGTCTAACTTACGACTCCATTGTCCCCACTCATCACTAGACCATACAACTGATATGGTCTAGTCATATCCAAGGTAGAACATCAAGGGATAGTCACTGGACATCATATGATTGGACTCAACCCTTATGTCACATCAACATACAAATAGTATGGAGTCTCTCATAACCAAGATAGAACTTGGACAACAATATACTGACCAACATATGACTTGGGTCCCTAGACCCGAACTCATGGTGTGATTCCTATGTTGATCAGAGAGTTCAAAACTAAGAAAATTTTTAAGGGTCAAGTTTCGGGGAATTTCAATCTCCCCTACTTTGATCATTCTGCCTCAAATAAAGGGGTTTAAGGAAAACACAAGCATGATTTAACACATTACTACCTGTTCAACTTCCCCTTAACAAATTCAGAGAACAAATACATCAAGAATACATACATACTTTAAGCACAATTATCCAAAACAAAGAGTAAGAATGAGCAGTCATTCTCCATGTCCCCTTCAGCTCCATATAGAGCTCTTTCCTCCACAACCAATGTATCTAATATTCCTTAAATAAGACCACACTCTCCACCAAGATTTTAACATTAAGACAACACTCCTCCATCTCAACCTCCTAACTTCCTTGCTAACATGTAACTAGAGGGCCTGAGTATAACTGGACATCCATCCTATGTTAAAGACTAACTGGAACTTAAAGGTGCTAGTAGAAGCCATAGGACCCTATACTTTACACTACTCTGATAATACTACTCCGCATATTACTATAATCATGAAATCTTAAGTCTTAATCAAGGAGCTATATCTTCATAACACTATGGTTGGGTATCTATCAACCCCAACATTAAAGCCTGTCTATCTACCCCTGCTTTACAGATGCCCCCACAAGATCTAGAAAATTCAATTATTATCTTAAAGGTTTTCACTGCACCTCTCCTCCTTAACTATTTCATAGGACAATGTTCATCTTATTCTTCCATCTACTCTTATAACTTTAGATCTAGTAGTCACCCAAAATTTCAAAACCAAGGACATCCACTCCCTTGTCCAAAATATTACTATATTTCCACAACCACTACCACCCTAACATAAGAAGGGTCATTGAGGAACTAAGGTACGAGTATCAAAGATAGGGGTTTTATTTCTCAACTACTCATGCTACTTAAGGCGAGACCCACAGAATGAGACACGGTACAATAGGCACGAGATACTTCATAAAAACTACCTAGGTTATAAATGAAGGATCATTTCGACATAAACATACCATAGCACCAAGTTCTTAGGACTGGGTGATGTTTCGGCTTTTGACGGAACATTTTATATCTTTTTCTTAGGATAATTGTATGTTTACAAGAAATTGATGTTGTATTTAACTCTGGATTTTAGTGTTTTCAGGTTAAAGAGTTAGCTAAAGGAAAAATCTAAAGAATAGTAGAAAAAAGTAATTGACGGTCCAACTGGCGGACCGCCAGACCTGCAACGGGCCGCCGAAGTGATCGTCAAAGCTAAACAAAATGCTCCAAGTAAATAACTCATGCGACGGTCTAAGTGGCGGACCGTCAATCTTTCAACGGATTGCCAACTTAGCCGTCAGGCTTAACTAGAACTCAAACTTCCAGCAGATCCAGCGACGGACCATGCGATAGACTGTCAGTCCAGCGACGGTCCACCAACATGACCGTCAAACATAAACAAAACCTGACATTCCAAGACCATTAGTGACGGCCCATGCGATGGACCGCCAGTCATCTGACGGGCCGCCGTCCTGACCGTCAACTTGGGTGCATTTTTTTTAAGTTTGAATTTTAAATTCTCTGTACCTGGGAACATATATATACCCAGTTTTAGGTTTTATTTCATATCTTTTATCATATTTTCCAACTTTGAACATTTTTGTAAACAATATTCTTTGAGAAACAACTAGAATTGTGTATCTAAACTTATTATTCATATTTTCCTCTGAAGATTCAAGTACAAATATTTGACTCGTTGTAAGTATTTTCTGAATCTATTTATGAGAAATACAATGACTCCTTCTTGTTCTTCTATGAAAATATGTGATTAAGCTCCAATAACTAGGGTTATGGGAGCCTTGATATGAAAAGATGATTGGGGTTGTGAGAATGTTTGATTTCTATTATTAACTAAGGTTGCATAAACCCTTCTTCACAATATTGACCTTTCTTGGTTGCAAACTTGAAAGGTAAGCCCAAGAACATCACTTGTTCGAATAGAAAATTGTTTGTTGGGAAAAGAAGAGGTTTGCGTGAAATCTAGAGGCTTTAACCTTTGGGTTAAGGGTTGATGCCTTAACGGGATCAACCCACATGAGAGAGTAATTGAAGAAGTTAATGTATTCTTTAAGTTCAAGAGAATTAAAGGATAATCTATTCATTTAGGTTGAGAAACAATTGGGTAAATTATAGGATTCAATAACTCTTGCAATCGTAGTGATTAATTGGAAATTCAAAATAATTCACAACCCTAGCTGCTTGAGCATCTCGGTAACCATAAATCTAGTTTTTCTATTCTTATAGAATTACTATTTGCAACAAGAACTACTGTCTAGATCATTCTCTGTTACTAATAATGAGATAAAATTTACAAATTTAAACTCCCTTTTTGATTTAGAACCTTTGATCAACAGTCTAGTAACAACCACAATACTTAGTAAACATAGTATTCCCTGTGGTATTCGACACCTAACCTAGTTGGGTTCTAGATTTGACAACGACCATTTACTCTTTCGCAAAAGAGGTATAATTTGGGTGTATCAAATTTTGGCACCGTTGCCGAGGAATAAGATTGTCAATTAAGTTTGTGTTTGTTAATTGACCTTTGGTCAAGTTTTCCAAATTTTACCTGTGTTTGTTGTTTTTGTTCCGTGCAGGGTAGTTATTATGTATGCCAAATACACAGAGATTGGGTGCACCATTATTACTAGTACATCCGAAACTATAGTTGATTGGCAGAATGGCAGACACATAAGATGTTGAAAGACTAGCCGCTTTGGATGGAGCTCAGCTTAACCAACAGAATGGCGGACAACCAGCATATCATCCTAATCTTGATGATGACGATTTGGGGGATGATGATTTGTTAGATCCTGTTACCCCAAGGCGTGCAGAGAATGTGGCTGCAACGGTAAACCCTAATGTAAATTGGAATCGCCTCTTCAGGGCGAGACAAGAGCGTCAACCTGTGTAGTTTGATCTTAATGATGATGAGGATGGTATGGATGGAGCAGGTGAAACTGGAGCTATTATTCCTCCACCTCTGGAACTTGGATCTATGTTTAATATTACCAGCACGATGATTCAAATCCTCCATCTCAAGGGGTTGTTCGGTGGTCTTCTAGGAGATGATCCTAACATGCATTTGGTGAACTTTGTCACCATTTGTAAATCTTTTAATAACCTAGGAGTGGGTTAGAATGTTATCTGCTTGTGCTTATTTTCATCGTCTCTGTCTAGGGAGGCAACACTATGGCTTAATAGGCTGACTCCTGATTTTATAACCAACTGAAGGCAGTTCATAGAGGCTTTCCTAAAAAGGTTCTTTCCACCTTCCAGGAGGGTACAATTGAGGGATAAGATTAGCAACTTTTGGCAGCTTCCAACTAAAGCTCTTCACGAGACTTGGCAGATATTTAAAAAAAGTTGATGCAATGCCCAAACTATAATATGAAGGATATTCATTTGATGGAGACTCTCTGTAAGGCATTGAACTCTATTACGAAGCTGGGTGATGTTCTGACTTTTGATGGAATATTTTAATTTTTTTTCTTAGGATAATTGTACGTTTTCAAGAAACTAATGTTGTATTTAACACTGGATTTTAGTGTTTTCAGGTTATGGAGTTAGCTAAATGAAAAATCTAAAAAATAGCAGAAAAAGGTCACTGACGGTCGAACTGGCGAACTGCTAAACCTGTGACGGACCACCGAAGTGACCGTCAGAGCTAAACAAAATGCTCAAAGTAAGGAAATCATGCGACGGTCCAAGTGGTAGACCATCAATCTTTTGACAGACCGCCAACTTGGTCGTCGGGCTTATACAGAACTCAAGCTTCCAGAAAATCCAACGACGTACCATGTGATGGACTGTCAGTCCAGCGACGGTCTGCCAACATGACCGTCAGACATAAACAGAACCTGACATTCTAGGACCATCAGTGACGGCCCATGCAATGGACCACCAGTCATCCAACAGGCCGCCGTCCTGACCGTCAACTTGGATGCAGTTTTTCTGAGTTTAAATTTTAAATCCTCTATATGTGGGAACATATAAATACCCAGTTTTAGGTTTTATTTTGTATCTTTTATCATATTTTCCAACTTTGAACATTATTGTAAGCATTATTCTCTAATAAACAGCTAGAATTGTGGATCTAAACTTATTATTCATATTTTCCTCTAAAGATTCAAGAACAAATCTTTGACTCCTTGTAAGTATTTTCTGAATCTATTTATGAGAAGTACAATGACTCCTTCTTGTTCTTCTATGAAAATGTGTGGCTAAGCTCCCATAACTAGGGTTATGGAAACCTTGATGTGAAAAGATGATTGGTGTTGTGAGAATGTTTGATTTCCATTGTTAACTAAGGTTGCATAAACCCTTCTTCACAATAATGACCTTTCTTAGTTGCAAACTTAAAGGGTGAGTCCAAGAACATCACTTGTTCGAATAGAAAAGTGTTTGATGGGAAAAAAAGAGGTTTGCGTGAAATTTAGAGGCTTTAACCTTTGGGTTAAGGGTTGATGCCTTAACGGGATCAACCTACATGAGAGAATAATTGAATAAGTTAATGTATTCTTTAAGCTCAAGAGAATTGAAGAAAGATCTATTCATTTAGGTTGAGAAACAAATGGGTAAATTATAGGATTCAATAACTCTTGCAATTGTAGTGATTAATTGGAAATTCAAAATAATTCACAACCCTAGCTGCTTGAGCATCTCGGTAACCATAACTCTAGTTTGTCCATTCTCATTAAATTACTATTTGCAATAAACACCACTGTCTGGATCATTCTCTTTTACTAATAACGAGATAAAATTTACAAATTTAAAGTCCCTTTTTGATTTAGAACCTTTGATCAACAGTCTAGTAACAACCACAATACTTAGTGAACACAGTATTCCCTGTGGGATTCGTCACCCGACCTAGTTGGGTTCTATATTTGACAGCGACCGCTTACTCTCTCACAAGAGAGGTGTAATTTAGGAGTATCACTGGGCACCAAGAGAAATATGATTGCATATATCGTGGGTAATATAATGTAAAACTAAAATTCATATTTGAGGAAAAGGCGAGGATTTCCACTTAAAACTATTGTTTCTTGGAATTAGGCATAACATGAGACATAACTATATGGGTCATGAGTGAAATGACATTGAGCTTGAACACTTGGAAGCCCGAATTTTTTAGAACCATTATTGCCTTTGATTCAAGGGTTGAAGTATGGACATACGCAGCATATAGAATGCAAACCTTAGGCATAAGCACTATTAAAATGTGTGAAACACTAGTAGAGTGCCCTCTTAACCAAAATATGAGGGCATTATTGGAATAGGAGTAAATTCACCTTGACTCTCCCCTGAAGTCCACCGATAGGAGAAAATTTAAGATTACCCTCGATTTCCATCTTACTACACCATAAGCACAATACTACGCTCTAAGAGGTATTACCATGGACACATACTAGGGACACTTGGCTCTCTTATACTTAAAACCTCATTTATCAAGATGCTACCTGGGGTTCAACATAGTCTTACAAACTCCATGCCCTAACCCATTCAATGACTTCCTCAATCCTTCAGTTAAACCTGGAAATTCGACCTATATATCACAACTTTCCCACTCCTGTATCCCCTAAGTCATCAACCTTACCTCTTTTGCATACCCCACGAAGCCTACCAATCTACCTCCACAAATCTCATATTGCTATCCAAGAGCTAACATACTCCTTTCACCAAAATTATCATCTAAGGTTCAAACTTAATGTCTATAAACCATCATGCACTACTAATAGAGTACCCTATGGAGAAATAATAGGGTGGACAAACCCTTATCAAAAGGATACTTTGACTGTTCCTTAAGCTCCTTCAACTCAACTGGAGTCATTTTATTATGAGGGAATAAAAATAAAAGAGGGGTCCGAAACAATATCAACTCAAACTCAATCTCCCTATCGGGACACTAGGAAGGTCATCAACAAAGACCTCAAGAAATTCATTCACCACTAGGATAGAATGCAAAGAAGGCCCCTCCGAGTTAGAATCTTTAATTCAGACAGATGGTACAGACACCCTTTGGAGATTAATCTCTGATCTCTAAGATACGTTATAAACCTTTCCTTAGGAGCTAGGGAACCACCCTCCCCCTAAATAATTAGCTTATTAGGAAATTTAAAGAAGACCTTATGGTCTAACAGTCTAGAGATACATAGCGAGAGTGCAACCAATCAATCCTTAATATGACATCAAAATCAACCATGTCTAATTCAAATAGACCCACCAAGGTCACCCGACTACCCATAGATACCACACAACCCCTATAGAATTTTCTAGCCACCACAAAGTCACCCACTGGGGTAGAAATATAAAAAGGGTCCAAGACACACTCGGGACCAAAACAAAAATACACAACCACAAATAGGGTCACATAAGGGAGAGTGGACCCCAAATCAATTAAACAGTACACATCACAGAAAAAGAGTTTTAATATACCAGTCACAATATCAAGAGATGCCTAATAGTCCTAGCGAGAAACAAGAGCATCTTTCCAGCCAATGTCGGTACCAAGAGTAGAAATAGAAGTAGAAGAAGCACCCTTTAGTGTAGGGACTAATGAATAGGCAAAAGTAACCTTATTAGCCCTAGATGTAACTTTAAAAGGAAAATCGAGTTGCATATGACTAATCTGACCATAAATAAAACATTTCCGTTTCTCACACTGGCCACGGTGCAGCCAACCATAAAATCTGTAGGAAGGGTAGGATAGATCTGACTAAGCCCTACCGATCTGTGATTGGGCACCCCATGACCTATATCCCCTATCATGCTGAGGGCATTGATCACCCTACGGTTTTGGTTAAGAGCACTAGCCATAGAGAAAGATCCAAAACTCCCCCACTTCGTCTTAGGCCACATCCCCCCATCTTAACCACTAAAACCTTAAGGATTCTTCCTAACCTTAACACTAATAAAAATTGGAGGAACCAACCTCATGGACTGTCCAATCCTTATGGCCTCAGAATATAAAGCACTTTGCTCAAACTGAGAAGCTAACCACTGAACCAACATATAAATAGACTGACTAAGCTCGGTGTTCATCAGGTCAGCCTGAGGAGTTTGTAGAGAACTAGAAGGAATTGGTAGAAATCCAGAAGGGTAATCATGAAATGCACCCCTAGATCGAGTCTAGACTCTATAAGTAGGATGTGTCCCATCAAAAATATCCCCAAGTGGAATAAAGGAGTTTTCATTAGCTTCAGATAGTCTAGGAAACATGATCTAAAAGGTGAATAGATCGGAATTAGAGGAATCCAAGACTTTAGACTCTATATCTTGAAGTAAGTCAACAAGAAAGGGAAACATTACTAAATGCCTCATAGCCTCTCCCTTATAAGTGTGGCATGCTACATACCCATAAAAGACACTCCACTAGACACAGCTTTTTGGACACCCTATGATGTCAAAACCTAGGCTCTGATACTAATCTGACACAACCAAAACCAAGGCTGAGTCATGTCGGCATCTCAAGTCCAACAAGGACCGGATACCACCCCTGTACCTAATCCAACCAAACAATATACAACCTATGTCGTATGAATTCTGAACATTTCTTAAGATAAAGTATTTACAATTCAATGACTTTGAGATAAGACTAAAACCGAGACCAACCCAATCTAGTCATACAGTCCAAACCAAACTAAACAACCCATAATATACCCAAGTCTAAAATTAACCATACAAATCCTCTAAACAATGTCAAAGAATATTTAGTCAGGACATGCCCCCGACTATAGCCAAAACCCAATTTCAAAGAAATAATAAGGACATAAGATAAACCATAACATGAAATAGACCTTCCAAAGAATTAAAGCTCACCACTTTAGTCTGACTCAAGTTGTTCTCAAATTATCTAATCACTGAGCAGAAAGTGTGATAGTATGGCCGATTCCTATATTGTGTGAGGATACTACATGCAAATATGGTTAGCAGGGTGAACGCTAGTGTGTAATCAGGAATAATGATATAATAATGTCATCTTTCAAAACCAAAGTAAATAACCATATGCAATCACATACATACATATATATACCATCCCGAGATAGAGAATCGGGTTTAGCATGTACTTAAAACCTTTAACTTGGGTTGTATAGCTCTGTCGTCCTAAATCTGCCCATGGGCTATATGGGTTCAGCTTCTCTGCTGAAAGGGCCCCAACATATGTTAGTCGCATGAACTGGAGAAAAAACTGAGATGACTAGTACATATCCCAAAGTATAAGTATGACATCATGCATACAATCACCAAGATCAATCCTCACATCGGCAAACATGAGTTTCCAGTATTGGTCCCTCTGAGACCTCCACCTTCCATGGTTATGCAACCCTTTTTAAGCCTATATTAAAACCATTCACACATAACCAACCATTTACCAAGTTGTCTTTTTAATATGGCATTAACCATTGATAGCATCATACCAAAATAAGAGATTGTAAGTCTATCCTTTTATTTCATACCAAAATAATTAAACCAAGTTGACTCCTAAGTTTACAATTAAACCAAAACCATGGCTATCAAGGCCTTTCCAAACCATTTAAAACCAACCAAACCAATTTAAGTTTCATTACTATTTATGCAATGCAAATATTACAAGAATAGCCATACTACGTGACAAAATCATTTTCAATGGCATTTTAACAAACAGGTTGAGGGCATATATATTTTTCAATCATAACCAAGTTATTTAAGGGAAATCCAAAGTATCCTTAAATCTATTTACCATAACCAAGCACTCCACAATGTCAAAATCATATTAAAAGTATGAAAGAGACATAATTAAACCATGAGAAACATTATTCAACCATGAACATTCAAAAACCCCAACCATTATTTCAAACCACAACAATATCATGACATTCATATATTAAAACATATGCTCTTTATAAAATAACAATGAGGCAGGAGTAACATGCCTGAGTTATGAAGATTCACGAAGAGATTTTAAACCTTAATCCTCTAGATGACCACCTTGAAGAAACCCTAGCCCAATCTTCTTGAGAGTTTTTTAGAAAAATTTTAGAGAGTGTTTTTAATCTTCTAAAGTGTATAAGAGATGACCAACTAGGGTCATAAGACGTGGAGTCTTAAGGGCTTGGGTGGGAAATGTCTAAAGTACCCCCATCTAAAAGTGCAGAAAAATTGCATGAGGTTATGAGTTGCCCTTCTAACTCATCACCACCACCTACTACTAGTAACATCAATTCATCACCAAGAAGGTTAGACACCATACTGAATCCAACTTATGACTCCCTTGGCCTACTCGTCACTAGACCATACGACTGGTATGGTCTAGTCGTATCCATGGAAGAACATCAAAGAATAAACATTGGAAATCATACGATTGGACTCAAACCTCACATCATATTAACATGCAACTTGTATGGAGTCTCTAATAACCAGGACAGAACTTGGCCAACAACACATTGACCAATATATAACTTGGGTCCCTAGACCCATCACCACTCCAAATGACTCATGATGTGATTTGTATGATGATCAGAGAGTTTAAAACCAAGGAAATTTTCAAGGGTCAAGATTTGGGGAATTTCAATAAACCACATACACTAAAGGCCAGGTCGAATTGGAGACCACATGTAGCTATCAACTTTTTTTTGTCCTATTTCATTTGAGCTTTGGTTTTAGGGTTTTATTATGTACTATAAATACCCCTTATATGTTTTTAGTAGAAGTTGCACACTCGTGATACTCACAAACATATTTTTATTTTAAAATTTGATTTTGGTCTTAGAATTCCCTTGTATTGATTTCGTTTGATTAATTCAGTTACAATTTTGGGTTATTACTTGTGATTATTATGATTTCATCTTGTGCTTTCAATCATGAATGTTGTTGATTAATTCACAAGCATGAGTGAATAAAAACCCTTAGCTAGGATATTGTTGATCAGCAGACTAGTAAGCTTTTAATTTAAGATGAAAATAAGAGAAAGGCAATGGAAAAAGCTCAGTGGGTAGCTAGGGAGGTAGGGCTAGCTGAGTAAGGACAAGAAGCAGACTACCAGGATGTACTAGTAGGAAATTAAATAGAGCTAGAGATTCCCTTGTTCAAGTGATCCCATTATATTAGTATGTGCAACCATAAATAGATGATGACGAAGATCTGGGATATGTTGAGCCAGCTAAAACTGGAGCCATTATCCCTGTTATTTTACCCCCAAGCATCAAGTTTAACATATAAGCACAATAATTCAGCTCTTAATTCTGAAAGGTGTGTTTGTGGGTTTTTATGCAGATGATACAAATAGGCACCTTGCAAATTTTATCTGGATCTATAGTTCGTATAACATTCCAAGGGTGAATTAGGAAGTGCTTAGACTGAGGTTGTTCCCCTTCTTACTTACAGGAGAAATATCTTTATAGCTAGGGGAACTACCAAGAGGATCTATCACTATATGGAATGAGTTGTCCAGTCAATTCTTAAACTGATTCTTTCCTTAATCCAGGATGTTGTAACTTAAGGATGAGATCTATAATTTTAGGCAGTTGCAGTCAGAATTTATGTACGAGGCATGGTTAAGGCTTAAAAAGAAGCTGAGTATGGTGCTCAACTATCGAATATTAGGGATGATCTTATAAAGATATTCTGCAAGCCTTGACTATCAGCTTCAGAGCCATGGAAGACACCATATTTGGAGGAGCTTTTATGAGACTATACTGGAATGCAGCTTTGGAGATACTAGATTAGATCTCGCCCACTAACAGAGGGTGGCTAACTCGGGAGGCTGAGAGGGGATCTGGCACATATGCTATTGGTATCTTTGGCAACCAGAAAGTAGCTGATGATTCAGTAGCACAAGAGATTGGGCTGCTAAGAGTTGATATAGGGTTACTAGAAAAGAAGTTTGTAGTTGCAAGTTTTAAGAAAGTGAATGCAGTAGGAGCACAGGGGTCGGCTTCCAAAGCTTATAAGCTAGAATTAGAGGAGGGGGCAAACTATCTGGATTGTTAGTTAGTGGGTTTCCGAGCTCAAGGTCATGGGAACCAAGGTCAGAACTACTACAACAAATATAGAGATCGTAGTAGGAAGCGAGATGGTGACTAGAGGAAGAAGATGACTACAAAGAGAAAGAAGATCAGTATATTCCACCTGGCTGAAGAGATGCAGAACCAAAAATATATGGTAAAGGTCAAGAAAATAAAGAGGATCAACCTTAAGGAGATTGAGGACAAAAATTTAGGGTTGACCTAGAAGGTTATATTTCATGCCACGACTATTAAGCAGTTGGAGCACCAGTTCCGGTAGATGTCAAAAACTCTGAACTAGAGGTAGTCAAGTACCCTTTCGAGCAATACTATGCAAAATCCAAAAAATAACGATCATGTCCTTTCCATGACATAAGGAGTGGTATAAATACTATGGATCCCTCATTACCTAATGCAAAAGTGTCAATATATGATGAGGTTGTTGTTAATAAGACACTTGCTATGGAATCAAAAAAGGAAAAAGGTAGTAATGATATAGTTGGTAAAGAAAGAGATAAGAGTTCAGTTGTTGTATAGGAAATAAGACAAATTACAAGACTTCCCCCACCTTTTCCTCAGAAACTAAAGCAGTAAAGAGAGGAAGGAAAATTAAAGCAATCATTGAGATACTGAAAGAGTTGAGCTTGAATATTCTTCTTCTTGAGGCATTGGAGAAGATGCTTGGATATGCCAAATGTATGAAGCAATTGGTTACAAAAAAGAAATGAGAAATGATTGATGATATTGATGGCTTGCACCATGGTAATCCAGTCACTACTAGGTCTCTGTCCCCAAAAAGGGTGATCCTAGAGCATTTACTATATCATGTACTATTGGGTCATCCCGATTTGCCAGAGCCTTATGTGACTTAGGAGCCAGCATAATTAGATTATGCTAGCTGTATTTAAGCAATTAGGCTAGAAACCTCCTGAACCATCTTTATTATGGCTATCGATGGTTGACCACATGGTTAAGAAACCTGTGGGAATTTTGTTTGATGTAATTATGAGAGTTGATAACTTCATCTTTTTGGATAACTTTGTTATCCTAGACTGTAAGGTTGACACCGAGATGCCCATTATATTTGGGAGACCATTTATGGTCACAGATAGAGCGATGGTTAACATGGAGAAAGGAGAGATAAAATTTAAAGTCAACGGTAAGGAGGCAACATTCAATATTTGAAAATCAATGAAGCAACCTATTGACATAAGGGTGGTATCGGTGATAGATTGTATTGATGACCTTGGAGGGTACTCATATGGGTATCTTGATGAATTCTGAGTAATCAAGGTACCCATATCGTTCCTTGAAGATAAATCAGGCGCTGCATGGAAGGCAACCAATGTCTTTGTTGGTGAAATTTGAGTAACCAACACAGCAACATCTTGTCGCGGAATTAAATCAAGTGTTGGGTTGGGAGGCAACCCGCTATTTTAGCGTTCACATTTTTATTGTTTTTCTTTTGTAGGTTTTTTAGCTTATGGATTTACCCAAGATATGGTAAGATTTTTACATGCATAAATTTCCAGGTAAGGAAACTATGTGACTAACCCATCATGGTCACAAGTCCCACACGGGCTAGGTAAGTTGAGCATTAAATTGAAAAGATGAAATTTTTTAGGATGAGAATGGAAAGTTGTGAACTTTGGTACATATTCATACTTTTTGGACTATAAATTCACATTAAAGGACCATAATATATGTTGAATTATCAAAATATCAAGTCCAGAATATAGAAAAGTAGGTTAAAAATTTTGGCCCACATGCTGGCCGCATGTGGCAGGCACATGAGAGTGTCGCGGGTAGGTCACTTGTGGACTTAAATTTTAATTAAAATTTTGGGACCACCAACACATATTTAAGACCTAAAATAGCCGCCCATCGTCATTCAAATATCTTCACCCTCATTCTAACTCATTCAAATCCTCAAAACTTCAATTTTCTCTTTAAATTCAAACTTCCCTCTTTTATCATAAACTAATCCCACACTTAAAGAACGGTTAAATTGAAACTTGTTTGAGGTACCAACTTGTCCCAACACACTAAAAACAAGTTTCAACTTGGGTTTTGCTCTATTTCTTCATTGTTCACTTCTAGATTCTCATAAAAGAGGTAACTTTCTCAGCTCCTAATGGTTATATATTGATTTATTTATTGAGTAAACAAGTTGATATGTGTATTACCATTGAAAAATATATAGAATCTATCATTCTTGCATGTAATATCCTTGAAGTATCCTAAAATCTTAATGTAGGGTCTTATTTTTAATTAAATTCTAATGTTAGGCCCTAACCGGATGTTGAACTTGAATAAGTAGAGTAATACCAAAGGTTGAGCATGTTAGGTTTCTTTGAAAATAATGATTCTTAATATGTGTGTGCACATTGTACTTGTTGGAAATTCAAATATATTATAGAGGTGTGGAAATTGAGGAAAAATTTGAACTTTTAAAATTTTGAGTTTTTTTTCAACTTTTGAAATACTTCATTTTTTATGGAAACTGCCGACTAGTTTTTCAGGCACACATGACACTAAAATATACTAAAAATAAGAAGGCTGAGACATTAAAGAGGCGAGATGATTCCCCCGATCCCAGCAATTCAGTGGAGAAGTACCCAATTGCATGACATAGAGAGAGTCTATAGAGAGAGTGACATGCAGAGTTACTAGAGGACAAGTGTGCCAAGCAGTCGAGACTATTATATTAGGTTCTACGGGACATCCACTACCCGAGTAGTCATAGTAGGGTAGAACGGAGGTTGTTTAGATTCTCCAGATTGCATAGGCATGTGCAGCCCAACTGAGGATAAAGTCAGCACAAAGATCATCTTCAAATTCTCCTTTGTCAAGTGGTCACTATGATGAGGATACATAATCTTCTGAGTTAGATACATAGAGAGCAGATCAGGATCTCCAGTCTGAGGAGGGTTCCCAAGATTCATCCGGGGATGCAAAGCAGGAAGAGTTATCAGCAGTATCCTAGTCTGAGGAGGGTACCGCCACTCATGTACAAAATTCAGATGTACCATAGTTTGAGGAGGGTACTAATCAGGCTTCCCATGATGCACCTGTACAACAGAGGCAGAGTTCCACACCCATAAATACCTTGGAGACACCTTTTATAAAGGAAAATCTGAGGTGGTATATAGTGGGGATTGGGAGATATATAATATAGACAGTCATATTTCGAAGGCAGGTAGGCCAACAAGGCATATTTATGAGGAGCGCCGAATAATCTATCTAGGCTGAGTTGAGTACCATAGTTGTGGGCTTTCTTTGATTATAATTAGTTAGAGTGGATAACTAGACCCCTCGATTCTTATAGCCCATCTATGGTACGTGAGTTTTATGCATCATACCATGCGATAATAGTTCTTTCAATGTGTAGATATCTAGGACTAATGAGACACATAAAGCATTCATAACTTGATGAGAACCTTGTGAAAGGAGTCCGAGTTGGTCTTTAAGCAGAGACTATTCGCCGGGTCATTTTTGGTCCAGATTATATCACTCTTGCATCCACAGTTGAGTGCAACTACAGACTGAGAGTCATATGTGATAGATACATTATGTAGAAGGCTTTGAGATGGCTAGGTGGATAGCTAACTATATTTCACCTTCGGGTGATGAGACCCCATGGATTGAGGGTCATGGTTTGATAAAGAATGTTTTTTTTACCTTTGATGCTAAGTTTTGGTGGTTGCTCATCTGATACCGACTATTCCCTACTGCTTTAGATAATGTGTTGACTTGGGAGGGAGCATCCCTGATTTATAGTATAATGTCTAGATATGTTATTGATTTTGAAGCCATCCTCCGACATGAGATCCATAATAGAGCATTTAGGGAGACGATGAATCTGCCATTCCCCTGCTTAATTCAGAAATTATGTGACAAGGCTGGTATACCTGAGATATCAGGTGTATATAAGAGGGTACGTGTGATAGATACTGCATAGATAAAGAATATGAAGGATCTAGCATGTTCAAGCCTTCCCAGGAGATCTAGTGAGCCTTCTGCAGTACCTCGGTCCTAGACTGAGGGTCTATCATTTCCATAGATCCTGGTGATACATATGGAGGTGATATGGGAGTTAGTGTTGATATTGAGATAGGTGATCAGAGAGAGGCCCCAGATATAAGTACTCACGGTGAGGGAACATTAGCTACTTCTTCATCCACCCCGGCTTCAACCTCAGCGCCGATTGGCATATTTTCAGAGCGTACTCGCTCATCCATTACAGCTCCCACTACAATATCTCGAGATTTCTTATAGATCTTAGTGGACAGGTAGAGGTCCTCGATACTGGGTTATAGGTTGTTGAGATCAATATGACTACTCTATATGAGTAGATATGTTCAGGGGTTCAAACTAGATTTGAGAGGGTAGAGGTTAGATTGTTGGCTTCATAGATAGATAACTTATATGAGCTATATGCTAACTTATAGGCACGTCTTGATGAGTTTGAGAAATAGGTTACAACTCAATTTACAAAGACAAATATTCTAGATCTAGCCCAGATAAAGAAGGAGATGGATATATTGCAAGCAGAGGTAAGCTCTCTCATAGAGAGCCATGGTATCAATGCCCTCAGTGGTCCAGATATCACCTCCGCGTGAACCTAGATAATTTGATTTCTTTCCTAAGAATGATGAAGAGGTCTTGATAGTTGGGTCCAGGAGATGTAACATAGGAGACTTGTAGGATCTTAATATGCCATATGAACAGGCCATTAAAAAGTCCAAACATGGTTTGATGGATTATATAGTTGTTAATAAGAAGAGGCATGTAGTGATAGTAGCGGGTGTATCTTTTAATAGTGCACCGCTATCACCCCCACCTCTGTCAATTGATATACCCCCATCTGGGGATGGTCATGACACGAACGCTTAGTGCGTCCTAAGAATGTTCTCACTTTCCTTAGTTTTGGATTATTTTTGTTCATTAAGGACAGTGCACCATTTTTTAGTTAGGGGGTGGGGTATACCATAGCCACCGCGGGTTCTTGTTGTTATGAATTTTTTTCGGCCAGCCGTGGTATGGTTGAGGAATCGACATGTCTTGGTTAATTTGTGTCATATTGTGTTTTGTTTTGTATTTTGTTGTGTTTTTATGTAATTAGGAGATTTTTAGTTTTTGCGTAGTTAGGAGATTTGTAAGTATTTAGGGTAGCAGTCATGTTTATATTGATTTTTGACAAAAAATGATACCCTCCAAAATTATGTTATTGAACTGTGTAAATGCATATATGTGTGAACATTGTGGATCTTGTTATGGGATTAGGATTAGGGATATGATCATCACTTTCAAACAATTGCATGGATCAGATAAGTAGTCGTTTGTAATATTGACTCTGCTCCATGAGTGTTTGAGATACTACTTAGTTCTCTTTGCGTGTTGAATTTAGAACTTACCTTGTTAGTATTGCCTAGGTTGAAGGAAGGATCATAGAACATTTTTTATTTTAGTCCACTTTTAGCCTAAATGACCTTCCATGTGTGAATTGTATCCCTTGATCCTCGAGTTTGAGCCCTATAGCCTATTTTTCTAGATTTCACCTTTCATCTTCCCACTTTGTATTACAATGAACCTATTTTGGCCTTGGTCCTTCTTTGACATTATCACCTCAACTCAAGTAAATCGCCTAAGTTCAGGGTCGCTATCATAGGGGTGCGTGATGTAAAGTGGGTATGAAGAAGGGAAAAATAAAAGAAAAAGAAAGTAGGGCTAAGTGTGGTAAAGAAAGCTAAAAAAAAGAAAAAGAAAAAGTAAAGAAAATTGTGAAAAAGTGAAAAAGAAAGAATAACAGACCACACCCAACCTGAATGTGCTTTAAAATAAAAAGGGAGAAATAAGGGTGGAATAAAAAGAAAATTGGTTAATAAGAGAAACCCCAAGGTTAGTGTAGTGACAAGGAGGATTAGTCACTTTATATGTCCATATGTACTATACCATCTCTAAGCCTATATTACAGGCTAAGAAAAGTTCTATTGTGATCCTAACTTGACTGTCTGAATACTAAAGTAAACAAAATAAGGGAAAGCCTATAATATTTGATGCACATTGATTGGAACTTCTCTTATGAGTGTGAGTGTCTCTTGATTTTCCTTGTATTGACATGAATTATTTCATATGATTGAGTGGGACATCTTTGTTGTGAGGTCACATGAGTCAATATTTCTAGCTGCTTAAATGTTTTGATAGTGTAACTTGTACATATGCATAGTTGTCTATTGCTAGTGTAATGCCATACCTTGATACCGTTGTGTCACATGGTTGTACTTCATTCTTATACATGGTTGGTTTTGAAAAGTGAGATAGGAGGGGGTGTTGTGATTTGAGATTAAAGTGTTGATTGACTACTTGAATAACTTAGAATCTCTTAGTTAAGCTTCATGTTTTGTTTGTTGTGTTTTGTTGCCTGAGGACATGCAAATATTCTAAGTTGACTGCCTTTCCTGAGCACTTTCAATGCTTAAATCTATAAAAAAAAATATGCAAGTTTCTTAGGTTGTTTTGTTATATATGATGCGTTTTGGGTATGTTTTGCAAGAAACTAGGTTCTGGATGCTAAGTTCGCAAAAAGGTAAAATGGTGTTTTATGCTACTTAATCGATCAATTTTAGATATCGGTGGCACTTTCTGAACTGTTCGTGACCAAAGCATGGGATGAAAGTTGAAGATTTAAAGCTTAGTTGCAAGTGTTGAAAGGATTGACACTTACCTATGTCTACATGTAGGACAACATGTAACACATATGGTCTGTATGAGACTAAGGTAAGTGCTAAAATTGAAGAATTAAAGAGTTAAAGATCTAGATAGTGAAAGAGCTAAGAAAACAACTTTTGGCACCTGCTAAGTCAACATGCGGACCGCATGTAGATCATGTGGACCGCATGTGGGGAAAGTATATGTTAGAAGTCCAAAAACCTGAGAACTAACCTGTAGGAAATTTAGGTCTAGGCACATGCGGTTGCCACATGCACTGAGCCTCAGGCTGCACATACCAGTTGCGCCCAAGGCCAGTATGCATGTGGAGACCACATGTAGACACCGACCTTTTTTAGTCCTTTTTTATTTGGGCTTTGGTTTTAGGGTTTCCTCATGTACAATAAATACCCCTTGTCTATTTTTAGTAGAAGTTACACACTCTTGATACTTATAAAAATATTTTGATTTCGAGATTTGATTTTGGTCTTAGAATTTTCTTATATTGATTTCGGTTGATTAATTCAGTTATGATTTTGGGTTTTTACTTGTGATTTTATATTATGCTTTCAATTATTAATGTTGTTGATTACTTCACAAGAATGAGTGGATAAAAACCCTTAGCTAGAGTTGTGGAAATCCTGGAGGATAGACGAAGTAAGGGAATTGCTATTGTTATTCTACACCGATAGTCATGCATGCATTATATTATCTTCACTTTAATAGTTATCTTAGAGGTGGAAAATGTTACGATCCCTCCTAGATTATTGCTACATACTCCAAAAGAGGAGTAGTGACTAGGAAAAGATAATGACAATAGTAATATAAAGTTTAACTGTCGATCTACGCTGCTGGGTTTTATCTAAGTAAAATGGTTTGATTTCATCTAATAACTAGAGAATCAAAATGTAATAGTTAACCGGGATCAACATAAGGGTTGGTAAGGCGATATCCTGAGACTCAAAAGGTAAAGGGTGAAATCCTTCTGCTTGTCCAAAAGACTGTAGAAGATACATAACTTATCAATTCTGCATGCAAGGTATCGAGTTAGTTCAACAAAGCACGACAAGCCTACAGAGTTGAGAAGGCAGGGGGAACACAATCCTAGTGTTCACCTACGATTAAATACAATTGAAGTTGATATTTGCTACTAGTTCAACATTGATACTCAAAAACCCCTATTTACTTTTCCAGTTCTGCCCGTTGATTTCAACAGATGAGAGCCACAGTTCCATATATTCCTTTGAGACTCGAGCCCAACCTTTGTTAGGTTAATATATTTGGCAGCGACTGCATCATCTTTAGATTTGATGTGTAGCTTGGGCATCTCCCACACTCTATTGGTTGATGGAACTGGATTATCATTGAATTCTTTCATTATTATGCATTGCCTACCACTAGTATGATTGTTTGGCACTTATATCTATTGGTCTTACAGGGAGCTGTGTAGGTGTAGGTTATAGTTGTTATTTTGTAGTGACCATCTGGGTACTCATTTTTACCATTATATCTTTCCTATAGTTTCTCCAAGTCATTTATGACTTGTTGGAATTGAGAGTTCAATTACTAGATAGTTTGTTTGTTTTTTAGAAACAATTTCCTATTTTGAATTTTTTTGTTAGTTCAATTTGGCTACCAAGCAAAAGCTTCAATCAAATAGCCTTGCATACCAATTCTCACTGCTCCAACAAATTCAAAACATCAATTTTATGTTAGAAGAACCCTTGGTTTGGGTCTCAAAACTCCTAGACATATTTCAAACTATTGGCTGAAAGTTAAGAAAAATGACAAGTGGGTGTGCGACCCACTTTTCATTGAAATAACCTTGGATGGAAATTTCGACAGCTTCATTGAGTCCGAAACATTGAATTTGATAGTGTATCATAGTCCACTTATGAAAATGAGATCCTAGATGAATCCCGAGGGATTGACGGAGACTTGGAAAAATTTAAAGTCTTAGCTGGTGCTCGTGCATCATGTACGCAACCAGCCGCTCACCTAAGCAACCTACATTGGCCCACTGGTATTGGATAAGCGAGACGTATATTTCATGAGCAAGAGTTACTTAAGATATACTAGGGTCACTTATACGACATATGCAGAGACAGAAAGTATAGCTTTAGCGATATTGGTCGTTTAAGCGACCCGATGTCCACTTAAGCGACACCTATGGGCCTGCGAAGGGGATAAATACCCAACTTACCCCTATTTTCATCATTTTTAATCCATTCTCTAGAATTTTGAACCCTAAAAGTGGAAAACTTGGGAGAATCATTTGTGGGTGATTTTGGAGTTTGGGTAAAGTTAATTTATGCATTTCTTCTTTGAATTTGTGGTAAGATTTCATTATTTTCATGATTAATTTCTCTATATTTTTTCTAAAATTCTTATAATCTTGGTGTCTTGATTTTAGCACCATTAGAGCTCAGAATTCACCAATTTTTTAGGGTAAATATTCTTTGAGCATAGAAGAATATTGTGTTGGTTTTGAATGTGTGATTCAATAACGAGCCCCATATGGGATTTTTAAATGATTTTTGACCCAAAGCACAGTAGTGAAATATGGGTATCATTGTTCTCATTTTGATAAGTAGGTTGTGATTTTTATAGCATGGCACTTTGCAGAAGCTTCTCGAAAAGAGAAATCAATGGTTTAACAAATTCTTTGAGCTTTTCTTAAATATCCGGGTAGGTTAGGTTTACCCTCTTTATATATTAAGATATTTCATAGTATGATTGTGATAGTATGCTAGATATGTGGTGGGACTTAGATGTTAGAGGTATGATTGTAAATATTTGGGTTAGTTGGACTATTTACGCTATTGTGAAATTATAATTTAGGTAAATTGACCTAGTTGCTCATGTTTTAGGGATAATTACTATCTTAAGGCTAATTATGGCTTATTTCATAACTATAATTGAATTTAGATAACTCAGCCTAGTCCAAGGTAGAATTTACCTAAAATGGATTTCAAAGATTAGAAGTTGGTCCCTCCGGACCACCTTAGGACAAGACTTGTATTAGCTTTTGTAGACTTATTTTTGCATGATATACCCTTATTAATGCTTATTTTAAGACTTTGAGGAGATTGTATGCTTATTGAATATGCTAGTTTGGTGGTTGTGAGTTAGTGTTAATCCTGAGTAAGAACCGATGGTTAAGTATTGTGATTTAGTGAATTGGCTTATGATTATGTTTTTTTATATAGTTTATTGATATAGTCTATTGATATATAAGTTTCGATTTAAGTACAGCATTTGATGGTGATGTTGATAATATAAGTTCCAATTCTAGTCTGGCAATTGATGATGATATTCATAATATGAGTTCCAGTTCAAGTCTAGCAAATGATGTTACAATGATAATGACATAAGTTCCAGTTTTTGTTCAACATTGGGATTTAGGAATGATATGATTTGGTATGGATAGTTGATGGTTATAACTAATATTCGATAGAGTTATGGATTTTTGGTTATTTATTTCTCTTGATTGTACTCTCCCGACTTATGGGGGCCTGCATTGGGCTATTTACTTTTCCGCACTTATTGGATTATGGGGGGAAATTTTGTAGTTATAGTTGTGTGATCTTTACATTACTATTTTAGATTTATTTGGTTATTCATGTACAACAGTGTTGGGCTTATTTCTAGGTTTGACCTATTACCTTGAATTAGTTTACTTTAGCTTGTACCTTATCATATTTATACCATGATTTCGCTCAATTGTCGATGATACCTACTGAGTATCCATGGTTTTGGTACTCATACTACACTTTTATACCTTTATAATACAGATTCGAGTGCTAATTACCGCTATTAACATGATGCTCTTGCAGGGTTAATTTTGGAGATTGGGCGAGATCTTCGAGTTGGAGTTACCCTTTTCCTTCTACTTATCTATGTCTAGTCTTTCATTTTTTAGACGGATTATATTTGACTATTCATTACTTATGGTTTATTAGTAGTAGATCTTGTATCGACATTATCGAGTCTTGTGATGGTTGTTTCTCTTTTATCAATCTATTAGACTTTTATGACTATCTTTTTACTATTTAAGTCTTGTATTGTTGATTTTTGGCTTCTAGCCCATTTTCCACCAAGTTAGCCCATTGCTTATATATGCTAGGATATGTTTTGGCTTACCTACCGGAAGTATAAAGTAGGTGTCATCATGACTCATAAATTGGGAATGAAAAATTAGTATCAGAGCTAGGGTTTACAATATAGACAGGGTTCACCGGTATTGTTGGTACAAGAGCAAGTGTCTAGTAGAGACCCACATATCAAAATTATGACGTCTGTTTCTTATATTCGGGAGGTTATAGGTAAATATTATTAGTTTTTTTCTTATTTCCCTTATTTTGTGCTTAGAGTCTAAGTTTGTTTCTAAAGTATTTCTTTGGTTTCACTCTTTCGCAGATGGCTAGGACATATGTTACTGCTACATGAGATGAGGGTCCCAAGACCAAGCCTAGGGATCTATCGTTGTTTTTGGATGACTTAGAGGTCAATAACAACCTAGGGATATGTCCCTAGCTAAGATCCAAAATAGCGGGACTTCACCAAACCTTATATCTGCCCCCGGGCCAAAGATTTTTTTGACCCAGCCAGTAGTGGACCATGGACTAGCCCAGGCTCCATCAAGGTTTATTTCTTCTTCAGTTCTTAGGGATGCTTTAGTTCAGCTTTTGGGATTAGGTAGTGGTGCACAGTCTACAAACCAAACTAATACTGAGGCGGTGGAACAACCTATAGTTATGGATCCCAGAGTTGAGGTCCCTCCTACACTGTCGGTTGCCTAGTCGGTAGTTACACAGCCGATAGTCTCTCAACTGGTGGTTGCCCAACCTACTATGTCTATTGAAGAGTATAAGATATTGGGTAGGTTCTTGAGATTGGCTTCGCCTAGGTTTTCTGGTGCATCGGGCAAGGATGCGTATGAATTATTTATTGCTTCTGAGGATAGTATCCATAATTTAGGCCTAGTTAAGCCTCATGGTGTAAATTACACTACTTTTTATTTGGACTTGGTAGCTTGACATTGATGGGGAGGTTATCTCAATTCTAAGCCAGCTGGATTTTCCCCATTGACATGGACTCTGTTCTCTGAGATCTTCTTAGAGAAGTATATGCCTTGCAGTCTTAGGGATTATTTAAGAGATCAATTCTCGAGGTTGGAGTAAGGCTCCATGACTATTGTGGAGTATGAGGATCAATTTCATGAGTTAGATAAGCATGCTACTTTTATTATAACTATGAAGTATGAGAGGGTTTGTTTCTTTGTTCGAGGATTGAAACTTCCTTTTCGTAAGTGTACACGAAGATTGGTTACTGTGGGTAGGTCTTTTACTGAGGTTTTTTATTAGGCTCAGGTTATGTAGAAGATGCATTGCGAGGACCAAGGGGGTAGCGATAAGAAGCCACAGTATCAAGGTATATTTAATGGGAGCCATAGTAGCTCACAGTTCAGAGGTAGTGGTTCTCAGGATAGGTACCCTCTACTATAGATACATCAGCATTAGGGTTAGTCTAGTAGGGCAATTCAGACCGTACTTTAGATTACTGATGGAGGCCAGTCTAGTATTAGTGATCGTTATATCTAGGGTAGTGGTCAGTATTAAAGGGGTTTATCTTCAGGTTATTCTAGTCATGGTGATTATTCTAGGTCAGCCAGATCTTTTAGTTTCAGTACGCCGCCTAGGGAATGTTATAGTTATGGAGATTTTAGTTATTTCTTGAGAGAGTGCCCTAGCCCCAGAGCGATGGTTCATTCAGTTCATAGTGTTCCACTTATTAAGGTAGTTCTACTCTAGCTAAAATTAGTATGCCTGGTCGTAGGGGTAGTCCCCAGGGTGCTCGTAGAGGTTCTCAAGTAGGTAGGATAGGATATCAGTCAAGATTCCAGCCAGGTAGCGAACGTAGTTAGTTGTATATAGTACCTTCTAGACCTGAGGCTGAGTCTTTGGATGTTGTTATCACAGGTATGATCTTTGTGTACCATCAGTCAGCTTTTACTTTATTTGATATAGGATCCACTTATTCTTATGTGTCTACTTATTATGCTCCACAATTAGAGTTACATTGGATTCATTATCCATGTCATTATGTGTATCAACTCCAGTGGGTGGATTAAGTTTTTAGATCATGTAATATGATTGATCGAGAGGTTGATACTTATGATGCTCTTATTATATTAGACATGGCAAATTTTGATGTGATTCTAGGCATCGATTGTCTATCCAACTATCATGAGATCCTGGATTATTTTGCCAAGACTATTACCTTAGCCATGCACAACATACCCTCAGTTTTGTGGCAGGTAGCGGTTAGCCATAAGCCGGCGTGGATTATTTCTTATATTCATCTAGGAGACTTATTTTGAGGGGTTGTGAATTTTTCCTCACTTATATTCATGATGTTAGTGTGGAGAGTTTGTCACTTGACTTTGTTCCAATAGTTCATAAATTTCCTAATATCTTCCCTATCGATCTACTTGGTCGTCCTATTGAGCGTGATATTGAGTTTGTTATTGATCTTGGGTCAGGAACCTCACATATTTCTATGGAACCTTACCATATGGATCCTGCCAAGCTGAAAGAGCTAAATTCTCATCTTTAGGATCTTATTGGTAAAGGTTTCATTAGATTGAGTGTGCCTCTTTGGGGATCCTCTGTATTTTTTGTGAAGAATAAGGATGGTTCTATATGTATGTATCTTGATTATAGGAAGCTTAATAAGGTGATAGTGAAGAATTGGTAACCTACGCCTTGCATTAATGATTTATTAGACCAGCTTCAAAGAGCAACAATGTTCTCTAAGATTGATTTGACGTTCAGTTACCAAGAGGATATCCCCAAAACAACCTTTAAGACCCATTATGGTCATTATGACTTCCTAGTAATGTATTTTGGATTGACTAATGCCCCAGTTGCATTTATGAATCTGATGAACCATGTGTTCAGTCCTTATTTGGATTCTTTTTTTGTGTTCATCGATGACATACTTGAGTATTTGAGTAAAGAGGAGAATACACAGTATTTGAGGATTATGCTCCAGACTTTGAGAGATCATATGTTGTTTGCCAAATTCTCTAAGTATGAGTTTTTGCTTGAGTCGGTTACATTCCTTGGGCATGTGGTGTCTAAGGATGGGATTATGGTAAACCCAACAAAGATTAAAGCTATTTGTAATTGGACCTAGCCTACATCTCCGTTAGAAGTTCGTAGCTTCATTGGTTTGGCCAGTTACTATAGGCGATTTTTTGAGAGTTTCACTACTATAGCTGCCCCGATGACCAAATTGACTTGTAAGGAGGTTCCTTTCCAATGGTTTGAGGAGTGTGAGTCGAGCTTTAGAAAGCTTAAGGGGTTTCTTACTTCAGTTACTATCTTGGCTCTTCCTACTTAAGGTGAGTGATTTTCCATGTATCGTGATGCCTTTGGTGTTGATTTGGGTGGTGTATTGATGCAACAGGTTGTGTTATTGCTTATGCATCAAGATAGCTGAAGGGAACGGGTGCAACTACCCCACTCATGATTTAGAGTTGGCGCGGTGGTTTTTGCACTTAAGATTTGGAGACATTATCTTTATGGCGTGCGTTATGAGATCTTCATAGATCATCATAGTCTTCAGCATCTTATGACCTAGAGAGAGTGATACACCCAAATTACAACTCTCCTAAAAGAGTGTAAGCGGTCCTTGTCAAATATATAATCTAACTAGGTTGGGGTCGAACCCCATAAGGAATATGGTTTTAACTAAGTCTTATGATTATTAATGGACTATTAGTTGTATGTTTTTAGAAATAAAGGGGGGTTTGTGTTATTAAGAATATTGGTTTAATTGTTTGCACAATATTAAGAACTAGTGTTTCAATTGCAATGTATAAAGAATGAGAATTGATAAACTAGGATTATGATCACCAAGGTGTTTCAATAATAAGGGTTGTAGGTTATTACAAATCCATACATCACAAATTCAATTACAAGGTCAATTGCATAATTCATTCCATCTAATTGTTTTTCAACCTTCAAAGATAGATTGACTTTAATTCTTTCAAACTCAAGTGATAAATTGGTTCAACAACTAAGTCCTCAAGAAATTGATCCGATTAACGCATCAATCATAAAATTGGAGGGTAATTACTCCAATCATCTTGTAACTCTTCGCTTTTTCCAATACTAACTTCTTTGCTCAAGGAAGTTGTGTTCATGGTCACATCCCTCAAGTTTGCAACCAAGAAGAATCATTAAATTTAAGAGAAAGTTATGTAATTGAATTAATTTTTAGGATTTTAGTATTCCTACAACTATAAGAATAAATTACACCAAGGCTCCAATAACCCTAGTTATGGGAGCTTTAGCCACACATAATTAAGGAGAAGAAAAATATCATATATTTCATAACAATTCAAAACTAACTTACAAAATCAAAGATGTTTTTCCAATCCCAAATTACATGTGACAATGGTGAAATCCCTATGCTCTCAACTTGTTTCTCAGTGAATTCTATGTTACAATTTTTGACAATAGCCAAAGATACCTAATCTAACCTGGGTATTTATAGGCTCCTAGAAAGTGGGGATTTTAAGCTGCTGCATCATCACTGATGGTTGGACTGACGGACCGTCGCACCAGTGACAGTCCTTCGGTCACTCCATCAATAATCTCTAGATTTAAATTGCTTCTACTCTGAAAGTTGACGCTACATGTAACGGTCCATTGACGGTCTGACGGTCTATCACTCCGGCTATCACTGACCTCTAAAAAATTATTGATTCTGCTTAACATATGATGACCAAGGCAATGGTCCATCGTACTCCTGATGGTTCAACACTTTGACTATCTCTTGTCCCTAGTATATTATGCTTCCTGCCTTATTGTTGACGATCAGGGTGATGATCCATTGCAGAGGTGATGGTCTGTCAGTTTGCCTGTCAAGTGCATCCAATATTCACTTTTCCAAGTTGTTCTTGCTCCTGAGTTAATTTTTTGAGAAAAAGCATACCAAGCATCAAATACTTCAATAGTTTCGAGAAAACAAACAATTATCCCACGTAAAAAATGCGAAATGTTTCGTCAAATGCCAGAACATCAACACCCTCAATTGCTTGTCCTTGAGAAGCTCAAAATCACACCACATGTGTATCAAGAAAATGAATGGAAAATCATCTGTTGAGACTCCCATTATGTAACCAATTAATTATCACCCTACTCTTGCACTCTTAACACAAAGGAATCCATGTTTGGTATTTCACTCTAACTTAGCTAACATGTATACGCCGGAGACACAATGTCCTAAAGAATCAATAATCACAAATACAGTTCAATTTTCCTCACATTCAAAGAAGTCTGATGTACACTTAATTATTTAGATTATGGACAAACAACTAGAACTCTCACTCTCACAAAAAAAATTTCAAGCAAAGCATACACACCTATAAGCTTGCACTTATCATCTTGTAATGCTTATAGCTGATTAGCAAAGATCAAAGTAGGACTTTTTGCATCTTGTGATAAGATTTCGGTTGTAGGTGAGGGTGGTTTTTTGAATGGTGACTTAACCTTCCTTGCCATTGTTGCTACTCTCAAACCACACTTTTCTTAAACTCATTCTCCTTCTAAACTTCTTTTTCCACTTCCTGATTCATTTTTATTGTCTCAAAACCCCTTTTTTTGTTTTCTTCGCAAGTCTTCTCTTGTAATCTAGTTATCTATATTAGACACTCTTAACTTATACATATGCCATAAGTGGATGTACACAATATCCCAAAGGACCAGGGCCAAATGAGACAAGCTTTGACAATCCAAACCACTCTTTTATAGTCATTAACTCTTACAGTACCCACCCTTAACTTACGCATTTTCTTGAGTCAGGTGCACAATGTACAAGGAGGTACCAGGGCCAAAATAATGGGTTAATAAACCAAAATAAAGGAAAGTTGTAGGTGCTGAATAAAAGGCTATAGGCTCAAAAAATGATTCAAAGTTAAAAATATACATCTTTTTGGTAGGACTTTTAAGGCTGAGTGGAATAAATTAAAAAATGACCTATTATCCTATCCTATTTAATAAACTACCACCTTATGAATATTAACCAGGAAATTTTTAGTTGTATACATAAAGTAATAAATGCATCAAATCCTAATACACACTGCAATGAACTAGTACTCATGCTACGGACTTTCAGACTTGTGCTATCATAATCATGTTATCTCAACCCCAAAGTCTCTAATGCCATGCATAGATTCATAATGGTCAATCATCACAAGGTATGTACATGAAACTACCAAAAGGAATTTTAAAGAATTTCTTGTTTTACAAAATCCTATTTTTTCAAAATCCAACATTCAATAGTCCAACAACTTTCTACCACATAATTTTTCTTTAACACACAAAGTATATGAATGAAGAGACAACACTCTAATAAAAAGATATCTATTATAAACCACACGAAAATAGTACATATTTATAATCACAAAAATCCTAGACATATTGGTTCTCCTAGATAGCACACGAGGGAAAAGAGCACAGGCAACAAAAAACCCCATGGTCACAGATCACACAAGTATCCCACCCCCACTAAAAATAAATGCTTTTGTCCTTAATGCATCATAAATAAATACGAAGGAGTAGAATACTTGTATAGCCCTTAGGCTTGTGAATCTATCAAATCATGAGAGGCCTCCTTGGCCTGAGTTTCAGCAACAGTGACCCCCTCGATGACTCAAGTACTCAAAACAACCCCTTCTTTACTGACAGTGGTAGGAGTCGGTAACAGATTTTTCCTATGCCCACTTTCTCATAATAAACTAGTAGAAACGCCAACAGCTTTATCCTCAGCTCATTTTTTCCTCTTTTATTTATCTCTCCTCATCTTTTCATCGCTTTCTCATATTTCTTTACTCCGGTGTTTCATATCTACCTATTTTCTTTATTTCTGATATTTTCTCACCACTTTCATCCACCTGATTACCTTTAAATTTGAGTGGCCTACCCATGAGGTCCGTAATGGTTTCTTCTTTATCACTTACTACAAAACTAGATCAAATGCACTCGAAAGTGCCTATTTCTTCAGTTTGGTAATATCAGTATGTGCTTGCTTTAGTTCAGCAGTGAACCTTGCTAAGTCTGGAATGGAAAATTCTCTTAAACTATTATTCACACGCTCTTCTATGTCAGCCATCCATGCATGCAAATTTTTATACGTCTCCAAAGCCTCTTCCACAATCCTATCCATAAATGGCTTGAACTCCTTTGCCCAAATGCTTAAGTGTTGCTAAAATTTCTTTTGAGCTTTTACTATCTTTGTGAAGTTCTCCTGGGTCAACCTGTACATCAAATATCTGAATGGTAAAGAAGAAAATTTGGTCATCAGAGGTACATATCTCAAACCTGTAGAAGCACCCTGTGGAACATAAGTGGCTAAAGTCAACGACATACCTGAAGGTGCATCTAATGCCTCTAGAGTGGGTTCAGCCTGTGTCTCATATTCTAATTGGCTCGCATTTTAAATTTCGAGTCATCTTTTGTTCGCTCAATGTCTTGCCTTTTATAATCCCTAATTTTACTATCCACTCCTCGAATTATAGGCACATTTGCTTGCCTACACAACTCTGTGATCAAGTGTGGGAATGGTAATGCACTCACCATCTTGTGAGCTTGAACAAATATCTCATCACTGATTATTTTCTCAAAATTGATTTTTAATACCTCTATTAAGCTTTCCAACAATACTGCCCTTTGAGAATCCAAATTAGCATCTCTTTTTGTAGGCATAAGCCTCAGTCTAACTATGGCCCACTAAAAATTTGCTCTAAATCTTAACGACGACTTTGTGATCCACTTTTTACTATGAAGCCATGATAGGTTTCCATCATCTATAAGAATCTCAGCCAACCATGGTCTTTGGTTAGCTACCATAGTTATTCGATATTCTAATTCTGGTGTGATGGTGGGAGTAATGTACTTTGGACCAAATAACATCCTGTTGATAGTACGATCAGAGATATCAGTTGTCACCTCTCTCACCGAAACTTATGTTTTGTTCCTCATGTCTGTAATTCTAAAGCCTTTGGGATAATCCTTCTCCAATATTGCTAAGTAATTAAAATAAATCCATGCACCAAGTTTGGGTAGTATGAACCAGGAGGTTTACTCAAGCATACTAACTCATATTCGTTGAACCTTCTCGATAAGTCCAGGTACTTATAAAGATGTGTTGTGATTATCTAATGCTCTTCTGTAATAGGCCTCTTCATAGTTCTATTCTGAGTCGGCAGTAGTCCATCTAATAAATGCTTCTTTACACCCTCGACCTTCCATCCGATCGATTCCCGAACCTCTGGGTCCTAACTCCAGATCACATATTATTCTTCCTGTTCTGGCTTTATTTTCGGATAAGGATTACCTTTTCTTACATTTCAACCTCAGGGCTAGAACTCATACTTTTATCACTACTGCTTTCACTGGTAGCTCATGCACTTGATGACTCACCCTCCTCATCAGACTGGGAGAGTGCTTACTTTTTCTTTTTATATTTCTGATTGTGGTAAGACAGGGCATCAACATCTTTATCCTATTCATTTATGGTTCTTGAAGTGGTGGTGTATCGAGCTTGTTGAGATCTACTACCATCTCTCCTTGTTATATTTTCTGACTCATAGTAATTGATTTTCGCAAACATAAATCATAAGGTTATTAGAGACAAAAATATTGAACAACAAATTTCAAACTGTTTAAGGGTGTCAGGCTGTCGGAAGACCAACGGCCAATCGCCTTATGTAACGCCCTGATTCTGGTACCCGGAATCTTACACAGTGCTCATGACCTCGAAGGACCACAACCTAACCCATGACTGATATCTGTAACTGGATAATGCATAATATACTGTATAAATGCGGGAAAAGGATGAAAGGCCATAAGGTTCAAATATATGATAAAACATAACATCAGGAAATACGGTATATCAATACCAAAACAAAACTGAAATAGTTTTCTTAACATGCTATAGTCTGGAAGCCTCTAAACTGCCTAAAAACTGTGGAGTTGATAGGACGTATCCCCAACTAACTCCGGACTACTGAAATAATAAAGTTATAAAATAATCATGCTATCCTCGAATGATGAGGACTCACTACTAGTCTTGATGCTAAACGTCTGATCTACTAAGGATGCTCTGGATCTCATGCTTCTGAACCTATGGTATAAAATACCATAGCACAAATGTGTCAGTACGATTGAATATACTGGTATGCAGGTGAGGTAGGCTGAATGCAAGGGGATTATATGCATGAACAATACTAACTGACTGAATAACATGAGTGTGAGAATACATGCATGAATACGTTAACTATAACAAAGATCATGACATCACTAAATTTGAATACTGACAACATAAGTTTTCATGTAACTGATATTCTATTATCTGAATGACTGTGTTTGACAGTCCTGTTTCTAATGGAACTAGCTGAGTTTCGTACTGAATTGGGTGACTGTATCTGATAATCCTGAATTTTGTAGAACTATCTGAGTTCTATTACTGAGACTAAGACTGAGACTGTAACTATGGGAAGTAGTCATCTAACCGACATGCCCCAAATAAGATAATATAATTGAGTTGGGGTCTAATCTGTAACCCCATTGGAAGGGTGTCAATACCGCGCCATTGGTTAGGACAAGCTGTGAGTAATCCCTCATCTACTAGGTACTCTAAGGAGAATGGTGGGACAGTCATCTAATAGGTTAAGTCACCTCATCAACTCTCATATAATAGGTTAGATGTCTCAACCTATGTTGTCTACGTAGTCCTGGAGTGCAAGGATTTCTTTTAAGAATCGCACCCTCTACTCGCAGGTGAGTTCCCATCCTTGGGCTCACTCGGTGATGAATCCTACTCCCATCTGAATAGACACTAAACATGATTAACTAATTTGAACTAGACTATATTTATTGAGTTTCGTTGACTGACGGAATACTACTGAGATTATTCAATTTCTGAGATTATTGAGTTTTCCTGAGTCACATGACTGACTGAGTTCTATGAATCATGGCTTGACTAAGAGTATCTGGAAAACATGACACTGGCTCTTGGCACATAGCTAAATTGTCGGGTACAAGTACCCCCAGGACTCAATAGCATGAAACTAACAAGACATGACACTTGTTGACACATGACCATAGTCAACAATTCATAGTACAATCATTGTGGATTTTCATGAGGTATTCGCATGCTATAAGCTTACACATGAATAGGAATACATGTAAACATATCATAATTTCATAAGCCTAATCTCATGAGCATTACATTAATCCATTACAAATCATACCAATAACGTGGGAGTCATATCAAACATAAGGGAGAAACATGGATTCATCAATTTTGGTCACAAATGAGTCATAAGGAATAATTCCTATTCTCTTAGGCATTTTACCAAACACCTTGCATGCATATCTTTAGGCTTAGGCATGAATATTGAAATAATACATCATGGCAACATTTTACACTTCCAATGCAAGAATTTCAACCACATACTAACATATTTTCATGATATTCATTAAAGTCTTCAACTTGGAAATCAAACAAAAACATAAACATGGATATAATTCAATTCATACAATGGAATCCAAAGTTTATAGTTCAAATAGGGTTTCTTGAGGTTCATAGGTGAAAGGAACCCATGAATCAATACTTGACATACCTGGGTGGATGATTTCTTAAAGATTTGTGGAGGAAAGCTTGAATTCTTGAATTGGAATTAAACACTTAGGATTTTTTGTTCTTGGGGATTGATCTTTGAGAGAAACCCTAATTTGGTGTTATAGATGAATGAAGAAGTTATGAGCTCTGGTCTGGTATAATTAGGGGTCAAAACAGGTGGAAAAATACCCAAACACCTTTTTAAAATGACGTAAAATTGCTGATCGAAAGTGGCGATGGTTTGGTCGACGGTCCGTCGGTCCTGACCGTCGCACTTGGCCAGAACCCAAACTTTTTGCCTCGTTTGCGACGGTTTGGGCGACAGTCTATCGCTAGCTCGATGGTCCTTCGGTCCTGGCCATCGCTCTTGACCGGAATTCAGGTTCACTATCTTAGTCGCGATGGTTTGGGAAATGTTCCATCGCTAGCTCGACGGTCCATCGGTCCTGACCATCGCACTTGGTCAGTTTTGATAGTTCTCTGTAAAACGTCCATAACTTTTTACTCTGATACTGGATTTGGACGAAATTGGTATCATTGGAAATCTAATTCAATGGATGTATTCTAAGGGTTTTGAATCCTTAAAATAGTTATAACAAGGATAAATAAAAAACCAAATATGATAATCAATAAAACCTAATCAATTAAAAGCAATACTAATCATGTTCTTGGCCTTAACCCCGAAAGGGGGCTTTTAGCCGCTCATGGACATAGTCATAATCACCATAGATGACTACAAGATAAAATACATAAATAATATAAATTAAAGAATTAAAAACCCTATTTGAAGTGTTTTCCATCCCCTCTCCAAGTTTCAAAGCCGTCCAAGGTCTTTTGCATCAAGTTCAAGTGTCTTATTTATAGGAGGACAATTTGGCCACTTTTGGATTAAGGTCCGCGTCGCCCCTCTTATTCCATGGACTAGGATGTGCGACGCAGCCTCATTGTGGTGAAAAACTAGACAGTTATATTGTAATCCATATCCATATCCGTGACTCCCCTTGTATAGCATGGTCCAATGTCCACGATGCCCCATGCTTTCACGACCTCAATTTGACTCCTAAACTTGTTTCATGCACTTGTGCTTCCATCCCAAGCCTTGTGGTGGTGTTTCCACGTGATTTACAGATTTTGTATCATCCATATATCATTACAATCAACTCACCAAGCATCCTATAACATCAAACACCACGTATTAGAGCTAAAGACAACATAATATAAAGGACAACGAACTAGAAACTTATGCTAAGGACTAGTTTTGCCCTTTTTGATCTTTAACTTATTTTTTGACTTTACGCTTGATTCAATTTAACCTTAAACCTTCTGACTAATTAATTTACCACTAAGATTCTAAATTATACCATTATTAACACATTAATCACTTCAGTATTCCTCAAAACAAGGCAAAATAATCCTGGATAATAACACTGAAATGCATAAGTCCACCTCAGATCATCACCCCACACTTAAAGCCTTGTTAGTCCTCGAACAACTCTTTACTCTAAGCATCATAAGATGAGGAGACTCCCCACTTCTAATACAATAAATACACTCAAGCAAGTACTACAATGACTGCACAGAATTCAAGTTTCTACACTAATCATGTTATTCACACAATTGAAAGCTCAAGAATACTACTTCAAAACATCCTAGACTCAAGAATTGACTCACTTAGTTGGCAAACTCATACATATTTCTCAATCGAAGAAATCATACAAATCACCCAACTATCATCAAACATGTGCCCTAACATCAAGAGAGTTACCCCTAATCACTCATATAGATGTAGTTTATGACAAAATGGGTACCAGGATCAAATTACACTTGCTCTCCCATAGAATTCATATGTTACACAAGATAAACCATAGTCTTACCCTTAGTGTAGTACTCCACTAATATCATAATGTCAAGGCTTAAGATCAAATAGGTTTTTTGGGGTTGTAATGTGGGCTAAGGTATGGGTGGGAACTATTCTAGCCTGTAATAGTGACTATCTTCCCTAAGCTCTTTAATACATCCCACTTTTCATTCAATTCACCTCTAACAACCCATTTACACCACTTCTATCTACCCATATCTTTTGTTTTACCTCATCTAATTAAGCTTATTAACATACATTATGGTGGGAGTATTTTTATTCACATCTTATTCAATTTGAAAAATCTTTATTCATTTCATTACACAACTCCCAACCACAAAACATAACAATTTTCAACACCAATAGCTATTACTTTGGAGATTCAATTTCACCTTTCTCCTACTTGAATTTCAAACTCCTTAACTCAATTAATTTTACCCTAAAGCGCTTAGGGGATTTGGATCAAATTATGCTCAATCAAATAAGGGTATTAGGCTATATACGAGGCTTCCAAAGAAAAAAAGCTAAAGGATCAATGGGCTAACTAGGATTATGCAAGAGGGTAGTTTGAAAAAGGGTAAACAACATGGCTATCAAAGGAATGCCTATATCATCTCCTAAACCCACACTCTTTATTTCACTTTGCATACACACTAGAAGAGTTCTACACATAAAAGTCAACAATGAATATACAAATACCTCACACACATATGGAACATGCTCAACTCAAGTAGGATCATCATAGACTCTCAACCAAACAATCACATGAATTCAACATTAAGTCAACAAGTACAAGAGTCATAATCATGATCCTAGGAGTCTTACAAGTAGTAATTCACACAATCAACATGATCTTTACAACCAAAACCCTTGCATCATGCAATCACACATCGCACCAATAAGAATATCTCACTTACCGAATACAAAATTTTTAACCCCTTTTCACAACCACTTTACATTACGCACCCCTATGTTAGACACCCTCCATTTAGGAGATTCACCTTAGTTGAAGTGCACAATTGACACGACCCAAACTTTGAACCATGTAGTATGGGCACCTCAAGCTCACATGAATCGAAGGTTTCCCTGATAACCCCACTAAGCATCTCAACATACCATAGGATTCGAAGGAACTCCAACTCATATATCATAGCAAAAATATATCATAAGTCAATATTATAATCATTATAATAACTACACCCAAGTTCGTAATTGTTCACAACACCTCTATACAATACCAAAGTCAATAAATATATATATCGGTATAAGCCCCTAACTATAGTCAAACCAAGTCTTAGAGAGACCAAGTCTAAAGATAAGGACTAAGAGATAAACGTCTTTCAAAGTAAGGAAGCTCACCACTCTGGGTCAATGCACAAACTACTTTGATCTACTAATCACTACACAGGTAAAGAATAGGATACTCTGGGGCCTACATCACGTAGCGGTTGGAATACTAGCATATAACTCAAGGATAAGTGATAAAATAATATCATCATTCAAAAATAAGACAATATATCACATATAATCTCATTCACACACTTATCCATACATATAGATATATAACACGCTAATCAAGATATTATATCAAGGCTCATCATCATTCTCAAGCATTCATTCATTAGACATGAACTGGAGGACTACCACCTCCCACACTCATAGACTCATCATTATCAACATGCTAAGGACTTCAACCACAATCACATTGTAATTATATTAGGGATTTCATTTGTGCACACACATTCAATAGCCAAGGACCTTAACCACATTCACAATCAATCAAACAAGGGACTTTACCCACACACATTCATCATTCAACAAGGGAATTTACCCATACACATTCATCTAGGCAAAGAATTGTAACCTCATGCCCATTTTTTAGACAAGGGTCTCTAACCACATACCATATGTGGACTTTACCACAAACCTCTTCATGAGGTAAGTCACTTTGACCTCAAGAGCTCTTCTTATGCAATGAAATTTACCTTGAATTTTCATTGGGCAAGGGACTTTAAATCTAAGCCTTATCATGGGAAAGGAACTTTAACCTCAAGCCATCACATAAGGCAAGGGACTTTAACCTCAATCCATCACCACCGTCATTAGTTAATATTTGGGACATTAGGCACTTTTCTATGCATCAATGCACATTCAATACAACACTTAGGGACTTTAACCATTTAGCTAATTCAATCACTATACAAGACCCCATGGTCCTCATGGGAGCCTTCATTGCTCAACCATTTCAATAAGTCAATGCCTTCATTTAATTCATCACACAATTCATTTTATGGTCCTCAAGACCTTCATATTTCAATGGCATTCTCATGCCATACTTTAGTTCAATACACCATTCAAGTTCATCTTCATATTAAGGGACTTCACCCACCTATTAGCCATTAGCTCAACAATATCATCAATTACACATTACATGGATGACGATACTCTCATCACAATATTTATCAAACATTCATACTCATTAGGTCATTTCCCTAGTTCAAAACATCATCAATAATTTCCTAGATAATTCACTTAGATATTTTCATAAACACATTTTGTGCATACTTATAACAGGATCATTTTCATGGTAGATATCATCAAGACTAGGGTTACTCAAGACCCTCATGTTAAACAACATTCAAAAAGAATCCACATATGAAATCTACCATCAATAACATGTATCAACACAAGTACAAACAATAATCATCATTATTAATTATTAGGTAGCAAAACCCTTTTCATTTGATTCAAAACCACCATATAAACTTACTAATCCAAGTGTGAAATACATAGTATTAGAGTAATTTAAAGAGGTGAAGAGATACATTCCTTAAACAACTTGAATCACCAACAAACTTGACCTCTTACTTTTGTCACAGGATGAACACCTCCAAACCCTAGCCTCCAATCTTGTTCCAAGAGCCTTTTTGAGTGTTTGAAATGTTTAAGTCTTACAAATGGAGACTTGGAAGGATACCATGACTTATATTATAAGAGTATTTAAGGTTTTAGTCAAGGGAAATAACCAAAAGGTCATTGGTTAAAATATGGAAAATGCACACGTGCAGAGGTATGACTCTCCCTCACGGTTCACTTGGCAATCATGACCTAGGGTACGAGTGGTACCCTAAATTGTACCCTAGACTTCTCTTAGTTCAACCACACTATTGTGGGTATGAAAAGGGACCTTTGATTTTTAACCAAGGGTACGACTCACCCTCCAATTGTGAGCTCAACTCTTGACCAAAATAGTCCACTCTAGGTTTGAGACCTTACTCTATATGGTTGGCTAGCATACGACTCATAAGTTTGGTTACGATCAAGGAATAACCTTATCATATGGAGGAAAGTATGTTTCCTTAGTATACTGCTTAGGATACAAAAGAGGAGGGTATGGTGGGTACGAGTCATGACCTAGGGTACAACTCAAGTACCCTCAACCGTATCTACTTTAGAGATATCAAAGGTTGATGTTTTTCAATGGTTCCAAGGTCTAGGTGCTTCAACTCTCTTCCACTTTGATAGGTAAGTATAGATACAAACTAACACCCTAATATACACCTAAGAAGTCCTCACACAAGTTGAAAAAACACACATATCATAATCATTGCCATTCAACTAAAATTTTTGAAAGGTAATATTCTTGGTTGTTTCAACAATGTACAAGAAGGAATAGGGCCAAAATAGGTTCACTGTAATACAACTAGGCTAATAATGGTAATTTCCCAACCCCATACTTAAGAATATACTTTGTCCCTAAAGTATACTCAAAAGTAAAGATAGAAATACTCCCTGAGGCTTCTAGGACTAGCTAGTATTATCTTTATACATCAAGAGGGTCTAGGGACCCCACACTCAGTCTTCTCCATGCTCTTTCGCTCAGGTTTTTTGGTACTCAGACTTCCCACCAACCTGTGACTCAACAAAAACTAAAATTACTGAAAATAAAACCTATCTTAACTCAGGTTGCCTTCCAAGTAGCGCCTGATTTAGTATCACAGTATGACCCACACCATACTTAGCCTTTTTTCTTCATTCTTTTTCTCCTACTTAGAAGTCATCTTCTTATTCGATTCTAACCTCTTGAGTTTGAACTCTCAAGGTCATCAACTTTCTCAATATTAGCCTTTTTAGTCTCATCAATTAGAATCTCTCTGGGCTTAAGTATTGGAAGCATGGTCCGCTTAATGAGGAAGTCCAAAGAGGACTTTAGTGGACTAAAATCCACCACCCCACACTTATCCCCTTTAATCACTGTAATCATGTACAAATATTTGTAGTGGGATAGTGTGTTGAGAGGTTTGTACACTTTGAAAACCACTTATTTATCACCCAGCCTCATTGTGAGTGTGCCCTCCCTCATATCTATCAATGCTCCTTCCATTGCCAAGAATGGACATCCCAAGATGACTGGCACTCTTTCATCTGGTTGAAAATCTAAAACAATAAAATCAGTAGGAATAATAAACTTACCAACCTTGATGAGAACATCATCTATGATTCCTTTAGGATGGGCTAGGGTCCAGTCTGCTAATTGGAGTATCATAGAGCTTGGTCTCTGCTTCCCCAAGCCCATAGTGTTGAATAAGGAGAGGGTCATCAAGTTGATACTTTCCCCTAAATCACTAAGTGCATGGACAACCTCATTATTGCCAATTTGAATAGGGAGAGTGAAACTCCCAGGGTATTTGAGCTTTTTGGGCATCTTCTGCATCACCACAAAGCTACACTCCTTAGAGAGTGCTACCGTGTCAACATCCTTCAACTTCACTTTCTTAGTGGTCACATCCTTCAAGTACTTAGCGTACTTAGGCATTTTCTATAAAGCATTTAAAAGAGGAAGGTTAATATGAAGCTCTCTAAATGTATCAAAGAACTTCTTGAAGCATGAATCCACTTTTTCTTTTCCAAGACTTTGTGGAGAAGGTGATGGTGGTCTCTCCTTCACCTATTCAGTAACTTTTGTTTTTGAGTACTCTGACTTTCTTAAATTATCAACAACTTTTTCATCTGCCTGTTGAGGAACCAACTCTGCATCTACCTCCTTAGTTGTCTTTGAAGGTTCTTTATTCAGCTCTTTACCATTCCTCAAAGTGATTGCCATTATTTATTTGAGAGGTTTAGTATCACTTGGCAAACCACCTTAAGGCCTGGCATTTTGGGCCTACTGCATTTTCCTAAACTGGTATTCCAAATTCTTTTGTAGTGTTTGCTGAATTTTTAGTTCAGCAACCATTTGTTCTTGGGTGGCCATGATTTTCTTTAGTGGGTCCTCTATGTTGCTGGCCTACGTGTTTTGTTGTTGTTGCTGCTAGAACTATTGTTGTTGGTTGTTCTATTATTGAATTGATGGTTAAGTTTGCCACTTTTAATTGAAGGAGATCCCATAATTCGCCCTTTGAACATTGCCCACAAACATCACTGACTTAGGATTTGTAGCACACATAGTTGCAGAATAAACACTGTTGCCACAAACCTCACACCAATCTATGGTCTGCTGTACTACATTCACTTGAGCCGCAGTTTGATTCACACTCAACTTGCTTAGTTATTTCATTATTTGATTTTGCATGGCTGAGAGCTAAGCGACTAATCTTGTAACACTGTAAACTTCAACCATACCTATAGCCTTTTTTATTAACTCTCTTGAGGTATCTCCATGACAATTTGGATTTCTTGAGCATACAGTTCAATAAGGTGTATAACTCATCATACGTCAACTTCAATGCTTGAATAGCTGCAGTTGAATCTAGCAAAATTTTTATGTTGTGATCAAGTGCCTCAACAAAAGTGTGATCAAGTACCTCATTGGACTGCAGATGATGTGGAAAGTACAGAAGAAGAGCTTTGAGCCTCTCCCAAGCATGATATAAATACTCATATGGCCCCTGTTTGAAGCTCATAATCTTAATATACAGTCTTTCCAGATAGAAAGAATTGAATGACCAATTTCTAGTCCAAGTCATCCCAAGTCGTAATTAAATTTGTCGGCTTAGCGTTCAACTACTTCTTCACTTCCCCAAATAGTGAAAAGGGGAAAAGTGTCAGCTTAACATAGTTAGTTAACACACCCGTAGGGATAAATATATCGCAGATATCCAAGAAGTTCCACAGGTGTACTTGTAGATCTTCATGTGAAAGTCCCATCAACTGTCCACTACTGATCAAAGTTGTACCATGTTCTATTTTTGGTCAAAGTGACCTCCAGCAGTCATTTTTTGAAAAGAGAAGATCAAATTCATTGGAAGTAGTATTGCAACTTCGTGAAATGTCCTGTGGATTGGTGGATCTTTAGCCATGAGAGAAGGATTGTCTTGTTCCTCTTGAATTTGTAGGATACGATAGAGAAAGACTGCTTCTCTCCTCAATTGGTGAAAGTGTTGCACGGGTTTGGGGCTTTATTCAACCAATTCCCTATCCCTTTCCAGGTTACTAGTCTATAACCCTGTTTCCTACAAATTCAATACCAAGACCCAGTGTAAAACACCAAAGAAATCTAAAAAGTAAAGTAAAACTAAAATAGTTACCAAATTACAAGTCCCCGACAAGGGCGCACAAAACTTGTTACGCACACGCAAGTGTACATGGCCTCACCAATGAGTAAATTTACCCTTTAGAAGCCAAGTATCGATCCCACAAACACTTATTTTAAAAACTATCAATTTTAGTTAACAGTTAAGATTAAATTGATGTGATAGTAACCAAAAGAGTTTGTTTAGTTGTAAACTAAAATTAAAGTAAACAATGTTGTAAAGTAAATTTCTTGGACATTCAATAAGGAGAAGCCTAGGGTTAAGGATCTGTGAACAATCATACTAAGCTATTGAACTTCATTGGTTAGGTTACTTATCTTGGTTGTTGATTCATGGGGTTGATATTATGATCATGGTCTCTCGAGCCTCTAATCACCTATCTAACTTAGCCCCACAACTACATCATTAAGTGGGGATGTGAGAACTAATATAAATGCATTTATATTTCACCCTATAGTGAAAAAAATAGATCATATAGGTATATCTTTATCCTACATACAAATTACAATCTTCATTCTATAGAAGCTTATAATCCTACTCTATTTACCCTCATGTTCTATCATTTTATTCCCTCTCCCGAGTTCACAAAGACAACAATGGATGTATTCGAGGGGCCGCAAATCCTTAAAATAGCTATAACAAGGATAAATAAACAACCAAATACGATAAGTAACCAAAACCTAATCAATTCAAAGCAATACTAGTCATGTTTTTGGCCTTAACCCCGAAAGGGGAATTTTAACCCCTCATGGACATAGTCATAATCACCAGAGATGAATACAAGATAAAATCCATAAATAATATAAAGTAAGGAAATAAAAATCCTATTTGAAGTTTTTTCCATCCTCTCTCCAAGATTCAAAGCCGTCCAAGATCTTTTGCATTAAGTTCAAGTGTCTAATTTATAGGAGGACGATTTGGCCGCTTTTGGATTAGGGTCTGCGTCGCCCCTCTTATTACATGGACTAGGGTGTATGACACAGACTCATCATAGTTACACACTAGAAATTCAAATTTTAATCCATATCCATGTCCTTTACACCCCTCACATAGCATGGACCAAGGTTTGCGACGCCCTATGCATTCACGGCCTCAATTTGACTCCTAAACTTATTTCATTCACTTGTCCTTCCATCCCATGCCTTGTGGTATTGTTTCCACGTGATTTACAGCTTGTGTATCATCCATTTATCATCATAATAAACTCATCAAGCATATTATAACATCAAACACCACGTATTAGAACTCAAGACAACATAATATCAAGGACAATGAACTAGAAACTTAAGCTAAGAACTAGTTTTGCCCTTTTTGATCTTTAACTTGTTGTTTGACTCTAGGCTTGATTCAATTTAACCTTAAACCTTTTTACTAATTATTTTAACACTAAGATGCTCAATTATACCATTATTAACACATTAAGAACATAAGTAGTCCTCAAAACATGGAAAAATAAGCCCGGATAATAACACTGAGATGCATAAGTCCACCTCAGATCATCTACGCTAATATTTTCTTACCGACGACCTTTCCAACGGTCTGCCACACATGTGAAGGTTCGTCCTTCTAGTTGTTAAGGAGACCATTTTAGTTTTACATTCTTTGGGGAATTTTAGAAAACACCTGTTGTGCCTATGCCATACATTCAGCAGTTGTCTCAGATTTTACTTCAAATTTGTTTCGAAACAAACAACATAACATAGTTTATTCAGATTTCACCCCAAAAAGGCACACCAATACAAAAGAAACATTTTAACTCAGAGAAAATTTAAACATATAACACTTCATGCTCACTATTCTATGCCTTTGGAACATGAAAAAATGGAGAACATAGTTTAGAATCATACCTATTCTTGTAGTGCCACTTTGCACTTCTCTAAATTTATAAAGCCTAAACACAGTTAACCTAGAATTTAAGTAATGAGAATATGAAAGTAGTGAATGATGGAAAAGGGGAAATAAATGAAAGGTTTATATAGAGAAAAGAAGAAACTAATGAGCTATGGGATGATGAATGCAATTTAAAGAGAATGAATACACAGGAGTTTCAACCATTTAGGGAGTTGAAGAGACAAATATGTACATGTAACCACCCTTCACATTATCTTAAATCCCATTCGGGTCAGGTTAGATGCTTAGTTGGGCTAAAAGATACCCAATTTTTTTCCTTATTAGTTTTTTGCTTTTTTTTAAATATCGATAGGCAGTGATGGTCTACCACACATGCGATGATCCATCAGCTTAGCCATCACATTTTCCAAAATAGAGGCCATTTTAACTTAGACTAACGGTTAATGTGATGATCCATCAAAAAGTTAACAGTCTGTTAGTCTACCCGTCAGTCCTTATCCAGAATATACCTCATAAAAGCCATTTTTGAGTCAGGTTGGTGATTCATTGCAACTATGATGGTCCATCATTACTTCCGTCGATGCTTATCCAGAATGCGCACTTTGTGAGCCATCTTACGATAGTCTGGGTGACGGTCCATTGAGTAGGTAACGATCCATTTATCCCTCCATCGCTTCTTCCTAAAGTGCTTCAATCCCGTTCCTACAATTACAACTCCTTCACACTCAACATCCAGATTAATATTGCAAAATAACTCAAAAACAACTATCTACATGATGTTACAAGACATTGTGGGTTGCCTCTCACTAGAGCCTAGTTTAATATCACGGAATGCCTCGATTATCTTGATTACTCAGATTTAATCAAGATAAACCATACTCATCAATTTTTCCTTATCTAGTGGCCCAATATATTGCTTGACCCTTTTTCCATTTACCTTTAATGCACTTCCATCTTTGTTCACTAACTCAACTACCCCAGAAGGAAAAACTTAAGTTATTTTGAAAGGTTTCGACCATTTTAACTTCAACTTTTCGGGAAAAAGCTTGAATCATGAGTTAAAGAGCTATACCCAATCACCCATTTGAAAATCTTTATTTGCAATCCTTTGATCATGGTACTGCTTCATTCTTTCCTTTTAGAGTTCAGCCCTTTCATAAGCTCCAAGACAAAACTCATCCATCTCATTTAGATGATCTAGCCTTAAATCAAATGCTTTTTTCCATCTCAAGTTTAACCTCTTGAGTGCCCACAATGCGTTATGTTTAAGTTCCAGTGGCAGATGACAAGCTTTGCCAAAAAAAAATGGTGAGGGGACATTTCAATGGTCATCTTGAAAGTTGTTCGATACGCCCAAAGATCATCTTCAAGTTTCCTTGACCAATCACTTCTATTAGCATTAACAGTTTTGGCCAAAATAGATTTTATTTCCCCGTTTGACACTTCCACTTACCCACTAGTCATTGGGTGATATGGTGTGTCCATCTTATGTTATTTCAACCCATATTTTGCCAAAGCTGCTCTGAAAACTTTGTTGCAAAAGTATGATCCTCCATCACTTATGATTGTTCTCGGAACACTAAATTATGAGAAGATGTTCTTTCTTAAGAATTCCACAACTCTCTTGCTTTTATTATCCACAAGAGCTACAGTTTTCACCCACTTGGACATGTAGTCTACAGAAACTAAGATGTATTTGTGATCATAAGAGCTCATAAAGGGTCCTATAAAGTCTATCCACCAAACATCAAAGAACGCCACCTCCATCATCTTGGTCAATGGCATTTCATGATATCTAGAGATATACCACTGTCATTGACATTGGTCACAAGCCCTCATAAATTCATAAGAATCTTTATAAATAAAGGGCCAATAGTAACTATTTTGTAAGACCTTTCTCGCAGTTCGGTCACCTGCATAGTGTTCCCCAACTAGGGATGAATGATATTACACTTCTAGTATCATCTTCTAATAATATTATCAGCACGGCATCTAAACAAATAAGGCTCATCCCAAAAATACTTGGTCACATCTTGTAGAAACTTCTTAATTTGATAAAACATGAGGTTTTTTGGGATGATGTCATTGACAACAAAGTTTTCAAAATCTATATACCATGGAATCAAATCAAGAGTAGCAGCAAGAACCTACTCATCCAAAAAATAATCATCAATTTCTGGCTACTCTATGCTTGTTTGTTCATTCTCTAACTGAGACAAATGGTCTGCTACTTGATTTTCACACCCTTTCCGATCTTTCACTTCAAAGTCAAACTCCTGAAGTATCAGCACCCATCTTATAAGCCTATGTTTGGCATATTTATTTTCCATAAAATATCTCACTACTGCATGGTCAGTGTGAATTACCACCTTGGTTCTCAATAAATATGCCTAAAATTTCTCAGACCATAAACCACAGCTAAGAGCTCTTATTATGTAATATTGTAATTCTCTTGCGCTCTATTTAAATCCTTCCTAGCATAATTAATGGGTGAAAAAGCTTTTCCTTCTTTGGACCAAGAAAAGATCCAAGTGCAACCCCACTTACCTCACACATCACTTTAAACGGCTTAGACCAATTTGGAGCGATAATGATAGGTGCAACAACTAAATTTTCCTTAAGGCATTGGAATGCCTTCATGTAGTCATCCTTAAACACAAACTTGATTTCTTTTTCCAACAACTTGTAAAGTAGGTTTGAAATTTTAGAAAAATCCTTGATAAATCCTCGGTAGAACCCTACGTGGCCAAAGAAACAATACACTCCTTTCACCGAGATAGGAGGAAGTAGTTTTTTAATGAATTCAATCTTAGCTTGATCAAACTCAATTCCTTTCACCAAAATTTTATGTCCCAATCCTATACCCTCATTCACCATGAAGTGGAAACTTTCCCAATTGAGGACAAGGTTGAATTCTTCACACCGCTACAATACATTACCTAAGTTCACCAAAAAACACTTGAACGAGTCACAGACTATGTAAAAATCATCTATTAATACTTTCAAAGTATCTTCCACCATTTCTAAAAAGATGGACATCATACAACTTTGGAAAGTGGTCAGTGCATTACACAACCCAAACGACATTCTCATGAATGTAAATGTTCTATATGGACAATTGAAGGTAGTTTTCTCTTAATGCTCGGGTGAAATTGATACTTGATTGTAGCATGAGTATCCATATAGAAAGCAATACCAATCCCTTCCTACCAATTGGTCAAGCATTTAGTCTATGAAGGAAATTGGAAAGTGTTCTTTCACTGTCCACGAATTTAGCTACTTATAGTCCATACACTCCCTCCAACCCTATTCTAAGTGGGATTAGCTTATTCTTCTCATTTTCCACTGCTGTCATGCCTCCTTTCTTAGGTACACACTGTATAAGGCTTACCTATTTACTATCAGAAATTGGGTAAACTACTCCAGTATCCAACCACTTTATTATCTCCTTGTTCACAACTTCTTGCATTGATGGATTCAACTAGCCTTGATGCTCAATAGTAGGAGATAATTCCTCTACCAACTGAATCTTATGTGTACAGATGCTAGGTAGAATTCCTATGATATCAATAATCATCCACCCAATAGACCTTTTATAGAGCCTCAATATAGAAATGAGAGCCTCAACCTGATCCTCCACCAAATCTGCTGCAATAATCATCGGTAAAGTGCTTTCATCACCTAGAAACACACACTGTAGATTACCTAGCAACTTCTTTAACTCCAACACTGGTGGCTCTTCAACAAAAGGCTTAGAAGGCAGTGCTGGACAACTTTTTGGGTCCAAGTTCTTTTTCTTAGAGGCATATGAATAAGACCCCATCCCAGTCAAGTCGCATACAGTCTCATCATACTCATCAATTCCTTTACTCTTAAAATTCATCAAGACTATTGCTAAGGTTTCCACAGCAAACCTTTCCTCAACTAACACATCTATAGCATCAAAAATTAAAACTACACTTATTTCCTTCGGTTGCATCATAGATTGACAGACATTAAAGCTAACTTATTCATCATTGAAAATTTTAACTCATTTAGCTCTAGATCAACTAACACTTTCCCAGTGGCCAAAAATGGCCTACCCAAAATTATGGGTACTTCAAAGTCTACTTTGCAATCAAGAATTATGAAGTCTGCTGGAAATATAAAGCTAACTGCCTTTACAAGTTCATCATATAAAATCCCCGCAGGTCTCTTTACCGATTTGTCTGCCATCAAAATTCGAATAGTAGTAGGCTTAGGATCCCCTAAACCCAACCGTTTGAAGATCTCTAATGGCATAAGTTTGATGTTTGCTACAAGATCACAAAGAGCTTTAGCAAAGCTAAATGCTCTGATAGTACAGAGGACAGTAAATGCTCCTAGATAAGCTTTCTTCTACACTAGTGATCTAGTGGAAATATTACTACAATGATGAAGGTTATCCATGAGCTCATAGCTGGATGTCCTTTTCTTTATCCAAAGGTCTTTCATTAATTTAGCGTATCACGAGATTTTCTCTAATGCCTTAACTAAAGGCACATTTAATGTTAACTGCTTCATCATATCCATGAATTTGCTAAACTTACCTTCATCTACTTTCTTCTTTAATCTATGTGAAAAGAGAGGTAGTGGCTTTGGTATTCTAGCTGGAGTTGCCTCAACCTCCTTCTTTTGTTTTTCTCTATATATGTACTCTTTTTTTCTATATTTTCCAGCTTCTTAGACTCTACTAGAAATTCATCATTTACCTCCTCTTATAGCTCCACCTCATCACTATGAGTAGGTGCTCTTGAGAATGGTCCAGGTAACATCGTACCACTCCTAGTGGAAATCGCAATACACGAACTATCATTCCTCAGGTTTTATATCGTGTCACTTGGTAAAGTCTTGCTCTTTATTTGGTTAAATACTACTGATAATTGTATCATTTGCTTCTCCAAGTGTTTAATAGATATAAAGTGTGAATCAACTACTCGACTCATGGTCGACAAGTCACTCTTTATTTCCTTTACTCTATCATCTATTGACTCTACTCCTTTTAATAATTTTTCCATCATATCCTCCATAAACATCTTCCTAGAATTATTTGCAGCATTGTTACGACTCCCAGGTGGTACATATAGTCCACCCCTATCACTGTTATTCTTCCAACTTCCTTGGTCATTATCTCTATAACCATTTTTACCATAGTAATTCTAACCTTTATTTCCTTGGTCATTGGCTCAAAAAAACCCTGTTTGTTCAGATAGTTTGCCTCCTTCTTAGAATTAAATTCAGCTACTCTACTATGTGACCCCACAGTTTTGACCATTTTCTACGTTAATTGAGAGCAAATTCTTTGTAAGTAAGTCCATCTGTGTATACATGTGAGCCATATCTTGATCACGTTTCTTATTTCTTTGATATTGCTATACCAATATCCCACTAGAATAATATTGCTTGCTACTTTAAAATCCCTGGTATGCCAAACTCTACTTGTCTTATTCATTTTCTCCAATATCTCCAAAGCCATAGTAAAGTGAGATCTATGAAAGATCCTCCTAAAGCATTATCTACAGTTGATTTTGTAATTAAATTCAAAGCCCTATAGAATGTATCCATCGGATGCTCTTTAGTCAGCTTGTGGTTTGTACACTATGTCAACTTCTTTTTTAATCTCATCCATGATTCATGAAGAGCCTCATGTGGTAATTTCCTAAAGTTGTTGATCTCATCCCATAACTATAATATCCTGGAAGGCAGAAAGAACTTTTCTAGAAAAGATCATATTAGTTGCCTCTAGTTTGTTATAGAATCAGGCACCAGCTCATTCAACCACAAAGTTGCCTCCCTCTATAGAGACAAAGGGAATAACCACAGACGTATAGCATTCTATCCAACTTCGAGATTGTCAAATGACTTACAAATATTGATGAAGTTCATTGGATGCATATTAGGATCATCCCCAGCTAGTCCACCAAATAACCCTTTTAAGTTGAGAAGTTGGATCATTTCCTCATGATATTAAACTTTACTCCTGGAGCCAATAGTTTTGGGATGATTTCTCTTGTAGCACCAGCTCCATCTAAATCAGCTTCATCATCATCATCTAGATCAAATTGCACTGGAGGATTGTGGTGCACTCTCCCTTTAGCTTGCCAATTTCAATTTGTTGGTGTAGCCATATTTTCTGTATGTTGCCTATTCAGAGGATCAACCAACTCATAATCATCCATATTAGGCACACGGTCGGGGTTGTCTACATTCTATTGGTTAACTTATGTATTTTCCAAAGCGAACAGTCTTTTAGGTTCTTGTTTCTCATCCATGTTCCCTATTCATTGAGGTTCCGGATTGAAAGGTAATAATGGCTCTCCTGACCTTTGGGTTAATGACATCCATAATAAATATCATGCAAGTATCAAAAATAACAAATAAAAGTAAAATCAGAAAATTTGACTAAAAGTTAACTAATCCACATATACTTTATTGACAACTGTATTCTCCAGCAACGGGGCCAAAATTTGATACGCCCAAATTGCAACCCTCCTAAAAGAGTGTAGTGTTCATTTTCAACTATACAATCTAACTAAGTTGGGGTTGAATCCCAAAGGGAATAGGGTGTTAACTAAGCTTATGATTGTTAATGGATGGTCAGTCGTAAGTTTTCAGAAATAAAGGGGGGTTTATGTTGTTAAGAATATTGGTTTAATTATTTGCACAATATTAATAACTAGTGTTTGAATTGAAATGTATAATTAATGAGAATTTATTAACTAGTATCATGATCACCAAGGTGTTTCAATACTAAGGGTTGTGGGTTATTACAAATCCATACGTCACAATTCAATTACAAGGTCAATTGCTTAACTAATTCCATCTAATTGTTTTTCAATCTTTAAAGATGGATTCACTTTAATTCTTTCAAACTTAATGTGATAAATTGGTTCAACAACTAAGTCCTTAATAAATTTATCCGGTTAAGGCATCAATCATAAAATTAGAGGGTAATTACTCCAATCATCTTGTAACTCTTCTCTTTTCCCAACACTAACGTCTTTTCTTAAGCAAGTTGTGTTCATGGGCACATCCCTAGAGTTTGCAACCAAGAAGAATCATTAAATTGAAGAGAAAATTATGTAATTGAATTTATTTGTAGGATTTTATCATTTCCACAACTCTAGCAATGAATTACACCAAGGCTCCCATAACCCTAGTTATGGGAGCTTTAGCCACACATAATTAAGGAGAAGAAAAATAACATATATTTCATAAACAATTCTGAACTAACTTACAAATTCAAAGATGTTTTTCCAATCCTAAATGACAAGTAACAACGGTGAAATCGCTATGCGCTTAACTTGTTTCTCAGTGAATTCTATGTTAAAACTTTTGACAATAGCCAAAGACATCCAATCTTACGCTAAGTTGGTTATTTATAGGCTCCCAGAAAGTGGGGATTTGAAATTCAAACTCAAATTGTCGTGTCATCATTGATAGTTGGCCTGTTGGTCTGTCGTACCAGTGACGGTCCGTCGGTCACGCCGTCGGCAATATCCAGATTTAAACTGTTCCTCCCCTGAAAGAAGATGGTACATGCGATGGTCCATTGGAGGTCTGATGGTCCATCACTCTGTCTGTCACTGATATCTACAAATTTATTAATTCTGCTTAACGTACGACCACTAAGGCGACGGTCTATCACTTTAACCATTGCTTGTCCCTAGTATATTCTGCTTCCTGCCTTATATTTGATGGTCAGGGTGACGTTCCATAGTAGAGGTGACAGACTGTTAGTTTTCCCATTGAGTGCATACAATGTTCACTTTTCTAAACTTTCCCAAGAACACCTATTGACATTCCTGATCATGAATTAACTCAAATATCAACATTTAATAGACATAAAGGTCGTGAAATAAGATTGCCAACTTTCGAAGGCTAAAATAACACTAAGTTTGAATACTTAGCTAAAATATTTTAAGTTTGGGACCCCTTAGCAAGCTTAAAGGAATGAATTAAGATAAGAATTTTGTGAGGTATTACAATATCTCCCCCTTGGAAACATTCATCCTCGAATGAGATTGACTAAGCTGAGTGGAATGATAGACTGAACTCACTTACTGAACATGAACACCTAAAACATGATTATCTAACTGGCATTACTGACATACTGAATTTCATACTGAACATGGATATCTAATGCATGAATACATGACTGATATGACTCATGAACATATGACTAAATATATAATGGTAACTGATACCAAGTTCGTAATGGAAAATATAAGCATGAAACTGAATAAACTTAAGGAAAACTATTACCTTGAACTGAATCTGAGTTTGCAGAGAAGAGGTGGGGATACTTGGTCCACATATCTGCTTCTTCTTCCCAAGTAGCTCCCTCAACGGACTGATTCCCCCATAGAACTTTGACTAGAGGGACTTCTTTGTTCCTCAGTCTACGAATTTGATAATCAAGGATTTCAACTGGAATCTCATCGTAAAAGAGGATGTTCTGAACATCTATGCTCTGTATGGGGATTAAGTATGATGGGTCACCTATGCATTTCTTTAGCAAGGAGACATAAAACACTGGATGGACTAAATATAGATTTGAAGGCAACTCAAGCTCGTAAGCTACCTTTCCGAAATGTATGAGAATTTGATAGGGACTAATATATTGGGGACTGATCTTACCCTTCTTACCAAAATTCTTCACTCCTTTCATAGGAGAGATTTTTAAGTACACAAAGTCTCCGATCTCGAACTCGAGATCCTTTCTGTGCATATTTGTGTATGATTTTTGCCGGCTCTGAGCTGTCTTAAGTCTTTCCCTAATCAAATGGAATTTCTCTAAGGTATCAAATACCAAGTTAGGCTCTACCACTATGGCCTCACCCACTTCAAACCAACCAATAAAAGATCTACACCTCCTCCCATAAAGCGCCTCAAATGGAGCCATTGAATACTAGAGTGATAGCTGTTGTTATATGCAAACTCAATCAAAGGCAAGTGGTCATTCCAACTATATTTAAAGTCTATCGTACATGCTCGCAACATATACTCTAAAGTCTGAATGGTCCTTTCTTCTTGACCATCTATTTGAGGATGAAAAGTTGTACTGAGGTAAACTCGGGTACCAAGACCCTTTTGAAATGCTTTCCAAAAATAAGAGGTAAACTGGGTACCTCTATCTGAGATGATGGACAATGGAACATTGTGCAATCTAACCAACTCACTGATATAGATTTTGGCATAATCCTCGACTGAGTAAGAGTTATGGACAGGGAGGAAATAAGCTAATTTGGTCATCCTGTCATCAATGACCCAAACCAAATCATGTTGACGATGAGTACGAGGAAAACCCATCACAAAGTCTATGTTCACTTTTTCCCATTTCCAAGTAGGAATGTTGAACTCCTGCATGGACCCACTAGGCTTCTGATGCTCAATCATAACTTGCTAACATGTCAAGAACTTAGCCACAAACTCTGTAATATCTCTCTTTATCCCACTCCACCAATAGATCTCCCGCAAATCACAGTACATCTTAGTATACCCTGGATGAATAGAGTAGCGCTCACCATGTGCTTCTATAATAATTCGTTGCCTCAAGTCATCTAGGCCTGGCACACATAGTCGACCCTGACAATGCAAAACACCATCACCCCCTTGGGAGAAAACCTCTACTTTTTGATCTCTGACTGATTTCTTCAACTTGACTAAACTGTGAACCCTATCCTACTTTTCCTTTACCTCGGAAACCAGGGATGATTCTGTACTACTATGCACCAATACACTACCTTATGTTGAATTAACTAAGCGGATACCTAGTTAGGCTAGCTGATAAATTTCCTGAGCTAACTTGTTCTTACTGTCCTTGATATAAGTAATACTACCCATATACATCCTATTGAGAGCGTCGACCACTACATTGGCCTTGCCCGGATGATACAAAACACTCATGTCGTAGTCTTTCAACAACTCCAACCACCTTCTCTGAGAGGGGTTTAAATTTTTCTGAGAGAACACATACTGCAGGATCTTATGGTCTGTGAACAAATCAACGTGCACACCATACAAATAGTGCCTCCAAATCTTTAAGGGTAATACTATTGTTGTTATCTCAAGATCATGAGTAGGATAGTTCTTCTCATGGGGCTTAAGCTGCCTAGAGGCATAGGCTATGACCTTACCTCTCTGCGTCAGAACACACCCCAAGCCAACTCTTGAGGCATCACAATACTCCACAAAGCCATCCAAATCATCTGGTAAGGTCAAAACTGGAGTTGTAGTGAGTTGAGTCTTTAACTCCTGAAAACACTTTTCATAAGAATCTAACCACTGGAATTTGACTTTCTTCTGAGTCAATCTGGACATAGGGGATGTAATAGATAAAAATCCCTCAACTTATCATCGATAATAGCCGGCCAAACCCAAGAAACTCCTGATATCTGACATAGAGATGGTTCTGGGCTAGTTTCTCACTGCTTTGGTTTTTTGAGGATAACCTCTAATGCCATCACCAGAAATTATATGGCTGAGAAAAGCTATTGACCTTAGCCAAAATTTGCACTTACTAAATTGGGTGAATAACTGATGATTTCTGAGAATCTGTAATGTTATTCTGAGATAGTCTGCATAATCATGTTCACTGCAGGAGTAAACGAGAATGTCATCTATGAAGACTATGACAAACATGTCCAAGTACTTCTTGGACATCCGGTTCATCAAGTCCATGAAGGCTGCTGGAGCATTGGTAAGACCAAAGGACATGACTAAGAATTTGAAGTGACCATACCGAGTTCTGAAATCTATCTTTAGAATGTCACATTCTCTGACTCTGAGCTAATGATAGCCTGATCTAAGGTTTATCTTAGAAAAGTAACTGGCACCCAAAAGTTGGTCAAACAAGTCATCAATTTTTGGAAGTGGATACTTGTTCTTGACCGTGACTTTATTTAACTGACGATAGTCAATACACATTCTGAGAGTCGTCTTTCTTACGCACGAATAAAACTGGTGTGCCCCACGGGGATGAACTAGGTCGGATGAATCCCTTATCTAGGAGATCCTTTAAATACTTTTTAAATTCTCTAAGTTTTGTTGGAGCCATTATGTATGGCAAAATAGATATGGTCTGAGTATTTGGGAGAAGATCAATTTCGAAATCAATTTCCCTTTTGGAAAAAACTCTAGGAAGGTCTTCGGGAAACACATTTGGGAATTGACAAGCTACTGACACTGATTCAAGAGTAGGGGTTTCTGAACTAGAGTCCTAGACTTGAACGAGATGGTAGACACATCCCTTAGCTATCATTTTTCTAGCCCGAAGGTAAGAAATAAGTTGACCCCTATGTGCTGAAGTAATACCTCTCTACTCTAGGAAGAGTTCATTTGGAAACTAAAACTGGACAATTTTGTTTCTACAGTCGACTGAGGCATAGCAGGAATGAAGCCAATCCATACCGAGAATGACATCAAAATCAGTCATCTCTAATTCGACTAAGTCTGCTGAAGTGATTTTATGAGTTATCATAATCGGGCAGTTTCTGTATACCCACCTGGCTATGATGGATTTACCCACTGGGGTAGAGACTGAGAAAGGCTCTGCTAGAATTTCGGGATTGACTCCAAAATCAACTGCTATATACAGAGTAACAAAGGACAAAGAAGCTCCTGGATCTAGAAAAACATAAACATGAAAATGGAAAACATACAGTGTTCTAGTGACCACATTAGGAGAACTCTCCTGATCCTAGTGGGACTGAAGGGCATAGAGTCTGTTTAGACGCTGCCCACTGGTAGCACTAGAAACGACACCCTGCTAATTTGGGAGATTGGACTGAGCTGGGGGATGGTTATTCTGACCCTTAGAACCTGACTGGGGATAATCTAACTCTGTGGTCTAGCTTGCCATACCCAAAACACACATCGCTAACCTCTCTATAGATACCTTGTTGGTTTTTGCCATATTTTTGACAAAGGAGATTGGTTCAGGCACTGTTAACTCTGCCCTGGGGTTTAGGGACTGGTGCCTATCCCTATTTCTATCTCTAAATTTCGACACAGGAGCGTTGGCTGAGGATGGAGCTGGAACTAAAGATTTTGGGCAGAACTGAGAATTATTCCCACTCTCTGACTTAGGCTGAGGGAAGTTGAAACTACATGTTCTTTCTCTCTTGCTCTCCCTCTCCTTCTCTTTATTCTTGCCCTCCTCTATTTGCTGAGTATGGACCATGATCCTGGATATATCCATCTTCTTAATAAGCATTGTGGTCCTATACTCCTTGACCATGCAGCTAGACACCCCTGACACAAACTTACTCATTCGAGATCTGCTATCTGCCACCGTATGAGGAGCATATCTAGATAATAGAGTAAACTTGAGAGAATACTCTTTCACTGTCATATTGCCCTACTTCAGATTGATAAATTCCAGAACCTTCACTTCCCTCAACTCTAGTGGGAAGAACCTATCTAAAAAATAGGGGCAAACTCCTCCCACTCTATGGGCCCTGTATTTACGGCCCTCTCTGCCTTCAACTATTTAAACCATGAGTGAGCCATATCCTACAACTAATATATGGCCAACTCAACACTCTCAACAGAAGTCACCCCCATAATATCAGTAACCTTCTGCACCTGATCCAGAAATTCTTGAGGGTCCTCATATGACTTAGACCCAGTAAATGATGGAGGGTTTATTTGGGTGAAGTCACGAATCCTGGCAGCAGTGGTATTGGACATTAGGTTGGCCGGAATGGCAGCTGGGCATTCATTCTGGGCTAACCATAGAATGATCTAGGGTGGTGAAGGCTGCTCTGAACTCAGCGTGGGAGACGCATTCATCTAGTCGATCTGGCTAGACGAACTTAGGTTTTGGCTGGTCTCCTGTTCCTTTTCCCTTAGTCCTCTTTGGAGGCATATTTCTATAAACAAAAGAGAAAAGTTTAGACTGAGAGTTTAATTAGAGATCATGCTCACTCGCACGACATGAATACTGAAAGAAGGGAAACTTTTCCTAAAATATCTCGTAGCCTCCTATCCGTAAGTGTGGTGCGCTATATACCCATGCACAAGACTCTACTAGATGTAGCTTTCAGACTTCCTAGGACTCTGTTGAACCTAGATTTGATACCAAGTTTGTAATGCCTCGAGTCTGTACCACAGACGCTACACGGTGCTTATAATCCTGAAGGACAACAAGCTAACCTATAGCTGGTACCTGTAGTAATAACTAAATAATAATAATACTGAAATATGTGGAAATTAGGCAAAAAATTAGCCATAAGGTTCAATAGTGTAAATAATATTGAATATGGTATCACAATACCAAAATTGAAAATCAATACTAAAAATTGAACAATTGTCTAAAAATACTATAGTTTGAAAAGCCTCTAAACTGTCTGAACTGTGGAGTTGATGGGAAAAATCCCAAACTAACTCCGACTACTAATAATAAACTGAAATGCTGAAATAAATAATCACATGTTCAAACTATGAGGACTCACCACTAACTCTGTATGCTGAGAGTTTGAATTACTAAGGGTGCTCGGGAGCCTGTGCGTCTGAACCTATGATATAAGACATCATAGCGCAAAAGAAAAGCATGCGTCAGTACTTTGTATATACTGTTATGCTTAGTGAGGTAGAATGAAATGCATGGGTTCATATGCATGAATAATACTAACTGGATATCATGAGTATGACTGAATGAGAGTACATGCATGAATATGTAAACTGTACTGAGATCGTAATAACACTGAATACTGGATTACTGGTAACTGAATGACTATATCTGACAGTCTTGATTCTGTGGAACTATACTGAGTCATGTGCTGAGCTGAGTGATTGTGCCTGATAGTCCTGAATCTAGGGAACTGAACTGAGTTTCATACTGAGACTGAATCTGAAACTGAGGCTATAGGAAGTAATCATCTAATCAACATTCCCCTTCTCTAACTAATTTGGGGTCCAACCTGTAACCCTAGTTAGAAGGGTGTCAATATTGTGCCACGGTTAAGGACAAGTGCTAAGTCATCCTCATTTGACAGGTACTCTGAACAAGAATAGTACTCTGAATGAGAATAGTGGTACCCTTAACTGGAAGGTAGATCACCTCATCAACCTTCAACTAGCAAGTTAATGTCTCAACCTACGCTGGCTATGTAGTTCTGGAATGCAAGGACTGCTTCTAAGGATTTCACCCTCTACTGGCAGGTGAGTCCTCATCCTTGGGTTTACTCGGTGCTGAATCCTACTCCCAACTGAATAGATACTGGACTGAATTCTAAACCGTACTAGGCTAGACTGGACTGTTACTGATCGTACTATATAACTTAACTGAACTAATTTTACTAAATGGAATTGGACTGATTCTGAGTTCACTGAATTTTCCTAAGTTCTGTACTGACTGAATTCTACTAATCGTGACATGACTGATTCTACTCTATGACTGACCATGGTTCTAGATAAGCAGCTAAAATTTTTAGGTATTAAATACCCCCAGGAATCGATAGCATAAACTTAAAAGACATGGCATAATTCTTGAGACATGGTAACTAATTACTTAGTCATCATTCATTCATTTGGGCATTCAAGCAAATACTTGCATGACATAATACTTGCATACATGCTAAACATAATATAATTCAACTCACATGGATAATTCATCAAACACTTGTGGGGCATAATATATGCACATAATACTAAAACAACATGTAGGCAACATGATTCAATTCTAATTACATAATTCCGAGAGTTTCAACATGAATTCACATGATAAAGCACACATATCATTAACTTTACATGAATCTTGCAATAAATCATGAATACACTTTAATTCAACTCATGGAAATCATGAAATCACTCTACATGAACTTTAAAAGAGTTTCTTGGACTCCAAGGGTGGAAGAAATCCTTGGATGAACACTTCATATACCTTAGTTGATAAATTTCTGAAAGTTAATGATGAGTTCTTAAGCTCTTGATTTGAAACTTTAGCACTTAGGGTTCTGTTCTTGAGAAAATTGGAGAATTAATGAGTATATTTTCTCTCCAAAGGGCTTAATTTCATGTTTTGGGGGCTGAAGGACGTGACAAAAAGACCCAAATACCCCCAAGGACGCGGTCTTTTAATGAATGAAAAACTATGTTACCGACGATCCGGACGACGCACCGCGTCAAGTCTATGTCGGTTCACTGGACTTTTCACTGAAGCTGGGGAAAAATTATCTTATCAACGTGATGGTCGATGCGATGCATTGAGATCACATCGACCCATTATTTTGGGCACTCAGACATAATCTAAACGAGGTCCAAAAAATTCAAAACTTGCCCGGGAACACCTATTGACATTCATGATCATGAATTAACTTAAATATCAATATTTAATAGATGTAAAGGGCACAAAATAATATTGCCAACTTTTGAAGGCTAAAATAACACTAAGTCTGAATACTTAGCTAAAATATTTTAAGTCTGGGACCCCTTAGCAAGATTAAAGGACTGAATTAAGCTAAGAATTTTGTGGGGTCTTACAATTATAAAGGTGTCTTGAGATTTGATAGTTACATTTGTGTTTCGAGGGTTGATGACTTGACTTAGTCAATTTTTCATGAGACTCGCAGCTCCAGATACTCTATTCACCCAAGTACATCTAAGATGTATAGATATTTGAGGCAACATTATTGATGGAGTGGTATGAAGAAATATGTGGCAAACTTCAAAGATACTTGCCTATGTTATCAGCTGGAGAAGGCCGAGCATCAGAGACCTAGTGGTTTGATTCAGATATTGCCCATTCCTGAGTAGAAATGCAAATGGATTACCATGGACTTTGTTAGTGGTTTACCTCACACTTTCTATAATTCCGATGGTATTTGGGTCATTGTGGATCGATTGACCAAGTCGGCATATTTCATTACTATTTAGATGTCCTTTAATACTGAGAGATTAGATCGTATCTATGTTAGTGAGATGGTTCATTTGCATGGTGTGCCTATATCTATAATTTTAGATTGAGGCTCCGTGTTTATTTCTAGCTTTTTAAGAGCTTTTCAAGAGAAGTTGATCACTCACGTGGATCTTAGTACATCCTTCCACCCCCAGACTACGGACAGTCTGAACTGACTATTTAGGTTCTCGAGGATATGCTCCGAGCCCGAATTATGGACTTTGGAGGTCAGTGGGAGCAACACTTAGCTTTGGCAGATTTCGCTTATAATAATATCTATCATTCTAGTATTGAGATGGCACCTTTTGAGGCTTTATATGGTAAGTGATGTCGCTCTCCTATTAGATGGTTTGAGACATTCAAGATTAGGCCCCGTGGTACTGACTTACTTTAGGAGTCATTGATTGAGTTAGGGTTATTCAGGATAGGTTGAGGGCAACTTAGAGTAGGCAGAAGGTTTATGCAAATCGTAGACTTTGCACCTTGAGTTTTTGAGTGGGTGACTAGGTTTCCTTCGTGTATCTCCCATAAAGGGTGTGATAATTTTGGGAGGAAAAACAAGCTCAGGCCCAGATATATTGGACCCTTTGAGATTCTTTGCACAGTTGGTGAGGTGGCTTAGGAGTTAGCCTTAACCCATAGTTTTATTGTTGTCCATCCAATTTTTATATGTCTATGTAGCAGTGATACATTCCTACCCTTATCATGTGCGTAGATGGGACTCGGTTTAGTTGTATGAGCGATTGACCTTCGTGGAGGAGTCTATGATCATATTAGCTAGTGATGTCAGGCGATTTTGCACTAGAGATATTCTAGTAGTTAAGGTTCAGTAGAGGCACCTTCTAGTAGAGGAAGATACTTGGGATATCAAGATAAATATGTGGACCCAGTATCCTCACCTATTCGAGGATTCAGGTACATCTTAATCCCTTTTTTTTACGAACAAAAGTTCTTTTAGTAGTGGATGTTGTAATGACCCTCTAAGTCATTTTCTATTTTTTGCTGATTTTTGCTTGTTAGAGATTTCCTATAGCTTCCTTAAGTCATTTAAGACATAATGGATTTAGTTATCGGGCAGTTCATTTGGTGTTTAGAGTGAATTCCCTATTTTGAAGTCTTTACTGGTTCAATTTGGCTACCGAGTGAAAACTGTAGTCAAATAACCTCAAATGCTAATTATGACTATTCCAATAGATTAAAACATTGATTTTAGGTTAGAAGAACCCTTAGTTGGGTCCCGAAGCTCCCAGACTCATTTCAAGCTATTGGCTGAAAGTTAAGAAAAATGGCAAGTGGGTGTGGAATCCATTTTTCATTGAAACAATCGTGGATGGAAATTTTGACTGCTCCATTAAGGCTGGAACATTTAATTTGATAGGTTATCATAGTCTATTTGCATATAATGGATCTTGGATGAATTCTGAGGGGTTGGTAGAGACTTGAAAAAACCGGTGTAGGTGCAACGCATACACGACCAGCCGGGGGCTTAAGCGACCTAGCTTGGCCCACTAGTATCACATAAGTGAGGTGTGTTTCACATAAGTGAATGTTGCTTAAGAAATATCAGGATCTTACTCGACATGGGAAGAGATAGCAAATGTCGCTTAAGCGACACTTTGATGCAACCTGAATTGGGGCCTTATCATAATGGGCATCCCAAGTCAAACCTGGATCGGGAACCTCCCCCTTAACCCAACCCAACCACCTTATACAGCCTTGAATGAGCTGAATTTCAAGCATATAACAAGATTGCGCAATGCTCTCATAAAGACTCTGGGATAGAGTCACAACCATAACCAACCCAACCGAGTCTAACCATACCAAACCAACCCAACTGAGTCTAACCATACCCAGCTTATTCTAATGCCAAGACTGACACCAATATTGATCCCGCCCATACCAACCCCCAGAAGTACCATAAAGCCTCTATCCAACAGGATACAAATATCTGGTTGGGATATTCCCCCAACCATGGACAAAACCAATATCCAAAAGAAAAGTAAAATTTCTAAGAATGTTCAACATGAAATAATGCCTTCCAAAATTATGGAAGCTCACCACTTCAATCCAATAAGTTATCCCCAAATAAAGTACTATGAAGGAGAAGCGAACGACCGGTTCCTACATAGAGTGGGTATACTGCCGCCAGTAGATGGGTTAGTGGGTGAACACTCGCATGAAACTCGGGATAAGAATAAAGTAATGCCAATTATAAAAACCAAGTGAAAACCATCCAATACAAACAACCATACATATATATAAGTGCTGGGGAAAGGGACCGGGTTTAGCATGCCATTAAAACCTTTACCTGGGTTGTGTAGCTTACCCGTCTTACTACCCACGGGCCATATGGGTTTAGCTCCCCTTACTGAAAGGGCCCCAGTGCATGTAGTTTCACGACCAGGAAATATCCCTGGGATGACTAGTACATCCATAATATAAATATGACACTCGCACGTGGCCATCGAAGGCCCCTCATATCGGCAAATATGAGTTTCGGTTTTGATCCTCCCAGGACCGCCACCTTCCATGGCTTAGCTTACACTTCCCGCCATTAATGAACAATTAAAACCAAGTTCAAACAATCCAATTATCCTTTTATTAACCAAGGATATTTAATAAGCCAGTGGTATCATCATACCACCATACTTGCAAGCATTATCCATAGCCAACCTATTTATATTAAAGGGACATTCAAGTGTCCTATCATTAGCCATATTAAACATCTTAGGAGACTACCATGTTCTCTACAAGAATTACCAATTAGCCATTAACCTTTCTAAACCATTGAAAAACATTTAAGGTTTTATGCATAAGATGAAAACAAGAAAGAGTTCCATTAAAATAAGCCAATGCAATGAACATATCTTTATAAGCATTTTATCAAACACCTTGGGGGCATAATATAACCAAAACCAAAATACATTACCATTAAACCATTATCATGCAATTCAATTTTCCAAAACTACCGTTAATGTATAAAAACATAATTAAACCCATAGGAAATCATAACCAAGCATTTAACATCAAAACCCCCAAATCAATAGTTGAAAGCCATAATCATGCAAGATAAAAACCATGAAATCAACCATGTAACCATGCCTTTAATTGAAATTACAATTAGGGAAGAAAAGCATGCCTTAAATTAAGAATATTGATGGAAAGAATTCTCCAAGAAAAGCCCCAAAGTAATCCTTTAGTTGAAACCCTAGCTCTTTGCCCTAAAAGCTCTTGAGAGAATTATGATATGTTTAGGAAGAGTTTCTAAGTGTGTAAGAGTAAAATAATAGGGCAAAGAATCTTCTAAATTTATTAGAAGTGGTGGTTCCTTATTAGGGTAAGCAGAGAAATATCCAAAATAACCCCACTTAAATCGCATAAAAACCCAACACAGGGTCACGACTGACCTCTTTACGAGTCGTAACCTCCCTTATGGTTGACACCCACCCGATCATAACCAAGCCTCAACCATGGATTAGACCTTTCCAGTATATGACTTATCTACCTAAGTCGTAACCTCAACATGTAATTCTTACCCATGATTGGTATCCCTAGCAGAATGCAACACCCGGAGGATCAAACACTGTCCACCTTACGAGTCACCTATACCACTCGTACCCAACCATATGACACCCACCCCTAAGTTGTATCCATTCCAGTGACAAAAACCATGCCACCAACTAACACTGTTCAACTTACTATAGGAGTTCACCACTCGTACCCCAGTATACAGCTCATACCATGAGTCGTATTGGGTCCGAAGAATGGGATTCCAGGAAATTTGCTAAGGTTCCAAACCTGGGATGCTTTGCACTTGGTCACTTAAGAAATGACCGCTTAAGTGACCCAATGTTTGTTTAAGCGATATTTGTGGGCCTGGTAAGGGTATAAATACCCCACTTAGCCTGTTTTTCACAATTTTTCATCCATTCTCTAGAATTGTGAACCCGGAAAAGTGGTAAAACTTGGGAGAATCATTTGTGGGTGATTTTGGAGCTTGGCAAATGTTAATTTACATATTTCATATTTTAATTTAGGGTAAGATTTCATTATTTTCATGGATAATTTCTCCATCTTTTTACTAAAATTCTTAGAATCATGGTGTCTTGATTATATCACCATTTGAGCTCGGAATTTACCTAATTTTTAAGGGGTAAATGTTCATGGAGAATAGAGGAACATTGTGTTGGTTTTAAATGTGTGATTCTTAAAATAGGCCCCACAAGGGATTTTTACATGATTTTGGACTCAAAGCACGATAGTGTAATACGGGTATCATTGTTCTCATTTTAATGAGTAGATTGTGATCTTACTGGCATGACTCCTTGCAGATGCTTCTTGGAAAGGAAAATCAGTGGTTTAGCAAATTCTTTGGGCTTTTCTTCGGCGTCCATGTAGGCTAGGTTTACCCTCTTCATATATTGAGTTATTTCATAGTATGATTATGATATTATGTTATACATGGGGTGGAATTTAGGTATTGTGGGTATGAATGAAAATATTTGGGTTAGTTGAACTTTTTAGGCTATCATGAAATCATAATTTAGGCATAATTAACTTAGTTTCTTATGTCTTAGGTAGAATTTCTATATTAGGAATAATTATTTATTATTTCACATCTAGAAATAAATTAAGGTACCTCATCCTAGTCTGAGGTGGAATTTGTCTTAATGGATTTCGGGGTTTAGAAGTGGGCCCCTCCTGTCCACCTTAGTCCAAGACTTGTGTTAGATTTTGTAGACTTATTTACGTATGATATACCCATTTTAATTCTTATTTTGGGACTTTGAATAGGTTGGATGCTTATTAATGTGCTAGTTTGGTGGTTGAGAGTTAGTGCTAATTTTGGATATGGCCTAGTGGTTAAGTATTGTGATTTAGTAATATGACTTATGATTATGGTTTTCTATATGATCTATTGATATGGTCTATTAATATATGAGTTTCGGCTCAAGTTTAGAATTTAATGATGATGTTGATAATATGATTTCCAATTCTTGTTTGGTAATTAATGATGTATTTATAAATATAAGTTTCGGTTCAAGTCTGACAAATGATGTTACGATGATAATGATATAGTTTTGATTAGAGTCTGACATTGGGAGTTCAGAATGATATGATTTTGTATGGATAGATAATGGTTATAAGTGATATTCGCTAGAGTTATGTATCTTTGATTATTTATTTCTCTTGATTGTACCCTCCCAACTTATGGGGGCCTGCGTTTGGTTATTTAATTTTCCGCACTTATTGGATTATGGGGGCAAATTTTTTGGTTATAGTTGTGTGATATTTACATTACTTTTTTGGGATTTATTTGTTTGTTCATGTATAGCAGTGTTGGAGCTTATTTCAAGGTTTGTGCTATTACCTTGACTTAGTTTACTTTATCTTGTATCTTATTGTATTTATACCATGATTTAGCTCAGTCAGTCGATGATGCCTACTGAGTGCCCGTGGTTTTGGTACTCATACTATACTTCTGCCCTTTTTTGTACAGATTTGAGTACTAGTTGTAATCATTGATGTGATGCTCGTGCAGGGTTAATTTCAAAGATTGGGTGAGCTCTTGAAGTTGGAGTTACCCTTTTTCATTCTTCTTATTTATGCCTAGTCTTTTATTTTTTAGACAGTTGTATTTGACTATTCAGTACTTATGTTTCATTAGTAGTAGATCTTGTTCCGACATTACTGAGTCGTGGGATGGTTATTGCTCTTTTATCTATCTATTAGAATTTTGTGACTGTCTTATTACTATTTAAGTCTTGTATTGTCAAATAGATCTCTATTTTTGTATGTCAGAGATGACCTTGTATTTATTTGCTACTATCTACTTATTACTTCTATTGTATTAAAAGCTCTCGTACTAACTTTACCATGTTTAGGGGTTACTTCTATATATTAGTCTCTTTGTTGAAGTTAGTTTTCATGGATTTCTTCTTTTCTCTTGATATTTTGTTACTCGTTGTTTTAGATTATGGATTGTCATACCTACTGGTGGGTTATGGCAGGTGCTATCATGACCTGAGAATTAGGCAGTGACAAATTGGTATCAAAGCATAGGTTCATCGGTGTTGTTACAATACTTAAGTCCCTAGTAGAGTCATGTGGATCAGTACGGATATGTCCATATCCTATATTCGAGAGGCTATAGGGCATCATAGTAAATTATATTCCTTTATTCTTTGTCATATGTCTATACTTCTATGAGTCTCTAAGAACTCCTTTAACTCCATTCTTTCCAAATGGATAGCACAATTTATCGATAGATACAGATGGGACTTTTGCTTGTATTACTAATGTTTCATCTTAGCGTCGGGTTAGGGAGTTAGAGATTTATGTTAGGAACCTTTGGTGTCAGACATAGGGTCCAGGATAGCCCATGCTCGGAAAAGATTTGTGACCGCTTCAGATTTTTAGGATTTAGTGTTAGGTATTTTGATTTTTTTTAGGATACTCTTCAGGCAGAGTTAGTTCTGATACGCCGAGTGATTGGTCACTGGTCTAGGGAGTTCCAGGTTGTAAGTTGGTTAAACAGTTAGGGTTAGATCGCATTTCTCTCTAGATTAGAGCTTCTAGGGTTGTTACGGTTACAAAGAAACCAATCATTGGTCCAAAGAATGTCCTCGATGCGGGATTATCAAGTAGTTAGCGCTACTAGATAAGTCTTTTAGGGATGTGGCACCTTCAGACAGAAGCGGTACCCTTGGTATCTCTGTTAATTATTCAGATGCTCATTTTAGGGTGGGATACATTTAGATTCATACTTCTTTGGGCAGGTCAGGGGCTATGACTTTGGATTCCATCGTAAGGTACACTTTTAGTTTACTATCTTTTGGTTTCTATTTGAATGAATTGGGTTTTCATACACATCCGTGGTTACATGCCTTGACGTTAATATATTGGTTGTTGTAGCCTCTGTGATTTTTATGATTATGTGTCTACCTTTGTAGATGATTTATCTTAGTAGTGGATCGAGTAGATTAGTATTTTGATTTACTTTGGGTGTAGCACTTGGGTTAGAGTCCTTTTCTGTTGGAATTTTGGCCTTGTTATGATCATAGAGTGGTACTGGCATTTTGGCCTTCTTTGTAGCCAACTAATAAGTACCATCTAATCCCTTCAAAAAGTTTTGAATCATCTTAAACTCGGTGGAGATGATAGCAGCTGAATACCTGGACAAAGTGTGAAAACGATCCTCATACTTAGTAATAGTCAGGGAGCCCTACTCCAAGTGATCAAACTCTTCATGCATCTAATCCCTCAAGATATATGTACAAATCTCTCTAAAAAGGACTCAAAAAATTGAGTCCAAGTCATAGAAAGTGAACCCAAAGGTCTACAACAAGCAAATGACTTCCACCAATCCCTAGCCACATCTGTCAACTGGTAGGTAATATAAGCAACTCCATGAGACTCAAGGGATCGAAGATTATGTAACTTCTCCTGACAATCAGTTCGAAACTCATAGGCATCCTTACCATATCATCACTAAACTTAGGCATACCCAAGCGAATAAACCTCTTCTAATTAATAGAAGACATAAATATAACCGACTAGAGAAATAGTAAATCTAGAGGGCAATGAATCCATACGTGGAGGTATCATAATGAACGTTGTACTCCTAAACTAGGAATACCACAATCAGATATTGTTACAGAAGGTGTAGCGCTACTCAAAGTTTGAGGAATGCTATAAGTAGATATTGGTACAAATGGTAGAAAAATACTTGAATTCAAAGGAATACGATAAGTAAATGATGGCACTGATGGTGGTACCATACTCAGGACTGAAGGAGCACCAAGTGCACTCGAGGGAAAACCCTTCAAATGAGTCAATAACTGAATCAATAGACCCTCCAAAACTGTAGCAACTAAACCCTCTGGTACATCAGCTGGCACCGCATCTTCTGCATGCTCAACCTCGAGCTCGAGAGAGGTCCCCCTAGCACTACCTCTGACAGGGACAGCTTTTCATTCTTGACATCTACCTCGGGGACGTCCTTGACCCCTGCATCCCCTCTAGTCTGGTCTCCATCCTTGGGTGCTGGATTAGTATCCCTACCCTCTTGAGATCTAATCCTCACCATCTATGCAAAAAAGAGTGGAGCACAATATAGAACATTGCATAAGGACAATTGCACGACTTAGGAATCAAAATTGTGAAGTTTTTCCTAAAGACATCTTATAGCCTCTCAATGATAGATGTTAATGTCTATGTACCAATCCGTGAGACTCTATTAGACATCCTACTCTTACACTTACGAGACAGCTGAACTTGGTTTCTCTGATACCAATTTGTCACAACCCAAAAAAGGGGTCACAATGGAACTTATCGCATCTCAGCCTTAATAAGTAAGTCAATCACCCAAACCGATAAAGAAAAAGTGAAATATACAATAACATACACCAAGGTGAGACTTATAGAACAAAGTGAGGTCCTAAAAACCCAAGTAACAGTAGAAAAAACAAAAGAAATCTCATAAATACCTAAAACCTGGTGTCATGGCGTAAGAAAAGCTAATATAATATTCGAAAGTTGAAAATACATGTATCTATCTCGGATAATCAAAATAAGGACAAAAAGGATAAATGAGGTCCGATTTAGACTCGAATACTGGAGTGGAATAGTACCTCAAACTCCAAAAGTATCCATATGATATAAACTACCACGACAAGTTCTCGTACTAGGATCTGCATCGAAAGAGCGTAGTAGGGGTGAGTACAGTCCACTTGTACTCAGTAGATAGCATAGGCCGACTGAGCAAAGTAGAAAATAAGATAAGTAAATATATTATGAGCATATCACCTGCAAACAGAAAAGTCCAAAATGGTTACTCACACCATCTCCGCTAATTTGTGTATATAAATATAGAAAAAATAAAAATAACATATATATATATATATATGAAAACATACTGAACATGGAACAGGTTAAGGAAATTAAGGAAAACAAGCAAGATGCGTATGCAAATACAATGCAGTGCAATGTGGATGGGATGAATGATAAAAGCTACCGCATTACTTTCTGTATACACCACTGAGCTTGCAACCACTAGTTTAGATCCATAGGGGGTTCGCAAACCATATAATGTATTTCATACCTCATATCTCAATCTCAATCTTAACTCTCCTCTCTAGCTCATGTTCACGGAGAGTGTTTTCATAAGAATGTCCCATTTTATTTCAAAAATAGTGTTTCTGAATAGTAACAGTACCTCATGAATGTATATGAATAAAATCAGGATGTAATGTTCACATTCACCTCAATATGAGGATAGCTAATCCAACCAACACGTATATTTATAAGTTGGCCCAGAACTCAACTCAATATGTCTATAATTCATGATCATCAACTCCAATTAAGAACCATCAGAATTTATATGCATGTAAGACATTATTAATATCATATCAACCCCTAACTCGGGTATTTTTATCATGATGAATGCAACCAATACTCAAATATGGCATATATTAACAAAACAAGCCTCCGTACGGCCAGTATATCTAAGATGAAGAGATATAAATGCACAAATAAGGCCAATGAAGTCAAATAAAGCCCCCACACAAGCAACACACAATATCAGATATTACAAATCCATACAAACATAATATAAGCCCCCATACAAGCACATAATAGTAATAATAATCTCAAAATATAAACCTCATCATTATTTTCCCAATCCATAGCATGTTTTACTTATTTATTAACTACCCAACTTAATCCGAAAAAAGTTAAGACATAACCTTCCTCAAAATGACAAAATCCCAGTGTAAAGTGCTTTATCACGGAGCCTTTCCCTTGCGAACGACCTCAGAATCAACTACAACATTAAAATATAACATTTACACGTTAAAAGAAAGCAAAAGATACTCATATTTCCATATTTGGGCCGGATCCAAAATGGGTTCAAAAAATGAGTTTGAAAGTTGTCACGACCCAATTTCTCAGGTCATTATGGCCCCTATTATAACCCACCAATAGGTAAGCCAACCCGTAGTCTGAAACTTCTAGTAACAGACTACCAAGAGAAATGAATGAAAATAGAGGAATAGTTACAATAAAAAGCTAATATGTATATATATAAGATAGTCCCAATACCTGGTGAAATTAGTATAAGAGATTCTAATATAACCAGAATACAAAATAAAATACTAAATGAATATACTGATACAACCCATCTCTGAATACAACATAGATATTAGTCTAGTTTATAAGAGAGAGAATAGTAATACTCTGAACGCCAAGAGCTCACCCTAAATCTTTATGCCATAGCTGTTGTGCACGATGCACACAAAAATGGTGAGAACCCATATTATGATCTACAGGTTGCAGAAGTGTAGTATGAGTACCAAATACGTGGTACTCAGTAGGCAAATGCCGACTGAGCTCCAAAGATAATGCAAACATAAATTACATACAAGCAGGATTGTAAACTACAGTCAAATATCCAAGAAACTATAATAATAAAGCTAAATAAGTAATAAGGATAAGTTATTCTATTCTAGCCATACGTAGGAACCTAAGCACTATACTGTATATCACTGGCCAATAGAAGAATAAAGAGTAGAAAAAAGATATATAGTAGTATACAAGGCCAAGGAATGGGTATAAAACATGAATAAATGAGGGAAGAGAGGTATATACGGTAATACCATAGCTACATATAATTATATAAACAAGACTAACTCAAAAGTACAGGGTAAAGTAGTCATACTAGCATCTTAAGACCTCCTAATCATAATAGAAACTAGTGTTAGCATAATCATGGCCTATAACCATGAACTAATTATCCATAATAAAATAACCATAAGAGAAAGGAATCATAGCTCAAATCTTAGTATCAGTCTATAATCGACCTGCCACGAACTAACCATAATTATAATAACATTAAAGTAACCAACTAGTCTGAATAAACAATACCTAAATTGGGCCCTACCACCCAGAAAGCTCAATCATCATACAACAATAATACTCATAACCTATACCTATGTAACCCCCCATAAGGATCATAGATATAGGAATCATCAACATACTGGTGATAGATAATGTGTGTGCAAGAATAAATACAAGGTATGTCCATAAATCTATAACCGATCTAAATGACATACGATAACCAAGTGTAGATACCTCCTCCACCTCGATGGCTCAAAAAGGTAGGACCTACGGCAACCTTTCTTCTCCGGCACGATAGCTCACAGAAAAAAAGGGCCCTAGGGGATTTGGGAGTACCCATATACACGGACTTGGTTCCGATCTAGGATTTTCAATAATCCTCATCATCATTAATATACTTCATCCAGTACCATAGAAATTTATATATAATAAATGAATGGACTCGAACCGTGGCTAAAGAGTGTAAGTTCATGAATCCATTGCTTTGGGTAAACTCCTAGACTAAATAAAAATAAAGGAATAGAATGGTTCAGAATCTCTCTCGACCGAAATAAATAGTAGTAAAATCGTGGATCGGAATCTATCTCGATCAAATTCTAAAACATAGTTTTTAGTCTCAAAAGCTCATAAATCATTTATTAAGATGGTAAATTCCTGTTATGAAAGAATCTGTTTTAAAGTAAAAAGTTGAATAAACCCTTTTTTAGGAAAACAGTAGTAAAACCATGTTTTAGTTGGAATCATACCATTAAGTGAGCATGTGTCATCATCAGTATCCAAACAATACAATTATAAGCATCTAAATGTCCATAAACTATGGCCACATCCTTTACAAGGATAATTCACACACCCAACGTCCAACTAATATCATCATAATAGCCTTGGCCCAATAATATCCAATTGGTCATAACCACGATGCCATGATTCGGGAAACCATGCTAATTCACTGACTCAAGCAGTGTACCTTAAACTAAGGGATGCTTAGCCTCAACTATGTCTAACATGTTCATAACCTAGAGTAATAGGGTCCTAAAGGAATGAAAAGTATTCTACCTTAAGGGGCGATTCGCCCTTCTATCCCCTATACTTCTAAATTAGGCTAAGTCATGGAAATCTACCCATAATTATATCTTAACATTCTTACCTAACATATAATATATATATATAATACATTATCTTATAAAGAAGAGTAGACAGAGGCATGCGTAGATTCCAAATTGCAAAACCCTGAATCACCTATCAATCGTCTACTTTTGTTCCATGATATCAAAATGTCATCACGCTATCAAAATAGTAATCTATACGTCACAGGGAGTAAAATGAGACCCATATTGCTATATAATGGGTTGGGTCACGAACGGGCTTGCGGGGCCTACAAATGGAATCCAAAATTCAATTTTTCATGAGGTCCCTCGTAGGACAAGAAATGTGTGCTCAAAAGTTGAGGACAAATGGTGCAAGAATAGGGGCCCAAATCAGACCTAATTTTTTGGAATTTAAATACCTAATTTTAAAGAATTTACCATAAAATAGGATAAAAATTGATGGAAAAATTAATGGGAAATTACCAAGGAGTATTAGGCTAGCTTACATTAGCTTCAATGGATGATTCCCCAATTTTTTCCCTCTTTGACCTCTCAAATTGGTGTGAAAATGATGGAAGAAATAATGAAAAATTAGATAGAGAAAAGTGGATTAAAAACACCCAGGTGCTTCTAAAGAGGACACCTTGGTGCTAAGCACCTACCGCTAAAGAGGTATCTCAACCGCTAAAGCGGTCTGGTAGCTTGGTGCGGGTACTGCTAAAGCGACCCCAATGGCGCTAAAGCGAGGTATGCTAAAGCGGACCCCTTGCTTCTAAAGCAGACTAGCCAACAGCCCAAGGCCGCTTAAACGTCTCAAGGGGCACTAAAGTTCACGCTGCTAAAGCAGCTCTTTGAGCGCTTAAGCAATCGCATTAGGTACCAGATACCAGATTTTTCTAAGTCCAAAAATAGACTTCGACCGAGTGCTCGGGATTAATTTAGAACCCTGTGTGCGCAAATGAACTATGCTACCATACCAAATTCGATATTCCAGACTCAATAAAACCATCAAAACTTTCATCCGAGATTATTTTGACTGATGTGGGGCCCACACCTACAGTTCTATTTTTTATATAATTTGCCCAATAGACCAAAACAAGTTCAAAAACCTCAGGACCTGAATCAAGGTCCCCCAGCCTAAAATCAATGTTCTAGAGCTGATGGCGCTATCAAAATTCTCATTCGAGGTCATCTACAAGGAGTTTTAGTTTGAGAGCAAATTTTAAATAGTAAAACCTCCAAAACAGGGAAATAAGCCTAAAATCCAAATAAACTATTCGATAACTAAATGAATAGTTTCGACAGGTCATAAATGACCTGTAGCCGCTATGGGAAAGCTCAAAACACTGGAAATACACGAAAATCAATGAAATGACCTGAAGGGTCATTACAAAATCATAAGGGATAAAACTAAAAAAATTTAATAAAAGAACATTCCCTAAAGTTATAGGAGTCTACAGTAGAAAAACAACACAAAATGGTATAAAAATGAGATCTAGATCAAAGAAAAATCCCTTTAAAACTTTACCGATAAACCCCCCTCTAATTTTCCATTTTGAAAACATCATTTAAAGGTGTTTTTGATGAAATAATCAATGAAAATAATGGGAGTAAGGTTTTGAAGCTTAATAAAGATCAAATGGCGAAGAATTCCTCAAGAATCGCCTAAACTCAAAGATCAAAGGCCAAAAATGGACCTCATATACTGTTCAGTGAATAATACCTCGCGATCGTGGATCCCACCTCATGATAGTGAGAGTCAAAGATTAATCTGACATATTATTGGCCTTCCTTTTTGTGGCCAAGGCTTCACATTCATGAAGGTATACAAATTTGGACCTCGATATTCGCAACAGCCTTATCACATTCACGAAGTGACTCAACCTGACTTGGATCCCGTAACCCTTTGTTATTACGGTGCCCTCCTTACGATCGCGATGAGGAAAACTTTCTCTTTTGCATTCTCAAAGGACTATCTGATATGTACTGGATATCAATATTTAGTTGATTTTTTTCAAGTTTATGAATACTTCAAACAGACCCTTGAGATTTATTCGAGCCCCGATAGAAAATATATGTTACTAGGCTATTTTTGATATTTTGAACTCAATGACATGTTCAAATTTTCAAAAGAGGGTTGTTTTCACAAAATAAAACCCTTGGACCTTGTTTTACTATTTTCTAAATGAAAAGCTAAAAGGAGACATAAAGGCATTGAAACTAAACCAACACTTCCACTAACACAAATTCAGCATTCCAAATTTATTGGCTTAGTCCATTTTACCATCCAATACTCGAAACAATGAATGTTGACCAAAGTTAACTATATGGCTTCTCAAGCCTCTAAAAACCACATACTTACACAAAGTATTCACGATTGCATCAAAAACCATGTTGTCATGACCTAATTTCTTAGGTCATGATGGCACCTACTATAACCCATCAATAGAAAAGCCAACCTATGATCCGGAACATCTAGTAACAAACTATCGAGAATGGAAAGATACAATAGAATATAATTAAATAAAAGGGATAATACAGAATAAAATTGCAAGATATGGTGAAGTCAGTACAAGAGATTCTAATACAACAGGAGTACAAAATAGAATACAAAACAAATATACATGTACAAACAATCTCCAAAAATATAAAATAGAGATAAGTCTAATAAATGAGAGGGAGAGCAGAAGCACTCTAAATGTCATCAAGCTCATCCAAAATCTATGATCCATAGCTTCTCTGCATGATGCACACATCAATGGCGAGAACTCATACTATGATTCGTAGGCTACAGAAGTGTAGTATGATTACCAAACAAGTGGTACTCAGTTGGCATCGACCGACTAAACTCCAAAGATAATGTAAGCATAAATAACATGTAAAGTAGGGCAACTATCCAAGAAACTGAACATAATAATGCTAAGGGATCAATAAGGATAAACTATCCTATTCTAACAGTATTTAGAAATAATGTACGATATCGTATATCACTAGCCAATATACAAATAAAGAGTGAAAGAATGATATATAGTAGTAATACAAGGCCAAAGAATACATATACAATATAAATAGACAAAGAAAGTAAGTGATATATGATGATACTATATCTATATATATATATATATATGTAGGAATGGACTTAAGATGATAACCTTACGGAGCCAACCTAACATCTTGAGGATCATAGCCAAGTAAGAGAGCTAATACTAGCATACGCAAGGCCTCTAACCAAAGTGAATAATCATAAAGTAACCTAGCAATGCTAAATCTTACCCTAAAAGGAGTAAAGGTTCAGAAATGTACCGATAACATCATAAACCATTCCATAATCATCCTGCCACAAACTTACTATAATAACCAACAATAAAATAATTGACTATTCTAGACAAACAATAACCTAACCGAGCCCCCATAAGCCCAGAAGGTGCAAGAAAATACATAACAAACAACAATCATAGAGTATACCTATACAACCCTTATAAGCCTGATAGAAATAAGCACCAAACAGTTATACTGGTGATAGGAAATGCATATGAATGAATGCACATAACCAATAATAAACCATATCCAATTTGAATGCCAAATGTACAGAGTGTATACATCCAACTTAGTAGCTTGCAAAGGCAGGTCCTATGGAAATCATCCTTCTCCGGCATAATGGCTCACGGATGAAGGGTCCCAGAGGGGACTCAGAATATCCGTATACACTGTCTGGTCCTAAACCAGGACTTTCGCTAACCATCATAATCCATCTAGTCTATTTAGTACAAGATTTATATATATATAAGTGCAAGAACTCAAACCCTGACTAAAACAATATAAATCTATAAATCCATTGCCCTAGATCAGGTTTGTAACTAAATAATATAAAAGAATAAAATGGGTTGAATCTCCATCGACCAAAGTAAATAGTAGTGGTAAAATAGTGGATTAACAATGGATAAGAATCATCCTCGGTCTAATTTCCAAAATAGAACATAACTTTAATGGATCAGAATCATCCTCGATCTAATTTCCAAAATCGTACATTTAGTTTTTAAAGCTCATAAATCATTAAATAAGGTGGTACAATTTTTGTTGTAAAAGAATTCATTTAAAAGAGAAAAGTGGGAATAAATCACTTTTAAAAAATAGTTATAAAATCAAAAATTTGGTTGGAATTGTACTACTAAGTAAATGCCAATGGCCCTAAAGTATGCATGTCATCACCCGTATCTAAACAATATGAATGTAGGTGTCTGCACATCCATAACGATAACTATGTCCTTTCTAAGTATAAACTAATAACCTGGTATCCAACTGGTATTGTAACCACAACCTTGGGCCCAACATTACAAAATCAACAATATCAAGCCTTATAACTTGGGAAACTATAATGATCAAGGCTCGAATCACTAAAAGGATCTAATCATGGAAATACTTCCTAATCCCTTAAGTTTAAAGGTAAGTCTTAAACTAAACGATCATTAACATAAATCTATTGTTAATCATGCCATAATAATGGGTAATAGTAAGGGTCACATATCATAATATTCTAGTCATAATCCCATTCTATAATTCCTACCTAACATATAATCTATGCATGACATCATCTCATAGAGAAAAGTAGACTAAAGCCTACCTCGATGTCGAACTGCATTCCCAAACCATCCACGAATCATCGTCTTTGCTCCATGATCTTGAAATAATGTCGCACTATCAAAGTAATAATCTACATGTTAAAGAAGTACAATGATACCTATATTTCTATATAAAACTCTTGGCCCAAATTGTCCATAATAGGTCCATGGGGCCTGCCAATGTAATTCTAAAATTGAATTTGTCAAGAGGTTCCTCAAAGCACAAATAGACTCTCAATTATAGCTTAAATCAACCCCAGAGGTTGAGAAAAATAAAAGAAAAAATCTAGAGTTTGCGGATAATTTAGGGTAGAAACTTACAAAGAAATTAGCTGGAAATAATCATCTCAACACCCTCTACTCATCCTCAACTCCAATATATGATTTCTCATAAGTTTTTTCATCTCATAGGGATAAAATGGCAGAAATGGGAAAAAATGATAAAAAATTGGGAAGTGGGGATTATATACTACCAGGCATTTAGCCTTCGTAAAAATAGGGGACAAAGGTCGTGAACACGAGGACCAAGAACAATACTCTTCATGAACGTGACCTTGTAGTCATGAATGCAAAATCAAGGGTAGAGGACCATCACAAATGTGGGAAACAAGTTCCGATCGCGAATAAGGAATTGGATCGGGTTGGGGCTGACCCGCATCACAAATGCAAAGGGGAAGGCTCGCCAATGCAATGGTCAATATCTTGACCCTTCGTGAGCCTCGGAGGTAAATAAGAAGTGCACTAGAAATTGGTAAACCAATAAGAATTAAGTCCTCACATACTCCAATTGGGTGTTCAAGATTCGTTTGGAACCCCATGCATGCAAATAAACTATGCTACCATACAAAATTTGACTTTCTGGACTCAACGGAACCATCAAAACTTTTATCAGAGATCACTTTGATTAAATATGGGTCCCACACCTGGTTTTATTTTCACTAAATTCTACCCAATTACCCAAAAAAGTTTGAAAGCCTCGATACCTGAACCAAGGGTCCCCCTAGCCTAAAATCAATGGTTCAGAGCAGATGGTCTTATCGCAATTCTCACCTGAGGCTATTTAAAAGGATTTTTGGTTTAATACCAATTATTTAACAACAAAACCTCCAAAATTGGGAAATAATCCTAAAATCCAAATGAACTATTTGATAATCAAATCGATAGTTTTGATGGGACATAAATGACATGTAGACTCTATGGGAAAGCTCAAAACACCAAAAACAAGAAGAGATTAAGAAAATGACCTGGAGGGTCAATATAATATTCACTACTAAAAGGACTTTTATCTATAGAAGTCAATGAATAGGAAGAGTTTGAAAGCTTAAAAGGATGAGGCACTGGGCCCCCATTCCTCAAGCATGACTTCTAGATAACCTCTAAGAAGAAACAATGCTCTTAAGGAATTTCGTCAAAGATATACCTTTTTCACCAACTTTCTTACTTTATTTTCCAAATTTCCTAAAACTCAATCTCAATAACCAATTGGCCTCAATCGCCAGTTGAACACGATTGAAGCACGCTAACCCAAACCATAATACACTGGTATCATGTCGGTATATGCACAAACATGTGGAAACTCAACCAAGCAAAAGATAATACAAGGAATGAATCATACAACCAACTCCAATTTCCCAATCTAACCTTCTTTTGCCTTTTCAAACCTACTATCACTCTGAACTACACAGAATATCATCTGAATTATATTTGTGCAATCACAACACACTGACCTCGAAGGACTATAGATAATATACCAAAGATCCATACTAGTGAGCATAAATATAAACCCATAAAGTGCTACCTGGATATACATAAGGTGCTACCTGGATATACAAATATGGATAAATAAAGCCTGTGATATCTTGCAAAAACTACAAATAGTCTGAATAACCCTCAAAACTGAAACTCAAGATTCCAAAGCATGAACTTTCAAGACTGAATGATCCGCTCTAGAATATCCCACCAACTATGGGTGAAACTATGCTAATCCCAACTTAACCATACTCCTCCTACTGAATAAATAATCCAAAATTTTGATGAAAACTAAGAATCAAGATCAAAAGTAGTAAAAACCAATATCATGTGCCAATGGAATATCCCTCAAGCATAACCCATCTGAATAGAAGACAGTTAAATATTTAAGTAACAAGTAGGCCTAGTTAGCCTATAGATAAATGCTTAACTAAAACAAATTTAAAAATAGGGCTACCATCAAGTTACACAATCCATAGCTGAAATCTTTAATCCAAAGTTGAACTACTCAATCTCAACTATCCAAATCAATCATGTTATGAGTAAGCATCTACGTTCCAAAAACTATCATAACTTCCAAGCTGTCATTCTAAAGATTCAAAAATCAAGACTTGAGCCCACAAGAATAAATTAAGGCCAAATACCCAAAACAACCTTACTATCAGAAATCAATCATAACCCCAATGGTTCCCGCAAGAACTGGAACTGAAATATTGCCAAAGAATATAATGACGATGGAGGAAAACCACCAACTGAAGGTATGAGCAATCAAATCTACATCCATTGGAGGGTATAACACAACAAAGGCATAACCAAGAACACGTCAAGGTTGTAAAAAATACTAACGGTATCCAAATCAAAGTACCTCTGAAAAAAATATAATCTTAGCCCAAATTTAGTCATCCTAATATTCAGTCTAGCACATAAGAAGAAGCACTTTAAAAGTGATATTAGGCCAAAAATCTATCAAAATAAGTATTTTGTAAATTCACCCATTTTCACCAACCATAACTTATATGAATCATAGACCACATCATAGCACGAAAAAAGTAATCAATTCAACACAAACATCAATATCAAGACCACTACAAGATAATGAACCCACCTAATCGGAAGGGCATACCCTTAATTCATCAATCTCAAGAATAACCATAGAAATAAGTTTCTATTGCTAGAATCATAATAAGACCACAAAAGGCCAAACCTACCTTCACTCTCTCTCAAAGATCAATCTAACTTGGCTAACATGGAAGGAGAACAACCAACCTTACCTCACTAAAAGATATAAAACCAATCAAATGAGTTAGCCATCAAGGCCAAGGAATAAGAATCAGAAGAATAGTAATGCTAACTAAATAATGTTAGTTTAGCCATCTACCAAGTAAAAATCAATTACCACCAAAGTAACAATAGCAACAATAAAAACATTGGCATAAAGTTTAGGAGGCACCAAAATGAAAAATCATAACATTACCGCTCTATAACCATAACAAGGCCAATACACAGAAGAAAATATGACTTTAACCCAAATGCTACATCCCTAGGAAATCACAATACCAATCCATTCAATACACTACTACAAAAATTCATTTATGGGGGTAGTCAAATAACCATAAGTCTACACAAAGGTATACATCAATCAATTAGTATAGTAATTAAGGAAACTAATCATTGATCAGTATGAAAACCCCAACTTAACTCAAATAGAAAGTAAAAGATAGCAAGTTAAATTATACCTATATTAAAAGAGTCTAGAGTAATAGTCCTAACATGCCTGAAAAGTATGAATTTGAGTGTGTCCCAACCCATACTGAGCATCTAAATTACTAATTGAGGTACTAAGTGCACTACCTCTAATTGAAGAAGTCGCATATCAATGAGTCTGATTTGGATGAGCTAAATGACAAATAATCCCATGTCGGGGACACCATATAGACTAGTGACCGATCTATCTACTTTCATAACAAACAGCCAAAGCTCTAACCTAGCAAAAAGCATGAGTTGTACCCAACTGGCTAACCAACTGATGCCTGGGTCACTCTCTACTGAAATGATCATTCTTCCTACAATCATAACATACCTTAGGAGCTTGAGGCTACTGAAGAACATATGTTGACCTTGTATGAATAATAAACTCATGCCTGGGGTATTCCCTAGACCAATGACCAACCTATCCATAATCCATACAAGCAGCTGGGACTCTCTGATATATTGTACCCATCGATCTAAAATGGTCTCTATGGCTAAAGATCTATACCGAGTACTTAGCAATATTTGACAAAAACTCTACCCACTATGACCACCATGACTAATTTTAAGAGCTACCCAAATCCTGAGATACTATCTATACAGAACTAATAGGCTACAAATAATGCTAATCCCTTCTAAGAAAACTCTTACTCCCGAATGGAATAATAGTGACACTGTACTGATGACATGGACTCTTACCATCACTTCTATATATCTTAATACATACCCTCTATAGATCCTGCTTAATCAATAAGTTGAGGAAAAGAAGACCAAGCTACGATCAAACCCTTCAATGCCAAGAATAGTGGCAAGGCTAATCCTTAGACAACTAAATCCTTGCACCAAATCATGCTCTAAAGAATTGTAAAGGGATATAGCTGGACTACTAGAGCAACCCAATATCAAACTCTGAAAAAGACAGAGAACCCTATTGAACACCAATAAACCCAACTTGGTCTGAGAACCACTTGATATGCTAGATATCATCTCGGGGTGGGAGGAATCCACTAAGATACATGGAATCCTTAAAACTGGATCCTGAAGAACTAAGGCGGTAACAGCCTCTACCAGTACCTGGGTTGGCCCTAAATTTTCTAGCTAACGCTAATGATTTTTGACATTAACCTCTAAATCCTCAGCCCAATACTAAATTAAAACTCTGGAAACAGATGCAAAAATCTCATACACATCTATTGATAACTCATGCTAGCTATTAGGGAAAGAATGTTGTCAAGAAAAATAGTAGAGCTTCATAGAAATACGAACATATGATAAGGAGTCAAGAATAGAATTTTCTAAAAATTCCCTATATCCTCCCAAATATAGGATAGAGACATCTCTATAAAAATCCATAGGACTCCACTAAAGACTTAGCTCTTGTACAAACACACCGACAAACCTGGATATGACTAATTTGTTATGACCTAATTGCTCGGGTCATGATGACACCTACTATAACCCACCAGTAGATTAGCCAACCCATAATTTGAAAAAACTAGTAACAAACTATTGAGAAAATGGAAAGAACCAGCAAAAAGTAATCAAATAAAGGGATTAAAATAAAATATAACCCCAAGACTTGGTGAAGTTAGTACAAGAACTTCTAATATAATAGGAGTACAAATAGAATTAAAAATAAATATACATATACAAACTATCTCTAAAAATACAAAATAGAGAAAAGTCTAATTAATATGAGGAAGAGCAGGAATACTCTGAACATCATAAGCTTACCCTAAATATCTGATCCATAGCTACTCTACATGATCCGCACATCAATGGAGAGAACTCGTATTATAATTTGCAGGCTGCTAAAGAATAGTATGAGTACCAAACACGTGGTACTCAGTAGGCATCGGCCGACTAAGCTACAAAGATAATGTAAGCATAAATAATATGTAAAGTAGGAATGTAAACTATAGAAAACTATACAAGAAACTAAACATAATAATGCTAAGGGAGAAATATGGATAAATTATTTTATTCTAACAATATTCGAGAACTAAAGTAAGATTACATATATCACTAACTAATAAACAAATAAAGAGTGAAAGAATGATATATCGTAGTATACAAGTCCAAATGATACATATACAATATGAATCGATAAGGAAAGTGAGGGATACATATAATATATATATATATATATGTATGTATATGCACACATACATATATATAGGACTAGACTTAAGATGATAACCTGAGGTAGCAAACCTAACATCTCAGGGATCATAGCCAAGTATGAGAATATTACTAGCATACTCAAGGCCTCTAAGTAAAGTGAATAATCATAAAGTAATCGACCAATGCTAAATCTTACCCTAAAAGGAGTAAAGGTTCAAAAATATACCGATAAGCTCAGAAGCCAATCCATAATCATCCTACCACAAACTAACCATAATAACCAACAATAAAGTAATTGGCTAGTCCAGACAAATAATAACCTAACTGGGCCCCCATAATCCCAAAAGTTTCAAGCAAGCATACAACAATCAACAATCATAGCCTATACCTATACAACCCCCCATAAAGTCGATAAATATAAGTACTAAATAATTCTATTGGTGATAGGCAATGCATAATAATAAATGAATGCACATAAGCCAATAGTAACCCATATCTAATCCAAATGCCAAATGAACCAAGTGTATGCACCTCTTATAGCTCAGCAGCTCGTAAAGGCGGGACCTGTAGCGACCAAACTTCTCCAACATGGTGGCTCACGAACGATCGGGCTTGTAAGATACTAGGGATATATGTATACACCGCCTAGTCCAAAACTAGGAGTTCTAACAACCATTAAAATCAATCTTCCCTTCTAGTATCATATATATATATATAATAAGTGCACAGACTTTAACCTTGAATAATCGGGTGTAAATCTATAAATTTATTACCAGAGATCAAGTTTGGGACTAAATTAGTATAGAAGTATAGAAAGGATTGAAATCTCCATCAATCAAAGTAAATAGTAGTGGTAAAAGAGTGGATTAATAATGGACTAGAATCATCCTTGATCCAATTTCCAAAATAGTGGATTTTTTACAACAACTCAAAAATTATTAAATAAGGTGGTACGATTCTGTAAGACCCCGCAAATTTCTGTCGTAGTCTGAGCCTTAGAGCGTGTTAAGTGAAGTGTAAATCAAGCCTTAAAAGATTGAAAAGTGTCTTCCCAAGTGGATTTTTTACAACAACTCAAAAATTATTAAATAAGGTGGTACGATTCTGTAAGACCCCGCAAATTTCTCTCGTAGTCTGAGCCTTAGAGCGTGTTTAGTGAAGTGTAAATCAAGCCTTAAAAGATTGAAAAGTGTCTTCCCAAGTGAGAAATATTTTGAACCATGTATATCATTAAATAAGTTTTCCATCGATACCAATTTCGTCAAAATCTGACATCAAACGAGGAAGTTATGACTGTTTTACTGAAAACAGTTGGAATCGCCTAGGTGCGACGGCCGGGTTGACGGACCATCGAGCTTACGATGGACCATCTCCCAGCCCATCACAACCAAAGTAGTGACGCCCAAGTGCAACGGCCAGTACGATGGACCGTTAAGGCTGCGACGAACCGTCGTTGGGACTATCGTGCTGAGGCAGTGTGGCCTCATCTTGGCCAATATGCGACGGACGATCTGATGGACCATCGGGTTTACAACGAACCATCGCTGAGACCATCGCAGCCAAGGAAGTGTGTTCTTTTTTGGATCGATGTGCGATGGATGATCCGACAGACCGTCAGATTTGCGATGGACCGTCGATTCGACTGTCACAGCCCCCGTTCAGCACTTTTAACTTAATTTTTAAAAGGGCTTTTTGGTATTTTCCCACTCTTTTCATCCCTTATTTTTATCTGATCAAGGCTCATAACCTCATTTCTCCTCTTCAACATCAAAAATTAGGGTTTCTAAAAAATCAAAACCCTTCTTTCTTCTTTAAGGAAAAATCAAGAGAAATCAGGAGGAATCAAGAATCTCTTCAAGAGCTTTCAAGAAAGAGTTTCTCTAAGGTATGTAGATATTGATTCTTAGGTCCCTTTCATCCAAGAAGCTCAAGAACCCTTTAAAAAAATTCAAAGATCTTATGTTTATGGGTTTTCATGATTCATGTGTGTTGAAATTGATGTTCATACTATTATTTAGTTTTGATTCATGTTTGTTTGCAAGGTTTTCAAGCTTTGACCCTAGTATGTGATATTCATGTGATGTTTATGATAAACCCTCTTCAAGTTGCTTGTTAAGTGATGTGTTCATGTCAATTAAGTGAAGAAATTGTTGAATAAGCAAAGCATGCTCCCCATATGTTTGATAAAATACTTATGTGAAGAAATTAGAGCCATTATAGCATGTTGACTAGAAATCCCCAATTGTGTGCAATCCCATGCATGTCAAGTGTTTGTTGAAAAGCCTTAGTGAATGAATTGTGACATGATAGCATGAAATTCCCCAATTATGTGCTCTTTGATACATTCTAAGACTTTAATACATGTCAAGTGTTTAATGCAAGACCTTGTTGAATGGAGTATGATTTGATAGCATGTCCCCCTATGTTATTACATGTTTAGGATTCCTAAATTCTTGAAGTGATGCCTTTGTGATGGTGATGGTGAATGATTGTCCATGGTCTTAATTATTCAAGAATGGTTATGTTTTACATTTATATTATCGAGTCCTGGGGTATTTATACCCGAAAATTTAGTTGTTGTCTAGAGCCCGTGTTAGTTTTCACGATAATTCTAGTCGAGCCATGATTCTTAGAACTCAGCAAGTTATAGAACTCTATATTCTAAGATAGATATAGAACTTAAGAAATCTCAGTAATCTCTGTAATCGCTGTAATCTCAGTATCGCTAGTAATCTAGCCTTAGTTCTGAACCCAGCTCAGATCTAGTAGTATTCAAGTGTTCAGTTCTGACCTCTGTAGTAATCGAGTACTCTATTCAAAGCTCAGTGTCATTCAGTCAGATAACGAGATTCAGTATTATTCTGTCAGATATGGAACTAAGTAAATTCAGCTTAACTCTGTTAGACCATTCGAGAAACATGATCAGTATCAGATTCAGCTTAGTTTGTGTTCAGTTAAGAATTAGTTCAGAGTCTTTCAGTTGGGAGTAGGAGCTAGCACCGAGCGAGGGAAGATATGGCGGCTCCCCATCAGAGAGGCAGAGTCGTTAGGAGCAATCCCTGAACTCCAGAATCGTGTAGCCAATACAAAATGTAGGAGTCACCCGTCAGGAAAGGCTGGTCACCCGTCAGGAAAGGCTGGTCACCCTTCAAATAGGCTTGACCAGAGAGGTATTTACCTGTGGCACGGTATTGACACTCTTTCAGCTGGGGTTACAGGTTGGACCCCACCAGTTGAGATTCGGGGCATGTCGGTTAAGTGACTATTTCCCACAATTACAGTTTTGGTATCAATCTTCAGAAATTAGGACTGTCAGATACAGTCATCTATCTCAGTGAGGAACTCAGATAGTTCCATCGATTCATGGACCACCCGTTAGATAGGCTTGGTCCCATATAAAGCTATTCAGTATTAGATTTGGAGATCACCCGTCAGATAGGCTTGATCTCAGTCTCAGATTTAGTTGAGTATTTTTGTTATCAGATCTAGAGATCACCCGTCAGATAGGCTTGATCTCACTCTCAAATTCAGTTGAGTATTCTTGTTATCAAATATACAGATCACCCATCAGATAGGCTTGATCTCAGTCTCAGATTCAGTTGAGTATTCTATTTGTCAGATTTGGATATGATCTTTTCTTATCATTGATAGTAGATTTTGAAATCATCCGTTAGAGAGGTTTGATCTCCGATGCAGTCAGTCGAGAGTAGAAATCTCAAAATTTATTTAATGATGTGAGTATATTTAGTCAATTAGCTTCAGTATCCTCAGATTTTGAGATCACTCACTAGATACGACTGATATCGACTCCAGTAATTAGTTATCGGTATCAGATGATTTAGTTGTTCAGTATCTCAGTATTAGTAGTGAGTTCAGATGTCAGTAAGACAGTATTAGAGTTTTAGTATTTTGAGTCACGATGATTTCAGTTATGGTTTATGCATTTATGCATGTGTTCTCATTCAGTACTCTTATGATTATTCAGTTAAGTAATTGTTCATGCATGAGCCCTTTCATTTAGCCTTACCTCATTTGCATACTCGGTACATTCCCTACTAACGCATTTGTTCTATGGTGTTTTATTTTACACCATAGGTTTAGAGGCACGAGATCCAGAGTACCCTTAGCAACTCAGTCCCAGTCAGCAATAGTAGACATAGCAGTAAGTCCTCTTTAGTTGAGGATGATCCTTATTTTTATTATTATCGTATCAGATTTGGTTTATTTTCAGTAGACGAAGTTAGTTGAGGACATGTCCCATCAACTCCACAGTTCGGACAGTTTAGAGGCTTTTCAGACAGGTGTATCAGTATTCAGCTTTCAATTTTGAGTATTTTTAGATGTTTTGAACCTTATGGTCAGTTTCCGTATTTATTATCTATATTATACAGTGTTCAGGTATAGATATCAGTAGAGGGTTGGCTTGTGGTCCTTCAGGATCATAAGCAACATGTGACGTTCCGATTCTAAAAAATCGGGTCGTTACAGATTCCCTTTGTGGAAGAATCCATTTTAAAATGTAATGTGGGAATAAATTCCTTTTTAGAAAATAGTAGTAAAATCAAGGATTTGGTTGGAATCGTACCTTTAAGTAATTGCGAATGCACCTAAAGTATGCCTACCACTAGTATCCAAATAATACGACTATAGTGTTTGGGCATTCATAATTATAATCATGTACTTTCAAAGTATAAAGTACTACCCTAGTATCCAACGGGTATTTTAATCACGACCTTATGCCCAATATACATAGTTAACATCATCAAGTCTCAAAACTCGAGAAACTATGGTGATCATGGGCTCAAATCACTAAAAGGATCTAATCAGGGAAATACTAACCAATTTCCTAAATTAACTAGTATGTTTTGGAATAAATTATCATTAGCATAAATCTATGGTTAATCATGTCGATAATCAGAGATAATAGGATTCTATGGCCATAACAAGTGTCCTATGCTAAGGTTCGGGTCACATTTCTATATCAAATACCCTAAATTATCTAAGTCCAGATATTTTAGTCATAATCCCATCCTATAATCCCTACCTAACATATAATTTATAAATAACATAATCTTATAAAAAAGTAGATCTAAACCTACCTCAATGTTGAATTATATTCCGAACCATCGACAAATCATTCATTTTTGTTCCATGATCCCAAAATGATGTTGCACTGTAAAAATAATAATCTACACATTAATAGGAGCAAAATAATACCCATATTCTATATAAAACTACAAACCAAAAATTGGTCAATAATTAGCCAATGGGTCCTGCTAACAGAATTCAAAATTTAATCTATTAAGAGGTCCCTTGAAGCAAAGAATATGTGCTCAAAATTTTAGAATAGATGAATTTTCTTGGGGATTAAATTAGACCCAAATGTTGAGGAAAATAAAAGAGAAAATATGGAGTTTACGGATAATTTAGGGTGTCAATCTTCTTGGGCAGCTGAGAGTGTTATGTAAAAAGGACCAAGAATGGTCCTATCTGTCCAGAGAATGAGGGCAGTAAGAACTAGCTTTAGGTGAGGAAACTTACAAAGTAATTAGTAGGTAATGATCACCTCAACACCGTCTACTCATTCTCAACTCTGATAGATGATTTCCCATAAGTTTCTTAAGCTCCTTGGGCTAAAATGGTAAAATAGGCAAGAAAAATAATGGAAAATTAGGGATGGGGGGATTATATATCCAGGGATTTGGCCTTCGTGAATGCGGGGACAAAGGTCCACAAACGTGATGACCAAGAATAATTCCCTACGCAAACGCAGACAAGTGATAGCAAACAAAAAGACAAAGAAAGAAGACCATCGTGAATTAGAGCAACAAGATGCGACCGCGAAGAAAGAACTAGATTGGGTCAAGAATGACCTATATCATGAATGTAAAGGAGAAGGATCGCGAATGCAATGGCTAATGTCTTGACCCTTCACGAATGCATCCTACCCCTCGCAAGTGCAAAAGGTAAATGAGACCTGCGCCAGAAGCTAGTAAAGCAGCAAAAACTTAAGTCCTCATAGACTTTAATTAGGCGTTTGAGATTTATTTAGAACTTTGTATGTGCAAATTAACTATGCTATCATATTAAATTTGATATTCTAAACTTAACAAAATCATCAAACTTTCATCTGAGATTTCTTTAACTAAATGTGGGTCTCATACCTAGTTCTATTTTAACTAAGTTCTACCCAATAGTCCAAAATGAGTCTGAAAGTCTTGGCACCTGAACGAAGGGTCCCCTAACCTATAATTAACATTCTGGAGTTTATGGTCTATTGGATTTCTCATATGAGTCTATATACAAGGAGTTTTGGTCTAAACTCAATTCCTAAATGGCAAAAGCTCCAAAATAATAAAATATGCCTAAAATACAAACAAACTATCTAATAATTGAATCAACAGCAGGTCATAAATGACCTTTATCTTCTATGGGAAGGCTTGAAACACGAAAATGTGCTGAGATTAAGAAAATGATTTTGAGGGTCATTACATGAACCAACCATCCCCAAACCTCAAAATCAATATGTAGCAACCATGGGTAAGGGTAAAATATTCAAAATACAATAAAAATGTAAAATTCCCAAATTCAAGTCATTACATTAAGCATATTATAGATACTATGCCTTATGGAAAAGATAACATCTCTTACAAGGAAATCAAATCTATCTTAAAATCAAAAGAATAGATAAATATTGATATAGGAAAAGTAGTGGAATCTATGGGGAAGGTTTCTTTGAAAGAGGTAGACCCAATAAGAAGAAATCAAATAGTGAAAGGTGTAAATCAAGACCAAATACAGATACCAAAATATAGTAGACATATATAATCATAAGAAAATTCATATTATTTTTGAATGTTATAGGTTGAAATATAAAAGAAAATCATAAAGAAAACAAAAATAAGCATCAAAATACTAACTCACTAAAGCAAGTGTAGTTGGTAATGAGTTTGATGGAACAATAATTATTAGCTACTAATAATAGTTTTAAATCTAATGATGAGTGGATTTTGGATTAAGATTGTTCTTATCATATGTGTCCCAATAGATATTTGTTTACCACATATGAATCTATTGGAGATGGAGTTGTCCTAATAGGAAACAATGCTCTTTGCAAAGTTTTGGTAAAGGAAAATTCTAAATTAGAATAAATGATGGTGTGGTGCGATCTCAGACGGATGTTAGATATGTCCCTAACTTAGAAGGAAAATATATACCTCATTAGGCAATACAGAATCTCTTAGGTGTAGATACAAGAGTGAAGGTAGAGTTCTAAAAATCTTTCTAGGAGCTTTTATGATGTTCTATAGAAATATAGCACTTTCGATGCTTAAAACAATGAAAATATTCTAGTTTCTTAGGTTATTTTTTTAGATATAATGTGTTTTGGGTATGTTTTGTAGGAAACTAGTTTTTGGATGCTAGAAAAAGATGAAAAATAGAGTTTTTGGCTACTTGATAATATTTGGGCATTTGTAACACTTACCGGATGTATGTGACCAAAGCATGTGCTGAAACATGAAGTTCGGAAGCTTGGTTGCAAGAATTGGAAGGCATGGAACTTACCTATGTCAACGTATGGACAGCATATAGCACTTGTGGTCCGTGTGTGACTACTGTAAGTACCAAAATTGAAGATCTAGAGATTAAAAGAGCTAAATAAAAACTTATGGTACTTACCTATGTCTACATGTGGGTCGCATGTAGGTAAGGTCAGTACTAGAGGTCCAAAATCTTGAGAATGAATAATGCAGGAATTTTTTTTGGAACTTACCTATTATATGTGAACCGTATGTGGTACGTACGCCCATTGGCAGACCGCATACAGACATAGGTAAGTGACCACCGACCCTTTTTGTCTTTTTACATTTGGTCTTTGATTTTTAGGATTTTGTCATGTACTATAAATACCTTTTATGTGTTTTTTAGTAGAAGTTACGTACTCTTAATACTTACAAATATATTTTAATTCTGAGATCCAATTTTGGTCTTAAAATTCTCTTGTTTTGATTTTGGTTGATTAATTCAGTTGAAGTTTTGGGTTTTCAGTTATGATTATTGTGACCACATCTTATGTTTTGAATTATGAATGGTGTTGATTACTTCACAAGCATGAGTGTCTAAAAACCCTTATCTAGGTTTGTGGAAACCCTAGATGATTAACAAAGTAGGGGAAGTGTTGTATTGTTTTTAACTGATACCCATGCATGTATTGTATTATATTCACCTTAATAGCTATCTTGGCGATTGAAATTTTAGGATCCTGACTAGATTATTGCTACTTACTCTAAAATAGGAGTAGTGACGAGGGAAAAGATAATTACAACAGTAATTTGAAGTTTAACTGTCGATCCATGCTACTAGGTATTATCTAAGTAAGATAGTAAGCTGTCATATAATAAATAGAGACTCAAAAGGTAACACTTAACTAGGATCTAGGATAAGGGTTAGTAAGGTGACATCCTGAGACTCAAAACTTAAAGGGCAAAATCTATTAGCTAGTCCAAAACATGGTTGATGGTACATAACTTATTAGATTCTACATAAAAGGTATCGAGTTAGTTCAATAAAGCACGATAATCCTATGGAGTTGAGAAGCCAGGGGGAACACAATCCTAGTGTTAACCAATGACTGACTACAACCAAAGTTGATACTAGCAACTTGTTTGATATTGACACTATAATCCCCCATTTACTTTTCTAGTTTTGCTTGTTGATTATAGCAGTTGAAAGCTATAATTCTACGTATTCCCTTGGAATTTGACCCCAACCTTTGTTGGGTTACGATATTTGACAATGTCCACATAATCTTCAGATTGAAGGTGTTGTTTGAACATTATCAAAAATTTGTCACCGTTGTTGGCGAATACAATGTTGAGTTGTGTATCGAGGTTGTTGTAGTTTTTGGGTCTTTTTTCTTTTGCTCTTAGTTGGGCATATGTTGGTGTATACCTAGCACAAGGAGTAGAGACAATCCCTTACTCCCATTGAATTTTAATCCATAGAGGATCCTACAAACACCTAGTAGGATGACAGAGCCAAAAAGAGATGATATTCCTGAAGGGGTTCGTGATAATGCACATTAGGTGCCTCCCCATCCTCCTGAAGAAGTTTAGGACATTATTTACCAGCTGAAGAAAGTGTTGTTAGCACAAGCTACTAATTATAGGAGGGAAAAAATGCTCAATGTATAGCTCGAGAAGTAGAGTTAGTTGTGCAGAGGCAGGAAGTAGACCACCAAGCAGCACTCGATGGTAATCAAAATAATGTTATAGGTGGTCATGCTTAAGTGATCCTAATGTACCAATATTTGTAGCCATATGAGAATGATGAAGAGGATTTGGGGTACATTGATCCAGCAGAGTCTAGAGTTATTATTCCTCTTGTTTTGCCCCCCGATGTCAAGTTTAATATCTCTAGCGATATGATCCAGCTCTTATACTTAAAGGGTGTATTTGTGAGGCTTCCTACAGATGATAAAAACATGCATCTAGCCAATTTTACTAGAATTTTCACTTCTTATACAAATCCAGGGGTGAATCAAGAAGCACTTACACTAAGGTTGTTCCCTTTCTCTCTTACAGGAGAAGTATTTTTATGGTTGGGAGAACTTCTATGAGCATCTATCACTATGTGGAATGAGTTATGTCGACAATTCTTAAATATGGTTTTTTCTCCATCTAGGGTGTTGCAGCTGAAGGACGAGATTTATAATTTTAGGCAGTTGCAATTAGAGTCTATGTACAAGGCTTGGTTTAGGTTCAAGAAGAAGCTTAGCATGGTGCCCAACTATTGGGTTTTAGGGGCAAACTTGTTGGAGATATTCTATAGAGCTGTGACAATCAGTTCCAGAGCCATGACAGACACGATCTATGAAGGATCTTTTATGAGATTATGATGAGAGACAGTTTCTAGTATTATGGATCAAATCTCACTAACTAATCAAGAGTGGAAAACTCGAGAGGTTGAGAGGGGTTCTGGCACTTATACAATTAGTGATGCAAGTGACTAGATAGTGATTAAGGATTTTGTAGCTCAAGAAATTGAACTATTAAGGAATAATATTAGTGCATTGACAAAGAATTTTGCAATAATAAATTCTGAAAAGGCAAATATAGTAGGAGAATAGGGTAAAGCCGCTAAAGCTTATGAGTTAGAGTTTGAGGAGGAAGAAAAATATTTGGATTGTTAGTTGGCGGGTTTCCAATCCCAAGGAAAAGAAAATCGAGGTCAAAACTATTATGGTGACAAATACAGAGACTGTGACTGGAGATAAAAAGAGAATTATAAGGAGAAAGGAGACAGGTACATTCCACTTGGCAGACGAGAAATGGAATTAAGCATGGAAGAAATGTTGTCCACATTGGTGAAGGTTCAAGTGAGTCAAGAAACATACCTTAAAGATCTTAAGGATAACATTTCAGAGTTGACCCAGAAAGTTAAGTCACATGTAACTGTTATCAAGCAATTAGAGCAGCAGTTTGGGCAAATTTCTACTACTTTGAATCAAAGGCAGCCAGGTACCCTTCCTGATGACACAGTGCAGAATCATCCAACCCATGTCCATTGTTTGGATATTAACACTGGGAATGGCAGACCTTTTGATGATCACTATATACCTACTAATGATAAGCCAAAGAAGGATAATATTATTATTGATGAGCCACCTGAAGCTGAATTTGAAAAGTTGACTTCTAGTGATGATAATTATGAGAGTGGGGATAGTGATGACTGGGCTATAGATGAACCCAAAGATAAGGTGCAACATTGTAGCATGATTTTTTGCACTATTAGTAGAAAAGAATGGGGACCCAGGGGCAGTTATTATCCCATGTTCTATTAGCCTTTTTTATATCAAACAGGCTCTATGTGATTTGGGAATATGAATAAATTTAATACCACTAGTGATATACAAGGTGTTGGGGTAAGGTAAACTCAAGCCTACATTGGCAAGGCTGCTAATGGATGATTCATCTATAAAGAAGCCAGTGGATATTTTGCGTGACATAGAAGTAAGGGTGGAATCCTTCACATACCCAACAAATTTCATGATTTTAGACTGTGAAGTGGATGTCTAAGATTTGATTATCTTGGATAGACCCTTTTTATCATTGGTCGGGTATTGATTGATATGCTTAGAAGAGATCACTTTTAAACTGAATGGTGAGAAAATAGCTTTTGATGTATGTATGATAATACCAAAGCTAGATGATATGAGAGTGGTGGTAATGATAGATGATACGGATGATGATGTGGTTGTAGAAGATATGCCTATTGAAGAAGGATAGATGAATATGATGAGCTGGTTAATGCATTACATGGCATAGGTTCTTACAAGTATGCCCCTAAAAAGTTGGATTTTGATTTGAAAGATAGAACCACACCTCATGTAAAACCATCCATTGATGAGCCACCGATATTATAATTAAAGGCCTTCCCACCTCATTTGCAGTATGCATTCTTGGGGGTCAACAATACCCTACTAGTGATTATTGCGGTAGATTATACAGGATCATGGGTGAAAGCTTTGGTATTGGTGTTGCAAAAATTCAAGAGATCTATTAGGTGGACCATTGCAGACATTATAGGGATTCCACTATGTGGACGCATAAACAAGATATAGCTTAAGCCAGATAGCATTCCCAACATTGAGCATCAAAGGTGACTGAACACTTTTATGCAAGAGGAGGTGAAAAAAGAAATAATCAAGTGGTTAGGTACTGGAGTGGTTTTCCCTATTGCAGACAGCAAGTAGGTAAGCCTGTCTCAATGCATGTCGAAGAAAGGGAGAGTCACAATGGTTTCTAATGAAAAGAATGAATTAGTACCCATGAGACTAGTGACCGATTGGAGAGTCTGTATAGATTACAGAAAGATAAACACTTGGATGCAGAAGACCATTATGTTTTTCATGGATTAGATTCTAGATAGACTAGTAGGTGGGGGTTGGTATTCTTTTCTTGACTGGTACTTGGGTTATAATCAAATCACAATTTCTCCCGATGACCAAGAAAAGACTACTTTCACTTGCTCCGATGGGACTTTTGCATTCAAAAGAATGTCTTTCGGGTTATGCAATGTGTCTGCCACTTTTCAGAGATGCATGATGTCCATATTCTCTGATATAGTGGAGGACACGTTCAAAGTTTTTATGGATAACTTTTCAGTGGTTGGGGACTAATTCTATAATTGTTTGGCCCATTTTGCTAGTGAACTGTAGAGATGTAAAAAGTGCAATTTAGTGCTGAATTGGAAAAAATGACACTTCATGGTGAAAGAAGGCATAGTTTTAGGGCACAAGATCTCCAAAAATGGTATTAAGGTGGACAAAGCTAAGATTAAGGTAATTAAAAATTGCCACCGCCAATGTCAGTTAAGGTATATAAAGCTTTCTGGGCCATGCAGGCTTTTATAAGAGGTTCATTAAGGACTTCTCTAAAATTCCAAATTCTCTATGCAAGCTTTTAGAGAATGATGTAAATTTGTGTTTGATGATGCATGTCTTAAGGCTTTCAAATGCCTGAAAGAGTAGTTGATTTCAGCGTCTATTATTGTGTCTCCTGACTGGTCTGCACCTTTTGAGGTCATGTGTTATGCAAGTGGAGTGGCCTCGGGTGCTATACTAGGCCAAAGAAGACAAAATATTTTGTATCCCATCTACTATGCTAGCAAGGCTTTAAACCTCACACAAAAAAATTATACAGTTATAGAGTAAGAGTTACTTATGCTGGTTTTTTCCTTTGAAAAATTTTAGTCTTATTTAATTAGGACTAAGGTCATAGTTCACACTAACCATGCAGCCTTGAGGTACTTGATGTAAAAGAAATGTCAAACCAAGATTGATTAATTGGGTTATCTTGTTGTAAGAGTTTAATTTTGAAGTAAAATACCAAAAGGGATAGAAAACTAAGTTATAGATCACTTATCCGGACTTGAGGATGAGGCAATGCAGAAACTAAGGGCTGATCTAGATATATATGATAATTTTCCAGATGAGCGATTCTTAGCGGAATCTCAAGACTTAATTCCCTGGTTTGCTGATTTTGCTAACTATTTGGCAAGAGATATTATCCTAGAAGATTTATCCTTCCAACAGTGAAGGAGATTTATGCATGGGGTGAGGAAGTTCTTTTAGGATGAGTTGTACCTATTTTGTATTTGTACTGATGGTAAGATTCGGATAGGTATCCCATAAGTGGAGATGATGAGTATTTTAGAAGCTTGTCATTTATCACCAGCTGGGGTCATAAAAATATCTTTTCTTAATTTGGCACTCTATGTTCAATTATCAGTGATGATTGGTATCACTTTTACAATCACTTATTTAAATCCCTGCTTGCTAGATCCCTGCTTGCTAGATATGATGTAAATCATAAGATGGCAACACCTTACCATCCTCAGACAAGCGGGCAAGTTGAGGTCTCCAATAGAGAGATAAAATCCATATTGGCAAAAATTATGAATGCCAATAAACTGATGGTCTAGAAAATTAGATGATGCATTATGGGTCTACCGAACGGCCTATAATACCCCTCATAGGTTCCTCTTTATATCATCTTGTATATGGCAAAGCATGCCATTTACCGGTTGATCTTGATTATAAGGCATTATGGGTACTGAAAAGGCTAAATTTTGAGTGATGTGCTACAAAAAAATTGAGATTAAGAAAGGTAAATGAGTTAGATGGATTTCTACTCCGTGCTTATGACAGCTCAGCCATATACAAAGAAAGAATAAAGTTGCATCATGACAAGAAAATTAAGAAAAAGGAATTTGAACTCGGTGATTTGGTCTTATTGTATAATTGAAGACTTCGCTTGTTTCCAGGAAAGCTGAAATATAGGTGGACTGGACCATTCATTGTGGTTAAGGTATTCCACATGGTTCTATAGAAATAAAGTGTGAAGGTGAAATCCCATTCAAGGTAAACGGGCAGCGAGTGAAGCACTACATGGGAAACCTGGAAAAAGTAAATATCTGTGTTGATATAGACCTTGGCAAAATTTGAGTAGCCAAGGTAACTGATTCGTGCCACGATGATAAATTAGGTATTGCTTGAGATGAAACCCAAGGTACACGGATGCTCAAGGCATCCCAGGTATGTCCTCATTCCCTTTGTTTTATATTATTTTAGCGTATTGGGGATAGTGCACAAGTCTTTTAGTTGGGGTGGGGTATACCATAGTCACCGTGGTTTTTTTTTGTCGTGATTCTTTTCCTGTCGGCCATGGTATGGTTGTATAACCGGCATATCTAGGGTAAAATTTGTGTCGTATTGTGTTTTGTTTTGTATTATGATATGTTTTTGTGTAATTAGGAGATTTTTAAGTATTTAGGGATGTTATCATGTTTTTGATTGATTTTGGAGAAAAAATGGTACCCCTCCAAAATCTTAGAATTGTGTGAATGTATATATATGTGAGCATTGTGGATTTTTTAATGGCATTAGGATTAGGGACATGATAATCATTTGTTAACATTTGCATGAATCGGATAGGCAATAGCTTGTAATATTGACTATGTGTCATGTGTGTGAGATGCTACTTAGTTCTCTTTATATGTTAAATCCAGAACTTGTCCGATTAGTCTTACCTAGTTTGTAGGATAGCTGATTAGGAAAGGATCATAGGTCGTTTTGAGGTTAGTCCACTTTTAGCCTAAATGACCTTCCAAGTGTAAATTGTATCCCTTGATCCCTAAGTTTGCGCCTTATAGCCTTCTTTTCTTAGTTTACCTTTCGTCTTTCTATTTGTTTTGCAATAACCTATTTTGGCCCATTCCTCCTTGTATATTATTCACCTTAACTCAGGCAAATTGCCTAAGTTAAGGGTGGCTATCATAAAGGTGTGTGATGTGAAACGGGTATGTAGAAGGGTAAATTAAAAGAAAAAGTTAGTAGGGCTGGGCGTGGTAGGAAAAGAAAGGAAAAATTATGAAAAAGTGAAAAAGAAAAAAGAAAAGACCGCACCCAACCTGAATGTGCAATAAAGAATAAAAAGGTAAAAGCAAGGGTGGAATAAAAAAAATGGTTAATGAGTGGACCCAAAAGTTATTGTAGTACCAAGGAGGCTTAGTCACTTGATATCCATATGTACCGTACCAGCCCCCCAAGCCTATATTACAAGCTGAGAAAAGTCCTATAGTGATCCTGACTTGATTGTCTGAAATCTAAGGTAAAGAAAATAAGGGCAAGCCAATGGTGTTTGACATACATTGATTGGAACTTCTCTTTTGTGTGTGAGTGTCTCTTGACTGTCCCTACATTGACATGCATTATTTCATATGAGTGAGTGGGACTTCTTTGTTGTGAGGGCACATAAGTCATATTGCTAGCCATTTACTTGTTTTAGGTAGTGTACCTTGTATATGCATGCATGATTGTCTATTGCTAATGTAATGCCATACCTTCATCTCATTGTGTCACATTGTTATGCTTCATGCTTATAAACAGTTGGTTTTGAAAAGTTGAAATAGGATAGGGTATTGTGATTTGAACTTAAAGTGTCGATTGACTGCCTTGGATAACTTAGATTCTCCTTGTTAAGCGTCGTGTTTTATTTTGGTGTGTTATGTTTCCTAAGGACATACAAACGTTCTAAGTTAAGGGTATTGATATACTATAGAAATATAGCAATTTCAACGCTTAAAACAACGAAAATATTTAAATTTCTTAGGTTGTTTTGTTAGATCTGATGTGTTTTGGGTATGTTTTGCAGAAAACTACGTTTGGATGCTAAGTTCAAGAAAAATATAAAAAATGGAGTTTTTGGATACTTACTTGATTATGTTTGGGCATTTGTAACACTTATCGGATGTACGTGTCCAAAGCATGTGTTGAAACTTGAAGTTCGAAAGCTTGGTTGCAAGAATTGGAAGGCCTGGCAGTTACTAATGTCTACATATGAACTGTATGTATCACTTTTGGTCCGTATATGACTATGGTAAGTACCAGAATTGAAGATCCAAAGAGTGAAAGAGCTAAAGAAGAACTTCTGACACTTACCTATGTCTATATGCGGACAGCATATGGGTAAGGTAAGTACCAGAAGTCCAAGATCCTGAGAATGAAAAATGTAGGAAACTTTTGTAACACTTACCTGGGTCGACATGTGAACTGCACGTGGTACATGCGCCCACTGGCATACCGCATATGGACATAGGTAAGTGGCCACCGACCCTTTTTGTCCTTTTTCGTTTGGGCTTTGATTTTTAGGGTTTCCTCATGTACTATATATACCCTTTATGTGATTTTTAGTAGAAGTTACTCACTCTTGATACTTACAAACATATTTTTATTCTAAGATCTGATTTTGGTCTTGGAATTCTCTTGTGTTGATTTTGGTTGATTAATTTAGTTAAAGTTTTGGGTTTTCAACTATGATTATTGTGACTACATCCTATGCTTTCAATTATGAATGTTCTTGATTATGGTTGATTATGCTTTCAATTATTATTATGGTTGATTATGAATGTTGTTGATTACTTCACAAGCATGAGCAGCTAAAAATCCTTAGCTAGGGTTGTGGAAAAGCTAGCAGATTGACGAAGTAGGGAAGTGCTATATTGTTCTGAATTGATACCCATACATGTATTGTATTATCTTCCCTTTAATAGCTATCTTAGTGATAGCAAATGTTAGGATCCCGCCTAGATTATTGCTACTTACTCCAGAAGAGGAGTAGTGACTAGGGAAAAGATAATTACAATAGTAATTCAAAGTTTAACTGTCAATCCACGTTACTAGGTATTATCTAAGTAAGATGGTTAGATGTCATCTAATAACTAGAAACTCAAAAGGTAATAGTTAATTGGGATCTAGGATAAGGGTTAGTAAGGCTACATCTTGAGACTCGAAAGGTAAAGGGTGAAATCTGTTAGCTAGTCCAAAACATGGTTGATGGTACATAACTTGTTAGATTCTACATGCAAGGTATTGGGTTGGTTCAATAAATCACGATAATCCTATGGAGTTTAGAAGCCAGGGAGAACACAATCCTAGTGTTCACCAATGACTGACTACAACCAAAGTTGATACTAGCAACTTGTTCGATATTAACGCTACAATCCCCTCATTTACTTTTCTAGTTTTTCCTATTAATTACAGCAGTTGAAATCCGCATATGTAGTTCCTTGGGATTCGACCCCAACCTTTGTTGTGTTACTATATATGATAATGACCGCCTAATCTTCATATTGAAGGTGTAGTTTGGGCGTTATCATTCTATGATCATGAAAACACATAAATATGGTATGTTTTACACTTTATTGGGGTCCATTATTATAGGTGCTTCTACAGTTTCCATTTCAAATCAATCTGATTCTAATAGCACCAAATTGTGGTATATGTGATTGGGGCATATGAGTAAAAAGGCCTTCCATCCTCACTAAAAAAAAGAGTTCTCCTGTCTGGACAAAGTATCGAGAATATGGACTTCTATAAAGACCGTGTGTTCGGGAAGCAGAAAAGAGTCATTGTTAGATCTCTAGAAATTCATCAAACAAAAGGTAATTTGGACTATATTTATTCAGTTCTTTGGGGTTCTTTTGTATCCCATGAATAAATGATGCCAGGTATATGTTAACTTTCGTTGGTGATTATTCAAGGAAAGTTTGGGCTTATTTCCTAAAAAATAAAAGTGATGTCTTCCTAACTTTTAAATAAGGGAAAGTTTTGATTTACATGCAAATAAAAAATAGGTAAACTAGCTTAGAACAGATAATGGCTCAAAATTTTGTAATGATGAGTTCAATAAATTTTGTAAAAATCAAGTAATCACTTGACATAGCACTGTAAGTATGAATCCTCAACAAAAGCATGTTGCAGAAAGGATGAACATAACTCTTTTGGAAAGAGCTCATTGCATTATTTCAAATGTTATAGTGACAAATACTTTTTGGGCAGAGACTGTATCTACAACTTGTTATATTGTCAATCGTGCTCCTTCTGCAGCTCTGAACTTTAAGACTCTAGAGGAAATATGATCAGGTACTTCTACTAATTATTCTGATTTAAACTTTTTTGGTTGTCCTATGTGCATGCATGTGAATAATTGAAAATTAGATCCTAGGGCTAATAAGTGTATTTTTCTTGGATATACATCTCAGGGTGAAAGGATACAAACTTTTTTATCCTGATCCCATGACACCAAAATGTAAATTAGTAGAGATGTAACCTATGGTGAATACTCTATGTTACATCCTAGAAAAAGGTATTTTAATTCTTGAAACAAGAATAAAGTGCAGGCTATACATGAACAGATAGAGGTAGAGATTGGCATTCCTTATGATCCAAGCTCGTCAACTATGGAAAAAAATAAAATTGAAACTCTATAAGTGAATCCACAAAAGTTAAGCCACAAGTTATAACATCTAAAGTTAAACCAAATGACTATTTTATAGCCACATACAGACCAAAGAAAATAAATTTAAAAACCAGCAAGGTGTAGAGATTATGTTGTATTTGCTTAACTAAAGAAATTACAGAATCATCAAATTATTCAGAAGTAGTTTCTGGTGCTGATTCAACTAAGTGGTTGATTGCAATGAATGAAGAATCTAAATCTCTCCACAAGAATGATACTAGGTCTCTTTTGAAGCCGTCATCAGGAAAGAGAATTGTTGGTTACAAATAAATAGTCAAGAAAAGGTATGGAATTTCAAGATTTGAAAATGCAAGATATAAGGCATGATTAGGCTATAGTCAGGTACAAGGAGATGATTTTAGTGATATTTTCTCACCTATTGTTGAACATACCTCTATCTGTATCTTGCTTGCCTTAGTTACCATGTATGATTGTAAATTAAAATAGCTTGATGTTAAGATAGCTTTCTACACAGAGAATTCGAGGAACAAATTTGCATGAATCAGCCTAAAGAATTTGAAATTAAAGAAAAAGAAGATCATGTCTTCTTATTGAAGAAATTCTTATATGGATTATAATAGCCTCTAAGATAATGGTACAAAAGGTTTAATTCTTTTATGTTGGGTCATGGTTATTCGAGGAGCATATATGATAATTGTGTCTACTTTTGGAAGTTAAATTTATGGTTCATTTATTTATTTATTGTTATATGTTAACAATATACTCATTGCTACTAAAGATTTAATAGAAATTCACAATTTGAAAAATCAGCTGAAAAGTGAATTTTAAATGAAAGATTTGAGAACAGCTAAGAAAATCCTTGGTATGGAGATCAAAAGATATCGAGGATCCCACAAATTATTACTGACCAAAAAGAGGTACCTAAAGAAAATTGTGGAGAGGTTTGACATAAAATATGCTAAACCATTGAATACTTCTCTTACTGTTCAATATAAGTTATCAACTACTCAATCACCATAGTCAAAAGAAGAAGAGAGCTATATGGAATATGTACCACATTGTAATGTAGTTTGCAGTATTATACATGCAATGGTGTGTACACGTCCTGATATTTCACAAGCAATTAGTGTTGTAAGTTGTTATATGGCTTATCCTAATAAAATTTATTGACAGGTCAAGAAATGAATCATTGATACTTGTGAAGTACTTCAAACTCCTATTTGGAGTTTGGGAGAAATTCTAAAATTTTGGTTGGTTTTGTATAATCTAATTATGCAAGGGATCTTGACAAAGTAAGATCACTAACATGTGTAACATCTCACGCTCATTAGCTTGTCAAGTCCCTTCAAGGGAAAATTCATCTTTTTCATTGTACCTTATCCCTGAGAAATTAAAAACCTTTTGTTCATAAAGTTTCAAGACATTTTTTAAGTAAAACATTATTTTTCCAACAGATAATATCCCTCTATTTCTATCAGTTTTATGCGTTAAAACCCACTCTACTTTCCTCAATTTCACATGTTAAGAACCTCATTTTCTTCAGCAGTTTAACTCACAATTTCATAAGTAAACAATCCAAATTCTCCTCTCAAACTCAACTCTCAAGAATAAAAGGTAATTGGTTTAAGGAAACAAGTCTAATACCTTCTTCAGATTTCAAGTTCTTTCAATGTTTAAGAGGTATGTATAATCATCTCTTGTTCACGTTTCTGAATATTTTTCTGTTTTGTAATCTCCTTCCTTAGTTTTATGGAGTTTTTGTATCAATTTAGTCATTAGCTTACGTATTTAACCTATTATGTCACTATATTTCTTGGCATCTTAGCAAGTGTTTATGTATTCATAATGTATGGACTGATTTTTCCTAAATCTGGAACATAGTGGTTTAGATAATCGGGGTAGTTTAGATGATATTCAACAAGTATTTTTTTTGCTTCTCCTTCCCTCCACATGATATGATATTCCTTAACTTGATGCATGGATTAGGAATATGGTGTTTTTCTAGATTAAGAATCCTCCCTGTTTGCCTAGGTAATTTTGAAAGTTAAATCTGCAAGTAGAGTCAAAATCCATGTTGGACAGATAGTTTGCAAGTATAATTCCCTCTTTGTAAATGTATTTTAGTTGAGTACTACAAAGCTGTGAGGCATTCATTATATCCTTAATAATTACAGCAATGCTTCACAAAAATTTCCAAACTTTAGTTAGGATCTTAATCAATACTTACGAGTTTGTTTTTGGATAGATCTAGCTTATCCAAATTGTTACATAGTGTATAATTTCTTCCTTTACAGTTAATTCATAAACATAATTCCCTCAAAAAATGTGAAATCCATATTCTCAGATGCATTAAATCTTTCATTAAGGTCCTCCAATGCATGTTTCTGCTCTACAAATATTCTAAATGGGTCAACTAACTTCTTTCTCTTGGCTTCCAATAAGTTATTGTACTTCTTTGAGTTGTTCAAGTTATTATTTAGAACAAACTCCCTCAATTCTTTCATTTCTCGCAAGACAAAGAAAATTATGAACCCTTAACAAAATGTATCTTATTTATCCAGAAAGCTATGACATGGTATCAAATAAAAATCCTATAAACCCAAAGTGGTTGATTCTCAACATGAGCTCAAAAGGCTAAATTATGTACATGAGACTAAAAAGGCTAATCTATTAGCATGAGACTAACATGTCCAACACTTTGAATATAAATAAATTAATAAATAAAATAATGATATGAGCATAAGAGAGTTAGTTGGTTGACTGCAAACACATAGGTGTAAGCGACAACTGCTTGAAACTATGTTTGTGTGTGTACGATAGAGATTATTTCGCAAGTCGGAAGACTCTTTTTCATGTGTCCTAAAGAACATAATTATGGATCCTTGCTAGTAAATCATGTCATGTCCTATACCCGGCAAGGTATAGGATGACTTAATTGATCGAGCTAATATCAGACTCCATGTGCTCACATAATGGTTTATGTCAGTTCACTACTTCCTCCCACAAATAACTAAAAGACTTAAATTTACCTTACTTTGTAAATTGCTAATTCAATTTTTATTCTTGTTCCTTTCCGGTTTGTCATCTCTTAAATTTGAATTTTTTATAAATTGATAAATTTCTTGTGTTACTATTATCCTGAAAATATTTTACATACTAGATGCTACATTGTTTCATGATGAAGGTTTGGGATCTCAAGTCTATTAGTAGGCATATCATTAGGATCTCTATCTTCTACTATTACTGAGCCTCCTTTCTATCTGGAGAAAAGTTTAGATACAATGATTTTCTTATGTTTCTTCCAATGTTAGGGTATGATAGGGCCATATCCCTGTGGTTATTATAATTTATTAAAGGCTTCATATATTGGTTTAGTTCTCGGACAAATTTTGTTATTTTCGGTCTCTCTTTAACATAATTATTAGTATGGTTGGACATTATGTGGTGCTAATAAACTTTGGTGAAACTTTTTCCCTTAAGGAATTTTAATTAAATTTTTATTATTTCTATTTTATCTATTTATATTATAAGTATGCTCATGTGATATGCTAAAACTTTCATTCATACTAGCAATAGTATTCGGTGTGTGCCACGTCCAGGGCCTTGGCTCGTGTTGTGACAAACTTGTTATCAGAACCTAGAGTTTAAGTATCCTAGGGAGTCTGTAAATCCATGTATAGTAGAGTCTTAAATAGATGTGAAGCATGTCATACTTATAATCATAAGGCTACAAGGGATTTAGAAAATAGTTCCCTTCTTTCATACTTTAGTTCATGCGATAAAGTTCAACTCTATGAAATTATTCTAATTCATGCTTATCACTTGTTTTAGATCATGCCTCAAAAAAATTTCTAACTAGAGGTTCATTGCTAATATCAAAGCTCTTACCAAGGCCAACACCAATAGTATTCCCCCGACTCATATGATGCATACCAGAAATGAAGCTGGCATTTTTGGGAAGAATTCTACTGCTAATGCACCTCTATGACATCTACTCCAATAAGGGGACCCAGAATATTCTCTACTCATTCTCCTCACACTGATGCTACCAATGTTAAGTTTAGGCATGTCATTCAAAATCTCACACAACTTATAGTATCTCAGTTCAGTCATTCAAGCCCAATTGGATTTAACTCCTATAACTCCTCTGACATCTCTAGAATCTAAGTATTCCTTAAGATGAATCAACTTGAATTCAGAGGATCTAGGTTTGATGAGGATCCCTAAAATTTTATTGATGAGATCCAAAAAAATCTTGAGGGTTATGCATGCTAGTGAAATGGGGGAGTTGAACTTGCCTTTTACCAACTAAAGAATATCGCTAGTATCTCGTACGATCAGTGAGAGTTATCTCAAGGTGAAGATTCACACCTCTTGCAATGTGGGATGACTTCATAAGTGCATTTTGATATTTCTTTTCACAGGGTTAAGGGATTCCAAGGTATACAAGTTTGTGAATTTGCAACAAGAAAAGATGAGAGAGAGAGAGTATGGCCTTAAGTTCCTCAATTGTCTTGACACACTCCTGAGATGGTATCTACAATGAGGGCTAGGATGAGGAAATTTATGTAAAGTTGCAAAACATGCAAAGAAAGAGTGAAAGGGGACATTATTGGTTAATAATATGGATATTTCTTAGTTGATGGTGTATGCTCAAAAAGTTGAGTAAAAACAAAAGAATAAGGAGGAATTTCAAAACAAGAGGGCCAAGTCAATAGGTAATAAGTCTAATCAACAATGGTTAGTAAATGAAAATAGAACTTTATTTTACAAAAGGTCATTTAGACATGATCTATCTTAAGATAGTGCACTTGCATCGAGTCCTAAGACTGACTAGAAGCTTAAGATTAATCAAAATTTTAGGTCAAAGGTTCTCAGTCACAAAAAGTAGAAGTTAATTAATTCTATCATATCTTGTTTGTGAGACTTATAAAAAGAATCAGCTAGGTGAGTGTCGTTACGGCAAAGGTATATGTTATGGGTGTGTCCAGCGGGGTCATATACAAAAAAAATTGTCCATCAACAAAGAGAGGTTCCATCAGCAAAGAGAGGTAATGGAGGGAACATAGCCTAATATTCTATTTTTGTTACTCCAGTAGGACAAGTCACTACTCTGGGGACTAACAGAGTTAAGAATCATCTGTATGCTTTGAGAAATCTCTAGGATTTGGAGGTTTCTCCTGGTGTGGTACAAGTATGCCGAAAGTCTTTTTTCAATGATGTTTATATGTTACTTGATCTTTTAGATTCTTTGTCTTTTATGACCCCATATGGATCCATGAATTTTGGGATTCTCCCAAAATAAATCCTAGAGCCATTTTCTATTTCCACTCCTATCGGTGAGTCCAATATTTCTAGAAAAGTTTATATAGATTGTATATTCATGGTTCTTCATAAAGACACCAAAGTTGAATTAGTTAAGTTGGACATGGTGGACTTTGACGTTATCTTGGATATAGAATAGTTATATTCATTTTATGCTTTCATTGATTATAGAATGAGGGTAGTCAAGTTTAAGTTTCATAGCAAACTAGTTTTTGAATAGAAAGGTAGTTGTTCCTAAAGAAAGTTCATATTATATCTTAAAGCCCATAAATAATATCCTAGGGATGTATTTATTACTTGGTCCAAGTCAAATATTCTAAGTCAGAAGTACCTTCACTCCAGTCTGTTTCTATTGTCAATGAGTATCCAAAAGATTTCTCGATGATTTTCCTGGAGTTCCTCGCAATAGGGAAAATAAATTTTAGGATCAGTCTTCTTCCCGACACTTAAACATCTCTACTCCACTATATAGAATGGCTCTTGTAGAGTTAAGAAAGTTCTCTGTGGGTTGTTTCACTCATGTTTATCTATTAGAAGGATGGTTTCCTTTAGATGTGCATTGATTACAACCAGTTGTACGAAGCCACTATAGAGAATAAGTACCTTTTCCCAAAATAGATGACTTATTTTATCAGCTATAGGGTTCCAGGTGTTTTTCCAAAATAGATCTCAAATATGGTTATCATTAGTTGAAAGTCAGAGAATGTGATATTCCGAGGACGATTTCCAAAACTCGGTATCGTCACTTTAAATTTTAGTCATATCCTATGGTTTGACTAACACTCCTTCACTTTTATAGACCTTATGAATAGGGTGTTTAATCAATACCTAGATATGTTCGTTATCGTCTTCATTAATGATATTTAGGTGTATGCCTAAAGTAGGAGGAGCATGTTAACTATCTCAGGACTATTCTCCAAACACTTAAGGATCATGAGTTGTATGCTACATTATCCAAGTGTGAATTTAGGTTAGAGTCTGTAGAATTTGGGGTCATATTATTTCTGGTGAAGACATCCAAGTAGATCCTCAAATGATTGATGCAGTGAAAAATTAGCCTACACCTACTACACATTTCAATATCAAAAGCTTTATGGGTCTTGCTGATTAATATAAGAGATTTGTGGAAGGGTTTTCCTCTATTGCTTCTCCTTTGACTAAATTTACTCAGAATATGGTCAAGTTTCAATGGTCGGCAACATGTTAGAAGAGTTTTTAGGAGTTAAAAAATAGATTGACCTCCGCTTCAGTGTTGACTTTATCAAAAGGAAATGATGGTTTTATGATTTATTGAAATGATTCCCGAGTTGGTATTAGTTGTGTATTAATGCAAAACAATGAGATTATAGCCTATACTACAAAGAATCTTAAGAATCATGAGAGGAATTACCTAACTCACGATCTTAAATTGGCAATTGTGGTCTTTGCTTTGAAGATTTGGCGTCACTATCTTTTGGGGTGCATATTGATACTTTCACTCATCATAAAATTCTGCAGTATGTTTTTAGGCAAAAAGAGTTGAATCTCAATCAATTAAGGAGGATTGAGTTACTCAAAGACTATAATTTATGTTTGGTATATCTTTAGGGTAAGGCAAATGTGATTTCAAATGCTCTTATTAGATTTTCTATGAGGAGTCTTGCACATGTGGAGAGAGAAAGAAAGGACTCAAGAAAGATATTCATCAATTTTCTAATTTAGGAAACCAACTCCTAGACTATAAGGATAGTGGGGTAGTTGTTCAAAATATGTTAGAATCGCCCCTAATGTCAGAAATTAAAGAAAACAGAATAATGATCCCATTCTTTTACAATTGAAGGAAGAAGTTGTACAACAAAAGGTTATGGCTTCTGAACAATGGGGAGATTGTATTTTGAGATATTAGGATAGAATTTATGTTTCGATAATTGATAGGTTGCAAGATAGGATTATAGTAGAGACACATTATTCTAGGTACTCTATTCACCAGGCTCCACCAAAATGTATCATGATTTGAGAAAACTTATTTGTGGAACAACATAATGCAAAAAATTGTTGGATTTGTTCTCAAGTGCTTGAATTATCAACAGGATAAGATTGAGCATAAAAAAACTGATGGTTTGGCTCAAGATATAGCTCCTCCAGTATATAAGTAGGATATGATAAATATGGATTTTATGGTAGAGCTACCGCATTTTCAAAATCAACATGATTCGATAATGGTGATTATGGATCGACTGACTAAGTCTGCCCATTTCTTGCCAGCTAGGATGATACTTTGTGTTGAGGATTATGCTAGGTTATATATTTGAGAAAATGTTAGGCTACATAGGATTCTTGTATCCATCATTTCTGATAGAGCGGCCCTAGTTCACTGCTCATTTTTAGAGGTCTTTTCAAAAATGATTAGGTACATAGATGAATCTTAGTACCATTTTCCACCCTCAAGCGAATGGCCAAATGAAGCACATTATTCAGATACTCGAGGATATGTTAAGGGAATGTGTTCTTGATTTCAAGGGAATTTAGAAGGATCACTTGTCTCTCATCGAGTTTAAATATAATAATATTTACTATTTCAGCATCAAGATGGTGCCTTATGAAGCTTTGTATGGGCAAAGATGTAAATCTCCTATTGGGAAGTTTGATGTTGGTCAAGTTAAGTTGTTGGGGACAAATTTAGCTCACTAAGTTGTTGATAAGGTCAAGGTTATTCGAGAAAGGTTGAAAACTGCTCAAAGTCTACTCGGATTGGAGACACAGAGACTTGGAGTTTAAGGTAAATAACTGGGTGCTCTTGAATATGTTGTCAATGAAGGGTGTCATGTATTTTGTAAGGAAATGGAAGCCTAGTCCCTGTTATATTGGTCTTTATCAGATTGTGAGGAAGTTTGGAAAGGTTAACTATATTTACCCCTAAGACAACAATAACAACAAACCCAGTGTATTCCCACAGCGTGGGGTCTGGGGAGGGTAAGATGTACGCAGTCCATACCGCTACCTCCGAAGAAGTAGAGAGGTTGTTTCTGATAGACCTCAGGCTCAAGATAAATGATAATAAACAAGGGGATGGATGACATATTTACCCTTAAGAACCTATCATAATATCTTTGTAGGACATATGAGTTGGGCCTCTCAGGAGTCTCACCGGGCCTTGTAGGCAGTCTAGACACCATCTCTCAAACCATCCATAACTCATTAATCAACGACTCATACGTTCCCGTAAACGATGGTCTACAAGAGTCAAACTCATCTTGAACTAGCATACCCATATCAATCTTCCTTTCTTTGCTTTTTAGTTGTGCACCAAAAATATTCAGTGGGTAAATCGGTACCCTTGGTTCAACCGAGTTATCCTCTAGGTACTCATCAACTTCATCTCATTTGCATAATTTGATAATCAAGTAGGGAAATATCAGAGTAAGGCCATCTTGTAACTTTTACTCATGAAACTTTGAGATGATAAAAAGACCAATATTTAATGAAATGTTGTCTAGAATACAAGAAACCATTTGGGCCCTCATTGACAGGATATTAGTCACATTCCCACATGAAGAGACGTGACTGTAAATGATTGAATCTAAATCCTTGCCTTGGTCAAGAACATTTTTAAAGTAATCCCTGCTTTCGAGGTTGCCCAATGCACATTCTTACTCGGGAAAAGCTTCGATGCCAACCAACTGCCCAAGAATAATTCTTTGTGGTGAACTATGATTGATCAAAATCTGACAAACCATCCACCCTATTTATCTCCTTATCTCCAAAATGGAAAGTCTTACCTTTAATTTTCATCATCGAAGTATCCAGTTTTATGGCCTTGATATTGGCATAAAACTCTTTAACCCACTGCTCATTGGCATAACAAGGTTCAAGTGCAAATCACATCCACCTTGTAGCCACCAATCTCTGATAAAAGTAGGGACGGTCTCGGGAACCCGTTCAAGGGAGATCTCTCTTTTAGGGTATAATTTCTTCCTGGCCAAGTTTACATAGCATGTTGTTTGATATTCGAGGGAGAGGAATCAGTTCTGATCACATTCACCTTCAACCTCTACTTCATTGATAACGCGGTGTTCTATTCTTGGCATTTTGTAAAATTGAAAACATCACACAAGTTGGAGCTCACAAGATTGGGATGTCAAACACTTTAGTGTGGGTAATCAAAGCCAAAGAAATGAGCCCATAGTAAATTGAGGACTTAAAATCAAGTTTCAGCCTTTCCAACACTGTACAGAATTTAACCTTAGGTATCAGTTATATCACTTTTGCAATCGCTTCTTTTATGACTTGTGGATGCTTTTTTAGTCTTTGCTTAAGCGCTCAGATGTCACAAAAGTGACACCCGCCTAAGCAAAGAAAAGGTGGCTTAAGTGGACCCTTCGACCCCAACAACCCAAAATAAAAAAATTAACCATTTTGTTTCACAAACACAATTAACAACTCATAGACACATGGTTATCATGTAATTTAAGCTCTAATTCATGAATTCTCAACAAATTAAACCACAAAACTCTTCACAAATAAAGCATTAAACTCTTGATGTGCATATGAATTTTCGATCACTTCTAATATATTTTGGGTACTCAAGACTTCCCCAATGATTTCAACACTTAGAAATTTGTTACTAGATTTATATTATACATAAAGATTTACCAAAACTCTAGCACAAAAGGTAAAAGAAATCATACCCAAATTTATCCCTAATTAAAAAATAGAGGAATTTTACCAATCAAAGAAGAAAGAAGTATACCTGAAGTTATATGCGCGCCTTCTACTTCTAAGAGGCCATGAACTAGATCAAAATTATTATGAATGAGTCCATAAGAAGTTATCACATTTTTTCAGCGAGTCCAGATAAAGAACAAAGATATTGAGTGACCAATCCTGCAGAACAACTCAAAAGATAAAGAAGTATCGTTAATCTCTTCATGCTCGTTCCAAACTCAAAGTACCATTTGTACAAATAAAAATCTCGTTCATAACATTATTTTTTCTTCATATATATAGCATAAGGAATACAGATGTAAAACACTTTGAAATCTTTTTAGAGTGATTAGAAGGGATGAAATTTGAAAATTTAAGAGAAGAAGGTGAAATAAACCATTTGAAACTTTCACCTTGTTTGAACCTTTTTGAACCGTCTGATACCGCTTAAGTGGTACGATTATTGCTTATGCAATGTTTGATCCAACTTGACAGATCACTTATGTGATATGATTATTGCTTAAGTGGCATTAACCATTTTGTTGATTGTTCGCTTAAGGGGATGTAAGTTTACTTTTGCGATATCTGAGGCCTCAGACATTGACCGAAAATTCTTCAACTTTAATTTGTAAGGTGGTACAACTCCGAACTCAATTCCAATCAACTTTTTGTATCCAAACCTATTTAGATTACTTCCAACACTCCAAAATTTTGAATTACTCAAAAATAAAAGCCTAAACTATTCGAAACATTAAAATTTCAAAAGATAGATATAAAAAAAATTGGAAATCATGGGCTGCCTCCCATCTAGTGCTTGATTTAACATCATGGAACGACACTAGAAACCTTACCATATATGTCTCCACTTAGAGGATTTGAATATTTGGCCCAACTTTAGATCAATTTCTCTTTAAGGTACTTGGGGCAAAGGTAAATAAGCAACGAGACCAATTTTATCTCGCCATTTCAAAGATTTGAACCTTTTATCCAACTTTACATTAAACTTTTGTGTAGGCTTGTTGGGAATTGGTGAGAAAATCAATTGGACACTTAAACATCTCATTTTGCACTTCTTTGCCTTCAAGTGAGGGACATTATTTTTCCCTCTTGGAATGACAAACTCCAAAATATAGGGAGTTTTTTCCTTATCTCCAAAATTCTTCATTTTCTTGGGTGGTTCGACCTTCATCACATCCACCAAACATAATGTTGAAAAGTGATTGGAATGAGTATGCCTTCCTATTTTTGGATTTGCAATCTTCTTGACATTAATTCTCACCCTAAAATGTACTAGAGTCTTCACAAAGGATATGTTTGGCTTTCTCTTGCAACTCTAAATATCACTTCTTTAATTTTAGCATCTATAATTATTTTTTATTTGGTTGGTTGACAAATCACCATGAATTCTTCAACATCAAGCTCACCTTTATCTTCATAGAAAACTGTTTTAACAAAAACATGCACAACCATTTGACTTTGCATACCACAAGCTTTAATTCTTGCATTCAATTGGTTTTAAATTTTTAGGTAGCCATTACAAATTGAATCCATACTTGACATCACTCAGTATTCAATTTGAGGGATTCATCCACCACTAGTAATATACTATCAAGTTGACCCTTATGGACTTCAAGTTATTGTGCTTGATTCATTAGCAATTGTTGGCTCATAATTTCTTTCTGAGATTCAATTATCCCATTCAAGAGCTCGTCCATAGAAAAATCAATATCTTTAAAGACATCATCATCACCATGTTGGACTAGGTCTCACCATTTATCCAAGACATTCCCTGTGATACCCCGAGTTTTCCCATTAAATATTTCGCTCCCAAATGTGTCGAGTTGTTAAAGCCTTTTTATCTTTTCAAGAGTCCGTTAAGATCTCGGACGAAAATATGTTGAATTTTGCTCTTTATCGTGATTAATAATTTTTTTGTGTGGAATTTCTGGATATGCGACCCGTCATCGCTTATATCATCGAATAAGCTTTCCAACGATATGTGGATCATCCAAAACGGACAATCGAGCGATGAGTTAGGATCATTCCGATCTAACAGTGAATAGTGGTGAACAGTAAATGTGCAGGAAAAAAATACTGAGGCTACGTGAATTTTAGGGTCAACTTCAAATGATCATAACTCCTTATACATAATGATCTGGGTGAGCTAATATATATCAAAAGAAATCTCTGAGAGTCCTCTTTCCAATGAAATTAGTTTCATCCAATTTGTCCATCGGAACAAAAAGTTATGGTCGGTCTACTTCAGCCTATCAAAATAGTCCACCAAAGGATAGATTTGACATTATTTGATTTTTAAAGATATTTTGGTCATTTCCACTCCAATCCATCCGAGTAAACCATGGATTTAAGTCCATTAAGAGCATTCAATAGCTCATTTTTCTCCAAAATTTCCTAAGGCTCAAACCCCAACCCTACTACTCCAAATTTCATCCTTCCATGTCTCTTGATTGAACCGTAGAAATTTCAAATTGATTTGGAATTCGAGTTGATCATGTTAAGGGCTTCGAGAAGAACCCTTTATATTCGTGAATAAAATTCCGGAGTCGGAAGTTCATATTCATCTTCCATTTTTATGTATGTGGGGCTTTGAACAAGAATAATTCTTCCGTTCTTGTGCCCATATCTTTAATTTTTATTATGGATTATTATGAGTTTGGCAAATGAATTTATTTTTAAGATATCCTACCATGAGATTTTGATTATGTATATATGTAAATTGTTCAAGCTTACCAATTATGATTATTTAATGGATTCATATGGTTTTGTAAGTTGAATTATGTCTAAATAATTCGATTATGAACTTATAAAGATTTGAATTGTAAGTTTTGAATCACATGAGATAATACATGTTTTACCATGAATTGGAAATATGGTTTTATATCTTATATTATTGTCCATGAGCTATGGGATTATGTCATCCGATATATGTATGATGTTGAGATGGAATTATGTCCAAAAAGTATTTGATTATGAGAGTATGATGATTTAATTTGTTAAGCCTTGATTTATACTATCATTCCACTATTTCCTTATTATGAATTTATAATTGATATTGGAAATTCTATATCCCTACTATGGGTTGATGTCTCAAGTACCTTTAAATGAGAGTTGGATGGCAAATTGAGAAATGTTGATATTGAAGTTGCAATGAGTCTTGATATTTTTTGGATGGTTTTGATGAGTTAAATTATTGAAAATATTATGTATTGAGTCTTTATTTCCTTGTCCAAATGTCGAGTCGATTATGGTTCAATGCATTGATACCTTATTGATGTTGAGGAAGATTAAAATGTTTTGAGCTAAAATGTGTTGAGTTAGGAATCCAAAAATTGATATGATTTGATAAATGAGAAAGAGATTTGATTTGGTCTTTATGGTATACCCTTGTGATGTGGTGGTGGATTTCCCAACGCGTTCTGAGCTTGTCGGGGAGTAGTACTTAGCACCGAGAGGGAAATTTGGTATTTCCCCAAACCTATGTGCCACCGTAAGGTTGTTTGATGATGATATTATTGGCCAGAGAGCTCGATTGTGATTATTGCAGTTTTAAGGTCGTACTCCCTGGCAAAGAGTATGACGCTCCCACCAACGGGGGTTTCAAACGTTGGTATTCCACGTAGCTCACGTGGGGTTGTCGGTTATAGAAAACTCCCGAGTCTATAAGATTAAGTTTCTTGAATTACCGAGTCACTCCGAGATTTGAGTCAAAGAGTTGAGATGTTTATGATGTTTTATGGTCATTTATGATAATTTATAATTACCTATGATGATTTTTGACGATATGATAATTTATGATGATTTAGGATGATTTATCATAATTTATTATTTATAATGATTTACGTGGATTACGAGATTTTATCATATGAACTGTTTATTATGAAATTACGAAAGGTATGATTTGATATAACTCAAGCCAAGTGAGTCATCATTGTCCGTATGCATGTTTTCATGAAATTGATTATACTATTTATATTGTTGCATGCACCCCCACATACTCAGTACATTTCAAAGTGCTGACCCACATACTTATCTATGGGCTACATTCTTACCAAACTATAGGTACAAGCTGTAGCGCACATATCATGTTCAGCTGGGTCGCAGCTCTCGATCGGCAGGTGATTAGTCCTTTTGATTCAGGGACTTGAGTTGTTCAGATTTGAGGTGTATTGTATTTTTTGTATTCAGTCGTATTGAGTAGGGGTAGTTGGGAGTCATGACCCAGCTATCTTTGGTCAATGCTAGTAGAGGCTTCATAGACAGTCACTAGTAGTCAGTGTATTCAGTTTCAAATTTGTATATATATAAGCAGAATTGTGACCGTGTAAATTTACTTTCATGTTGGTCAGACTAAGTTATGGGTTGTTTCCGCATTATTCCTTCTATTTTATGTATTTTATTCAGTTGCTTTGGGTTATGACAGATGAAGGGTTAGCTTGGGGTCACTTGTGACCTTAAGCACCGTGTGACATCTCGGGATCCGATTTCGGGGCGTTACATTCCCACATTGTTCATTCTTCTCCATTGCATCCTTCAATAATTTCTCTATTTGCCTTCTTAGAGAGTCCGAGATTTCTTATTCTTCTAGTCAAGCCCTTTCTTCATTTTGGTAACTTTCATTTGAGTCATCACACATTTTTGGCTCAACCACATGGCTTGAAATATCTTCTTCAATAACTTCATTTTGAGGATTGGACATATTCATGGCACATGAAAGATTGGCATCCTCACCCACTTCTACTTCTTTTTCACTTTCTTTTCCAAATGTTGCTATGGATTGATGCAAGAGATGTATGTCCTCTCCCATTGTAGTCACTCGGTCCAAGATAGCTTGAAGAATTTCTTCAACTCCTTTGTGTCCAACACGTTGTTCTTCTTTTATCATATCATGAGACCTATCACGCTCATAAAATGAACTAGCATTTTCGTTAGCATAACTAGGGGAAGGGGCACAATAATTTGGACAACCACTCCAATGTACATATCTACCACCACATAAATAATAATCATACTCCCAATAGAATTGTGATGGTGCACACACTTCATTTCAAAGAGCATATTTACAATCTTGCCAAAAGTGGGGTCCACCACAATAAGGACATAGATTATCAAGATAAGATTTTCAATCACCAAAGTTACTTTCATTCCATGATGCCATAGTAACAAGTAGAAAAAGGCAAAAATCTACCTAACACAAAAAACAAAAGAAAATCACAAATGTATATTCACAAGTTTGAATCAAAGCAAGTAAGCAAAAAATCCAAACCAACGCAATATGCCAAATTGTTCTCCAACAATGGCGTTATTTTTTATAACGCTCATATTACACTCTTGAATAGGTGTAGTGGTCATTGTTAAATATTTACCCAACAAGGAGTCGGTGTTGAATCCATAGGGAACAATGTGAGGGAGATCGAGTAAGCATGAAATAAAAGTAACTTGCAAAATTCAAACCTAAGATACAAGTATTTTGAGGGGTTTTGATAATAAAAATAAAACACAGATAAAATCAATATAAAATATAAAACACGTGATCAATGGCTATCACAATGATGAAAAATGAGACATATGACATGGGGAATCAAATCTATCAATGAGACATCATATTTAATGAACTACTCTCATCGTAATCACGGATATAGTAAATTAGCCTTGGATCCAATATCACCCACTAACGACTGTCGACCACTGAGAATAGGGTTGGGCATAAAATACCAAAAATTGAATTACCGAATAGAACTGAAAAATTTAATAATTGGTATTCAGTAATTCCGTAGTTGGTATGGTATTTGGGAGAAAAATTTTAATATTTTGATATTCGATATTGGGTTTGGTACAAGATATTAATACCGTTTGGTATTCGGTATTTATCGAATACTAAATTATTATTATTATTATTATTATTATTATTATCATTATTATTATTAGTAGTAGTAGTAGTATATATATAATACAATGTGTCTAACTAACCCAATAGACATTAATGTTAGTTATTTCAAAGAATCTCTTGGACCTTGGTAATACGTAAAAAGCACAAAAAAGAATACTAAATAGGATTTTTATTAAATATACTTTTTAAAGTTTAAACATACTTTGCACATCTCAAATTTTAATATGGTATTATCAAATACCATACTGAACCGAAGTTAAATTTACCAATTATTGAATCGGTGTTTAAAAGTATGGTATGTGGTACCTATTCTCAAACACCAATTACCAAACCCAAACTTTGAAAATAATAAATAGAAAATCGAACGGCAACCACTAACTGGGGGTTTAGTCCTTACTTATTCTGCCAAACAAAGCTTAGAAGCATGAAATACAAAACAAATTTTAGGCTACACTAAGATTTGGCTATGTCCAGCATTAAGTTCCATAAGATAGGTCATACGACCCAAATCACACTAAATTAATCTTTTCAACGTCAATTAGCTCTGTCAAACATTAATTGAGGTAGATGAGAAACACCCACTCCAATATATTTCAACCTCAACTAGAGTAGGAATGGTGGAATATGAGATTAATTTAGATAAATAAATTCTATTCTCAAATCAAGGTTAATCAATCAATACAAAAGCATAAGATAGAATTAAAACATAAACTCAATATCCAAGTATTCCATTATGTCTAACAACAACACTCAAATACCAAAGTTAAATTGTACCCAAATAGTTTAAATAAAATAAGGAAAGAAGAAAGGTTTAAAAAAAGTAATACAAAATATTTGCTTACGTGACTCCTTTGATTGGCTTGACTAGTTGCTTACACAAAATATTTGGTCAGTTACATGACTCATTTTACAATCTTGTCCAACTCTTACATGATCCTCAGACCGCTTAAGTGATATTTGAGGGTCATTTCTGAGACTCTTCTACAGGCCTTTTCTTTTCAGCTTCTTTTTCCCTTTTTAGCTTCGACTTTACTCATTTTCATTAGACTTCCCTAAAAAGATAAAAATACTAGAAATTAGTACAATTCACAATATAATTAGCCTTATATTATCAATTAACAATAATAAATCATAAGTCACGAGATATCAATGAGTGGCAAAATTATCACTTATCAGGAAACACTTGTATAAATCCTTTCTTGGAGTGATCTTGTGAGTTTACTCTTTTGAGATATTTTTGAATTAATTAGAGTATTTACTCTAATTTTGTAATCTCTATTGTATTTTTGTTGGTATAGTGAAATTTTTTCTCTCCGCTTGTGGACATAGGTTACACTGATTGAACTATGTTTAATTTGTGTTTTTTTTTAATTTTCTTTAATTATTGTTATGTGTTTAAAGGGTTCGGGTTGAGTAGGACCAAGACAGAGTATTTGGAATGCAAGTTTAACGACGTGAGGCTGGAGAATGAGGTGGTAGTGAAGTTGGCATCACAGGTTGTATGTAAAAGGGATAGTTTCAAGTATCTCGGGTCCGTGATTCAGGGTAACGGTGAGATTGACGAGGATGTATCGCACCGTATTGGGGCGGGATGGATGAAGTGGAAGCTCGCTTCGAGGGTGTTGTGTGATAAGAAGGTGCCGACCAAGCTTAAAGGCAAATTCTACAGGGTGGAAGTTCATCTGGCCATGTTGTATGGAGCGGAGTGTTGGCCAGTTAAGAACTCCCACATTCAAAAAATGAAGGTGGCGGAAATGTGGATGTTGCGTTGGATGTGTGGTCTGACTAGGGGGATAGAGTTCAGAATGAGACTATCAGGGAGAAGATTGGTGTGACTCCAGTAGAGATTAAGATACGGGAAGTCCGATTAAGATGGTTCGAACACGTGATGGGGAGGGGCATGGATGCCCCGGTTCGTAGGTGTGAGAGACTAGCTTTGGATGATTTTAGGTGGGGTAGGGGTAGGCCAAAGAAGTACTGGGGAGAGCTGATTAGGTGGGACATGGAGCAGTTACAGCTCACTGAGGACATGACCCTAGATAGGAAGATCTGAAGGACGTGAATTAGGGAAGAAGGCTAGGGTCAGTTTGGGTCGCTAGGGTAGGGAATTACTTGGTGGGGGTATTATTCTTGTTATGATACCTTGTTTCATGCTTTATTACGAATCTGTTTACTTTTCTCCATTTACTATTACTTGAGGGTGTCGTATTTATGTTATGCCATCTTGTTCCATGCTTTACTATGAATTTGTTTAGTATTCCGTGTCTCGAGTCGGGGGTCTATCGAAAACAACCTTTCTACTTCTTTAGAGGTAGAGGTATGGACTGCGTACATCTTACCCTCCCCAGACCTCACTATGTGGGAATACACTGGGTTTGTTGTTGTTGTTGTTCTTTAATTATTGTTATTATTATCCTATTACTGTCTTTGTTATTATTATTATTAGTATAATTATATTTAGCGAAATTCTGTCATAACTGAGTTCTCAATTCTAACTTATCTTATAGGAAATAAACGACAATGTACCGTAACGGGTTTAGAGTATATACATGAAAATAAAATTCATAAGGCTTAGTACCATCAAGAATGAACTTAAATAAATTTTGATGAACTTATTACATATATTACTCAATAATAAAAGAGTGAATGATTGAGGAGCTTAGGGTCGTTTGAGGGTATTTGTGTAATTTCACCTGATTATCTACTACTTTACCTCCTTTTGTGGGTGTACTTCCAGACAACACGTGTATTTATTTCATGTTCATCACTTTGTCTTTTTGCTCTACCTCCATTCATCGTCATCTTTTCCTAGGTGTTTTGTGTTGGTTTGGAGCCTAGATCTGCTATTTCTACAGCTACTAGGTGAGATGTTTCTCTGTTGTATTAGTTTTTAATTTGAAAAATATTTTGTGATACTAGTTTTAATCTTCCATGGAAGATTTGATATTTTTACAATCTTTGAGATGATTATAGAATAAAACTTTGGGATGAAATGTGTGAGTGGCCATGGAGGGTGAAATTGAAAAGGAAAAAAAATGAAGCTCAAATCCATTGCAAGAACAATCAAAATTAGTTGGAATAAAATATTATTTTATTATGTAATAGAAATGGAGAAAATACTAATTTCAATTGGTTAATTTATAGCCAACCCTACTGGTAAATTTTTTTCTTCTTTTCTATTACTCTTATAAAACATTCTTGATTTTTAGGTTTATGTGCATGTTATTTTCTGTGTTCGCTGAATTGGGTTTTTCTTGTGTTTGCTTTGTTAGTTGTGAGATTTTATTTGTTTAGTTCATGTGCATGATGTTTTCTGAGTTTTATCAATTGGGTTTTTCTTGTTTTTATTACTATTAGATGTTGAGATATTTTTTCCATTAGTTGGTGAAATTATATGCTAAAAAATTGAATCTTTAAAAAAAAGCTAGATTTTTTATTACCTTTATAAAAGTTCACTGAGTTTTAGTTGTGAGATTCTGTTTGTTTTATGTGCATGTTGTTTTCTGACTATGTGAGGACAGTCTTCTGAATAGATGATTCCAGTATATATGTTCGGAGTAGAGTTTTATATGAATGTATCACCCTATTATCAAGTATTAAAGTCTTTTTCTATCTAAGAGGTAGAGTAGGATAATTTTGCTGAAGCATAATGACAATACGTTTGTATTCATTCACTATACTTTTGTGTTCATTCATTGTGCACATAACTACAAACTTATTGGTATTTTTTAGTTTCACATGTAGATGGTGTTTCTTTATGTTTTCTTTTGGTAATGCACTACACAATAGTGTCTTAAAGTGATTGAAACACTAGCACTTCTCCACATCGAGTTGTTTTACCGATGGGTCCTTAACAAATAACGAAACGTTCTAGCGATATAACAAAGGCTTATAATAGAAACACCAAATGATGCCGGTCTTAGCATGATATACACATAGCTATAGAAAAAGCATTTCTGCTATAATGTCATATCAAAAAAGGAGAGGGAACAACTAAGTGTATTCTTGAAAATGTAGACTCTTTAAATCCTACTGAATCAGTATATGTTTATCAAAACAATTTTAATGTTGGATGTTTTTCTTCTCCTTCAAAAATAGGTTAGGACATCAAATTGACAATTTTTTGTGCTCCTTATATATGTCTTGCTATTTGTATTTATGTATAAGTTGTCACTATATTAACATCCTTATAGCATCACCCATGCTTCAAGAGGGGAAAAAGTGGTTCCTTCTTCTCAGATTCCTGGAAAAAGTAAGTCTGTTAAACTTTCTTATCCTTGATATAAAGTACTACTTCCGTATTCAACTGACCTGTTTATTATAGTATGATTTCCGTATCACATAATGATGGGAAGAAGAATGTGGAATCTATATGGAAATAAATAGCAAAATTGTCGTTCCTAAACACAATCACGCTCTGTGCTAGAAATATTATCGTGAATGGTATGTTTAAATATGCAGTTTGTGTGAGATAGAAGTAGTGTGTTAAGTTTGAATAATAGGTTTTGTAGTCTGGTAAATTTTAAGCCACTTCTGAGGACATTAACTCTTCCATCCCATGGTACCCCACGGTCGTGAGGTTAAGAAAATTCCTTTGGAAAAGAAGGACAATGTCAGTGTTATAGAATCTAGATAATCATTAGAGACATTTTAGGTATCTTTTCGCTCGGTGGTTAATATACTTTCTTGTTTGTATATTAGCCACAGAATTGTAGATACAAAAGTCATATTTTTAAGCTGACTTTGGTACCTTAGTTTTTGAAATACATTTTAGAGGTGACAAGCTGAGGAAAATGCCTACATTTGTATCTCCCATTCATTTTGGATAGTTGGCATTTGGTAATTTTTCATAGTGAAATGTTACATAACATCATTGATTAACAATGAATTTACTAAAAAAATTTAATGACCCTTCAAATTATTTTTTGTATTTCTACTTAATCTCCCCAATAGAGCTTTCCCATAACTAGTCATTTATGACCTGCTGGGACTAACAGTTCGGTTACTAGGCAAGTTATTTGGTTTTTAGATCCAATTCTCTATTTTGAAGTCTTTGTTGGTTCAAAATAGCCACCGAACTAAAACTCCAGTCAAATGGTTATGCTAATTCTGATTATTGCATTAGCTTTGAAATATCGATTTTATGCTAGGTGGACCTTTCTTTTGGGTCCCGAGGAACCTGAGCTTATTTTGAGCGATTGTTCGGGAGTTAAGAAAATGGAAAGTTGGGTGTGGGAACTACGTTTTCTTGAAACAACCTCGGATGGAAATTTCGACAGCTCCATTGAATCCAGAATGTCAAATTTGATGGGGTAGCATAATCCATTTGCGTATACTAGATTTCGAATGAATCTTGAAGGATTGGTGGAGACTTGGAACTTTCCAAATCTCAGTTGGTGCGGTTGCACTAGCAATCGCGAGCCAACAATCATATACACTATCTGCAAGGCACCAAGGAGTGTTGGAAAAGAAATGATCTTATCGTAAATGTGACATCCTCAGCAGCGAATGCGACTAATGGGTATCGCTAAAGTGATAGGGTGGCCAGAAGGTAAGTGTTATGAATGAGACCAGCAGGTCGCGTATGCAATACCTAGATACCTGGGAATGGTATAAATACCCTTCATTCAGCCTATTTTTGCCTATTTCTCATCTATTCTCAAGAGCCTTAAACCCTAAAGATTAGGATAGCTTGGGAATAACAATTGTGGGTGATTTGTGAGCTTGGTTAAATACTAATTATGTGATTTTCCTTCAAATTTATGTTAAGATTCCTTTATTTTCATGGTTAATTTTCCCCTTTCTTATCAAAAATCTCTAAACCTTGGTGACTTAACTTTAGCAACAATATAGCTCAGAATTCACCCATTTTTAAGGGTAATTACTCCTTGAATATATGGGGATGTTGAGTTGGTTTTGTAAATGTGATTTTCATAAATGGGCCCCACATGGGATTTTTGCGTGATTTTGGACCCAAAGCACAATAGTGTAGTATGGGTATCATTGTTCTTATTTTGATGAGTATATTGTGATTTTGATAGCATGGCACCTTGCGAAAGCTTCTCGAAAGGGAAAATTAGGGATTTATCAGATTCTTTAAGCTTTCTTCAGCGTCCAGGTAGGCTAGGTTTTCCTTACTTATAGATTGATCCATTTCTTGGTATGTTTATGATATTATGATAGAATTGGGAAGGTTTTTAGGTATTTAGTGATATTAATGACATTATTTGGATTAGTTGGACCATTTAGGCTATCTGAAAATCGTAATTTGGACATAGTTGTCTTGGTTGCTTATTTACTTTGTATGATTTCTATCTTAGGGATAATTAAGGTTTGTTTAATATCTAAAATTAGATCTAGATACCTTAAGTCTAGTCTGGTGTAGAGTTACCTTATAATGGATTTCAGGAATTAAAAGTGAGTCCCATTGGCCCGCCTAAGGCCAAGACTTGAACTAGTTCTGGTATACCATTATACACTCTTATATCTTTTAAGATACTTAATATAAAGCTCAATTTGACTAGAAACTTGATAGTGGTGATGGTTTAATATTAGGAGTTTATGTTGATTATAGTAAGACCCGATAGTTATGATATTGATAAGATGAATACCGATTTGAGTCCAGCTATTGACTATGATATTGATGGCATACATATGTATCAGTTTGAGTCTGGATATTGATATTGACATTGATAATATATGTACTAGTTTGAGTACGACTATTGATGTTGATATTGATGATATATGTACCAGTTTGAGTCCGCAATTAATTATAATAATTATGATATATATACCAATTTGAGTCTGGCTATTGGTTATGATATTAAGGATACAAACACCAGTTCGATCCCCAATAAAAGGAAATAGTTCTTAATGTTACATGGTCTGGATGAGTTCCTAATGATAGAATAAAGGTTGGTGAGCCATGGTTATTTGGTTATACTATCCTTGATTGTACCCTCCAGGCTTATGGAGATTGAGTTATTTACTTTTTTGCACTTATTGGCTTATGGGGGGAAATTTTGTAGTTATAATCGCATGTTTCTTATGTTATTGTTTCGGTTAATTTATTAAATTATGCACAACAATGTTGGAGTTACTTCTAAGTTTTTCCTTTTCTTGGGTTAGTTATGTTATCTTGCATCTTATTGTATCTATACCATGATTTACCTCGGTTGGCCAATGATGCCTACAGAGTACCCATGGTTCTGATACTTATACTATACTTTTGTACCTTTTTAGTGCATATTTGAGTATTAGTTGCCACTATTGATTCAAGGATTATATTATAGTGGATTTCAGAGATAGGGTGAGATCTTGGAGTTAGAGTGGCCCTTTTTTTCCTTCTATTTATCTATGTCTAGTTTTTTATTTTGAGATAGAATATATTGACTATTTTTCAACTTATAATGTTCTGTAGTAGCTCTTGTACTAACTTGTAGTAGCTCTTGTACTGACTATACCAGGTCATAGAATGGATTTCTAAGTTATTCAGACTATTCCCAACTTGTTTATTTATGAATTTTTTGCCTAATTTGCCCTTTTGGGGCATTTTCTACCAAGTTGGCCCTTTACAAATAGATCTATGACATAATTCAGCTTACCTACTAGTGGGATATAGCAGGTTCCATCATGACAAATTAGTATCAGAACCTAGGTTTCACGGGTATTATTGGTACAAGAGCAAGTGTCTAGTAGAGTTCTGCAGATCAAAATGATGATCCCTTTTCTTATCTTCAGGTGGATATAGGACATTCTTAGGAGTTCTTCACTTTCTTCACTCATTTTGTGTCAAGTGTATGAGTTGGTTTCTAAGACATTCCTTTGGTTTCACTCTTTCGTAGATGGCTAGGACACGTGCTACTACTACACAAGATAAGGGTACTAAGACCGAGCCTAGGGATCCTGTCACTATTCGTAGATGAACTAGAGGTCGTGGATATACTCGATATATGTCCTCAGCTAGGGTACAGGATAGCCTTTACCAGACTCTATTTCTACTCATGAGCCAAAGGTTCTTTAGCCCCAATCAGCGGTGGGCCAAGGATTGGCCAGCATCCATCAAGATTTATTTCTTCTTCAATACTCAGAGATGATTTAGTTCATCTTATAGGGTTGGTTGGTGGTACATCAGCTGATGGTGCACAGTCTACATATCAGAGTGGTATTGAGGCATGGGCACAACCTGTAGCTATAACTCCTAGATTTGAGGTCCCTCTTGCATCGATAGTTGCTCAGCCAATAGTTATTTATCCAGTGGTTGCTCAGCCTGCTATGTTTATTAAGAAGCAGAAGATGTTCGAAAAATTCTTGAGCTTGGCTCTGCCTAGATTTTTTGGTACACCAGGCGAGGATGCATATAAGTTTCTGATTGCTTGTGCGGATAGGCTCCGTAATTTATACCTAGTTAAGATCATAGTGTGGATTACACTACTTTTGAGTTTGACTTGGCAGCTCAATATTAGCGAAGAGGTCATCTTGATTCCAGGCCAGCTGGATCTCTTTCTTTGAAATGGGCTTAGTTCTCTGAGATTTTCTTGGAGAGGTATATTCCTCTCAGTCATAAGAATTGTTTGAGGGATCAGTTCTCAAGGTTTGAGTAGGGATCCATGATGGTTATGGAGTATGAGGCTCGTTTTCATGAGTTATCTAGTCATGCTAATTCTATTCTAACTACTGAGTATGAGAGGGTCTATTATTTTGTTCGAGGATTGTGACTTCCTCTTTGTATGCTCACACAATGTTTGGTTTTTATGGGTAGGTCTTTTTTGAGGTGTCTAACTATACTTAAGTGATGGAGGAGATTCATCGTAAGGCCCAAGGAGGTAGCGATAAGGGACTTCGGTATCAAGATAGTTCCAGTAGGAGTTGTAGTAGATCTTAATTCAGATAGCAGTTCACAGGGTAGATACCTTCCGCGGCCATAGTATCAGCCTCAAAGTCAGCCTTGTAGACCTTCTCAGTCAGTGCTCTGGATTACTGATGGAGGTCAGTCTTGTGTTAGTGATCACCCTGGTTAGGGTAGCGGTTATTCTTTAAGGGGTTTGTCTTCTAGTTATTCGAGTCGTGGTGGTTATTCAAGGTCAGTCAAATCTTCTAGTTCTAGTTCAGCTCATGGGGCATGATATAGTTATGGAGTTTTAGTCATTACTCACGTGAGTACCCTAGCCATAGGTCAATTGTTATCGTAACTCAGCGTGCCCATATTAGAGCAGTTCATCCCTCAGGTAGAGGTGGTACGCATAGTTATAGGGGTGGTCCCTAGGGTATTCATAAAGGTTCTAAGGCAGGTAGAGAAGGAGATCGATCAGAATCCTAACCACATGGCAGACAAGGTTAGTTGTATGTAGTACCAGCTAGGCTTGAGGTTGAGTCTTCGAATGTTGTTATCATTGGTACAATTCTGGTGTGCTATCAGTTGGCCTTTTTTAATTTGATATTGGATCTACTTACTCTTATGTGTCTACCTATTATGCCCTAAGGTTAGAGTTATCTTGGGATTTGTTATCTGTGCCTTTATATGTATCTACTCTTGTGGGTGATTCTTTAATAGTGTATTAAGTGGGTGATTCTTTAAAAGTGGATCAGGTTTTCAAATCATGTGTTATGACTATTAGAGATGATGATACTCATGTTGATCTCACTATATTGGACATAGTTGATTTAGATGTGATTCTAGGCTTGCACTAGTTATCCCATTATCATGCGGTCATGGATTGTTTCTCCAAGACCATTACCTTATCCATGCTCGGTAGAGAGTTGTTAGTCACGAGATGAAGAGAATTATTTCTTCTGTTCATGCTAGGAGACTTATCTCAAGGGGTTGCGAGTCTTATCTCACTTATATTCATGATGTTAGTATGAAGGGTCTGTCGCTTAATTCTATTCCTGTAGTCTATGAGTTTCTTAATATTTTCCATATCGATCTACTGGGTATAACTCATACCCGTGAGATTGAGTTTGTTATTGATCATAAGCTACCATCCGACCTATTTCTATGGCACCTTATCATATAGCTCATGTCGAGCTTAAAGAGCTGAACTCTCAGTTTTAGGATCTTCTTAGTAAGGGTTTCATTAGACTGAGTATGTCCCCTTGGGGAGCTCCTATATTATTTATAAAGAATAAGGATGGCTTCATGTGTATGTGTATCGATTATAGGTAGCTTAATAAGGTGACGGTGGAGAGCACGCATTGATGGCTTCTTTAAGCAGCTTTAGGATGCAGCAGTGTTCTCTAAGATTGATTTAAGCTCTAGTTATCATAACTTGAGGATTCAGGCAGCGAATATCTCGAAGACAACCTTTACAACTCGTTATGGTCATTATGAGTTCCTAATGATATCTTTTGGGTTGATTAATTCCCCAACCGCATTCATGGATTTGATGAATTGAGTGTTCAGGACTTATTTGGATTCCTTCGTGATTGTGTTCATCGATGACATCCTTGCGTATTCAAGGAGTAGAGCACAAGCAGTATCTGAGGGTAGTGCTCCAGACTTTGAGAGACCATATGCTTTTGTCCAAGTTCTCTAAGTATGAGTTTTGGCTTGAGTCAGTGACATTTCTTGAGCATATGGTGTCTAAGGATAGGATTATGGGTAGACTCAATGAAGATTGAGGCTATTCGTGATTGGGTCAGCCCCACATCTCCGATCGATGTTATAGCTTTATTGGCTTGGCCGGTTATTATAGATGATTCATCGAGAGTTTTTCTAATATTTCAGCATCAATGACCAGATTGACTCGAAAGGAGGTTCCTTTCTGATGGTTTGAGGAGTATGAGTTGGGCTTTGGGAAACTCAAGAAGTTTCTCACTTCGACTCCTATTTTAGCTCTTCAAGTTGAGAGTGAAGGATTCATCGTGTATTATAATGCTTCTAGTGTTGGTTTGGGTTGTGTTTTGATGCTACAGGGTTGTGTTATGGCCTATACTTTGAGGCAGCTTAAGTTGCATGAGCGCAACTACCCCCTCATAATTTGGAGTTGACAGCAGTACTTTTCGCGCTTTAGATTTGAAGGGATTATCTTTATGGTGTGCATTATGAGATGTTCATAGATCATCATAATCTTCAGCATCATATAACCCAAAGAGAGTTGAATACTAGGTAGCTTATATGGATGGAATTGCTAAAGTATTATGATATCTCCATCTTGTATCATCAGGCAAGGTGAATGTGGTAGCGGACACCTTGATCTGGAAGGTAGTGAGTATGGGTAGCTTAGCTTATATTTTACTTTCTCGGAGGCTGTTGGCATGGACATTCAGTCCTTAGCCAACTTGATGGTGCGACTCAATATTTCAGAACCTAGGAAGATTTTTGCTAGTGTTTAGGCAAGGGCCTTACTATTTAAGCAGATTCGAGATTGCTAGTTTGAGGATAAGAGACTTTGCATCCTCCGTGATCAGGTGTTAAGTGGTGAGTTCAAGAGGGCTACAATAGATTCTGAGGATGTTATGAGATTTGGTAATTGCATTTGTGTCTCAAGGATCGATGACTTGATTCAGTTGATTTTGCACAAGGCTCATATCTCTAGGTATTTTATTCATCTGAGTACAGCTAAGATGTATAGAGACTTGAGATAACAATATTAGTGGAGTGGCATGAAGAGAGATTTGGTGGACTTTGTAGCTCGTTGCTTATGTCGTTGGAGGTGAAGGCAAAGCATCAGCAACCTAGTAGTTTGATTCAGAGGTTGCTCATTCCCGAGAGAAAATGGGAGTGGATTATCAAGGACTTTGTTAGTGGTTTGCCTCACATTTCCTGTAGTTTTGATGGTATTTGGGTCATTGTGGATCGGTTAACCAAGTCAGAAGTAATATCATTGCCTTTATATTATCTGAAATGGATGAATACTACAACAGAAGTAATATTTTTCTCCTTCTTAGTACAATTATTAAACGAAAATAACACACTGCTTCTGCATGATAGGCTCAGTATCTGGTACATCTACCTCCACATTCGAGAATCTGGTTCTAATGGATTTCACTTATATTTCAACAACAACAGGTGGCATTTCGAAAACTTACTTCTTGACTTTTCCTGCTCGAGTGAATTGGCTAATTTATACTTGCGATTATATAACTGACTGTATATATGCATTACAATAGATGTGTTGGCTAATGAATTTCATCTTATGGCTTTGTCAGTCTCCCATGACAAACAAAAGAATATGGCTCTTTTATTCTCCAAGTACGACGAAGTAGGTGAGCACCGCGACAAAAATAGTGTTTTTACTCCCTCATGATATTACTATTACATAAATGTAACCCATTATTTCTTGGTGTCGGGCTCAACATTTGTTGCATCTAACTCAGAATATGATGTAACTTCAAAAATTATTCAAAACAAAGGTTTGCACAAACTATTTGCTATAATACTGTCATATTCTAATTGTAGCTTCATCTCTTTATTAATTTATTATAATATAATCTTTATTTTACTATTGTTTTAAGAAGGTAAGCCTCAAAATGCAGTGCCGTTCACTTTAACATCTGCTATAAATATTAATCCATCAATAATATTATGAATTAAGTTCAACATCAAGTACCAGAAACAATTCCTGTATTCCCACGTTTGGCATAGTCAGAACTACTGGTTTGTGTAGCCCCTACCTTCTTTATTCACTTTCCCTACTTTCCTTGCTTAGAGTTGTTTTCATTATGCAGGCCTTACAAAAAACAAAAAACCTACCACCAAATTAGTCGGCTACATCTGATTATGCTAAGTTACTAAAAGGTTTAAATTGTAAGTTCTGCCAAAAAATTTCAATATGAAGCCCTCAAATTTTGTTGTGGCAAAGGTACGATCAAGTTAACTTCTCAAGAATGCCAGCTAATCTAAGAAGTTTATATTTGAGAAATGATGCAAAATCCAAGTATTTCCAAACATATATCTGAACATCTAACAATTTGCTTACATTTACATCGCTTGTTGTTAATTACGATAAAACTTAGCTCAAAGAGATCATGGTATCTACATATTCAAAGTTCAAGGACATATATCACTTGATAGCTTCCTTATGTACCAAAGAAAAAGATCTGAGAAATCTACAATTGTACTTTTATGACAACATAAATAAGTTTGAAAATCGAATGGCCTACTCTGAAAAATTGCAAGAATCAATTGTAATACAACTAATAGACATACTAAAAAATAATCCATACTAAATGCTTCTACAGTCTTTAGGAAACACATCAAACCAACAAAGTTTTTATATTGCACTAAAATATGATATTGGATTGGATCAACGAGTGTATAATCTTCCTACTACTAATGAGATTACAGCAATATGGATTGATGAAAATGATTATTGTGACACATATGCACCGCATGTTCAAATTGATACTCACTATGACATAACACAGAAGATAAACTATTATTCTAGTTGTTATGATCCTTTACAGTCCCATTGCCATTTCCACATGAACAAGGCGAATGGCATTCTGGTATTAAAAATTTTTACGGTGAAAAATTTACTTCAAAAAAATTTGATTTGTCTGACTTTGAACAATTGTCGAACATAAAAAACTTTGCCACTATTGATGGATTCCTTGATGTGGAAGCTGAGCATTTGAAAAAAGGAAAATGCAAAAAGATGCAGTATCAATTCAAGAATATCATTATTTTAAACTTCAGATGAGAAATGATGATGAAGATGAAATTTTACATACAGGGAGATTATTACAACAATATTCGGTTGATGAATACATAAAATTAGAGACACAAAGGTTAGATTTTGTTTCATTCAATCAATATTTGTTCAAAATAGGTATGTTACAAAGACTTCTTAAATTTTGAGCCTTGGTGAATGAGATTATTGTAATGTTGGAAAGCAAACATTTCTCCCAAATTCCTTTTCAAGCGGACCTAGAGATATGCACCAATGTTATATGGATGTTATTGCATTAATGCAACAGTTTGAAATGACTAATTTATTAATAACTATAACATGCAACCCATCTTGTCCAGAAATAAAAGAACATTTTCTATAAAGTGATGAGGCACAATGTCACGAACCAAACCAGGGCCTGACCGACGCGGGTATCTCAAGTCCACCGAGAACCAGAGACCACCCCCTTTGCATAGCCAAACAGATCATAATATAGATAGCAGCGGATGAATTTCAAAACATATAACAAGATAGAATAATGTAAGCCTAAAGGAGTCTAAGAATAACAACGACAATACCCAGTCCGCAGTAATCCACAAAGCCTCTAGAATACCAAATCAATCAAAGTCAGCACATGGCCGCGACGATAGCAAAAATAAGTCCAAAGAAAGTCAATGATAATAGATAAACCAAGAAGCAACGGCCTTCTAGAATAAGGAGGCTCACCACTTCGAATTGACCATTGACAACTCAAAAATCCTACCACTATGAAGGAAAAGTAGATGTGTCTCCGATTCTTGCATCACGTGGGGATACAGCATCCAGATATGGTTAGCGGTTTGAGCGCTAACATGTAACTCGGGAAGGGGATAATATAATTGCAAGTCAAAACCCTAACAAAAACCTATATGCACATATTGTACATACATATATATAAATATAAAACATATTGGGGTAGGGAACAAGGTTTAGTATGCAAGTAAAACATTAGCCTAGACAATGTAGCTCAATCGGCATAAACAGGCACCTACGGGCTATATGGGTTCAACCCCCTGCTAAAAGGGCCCTAGTGCGTGTTTGTCACATAAAACGAAGGTAGAAAGGAAGACCGGAGAATGCCCAACCACACGTCAATCCAGAATACAAATATATATATATACATATATATAATATGTCACAAGCACATGGTAATCAAGACCAACCCTCACGCCGGCAAATGTGAGTTTCCAGTACAAGTCCTTCAAGACTCACACCTGCACGGCTTAGCTACATAACCCATTTTAAGCCCATATTAAAACAAGTTTCATAGAACCCTTTCATTAAACCATAGGATTACACATTATGGAACACCACAGGTATCGTCATATCCTTATACTTGCAAGCTTACATTTAAGCCATTTTAATACATTCCCTCATCTTGAGGGAATGCCTCATCCCCTTTGAGTTTATCAAATCAACTTGGGGGAATGCCTCGACCCTCGAGGTTTCAATTTTAGTTAAAACACGGCTAACAAGGCTTTCAAAATCCATGTTCATTGTTTAACCATTTATGCAATGCAATAGTATAGGTCAGTAAGGCAAACCAAGTGATAATTCCATAATTCAAATAAATTTACACAAGTGGGTTGAGGGAACGCAATTATTCAAAACTAATTCTAAGTTCAAAACATCAATTTGGGGGAATGCCTCGACCCCCACTATAATTACCACACCCATGCACCCTATTAGTTTCAAAGACATTCAATTCAAAGCATATATAAAATATAAAAACCATGGGAAAATAATTCAAGGATCAACCACTCTGAAACTCTCAACCAATATCAAAACCCATATTTAAATTCATATAAATAACCATTTAAATGCATGTTTTCATAAAATAAGATTTGAGGTGTAGTAACATGCCTGAATGTACAGAGAATTATGGAGAGAAATCAACCCTTGATCCCTTGGATGACCAAATTTGAGGAACCCTAGCTTGATCTTGCCTTAGGGATTTGAGAGTGTTTATGCTTGATAAGTGTTGAAAATAACTCCCCCAAGGTTCTTTATGATTGTGGGTATTAAGTAGATAAAGAGGGAAATGTCCAGAGTTCCCTTCATTAAAAGATGAAAATTTATCGCCAGTGACTACGGGTCACTATACGACTCATAAGAACTCAGTGCGACTTGTCACCACGAGTCGTAGTCTGGACAATAGCTGAGGGACCCCTCTTTGGTGCCATAAGACTCACACTATACAACTCGTCAAGAGACCCTACGACTCATAAGGTCTTAGTCATAACCAAGAAAGAAGCATTTAGGGTATACACTAGTCACCCTACGATCGGTACATTATGACTCGTATAGATTCATTACGACTCAAACCCCCTAGTCGTAGTCACAATAGAAACTTCAGGCTAGCACGCTGGTCAGGCTACGATTGGGGTCTTAAGACCTATATAGACACCTTATGACTCGTATTGTAAGGCTAATCATAGCATTGCATGCAGAATCGATAAGTTATGCACCATCTACAGTCTATTGGACGAGTAGACAGATTTTACCCTTTACCTTTTGAGTCTCAGGATGTCACATTACTAACTCTTATCTTGATCCCAATTAATTATTTCCTTTTGAGAATCTAGTTATTAGATAAAATCTAACCATCTTACATAGAGAATACCTAGTAGCATGGATCGACAACTAAACTCCAAATTACTATTGTCATTATCTTTTCCTAGTCATAACTCCTCTTTTAGAGTAAGTAGCAATAATCTAGGTGGGATATTAAAGTTGTCCACTGCTAAACTAAATATTAAAGTAAAGATAATACAATGCATACATAGGTGTCGGGTCAGAACAACAATAGCACTTCCCCTACTTCGTCAATCCACCAAGGTTTACACCACCCTACATATAGGTTTTAGACGTTCATGCTTGTGAAGTAATCAACAACATTCATGATTGAAAGTATAGATGAAATCTCAATAGTAAGAAGTAGAAAACCTATAATCGTAATAGAATTAATTCTCTGAGCGCAGGTAGCACTTACGTCCTGTAGGGTGGGCACAAGTGCCAGGACCCAAAAATCCTGAAGGTCAGCTCTCGAGATTTTGGACTTCTGGCACTTTCTTTGTCCATTTGTTGTCCATAATTGCAACTTGTGGTTCACATGTTGACTTAGTAAGTGACGGGAGTAATCTTTTCATCTCTTCTTCACTTTTCGAACATACTTTGATCACGAACAAGCCAAAAAGTGTCCCGAGCATCCATAATTACTCTAATAAGTAGCCAAAAACACCCTGTTCATCTTTTTCACAAACTTAGCATCCAAAACATGATTTCCTATAAAAAATAATACCTAAAATGCATCATATCTAATAAAAAAAACTCATAAACTTGCATATTTTCCTTATTTTAAGCGTTGGAAGTGTTATTTTTCTTTTGCTCATCATCCCCCTCAACTTAGAATGTTTGCTTGTCCTCAGGCAACAAAACAAAAATGATGCTTAACTAGGAGAATATAAGTTATTCAAGGCAGGCAGTCAACACTTTTAAGCTCAAAACACAACGCCTCCTCCAATCTCACTTTTTAAAACCAACTGTGTATAAATATGAAACACAACAATGTGACATAATGGTAGCAAGGTATGTCATTAGATTAGCAACAGACAAACATGCATATATACAAGTTACACTACCCAAAACAATAAAATAGCTAGCAATATGACTCAAGTTCCCTCACAACAAAGAAGTCCCAACTCACTTATATGAAATAATGCATGTCAATGTAGGGACAGTCAAGAGACACTCACACTCAAAAGACAAGTTAGGATCACTATAGGACTTTTCTCGACTTGTAATGTAGGCTTGGGGGCTAGTATGGTACATATGGTCAAATTAAGTAACTAAACCTCCTTGGCACTACACTAACTTTGGGGTCTCATTTATTAGCCAATTTCCTTTTATTGCACCCTTATTTCTCTTTTTTTATTCTTTATTGGACATTTAGGTTGGGTGTCGTCTTTTATTCTTTCTTTTTCACTTTTTCACAATTTTCTTTTGCTACCACACCCAGTGTTACTAACTTTTTTCTCTTATTTTACCTTTCTTCATACCTATTTTACACTATGCACCCCTATGATAGTCACTCCTCAACGTAGGAGTTTTGCCTGAATGGAGGTGCACAATGTCCAAGGGAAACCAGGGCCAAAACAGGTTTATTGTAATATAAATGGAAAGGTGAATAGGTGAAACAAGAAAATTAGGCTCTAAGGATCAAGGGATATTATTTCACACATAGAAGGTCATTTAGGCTTAAAGTGGACTAAACTCAAAAATGGCCTATGATTTTTTTTCTAACCGAATATCTTTTGACCTAGGCAAAACTAACCAGGCAAGTTCTAGATTTAACACACAAAGGGAACTAAGTAGCATCTCACACACGCATAGCACATAGTCAATATTATATGTTACTACCAATCCAGTTTATTCAATTATTTGCAAGTGATTATAATGTCCCTAATCCTAATGTCATAACAAGATCCACAATGTTTATACATATATACATTACACAGTTCTAAAACACAAAATTTCGGAGGGGTATCATTTTTGTAAAAAATAATAAAACATTATTACTGTCGTAGTTACTTAAAAATCTCCTAATTACACAAAAACACATCACAATAAGAAACAAAACACAATATGACCAAAATTATACTAGACATGTCGGTTCTACAACCATACCACGGCCGATAGGAAAAGAAGAATGACAATAAAAACTCGTGGCTATGGTACATACCACCCCCAACTAAAAATTGTGGATTGTCACAAATATGCTAAACTAAAAAAAAACAAAGGGAATGAGGACATACCTAGGATGCACTAAGCGTCCGTATCATGAGTATCCATAAATTGGGGTATATCCACGGGCGGAGGCCATGGAGGTAGTGGACCACTGTGAGAAGATGTGCCCGCAACTAGCTCATCACGCCTCTTCCTATTAACAAATATAGTCTCCGTCGAATCATGGGTGGCCTTTTCAGGGCTTGCTCATATGGACTATCTGGATTCTGCAATTCCCCCACTTGGCCTCTCTTGGTCCCGACTACGGGAACCACCACATCATTCTTCGTAAATAAATCAAAGTATTTAGGACCATGCAAAAGTAATGGTTGAATAATTGGGGATACAAGTGGAGGGATGGCTAATATATAGCTCTTGGTGAGAGAGCATACCTCTTCTCACAAGATATCCACCTCTTCTCTCATATGTCCTAGATCTGGAGTCTCGGTCTCTGCAAATGGTTCTGCTACACGTCCTTCATCAACACCTGGTGTATCTGGTACACTGGACTCTACAGCAACATCCTCATCAATAGTGTATATTACAGACACCACTCGTATATCATCTGGTTGCTGCACTATCATACATATATCAAACACTACTTGCTCATCATTCAATTTAAAGGTGATCTCCCCTAAGTCCATATCAATCAATACCCTACCAGTCCATACCAAAACTAAAATTAATAGCCACATAAAGGGTCACATAAAAAAAATTAGACCCTGGATCAAGTAAGCAATACACGTCATGAGAGAAGAGTTTTAACGTACCGGTGATAACATCAGGAGATGCCTCCTATTCTTGATGGGTGGCAAGTGCATACAAATAATTTCGGCCAGTGTCGGTACTAGAAGTAGCACCCTTTAACGCAGGAGCTAAAAAAGAAGCAACTGAAACCTTATTAGCCCCAATAGCAACATCACCGGAAAGACAGTCCTTCTTAATATGACCTTGTTGTCCATATTTGAAACACTTGTTCCTTCCCTCATTACAAAAACCATGGTGCAACTGCGCACAAAATCTGCAAGGAGGTTATGATGAAGCCGATTGGTCCCCATTGGCCTGAGATTGAGCATCTCGTGCCTTAAACTCACTATCGCTCTGGAAGAAATAATCACCAGACGACTTAGGATATGGAGCACTAGCCGTAGAATAAGAACCAAAATTTCCCTACCTCTTCTTAGACCATTGCTTGCCATCTCTACCACTATTCTAGTAACCTCCACCCTGCTCAGAATACCTAAATTTCTTACTTTGCCTTTCCCTTATTTTGGATTGTTTCTTCTGCTCCTTTTCAACCTGTTGTATATACACCACAAGCTTAGAGATATCTATGTCGTTATTTATCAAGGCATCCTTACACTCTAACAATAAGTCCTGAGATAATCCACAAGCGAACTTCCTTATTTTAGCCCTTATAGAAGACACCAACTCCGGAGGATAGCGAGAAATGCCTCAACCTTCTTTGTTTAAACTTATGTTATGTTAATTACATTCTCTCATCTTGGGGGAATACCTCAACCCCCTTTGTTCATTAAATCAAATTTGAGAAATATCTCAACCTCTTTCAGTTTATCAAATCAACTCGGGGGAGTGCCTCGACCCTCGAGGTTTTAACTTTAGTTAAAACATGGACAACAAGGCCTTCAAAATCCATGTTCATTATTTAACCATTTATGCAATGCAATAGTATAGGTGAGTAAGTCAAACCAAGTGACAATTCCATAATGCAAAGCCATTTATACAAGTGGATTGAGGGAACACAATTATTCAAAACCAATTCTAAGTTCAAAACATCAATTTGAGGGAATGTCTCAGCCCTCACTCCAATTCCTATACCCATAAAACCCATTAGTTTCAAACATATTCAATTTAAAGCATGAACAACTCATAAAAATCATGAAAAAATAATTCAAGGATCAACCATTAGAAAACCCTCAACCCATATCAAAACCCACCTTTTAATCCATATAAATAAACCATTTAAAACACATTTTTTCATAAAATAAGATTTGAGAAATAGTAACATGTCTGAAAGTACAAAAATTATGGAGAGAAATCAACCCTTGAGCCCATGGGTGACCAACTTTGAGGAACCTTAGCTTGTTCTTGCCTTAGGGATTTGAGAAAGTTTGAGAGAGTATTTATTCTTGATAAGTGTTGGAAATAACGCCCTAAAGGTTCTTTATGGTCATGGGTCTTAAGTCGGTAAAGAGAGAAATGCCTAGAGTATCATTCATTAAAAGCTAAAAATTTATCGCTAGTGACTACGGGTCACTATACGACTCGTAAGGACACACTACAACTTGCCACCATGAGTCGTATTTGGACAATAGCTGAAGGACTCCTCTCTGGTGCCCCTATGACACACCATATTACTCGTCAAGAGACCCTACGACTTATAAGATCTTAATCGTAACTAAGATAGAAGCATTTAGGGTACACACTAGTCACCCTACGATTGGTACACTACAACTCATATAGAGTCATTACGACTCAAAACCCCAGTCATAGTCACAATAGAAACTTCCGGATAGCACACTGGTCAGGCTACAATTGGGGTATTAAGACCTGTATATACACCTTACGACTCGTATGATAAGTCATAGTCATGACAGTAAGCTCAAAAATTAGGAAACTTTGTAAGGACCAAAATCTGGGGCGTACACACAAAATAGACCTAATTTGATTGGTCGAGGGTTCAAGGCTAAAATATAAGATCTAAAATAGATATATTAAAATAAAATATCTTTGGAAAGGTTATTGCTTTTATGTATACTGTGGAGTTTAGAAATCAGGTTTACCCCATGCACACTTTCTTATTATATTAAGTAATAAGAACATGCTATTAACAGTAGAGGCATATGATGATATAATTAGTGTCAAACTGCCAGATGACAATATAACACCTGATCTGTAGAAATTTGTCATTAAACATATGATGCACGGCCCTTGTGGTAGTTCAAACACAACAAATTTTTGTACTAGAAAAAAAGGTTGTTGCAAATTCAAATATCCAAAAAAGTTTGTCCATGAAGCATAAAAAAAAACTGATTCTTGTTCAATTTATAGAAGAAGAAATACCGAGGAAGTTGTGAAATTAAGGGAATAAAATTTAGGTAACTCTTGGATTGTTCCATACAATTTATATTACATGAAAAATTTAATTTTCACATAAATTTTGAAGTTTGCTCCAACATCCAAGTCATGAAATATCTTTACAAATACATTTGTAAAGGTCATGCCATATTACATTCTGTGTATAAAATAATGATACAACCATAGAGATAGATGAATTTAAAAAAATATCAGTTTGTTAGATAGGTTTTTCCTCCAGAAGCTATATGGAGTCTTTTTCGATTTGCTATATGTAAAATGTCTCCTAGTGTTTATCGCCTTAAACTATATCTTGAAGACCAATAATTTATTTATTATAAGAGAAATAAGGATACAAATATAATTATAAATAATTCGATGATCAAAAAACAATGTTAGTAGAATTCTTCTATATGAACAGAAACTGACGAATACGCTATAGAGCTTAATTTATTGTACAAAGACTTTTCTACATACTTTGTGTGGTCATCCACCGATAAATTTTGGGCACTGAGATAAAAAGTTCTATCATTGAATGCATTATAACATGTCATCCAACAAAAGAAGAAAGATATTATCTTAGATTACTACCAATACATGTACGAGGACTAACCATCATATAAGGATCTTCTAACTATGGATGGAGAGCCTTGTAGTACTTTTAGAGAATCTGTGGAGAAAAAAGGATTGTTACATTATGATAACAATTTCATAGAATTTATGTTTGAAGCTACAACTAATCAGATGGCACATAGTTTGAGACATTTATTTGTTATATTACTGGTATATTGTTCTCCTGCCAACCTAAGAAAATTATGGAAACAACTTAAAGATTTAATGCTCGAAAACTATATAGTGTTATGAACTACTGATAAAAAAACATATTCAGTATCAAGCTTTAAACCATATCAATGACATTTTGTATTCTATGGACCATGATGCCAATAAATATGAACTCATTTCAGAAACTATCATATTTTCTACAGCAGAGAGACGCAAAAGATGCACAATATGAAAGATCTATTACTATTAGTGAGGACGATGTACTCTTATATAAGAGATTAAACAAAAATGAAATGATTGTCTATAATATCATTGTAGACCGAATATTTTCAAACAAAGTGGGTGCATTTTTTATAGATGGTCCAGAAAAAATATTTTTGTACCGTGCTTTATTAATAGCCATACGATCTATTGGATATACAACTTTAGCAACAACTATCTTTGGTGTCGCTGCTTCTATTCTCCTAGGTGGACGCAATGCACATTTCTGTTTTAAAATTTCGATTAACCTTGATGAACATAAGAGTTGTAATATTAGTAAAGAAAGCTAGCTTGCAAGTTTAATTAGAGATGCAAAATTGATTGTCTAGGATGAGGTGTCTATGGCTAAAAGAAAAATGTTGAAAGTTTTTGATTTGTTGTTACAAGATGTAATGAATACAGACACGTTATTTGGTGAAAAAGTTGTAGTTTTGGGAGGTGATTTTAGATAAACTTTTCTTGTTGTACGATATGGAAAGAAAGAAGATTTTATTAACGAAAGCTTGTTATATTCTACTATTTAGAATAAACTTGAAAAATTACACTTATTTGAGAATGTGAGAGCAAAAACGGATCCTGCATTTTGTATTATCTTCTAAGAGTTGGAAATGGTCAAGAACCAATCAATTCCACAAGCAAAATTGAAATACCAAACTCTTTGACTATCCTTTACAAATAAAAAAAAATCTTTAGATAAATTGTTGGCAGTGACATGCTCAAATTTGGATTCATCATGTTCTAATTCATCTCCTATAGATTTTTGTGTGATCTTGACAATCAAAAATAATTTTGTTGATGGAATAAATGACATGCTTATCAATCAATTCATAGGAAAAGAAAAAATATTTATTGCCACAGATGGAGCTCTTGAATTTAACAACCAAACACAATTTGAAGACCTGTTACACACTCTAAATCCTTCAAGTTTGCTCCCTTACATATTACGCTTGAAAGAGAATTGTCCAATTATATTATTATCAAATTTAAATACATGTGAAGGTTTATGTAATGGTACACGATTGACCTGCTATGATTTTAAAGTCATATTATTAGTGCTAAAATTGCCATAGGAGATTTCAAAAATACACACGTGTTTATTTCAAGAATATAATTATTATTATCACAAAATGAAAAGCTACCTGTTCGATTTAAAAGAATATAATTTTTCATTAGATTGTGTTTTTCTATGACTATAAATAAAGCACAAGGTCAAACTTTAGATTTTGTTGAAATTTATCTATGTGAATCTGTATTTTCGCATGGTCAGCTCTATGTTGTCTTATCTAGAGCAGAGAATTTAAAT